>CM077153.1:269188800-269836325 GCA_039583875.1 Platanthera guangdongensis
TCTGAATTGAGTTCTGTTGATTCTTGTGACCTCATATAACCTAGACGGGTGCATCAGAACTCGTCGCGTCACAATCCGAGATCTAACGACAGATTTAGACACTTTGACCGTTTTAGCGCGCTGCGACACGCAAATTTTGGACTTTCGCTAAACGGACTCTGATTCAACCCCAGTCAATGGCGTTGGACTCGTGTGTTCAATACGAAATCAACGGAAGCCGTCCCAGTCAATTTTGATGACAATTGGTCAACTTGTGGTCAAATCAAGCATAGTCGTGCACTGAAAAGCGTGCGCACACCAATTGTGACACGACACCCGAACTTTGACCCGACCCCGATAACTTGGACCCACTTTGACTTTGAATAGCAAGGGGGACCCACCCTAGGGTTGACTTGGTCAACCCCCCTAAAAACCCATTTTTGGATTTTTCTCCAAATGGGGGGCCCACCCCCTCTTCATGACCACTTAGGGTCTTGCCCCTCACCCACTTTGGGTCCCCCCCAACCAGCAAAAAGCCCACTAGGAAGTGCAGGCCCATTCACACATTTTCTCTCTCTCTCTTTCCCACCCTAAGAAAAACCCAAGCCCATAATGACTTAGCCTTTTTCCCCACATGGGGGAAATGTTGGGGCCTCCAGCTGTCCTTGGACAGCTGGAGGGTGGGGATTAATCCCTCCCTAAGGAGGGATTAATCCCACATTGGCTAGGGGAGGAGAGAACCTCCCCCCAAGCCAATAAAAGACCCCCCCTCCTCCTCTCCCCCTCAAGCTCTCTGAGCAACCACCTTTTCCCCCTGCCCAACCTCTGCCGGAGCCCAGGTGGTCGGAAAAAGGCAAGCCAAGGGGCCTCCCCCTCCACCACCACCACCTTTGGCATGGCCGACCAGGCCGGCCCCTCCCGAGCCCACCAAACTCAGGTGGAGACTTTCTCCCTCCCCATTCCCTATTCTAGATGTCGTGCATGCGCCTCCCGGCGGTCGGAGCGCCGTCGGCGCCACCCGAGACATGTTCCAGGCCGGGTGGTGCCCAAGGACGAAAGCCCTTCCCCCAGCGCCGGTGGTGGCGCTGGGGGAGTGCTAGACCACTGGGGGCGGCGACACCCAACGGCGAAGAGCGGCGGTGCCCCCGGAAAACGTGGCTCCGGCGACAGCCGCAAAACAGAGCTATGCTCTGTTTAGAGCTAGCGGTGGCGGCCGGCGGCGTAAGGCCGCAGGCCAACGCCGGCGAGAAGCCCGACCCCCGGCACACCAGCCGGGGGTGGAGCAGTAGGCGGCCAACCACCTGAGGAGCGGGGGTGGCACGGTGGCGCTGGGAGCAGAGCCCCCGCCACCCCAGGCTCTCGGGTTAGGTTTTTCGGCGGCGGCCAGCGGCCCCAGGCCGCCGGACCACCGCCCAGAGGGTCGCCGACCCCCGGCGAGTCGATCGGGGCCGGCGATGACGGCTGGCAGTGGCTGGCAGGCGGTGGTGGAGGCTGCCACCCTCCATACCGTCGGGAAGCACAGCGGTCGTCTGATCTCAAGATGAGATCGGACGGCCCTGATTTCCTTAATCCCCCCCCCCGCCTCCTCTTTTGTGCCCCCCATAACGGATCCGTGGTAGATCTGCCGTGGGGAAGCGCTGACCTATTGCGCTGTGCGGCTCGATCTCAGTCGCAGGATCCTTGTAATCTGCTAAATGCAGACCATTTTATTATCAGAAATTTGTCGAAATTTCTGGGCTAAAGCTAGGCCCCTAGGGGAAAAGTGACCAACATGAAAAATGTTTCCCATGATGAGAGCTTCTTCCACAAAAAATTGGAAATTTTTTGAAAATGATTTGATATTTTTAAAATCCAAAATAAAATTTGTTTAGCAAAATTAAAAGCCCAAAATACTTGGGAAAATTATATAAAAAAATACTATGCACATTTTAGGCCCTCCTAAGGGTTGTTTCAAAATTTGGGGTCATGGGGATATGTTTTGATATTTTTCCTAAAATTTGGAAGCCTAGGGTCGCCCTTGAAACACATTCCACTCATTTTCCCTCAAAGGTGGAAATTGGAACGCGCGACCACCCCTTTATAATCAAATAAGTAATTCAAACTATTTTATCGACGAGAGTAGCCGAGGCAAGTTACTAAGCTTTGGGGATTCCGAGATTTCGTAAAACCGTCGAACGCCTCGACTCTCGTTTAATTTGGGCACGCTCGGAAGGTGAGAGTACGAGTGATGAGTTAGGAGTTGTTCTCGATGACTAATAAGAATGTAACTCCTAACAAGCCCTTAATTCAATTAAGCCGTAATAAATATGGCATAATCAAATTAATTGGATCCTAATAATTGATGTAACCCAATGAAATCTCCTTTAAATCTGAGATGAAACTGAATCCCCCTGGATGGAGTGATTGGACTACTAACCATTTTCTTTGTGTTTTCTCCAGTCTCGTACTGGTCAAGCTTATTTTAGTGCTTTCAATTCAGTACTACTCCAGTCTTGTACTGGTCAAGATTATTTTAGTGCTTTCAATTCAGTATTAATCCAGTCTCGTACTAATCAAGCTTATTTCAATACTTTCAATTCAGTACTACTCCTGCCTCTCACTGGTCAAGTTTATTTCAGCACTTTCAATTCAGTATTACTCCAGTCTCGTACTGGTCAAGCTTATTTAAGTACTTTCTATTCAGTATTACTCCAGTCTCGTACTGGTCAAGCTTATTTCAATACTTTCAATTCAGTATTACTCCAGTCTCGCACTGGTCAAGCTTATTTCAGCACTTTCAATTCAGTACTACTCCAGTCTCGTACTGATCAAGCTTATTTCAGTACTTTCTATTCAGTACTACTCCAGTCTCGTACTGGTCAAGCTTATCTCAGTACTTTCTATTCAGTACTACTCCAGTCTCGTACTGGTAACATTTCATTTCAGCACTTTAAATAAGCAGCATAATCACCGCACTTGTCCTCATTGCAATTTACTATAATAATCTCGGATCCTGCTCTGACGAGCAATCGTTGTTAAAGTTGATCCTTAGTTGGGGATAACCGAAGTTGAAGTACTCCTCCAGGTCTAGCCCCAAATAATGCGCTCTCATGCTCCTTGTAGAAAGTAGAGCCATGTGCCGACGCCCGAAGTCTAAAGCTTAGTAGGGCAGGCCGACGTAAACCCGGTGTGTATTATGATTGCCATTTGTTAGATTGTTGTAAATTTCTTGCGGTGAAATAGTGGCGAGTCAGTCCCTCCCGCAGACCGTTCGTACCGGTACGGGAAGGTCGACGACTCAAGGCGACAGGGAGATGAGTACCATGGGTGACCGGTCGTTATTTTCCCCGTCGGGTTTTCCTCCGCTGGTCGGCCAAAATGATTCGTCGGATGTCGCTCACATGAAAGAGTACACAAGGTTGTACGTTGGGGCCTGTGGTTGTGCGGTACGACCACCCCCAGAAGTGACAGGACTGGCCACTATCACCGACGGCCACATCGGTGAGGCCCGCAGGGCTCGCTACCCTGCTAGAACAGAAGCAGTCCAAACTATGTCAACATAAGATTTGTGTACGCGGCTATGAATGTCTGCGGTATGTACGCGACTGTGGATGCCTGTGATAGAATTTAGGATGTGAAAACTTGATGTGTTGATGAGTTAGTGGAGCCTTGTTATAACTGATTTATATTTCTGCTGCTTTTTCCATTTATATTATCCTGCACTCTTTTATAGTTGCTCTTAGTTATACATATATGAAATATTGTGCTAACCCTCTCTTGCTTCAGCTATTTACTTTTGTTGGGTGGGTGAGTGATCGTTCCCAGGATATGGATCTGGGGAGGAGATTTGTTTCCACTTAGTTCTGTGACTAACGGTTATCTAAATAACCATTCAACATCGTAGTGACCCGCTGCCGCAGGAGATTACGTCAGCAGCTAGGACTACTCGAGCAGATGCACCTCCACCGTCCTCGGAGTTTAGAGATGTGAGTACCGCCGAGCATCATAGGGAGTGAGAGTGTGAGGGTTATATGTAGTACATGTATAGCCCATGAGCTTATATAAACGCTTAGACTTCGGCCCTAGAATCTCTGTATTATTATATGATGTGATATATATATATCTGCAGTGGTTTCCTGTTAATGTTTTCGCTATACTCCGATGGGTTGTGAATGTTGTGATTCGAGCCGAGCAAGGCGGCCATCTAGTGCTTAGATAGGGTGGATCGTTTCCCCTAATGAGCACTGGGTGGACGTCTTGGGCCAGTAGTACCCCTCCGGCCCGACCCGGGTCAAAGGTTGGGGGGGTCTACAACCAGCACCTCTCTAAGTGATAACTGGGAAAGGCGAACTTCCAACAATGCTATAAGAGTTACTCCTCCCTAGTTAACTGCCTGCACCAACTGCATGGTTGAAATCAGGGAACAGACCACTCCACTAAGGCCCTCAAACGTAACTTCTGCCTCTCAGGGTCACTACCTTAGATAGGCAGTCAATACTGGCACGCTGCTATGCAAGCCAGTCCATTCCCAATATCACATCGAACTCAACCAGCGGTAGAACCGCTGTTACCAACATGAAGTCAACTCCGCCTAGACTCTAACAAATGCGCCCCTTCGCCCCGGTAGTCATAGAAGACCCATTGGGCATGCGCACCTGCAGTTCTGCGTCCGCCGAGAATGACTCAACTCCAATTCTCCGGATAAAGCTTTCCACAAGAAAGGAGTATGACACACCCGTATAAAACAACACCCTAGCGGGGTATCCGGAAACTAGCACAAAGCCTAAAATGTAGGCAATAAACATAAACGGCCTTAAAAGTCTAAAGCAGCAAATAACTACAATTAACCTTTCTATACTTATCACCACATCGGGTTGGCAGATCGCTTCCTGCTGCCCAAGGTTATAAGTCTTTGGCTGCATGGGTTGGAAACGCGAAGCGCTAGATTCCACCATCTTTCCCTTCTCCACCGCGATGGGCCCGAAGCACACCGACTGCTCTTTCCTTGGCTCCTGCTCAGCGCCACCTTTAGTACAGAAACGAGCTATGTGGCCCGACTTGCCACACTTGTAGCACGATCATGGTTCCTTGAAGCTAGACCCCCCTGACGTCATACTATCCTTCTCCCAATTCTTGTAGGGATGAGACTTCTTTTTCCACTTACTTTTGTCAGACTTTCCTTGAGATTGAGAAGGCCTTCCTTCTCCCTACTTGGCAGCAAAACCCTTTCAACGTTGGGTTTGCTCTAAATCACTTTCCAACATTCTGACAGCCTCAACCAGCTCATTGAAACCAGTATTCTTCATAGCTATGAGGGGTTGTCTCAGATTCTCCCTTAGCCCATGGTAGAAGAGGTTATCCCTCTCCACATCGTCAACCATGGTCGTTCCAGCATAACGACCCAACCGAGTAAACTCCTGAACATACTCGTCTATCATCATGTACCGCTATACCAAGTGCAGAAATTGTCTCTGAAGGGCCAGCCTTGTCGATGCGGGAATATACTTTTTCAAGAAAGCATTCCCGAACTCCTCTATGGACGGGGTGCGTCCAGGAAACTGGCGACCGCTATGGCTTACCCACCACAACTTATCATCACCTTCCAACATGAAGCTTGCAAACTCGGACAGCTTCTATACTGGCATCTCTGCCACCCTTAGCAGTTCTTGAATCCTTGCCCACCAATCCTCTGCATCGGTTGGTGTGCCGATGCATTGAACGTTGGAGGATGGAAGCTTAGGAAATATTTCTTTTGTCGGTCTTCATGCCCGACGACCACACTTTCAGCTAACGACTCTGCTTGCCTGGCTTCTCCGCCTGGCACGACTGTTGCCGCATCCGGAGTAGCAGGAGTTGCTACCTGTGCAACAGGTACTTGTGTTGCTGCGGAAGCTTGGGCTGCCACCATCACTTCTGCGAGCATGCGACAGAAATTGGTCGGGGTTACCCTCATGCCCAAAGGACCTTGAGTAGTAGCACTGCTTGGCGAAGGCTCTTCTCGTGGCCTCGACGTCCCCACCCCGTCGCTTGCACCCTTCACAGAAGCAAAGTAGAACAAGAATCAGCTTCTAGTCGCACAACTAGACACAAAGACACTCACGGTCCCGAGATACTCCTATGTGGATAACTTCTTAACGCGGTCAGATTAGGACATTCGACCACAAAAACTCACCTTGGACACTAACCTCCCTCTGATACCAAATTATAACACATCCCTTGTAATGACCGTATAATATGGGTCCGGTCGGGGCCCCACAACATACAGACTCCACAACTTCAGCATTATAAGATGATATATAAACTACCCAAACTCAAAACTCAGACATCAACAGCGGAAACACACAATCAATACTAGAAGTTATCCACCAAACAAGAGTATCAAAATGGCCTTACGGCCTTACACATCATAAGTCCAAGACTTAAACAATCATTAAACAATAGTAACGTGCACATGCACTCCTAAGCTACCTCGGCATGCAAGCCGGATTATATTTCATGGAGCACATCATTCAATCAAAATATATGTGAATACAAGAAATTCACTTCATGAGGCTTATGCCTTTTTGGTCAGCTAGCTTGCTCCTGCTTGCGATCCTCGCCCTGTAAAAATTGGTTGTAACGTGGGTCAGCAAAGGCTGACCTCAACTGTGTAACCAACACATCTCCTCCCGGCCATCCCTAGCGGACCCCGGGGCACTCCATCACCCTGCAGGTCAGCACTTCGTATGCAAAAATACAATTACATTTAAAGTTATAAAATAGGTTTGGATGTCTCATACAACAAATACGTTTCTAGGTTGAGCATATAATAAAAAGGGGGCCTACAATGCAATATGTATGCAATTCTGGATTTCACCCAAGACACCCTAAAGCGTATGCTTCTAACACATCATCACATCAGGTACTTCCAATTTCTCCATCGGCGTTCAAGCCGCAAACATAAGGGTACTATAATTTCCCCCAACGACTTACAAGTCGCCGCACAGAACTCATGTCTCGGCCCCACCCACTCATGGGTCTCAAACCCTGGGCTTTCCTGCAAGCTCTGACTATCACGTCAGGATTCCGCTACACAAACCAACCGATACGAAGAACTCTTGCTAGACTCCACCCGTTCGCGATGACCCAGGCCTGGCTCCAATATCGGGGCCAAGTCCACCGAAGGAGACCCAGCGGGACCTAGCCGAGATCGTCCAGGCTTGTCCAAAGCTTGGCGTTCTCATCAGTTCCATAGAAAGGGGCTTGTCTCGCCGGGACACTCTCCACACATGACTTTGCAATGTCACGGGCTAGCCAGACGACCACAGAGACAACCCACGCCTTGTCACATTATAATCTCATGTCTTTCCCACCCAATTCCAACATTTGTACCGTACCATCCCCGTGCCCCCGCGTATACTCTAATTTCCACTCGGTCCGGTTCTGACCACACGTACTCACACGAAAAAGGGGGAAACATCATTACAGATGGCGTCTTGCCGCTAACGGATTTCTACAAAATCCTTAAGGCTCGCAATGCAACATCACTGAGTCGGACTAACAGTCGCGACTACGGCTTCACCTGCAATTGCTAATCCACTAACGAAATGGATTTCTAATGCAGTATCATGCCGGGAACGGACACAATCGACCCTGCGGCTCCTCTTGAACCATGGTAACCTGAATCCCTCTCACTTGAGAGATCTGGTGCCTAGAATGCTTGAAGTAAAACAAGAAAATAGTAGATGTCATGCACGCATCCTAAAAATTGAGAGGAGAAGTGTCGTTACCCTTCGAATCATCTTCCTAGCCATGAAAACTGGCTTTGCACGGATGAAAACGAGCGCCTCCAAGTCCTCTCCACGGATCTGACCTCAGAACGACGATCGGAGGTCTAAAGCTCCGTCAATGGTAGAAGAAAACTCTTTTCTTCCACCTCCCACCTTTCTCTTCAAAACCATAACTCTCACTTCCCAAATGAGAAAAATGAAGAGAAATAATCGTTCAGCCCTATATAAGCACTCTGGAGGAGAGTCTTGGGCCTTAGAATCAAATCCTAAAAAAAATCGGATGGCTAACAAGCCAAACGACGGATCTGCTCTCGTACGTTATCGCTGGGCATTAATGCTAACGTCGGGCGATAACTTCCCAATCTGAAGGCAGAAAAATAATGTCGTGCTAACGCCGGCGAAAAGGCAAACGTCGTGCAGTAGCGTTTTTCTTGAGAACTTGACATTTTCTCGAAAGCCCAGTGTTCGACGAATTGGTCCCTTCGCTCGACGTTCGACGAAACAGGGATATTGTCGGGCGATAGCTACTATGGTCGGGCAGTAATCCTCCAGCACTCGACGAACAGATCTTTCACTTGACGCTCGACGAAACAGGACTATCGCCGAGCGGTACCTAGCTAACGCCGCGCGCTAGCATTCAACGCTCCTGACGCCTGACCACTCAATGCTCTCATCGCCTGACCACTCAACGCTCTAAGCGCCTGGTCACTCAAAGCTAAGCTACCGCCGGGCGATAACTTCTATCGTCGGGCGATAGCTTCCAGAGACTCAAGATCTGAAAACTGGGGTGTTACAATGAGTGCAGCTCGGGTGCTGCTCGTAGGAGAAATTTTACAGAGCTTCGACCTGAGGAAGAAGAAAACTTCGTGGAAAATGTGAGAAATGAGGAGGCTTGTGGCTCCTTTTATAGCCTCCAGGAGGTGGTTATGGTGGTTACGCGGCTATCCGCACACCATAACCACTATTACAAATATTTTTGATATAGTTTAGGTGCGTATATCAGGATAATTAATTCCGCTATTCGTAGACCAATTAAATTAATAATAAAATTATCTCACTAACCTGGTGGTTAGTGGGTGGTTATACGTGAATCGGACGACGGGGAATGACCGAAATGATCGGACGATAGGGGTGGATTCCTACAGACGGCATGCAAACTTGTTGTTGCACTCGCCAGCGAGGAGGAATATTGTTGGCGACGGTCGAGGAGGGGTGGACGCTACCTCAACCATTTGTCGGCGGCCGAGGAGGGGCAGACGGCGCAGCCGCTCCCTCGGCTGTTTGCTTACGGCCGGGGAGGGGAGGCCGGTTTGGCCGCCCCTCGACCACGTGCCGGCGGCCGCGGTGGAGCGGTCGCCCCCTCGGCCGAATGCCAGCGGCCGAGGAGGAGCGGTCGGTGTGGCCTCTCCCTCGGTCGTTTGTTAGTGGCCGGGGAGGGGTGGATGGCTTGGACGCCCCTCGGCCGCACGCCGACGGCAACGGAGGGCCAGCAGCATACCAGAGGCCGTGGATGGGCGGCCGGCCCGACCACTCTCGCGGCCGCACGCTGACGGTCGCAGGGGAGTGGCCGGCTCGGTCGTTACCTCGTCCGCGCACCGACGGCCAAGCATGGGTGGCCGGCCCAGCAGTCTTCTCGGTCGGGTGTCGGCGGCCGACGTTCGGGGATGTCGTCAGTCGCTTGCCGCAGGCGAGGTGACGTCGGCAGCGGTTCTGACGTTTCATGCAATGGGATCAGCGTGCGGGGGGATCGGGCACGGCGATCGCGCGTGCGGTCAAACCAATGATCCCACTATTTTTGAGGTAGAGATCATGGTGTGTGGTTATGTGCACATATATACTTATAAAATGGATCTCATCCCTAACAGTCCTTGACAGTGAGATTGCGGCTGTGAGTTATCTTGGTTGTGAATTGACGGGTTTTGATAAAGTAAACAAAAACAAGAAGAATAAGGGAGAAGAACCCGCACCTGGTCAGACAAATTGAGACTCGGGCTGAACCCGAGTTGATGGGGCTCCAGTGGGGCTGCCATCTCTTCAGTGGACCAGAGCCTAACCTTTTTGGCGGTTCTGCTTTCCACTTGTATTGAGTGAGTATGTGAGCGATGCTCGGTAGCAATGGCCATAAGGTCGGATGCAGTCACCTTATTCTTCTCTTTGAGGGAGGCGAGGTGAGCGGGAACATCTTTGGACGACACCATGCTAGCAAGATAGCAAGAGGTCGAGGGAGGGCAAGGGAGTAAGGGAGGATCCTTAAAGTAGCCTCTTCCTCCCCACTTTGATATATATAGCATTTCATGGGTCCCACTAAAATATTCTATCTAAATTAAGACACTCGCCAAATTGTGGTTGAATCGTCTTTCCGAGCTTGAGGCAAACTCGCAAAGAGCAGAGATTGTGTACAATCTCGTATTTGTCAAGTGGATTCATCAAGTCACCAAGCGGTAGTGGACGTTATGCCCAGGCAAGACAGAGGGGCTAGTGGGGTTAACGAGCCCACACCCGCTCCTGGTTCATGGCAAGTGGCGAGTCCTGGCTTCATCTGGAACACACCACCACCAGGCGAGTCACCATTGAACGGCATGAACTCGCCTATGGGTGTTGTGACATGTTGCTCAAAGAAATCCCATTTTGGTCTATCATTAGCCACTCCAAACAGTGAGATTTCACTGTTGGCAGACAAATTTGAGCTGTCATAGTAAAACAAAAGGCGAGGTTCCGCTATCCGCATACTATTTTCAGAAAACTATAAATAGACCCCAAAAGGCACCTTTGGAGGAGACTTCCTTTTAGCTTCTCTCTCCTTTGGTTGGTTCTGGGTGGCGAGAGCTCCCGCACTTTGTTCACCGTTGTTTCCGTGTTTACAGTCTGGTACTCTCAAGTGCCCTCCAAGGTGCTTCGCACAACATTGGCTTTAGAGAGAAAATTTTCTTTTAGGGGTGCAACTCGGATCGATTCGGTTCGGTTTCACCCAAAACCAAGAACCGACCCATATAGATTCGGTTCAAAACTTTTGGAACCGGAACCGATCCATGGTCTTATTGTATAGAATCGGATCCAAACCATTTGCTTCGGTTCAGTTCCGGTTCGGTTCTCGGTTCTACCTATGTCTAACAAAATTTAAAAATGACTTTTCTAACTCATGATTCATTGTAATATAAGTTTCAATATCTCAAAATAGTTGAATCATGACTTTATATCACATTGAAATCATACAACTACACAAACACAATAAATATTTTTTAGTCATAAAACTATATTCTCAATTATTTTCACCAATTTGGTCATATGACTATAATCAGTGTCTCAAAATATTTTCTTTAGCATTGATATTCGGTTCTCGGGTCGGTTCTTGGCACCCGACCCTTGAAACCAGGAACCGAACCGAATTGTCAGTTCTGATATTATGGGAACCAGACCCGAACCGAAGCTATTTGGAACCGACCCAAACCATTAAGTTCAATTCGGTTTTTGGTTCTTCGGTTATTTTTGTACACCCCTACTTTCTTTGATCTTTCGGGTGTGTGACAGGACCTCGTTGTAGCTCGCGGGGGGATGTTCTTAGTTTTCCATTTCTTGTTAGTGAGGTTCTTCTCTCTGAGAGTCTGACCTAGTGTTCTAGCTCAAAAGAAGTGCAAGCTACACTCATTAGTTCGAACTCATTATGATGTGCTAAATACTTATTATCGTGATCATTTCCTTGTCCTTGACGTGAATGCAAATATCCTCTAGAGAGCGTAATAATTCATCACCCAATTAACAAAATGTCGTATAAAGCATGAAAATTTTGAATGAGGCATGCTAATTTTTCTTTCGTATGCTCCCTTAGTTTATTTTTCTTGATCCCTTAGACTTTGTTCTTTGGGCGAAATTGGAGAAAATAATTAGAATTGGAATTGTCAATTCCAATTCCGTTGTTTGGTATTTTGGTCGCCAATTTTTACGGTTCATTTGGTAACATGTTTTTGGCTTTTGTGTTTTTTAAAAACGTCGAAGTAGGCCAATAAACCATTTATTTTTTAACCTGTTTTTTGAGCCGCCCCGCGTTTGTGAGCAGGAGAAAAAGCAGCGGATTGTAACCTTTCGCTAGGGCTCCTTTTTATCGCGTTTGGAGGAGAATCGAAACCCGCCGTCGTCTCTCCCGGTCGCCACGAGGAGTCCATTCCACCGCATCTACTCCGACGACATCAAGGTTCCTGATCCTCTTCTCCACCACACCCAGCTTTCTCCGCCCCGATTCTTCCCGGATCTGCAAAGATACTTCTTCGACTGGGAATTTCTACAACATCATCTTCCATTTTCCGTGGCTTTTCTCATCTTATGAATGTTGCATCTTCTTATTCAGTGTGCGCTTTTCCATCTTGTGCATCCTCCCTGTACAACACTCTACATGAACCCACTGTTGCCCCTGATTTGCAGCACTCAACAGGAGGTATATGTGACCCTTACCTTCAAATTTTTTGCTGATTGTGTGTATGTGTTGTGTGTGTGTATGTGTTGTGTGAAGTGTGTGTGTGTGTATGTGCTGTGTGAAGTGTGTGTGTATGTGTTGTGTGTGGAATGTGTGTACGTGTTGTGTGTGTGCGTTATGTGAAGTGTGTTCGTGTGTGTGCTGTGAGTGGTGTGTGTGCTATGAGTGTGTGTGTGTAGTGTGTGTAGTGTGTGTGAGTATATAAGCAAATAGTTATAATGTCTGTGTTGTGTGTAGTGGCGGAACTGAGATTTTGAAGTCGCACGGGCACAATCTAAGTACTGGTAATTCGGGGGGTTCGGGGGGCAGCGCCCCTGAGCGGGGGTTCGGGTGCAGCGCCCCCGAATTTTTTTGGCAAAGATATCTATATAAAGAAAATATTGAACACAATATTACAATCAAAAATTGAACACAATATTACAAAAGAAAGGTTTAGATCTGAAAAACTTACAATTCAACAAGATACTTTTCGTTGACACATGCTCTGAAAGCGTGAAATAATAGTTTCTGTTGTAATAGTATTGACAACTTCTTTTTCAATGTAAGCAACCAAGCAATCATTCATCCACCATTCTATTTCGCAACTGATTCTTTATGATCTTCATTGCAGAAAACGTTCTTTCAACAGTAGCTGTAGCAACTGTTAAGAGGCAAACTAACTTCAACAATCTAAAAACTAAATGATGGTGATTATCTTTTTTTAATTCAACCATTTTTTCAGAAGGTCACTAATTCCTTTAACATTAGAAAATATATCCGTTGATGTAGATTGCATATCAAAAATATATATGTCAAGTTGTCCTTCAAGTAACTGCAACTATATTGGCGTAAAATCATATCGATATAATGCAACAAAATGTAGTAATTTTTGTTTATCATAAGAATTAAAATGATCTTTTGGGTCTAGACAAGCAACACATAAGAGTAATTATGTGTTTACTTCATCAAAGCGATCATTTAACTCATTTAACATCCAATCAAGCACTGCATTAAAAATTTCAATCCTGAAATAATGTTTATTTGTAATCTCACGTGCATTGCGTCTTGATCTACCTTGCTGAACAAACTTCTATTCCATATTAACAACTTCTATGTCATGTTTTCTACAGAAAGTTGAAACTTCAGCCATAAATATTTCTCACTCGGCTTCATCATTTCTCATCTTCAATAATAATAGTTTTGACAATTTTATGAAATGCATTGCATTTACAATATCTTGATCTTTCCTCTACAATGCTTGGGATAGTTCAATTGTTTTTAACAAAATATTTTTCATCAAATGCATAACAAATGCAAAATTGAACGTCAAGATAACTTGGACAAGTGTGCTTGCCATTCCTCTTTGGTTTCTATCTGCCCCATCAACTATGATAATCTCCAACACATCAACAATAGAAGAGAACATGCGAATAAAATTTAAAGTTGTACCATAATGTGACCCCCACCTCGTGTCAACAGCGCGTTTGAGCTCTAAAGTTGATTCAACCCTCGTCCACTTTCCAAGTCCCCACATCCAAGCTCTGTAGCAACTCGATCAACTTCCAAGGCTCTAAGAGAATCACGGCGTTTACAAGAGCCACCAACAATATTCATTATTGTGTTAATAAGTGTGAAAAACTCAACAATATCATAAGTTTTTTTCTACAACAGCTACCAATACTAATTGCAGTTGATGTGCAAAATAATGAACATAGAAAGCGCAACTATTCTCATTCAAAATTAAAGTTTTTAACCCCCTGAACTCACCTTTCATATTGCTAGCACCATCATATCCCTGCCCATGCAATTTAGAAATACTAAGACCATGTCTCATAAATAAATGATCTATAACTGCTTTAAGAGCTAACGCGGAAGTATCTGCTACATGAACAAACCCAAGAAGACGTTTTGTGATCGTGCCATTGGAATTAACATATCGTAAAACAACAAACATCTGCTCTTTTGTAGATACATCACGTGATTCATCCACTAAAATTGTATAACAGTCTTCTCCAATTTCTTGAACAATTTTATTTATTGTCTCTATTGCAATTGTTGATACTATTTCTTTTTGAATCTTAGGCGATGTAAGTTGACAGTTTTAAGAAGCATATTGTAACACAACTGAGTTGATGTTATTATTATGTGATGCAAGAAACTCCAAAAGCTCAAGGAAATGTCCTTTATTGGTAGACTTTTTAGTCTCATCATGACCACGAAAGGACAATCCTTGTCGTAAAAGAAATCTAACACAATCGATTGAAGCATTTAAACGAGCGCGATAATCCAAAATTTGTTGTTCATCTTGTCTTGCAAAAGCAATTTGAATATCCTGTTTTTGATTCATCAAAGACTCGCAGAGTTTTCTAGAAGTATTGTGTGGAGTAGTGTGACTTCCGACATGTCTATCCAATACTGATTTATCTTTCCAATTTCTGAAGCCTCTCGTGGTAAGAGTAGGCTCACAACCCCTTTGAGGAAAAATATAACAGTAAAGACAAAATGCTGCATCTTTTTCATTGTTGTATTCTAACCAGCCTTTAAACTCGTTAAACCAATTCTTATTAAAGCGTCGAGTTTTGTTTCCGATTTCTATTCGGGGAAAACTTTCTAAATGAGGTTGACAAGGACCCTTTTGCAAATAATATCTTCGTATAGACTCTTGAATGTTTGCATCGTAGGAGTTAATATGAAGTCTTAAGCCCGGGTCTGAAGGTAAATCTTCAATTTTGAACTCGTCTACGCGGCTTCTTTTACCAATTGCAACTATCTCCTGAGAATCTAACGAACTTTGACATGCTCCTTTTTTAGAAAAAAATTTCTCCATTGCACTAACTAAAACGCTGCATAAAATCGACGGGACATTACCGTTAGTGCAACTAGAACTAATCAATATGCACATCACAAACATCACCGATCCGGGCTTACCGCCACGCGTAGGCTTCACACAGCATGCCTAAATCCAGACCCGCATGTCGGATTACTAATGCAAAAAATATGTCAGGGACGGACACAATTGACCCGAAGGTTCGCAATGAACCGAGGGAGACACACCGCGTCCAATTGAAGGCGGGTGACCCTCCTAAGCAGAAAACAAAATTTGAAATACACACAAAAATTATCTAATTTGATTGTGTGACCATAACAATTTAGCCTTGAATGAATTCAAAATGGTGGCAAATCCTGACGGTACACGGGGCAATGCCCCTGCGGCCAAGCGTGACCGTACCAGCCTCGTGAGGGAAATTCCTAAGGTTTTATATGCTATACATCCTTCTATTGAAAAAAAACCAACCATCAAACATAGGAACACATGCAAAGGAGACCATAAGGGGCATGGTAACCATAAAAGAAATCCAATATGGTACAATACATCCAAAAACTTTATAGATCAGTTAACAATATTTCAATTCCATCACTAATAGTAATTTAATTTCATCCCACTTAGCAGCCAGCTATCAGCCATGAAATCCCATATAAGCATAATCTATAATCATATTGTCTACTAGATACAATTGTGAAAAGTGAACGCTAAAATTTCTTAGAATTCTTAACACTGATTTTTGTATCTCTTTATGGGGAATGTATTTAATTGTATTAATTTTATTTTAATTCATGTTGATATTTGGGTTGTTACATTTGAAGCTACTCAAGCAGTATGATTCAAGACTAGTTTAATAAGTGATTTATAGTAGAAAATGCTAACCATAAACCAAAAGAGAGAGAGAGTAGGTGGAATGTGATTCACTAGTAAGTACCAAAAAACAATCACTTACTTTAGTTCATCGACAAAGCATTAGAACAATTGGATATCTTATCACCATTAAGCTCCACAAATTAGCATTGGAATGACAAGCCATTTCTTACTTTATGATAACTAGTTAGTGCATTCTTCTAATTGAGTAAACTGCACAGTAACCCTTCTCAGTTCTCTCTGTGTGTGTTTATACCTGGTTCAGAATTATATTGGGACTAATTTTTACTTAATTACTAACAAAATATGCACCCCAAATTAGAGATTCAATACAATCACAGGACAACGAATATGCACCCTAACCAAAACTAGACACATTCAGAGGCACATCAATGCTGGAAGTAAAAGAAGCACGGGGATCCTTAATGCGCACAACGAAATCGCATGAAAAATTGAACAAGAAAAAGGAGTTAGGGATCATGTTGCAAATATCATACAGATAGAAAAATTGATACCATGAAGAAGAAGAAGAAAGGGGGCAACAAAGTAGAAGAAGAAGATAAAGGGCAGCGGAGAAGAAGAAAAAGAAGAAGAAGAAAGAGGGCAACAGAGAAGAAGAAGAATAAAGGGGGCAGCAGAGAAGAAGAAGAAGAAGAAGAAGAAGAAGAAGAAAAGAGAAGAAGAAGAAGAATAAGAAAAGGAGAAAGGGGGCAGCAAGGGGGCGGCAGAAGAAGAAGAAGAAGAAGAAGAAGAAGAAGAAAAGGAGAAAGGGGGCAACAAGGGGGAGGCAGAAGAAGAAGAAGAAGAAACCTGGCGGGCACGAAGCAGCGCCTGGCGGGCACGAAGCAGCGGGAGCAGCGCCTGGCGCTAGGGCACGGGAGCAGCGGGCGACTTTTCTTCTCCCCCGGTGAAAATCGCGGAAAAAAACGCTCGGGCACGTGCCCTAGCGTGCCCAGTCATAGTTCCGCTCTTGGTTGTGTGTTTATATGTTGTGTATGTGTATTGCCTGTGCTGATGTTGTGTATGTGTACATGGTATTATTTACAAGATTTTAAAAGGGGCAGTAGACTTATGCAAGGGCGCCGAGAAATATTCAACCAAGCTCACTCGTCCTTGTGCAGTGTCATAGAACGTTCATTCGAAGTATGAAAAAAAGAAGTGGAAGATACTTAGGCTCTGTTTGGCGCGGCTGCAGCGACTGGAAAAACAGTGGTGTGAAGCAGTGGTGAAATAATCAGCTGCTTTGCAGAGTGGTGGCAGAATCTGCGAATCTGTTTGGAAAAACAGCGTTTGCAGTGCTGTAAATAATTTTATTTTATAAATATTATATAAATAATATTATATTCATTAATAATATATAACTTATATAATTATATTAATTTAATAATATAACTTATAATATAACTTATAATATAATTTAATATTAATTTAATATAATAACTTATAATATAATAACTTATAATATATTAATATTAATATAATAACTTATACATATTAATATAATAATATATATATTAATATAATAACTTATAATATATTAATTATTTTAATATTATAATTTTTTAAGGGCGCTGCTATCCGCACCGCAGTTTTGGCTATTCGCACCACACTTTCTCCTAATTTTTCGTGTATTTTGAAAATATGCTTTGTACATGCAGTTTTAGGAAAAGTGTTCAACACGAAAGTTGTAGATCTCGACGATATCTACAACTTTTGTGTTGAATATTTTTCCTAAAAATGTATGTACAAAGTGTATTTTCAAAATGCGCAAAATCTGGACGTATTTCACAAGTACGTCTTATACATGCATTTTTAGGAAAAGTGTTCAACACAAAAGTTGTAGATCTCGTAGATCTCGTCGAGATCTACAACTTTCGTGTTGAACTCTTTTCCTAAAAATGCATGTACAAGGCGTATTTCCAAAAGATACAAAAAATTAGGAAAAAGTGCGGTGCGAATAGCCAAAACTGCGGTGCGGATAGCAGCGCCCTTTTTTAAATATTAATTTTTTTAATATATAAAATGGCAGGAGCGCTGCAGCCAATTGCTGCAGCGCTGCTGCTATTTCCGAGTCGCGGAAAATTTCCGTGACTAGGAAATAGCGGGCCACCGCTATTTTTAGCGGTGGCGTCAGCCACTGCTGCCCGCCAAATTTCTATTTGGCGCGACGGTGGCAGAATCAGCGGCGTACTGCTTGAAAAACGCCGTGCCAAACAGAACATTAAAGATATGTCGTCATACAGTTTAACAAAATAAAAGGACATTGTGATTGCAACAATGACATTACATAATTACATTCGCAGACATCCATCCCGATCAGACACTTATTTTCGTGTTTGTGATGAAGACGAACATTTCATTTACCCAGCGAGTCTTCAAAGAAGAACATGACAGATTAATGAAGCCTCGAGTGGAGACCACGTTAGAGGGATTCAGGTAGGGGTGGATGAGATAGTGGCATTGTGTGACTCCATTGTCGAACAACTACACAGAGCTTGAACTTGCATGCAGTATATGCATAGTCACATGTTGTATTTCGAGTTTTCGATATTTTGATGTTTACAAGTATTTTAGAGTATTTGTAGTACATGTATATGTTTGAACTAGGCCTCACTCTCACGGCCACCGCCGGAAGTTAATTATAAAATAATTATGTCTTGCTAGATTCTCATTTTTAACATTTAGAAATATATATACATATATTACAAAAAAATAATTTAAAAAATAAATAATACATACAAAACGTCACCGCAGTTTTGTCAAACGGTTCTCTGTTTTGAACAGTTCTACAAACATATGCTATCCAAACAGATATTCGTTTCCAAAAACCAGTTTCCATTAGCTTTATTTACAAACATGTATTTACAACAGCTCTTTTTACAATCATAGTCGTTCTACCAAATGAATTCTTAGGCTATACTTGGTTCGGCGGTGGCAGCTGCATCCGGTGGGTCGAAATACCACTTTAGAACCAGAGGAGGAGAGGTGGGGGTCGAAACGGAGCGGATCGGGGTCGTTTCCTCCTTGCTGCGGGTGCAAACAGAGCAAATTAAACGCCGCCGCCGGCCATTTGTTTACCTGCCGTTCGGCGGCGTTTGCTCCAAACGGAGGCGGTGAAATGCCCCTCACTCATCCCGCCCTTCTTCTGTCGTTCACCCCTCACACGTCCAGCCCATCTTCCGTCGTTCTCCCCGCACCCGTCCCGCCTTTATTTCATCGTTCACCCCTCACCCATCCCGCCCTCCTCGTCGAGGCCCCTCGCTTCTTCTCCGTCAACTTCTCTTTCAATCATGGAGAGAAGGAAACCAGTGACTCCCTTTGCTCCCAATGGGCAAGATTTGCGGACTAATGGTGATTCAGTGACTCGAACATGGTTGTTGTTGGACGGAGCTGCTGCTACGCTCCAAGACGTGACCCACAGCCCGGTGAAGACAGAGAAATCGGGTTCGCCGCGGTAGGGCACAACATGGGTGGACATGGTGGAGGAGGATGACTACGTTGCTTTCGTAGGTACCTTTACTTTTGATCAGTCTGTTGATGATGAGGAAATACTCCATGGAAATTGGACAAAATTCAATTCATGCATCTCATTTCCTACCAAACGAATGGAGCCTTCGAAAATTGTACACCCAATTAGCACAAATTTAACCGCTAGGAAGACGAGAGGTTTTCCATTGTAGCTACCTGAGTTCGCAGGGGAGGTGGGTGTTAGGAGATAAAAGATCAACGACTTCAGATTCTCCTGCCTTTATCCAACGGTCCAGTTTCATCAGGAACCATTAACATCGTGCGGACGAAATAACTCATCCAACGGTTCAGTTATTAAAAGCAGGGCATCATCATCGGACGGTAAGAGCAGGGCAACAGAGAATCAACGGTCAGCAGATGAGCGCCTGTTTTCAGCACCAAGCCAGATTCAACTCAGCATTTTATATTTTTCTCCTGTAATTAATTAGAGTATTAAGTAGGTTTAACGGTACTATTGTAATGGTCACATTTGGACCACTATATATATATATATCTAAGTAAATGCTCTGTGATGGGGATGGATGATTTGAATAAGGTATGTTCTCCCCTCTAATTCTCCCTCCTTTCGTCTCTCTCCCTGCCGGCCCCCTCCCTTGGCCTTTCTTCTAAGCAAAACCACCATTCTTTCCGGCGGGATCGTTACATTTTGGTGCTCTCGTTGAGAGAATACCGCATCCCGCCGAGCAATTATGGGTGACGGATTACGATCAATTACAGACATCAAGAACGCTCTGCAGATCGAGCAGGACATTAGAGCCAGTCAAATCGAAGAACTCCAGCAAAATTTCACCACCGAAATGCAAACCAAGGGGAATCTCTTAGCGCGACAGATTCTGGAGAATCGAGACAATACATCAGATCTTGCGGAGCAAATTACCATTCTTCGGAAGGATATGTTCCAGCAATTCCAGAATATGCAAAAGATGTTGGGAAAGGGAGCGGCAGGCACAATACCGGCCTTTGAGGAGGAAGAATTACAAAGCGAGGGACATCATCCTCAGATGCATAATCTGACTCATTCATCTAATGAGATTCTTGGACCCGCACCAGCACTAGCTGGAACTCAGGTTGTTTCTGAACGCCCCGGTAATCTTGATATTCCGTGTCCTAGGTTCTCTGAGGGCAATCCTGTAGATTGGCTTTACGAATTAAGAAATTACTTCAAATACAATAACATTCGTAGCCAAGATTATTTACTGATTGCCTCTTTACATCTAGACAAGCCGACCTCAAAGTGGCATCAAGCTACTTTAAGGGATCACCCGGCCTTGTCCTTCAAATTATTTGTAGATGCAATAAAAAAACGATTTGGACCATCTCAATATGTTAGACCCACAGGCTTATTAACAAAACTGCACCAAGAAACCACAGTAATGACATTTAAAAGGGACTTTGAAGAGTTAATCACGCAGGTTCCCGGACTTGCACAAGATTTCGTCACGGATATGTTCGCATCCGGGTTGAAACCTGAGATTAACAACTCAGTCCTTATGCATCAACCCAAAGAATTACATGACACATATGCCATCGCCAGAATGTATGAAGACCGATTTAACCCGGACAATAAATATAGAAGCTTTCAATCCAGAACACATGTTGGGCAAAAATTCGAACCAAGAAGAAATACACAATTCCAACTAAATGGCCCACCAAACAACTACGCTAAGCTTCCCCCTATTAAAAGATTATCACCCGCAGAATTACAATCGCGAAGGGAGAAAGGCCTTTGTTATAACGGTGACGAACGTTACCATGTAGGTCACCGATGTAAAGGCAAGGGCGCGTTATTGTATATAGAAGGTAATGAGGTAGAGGAAAATACAGAAGAAGCAGAATTTGGGTAACATGTAGAAGATCCGGACGACCCCACCATGACTGTGTGTCTAGAAGCCCTATCAGGAATAATACCAAACCATGGGATTAGAGTAACCGGACTCATTAACAATCAATCCATGGAAGTATTTATCGATGGAGGTAGCACTCACAACTTTATTTCTAACAGAATAGCCAACTTTTTAAAGCTACCAATACACCAAATAAAAGAATTTTGAGTATTTATGGGAAATGGGACACCTGAACCATGCAAAGGGAAATGCCAAAACATTCAACTGCTCATCCAAAACAACTGTTATACAATTCAGCTATATGTCCTCGACATAGAAGTGTCAGATTTAATTTTGGGACAAAATTGGCTTCGGACATTAGGCCCTGTCACTATGGACTATAATCAATTAACCCTTTCTTATGATAGTCCCAATGGTCGAGTACAGCTGAAAGGAAATAGAGTAACACAAGCAGGTATGGTTTCATCATCGCAGTTACTACGGATGGTGGCAATCAAACCTTCAACCCTTTGCTTAATAATAGCTAAGGAAGCACCAGAACCCACAAAAACCGAAAATGAATTAGATATAATTCTAAAATCCCTGCCAGAGCAAATTGGGATGATTTTACGAGAATATTCTGAGCTATTTGATGAACCGAGAGTTTTGCCTCCAAAAAGGGACATAGACCACAAAATTAAAATTATTTCCGGAGCGGCTGCACCGAACCTGAGACCTTTCCGTTATCCATATCACCAAAAGAATGAGATTGAACGAATAGTGAGAGATGTAACACCTCCCCTGTAGTGGACGTATAATATGGGTCCGGCCGGGGCCCCACAACATACGAACGCCACAGCTTTAGTATTATAAGTTGATATAGCTACCCCAAACTCAAAACACTTGCACAACACAGCGGAAAACCAAGCACAACCAGAAGTTATCCACTAACCAAAAGAGTTACAACTAAGGCCTTAAGGCCTACCACAAATGTCCAAAGTAAATAGTGCAATCAAACATGAATGTGCTCAGCACTCCTAGTCTACCTCGGCATGCAAGCCGGACAAAATAGTCTCAAACAACATCATCATAACTGTAGTGCTACAAAAGAGGGAAAAACACTTCATGGGGCTTAGGCCTTTTTGGCCGGCATGCTAGCTCCTGCGTGCGATCCTTGCCCTGTAAAAATTATTAGTAACGTGGGTCAGCAAAGGCTGACCTCAAACTGTGTAACAACACATCTCCTCCCGGCCGCCCCTAACGGACCCCGGGGAACCCTCCAACCTGCAAGTCAGCACTTCATATGCAAATAAACATCTATAAATAGAAAAGCATTAAAACAGGCTTGGATGTCTCAATCATCAAACATGTTCTCTATTGGTTGAGCATATAAAGAAAGGGCCTACTATGCAACATGAATGCAACACCCGGGCTTCACCCAAGGTACCCTACAGCGTATGCATCTAGCACAACGTCACATCATTTGGGTACTCACATTTCCCCAATTGGCATAAAGCCGCAAACATTGAGGGAGACACAACTCCCTCACACGGCGCACAGGCCGCCACATGGAATTCTTGCCAAGGCCCCACCCGCTCGTGGGCTTAGCCCCGGGCTTGCCTGCAAGCTCTGACGTCTCATGTCAGGATTCCAACAACCACAGACTGACCGATTCTAAGAAGCCTTGCTGGACCCCACCCGCTCATGGCCTCTTTGCCCGGGCTTGCCCCAAGCTTGGCATTCTCGTCAGTCTCACAAAAGGGGACTAGTCTCGCCGGGACACTCTCCACACATGACGCACATGTCACGGGATAGCCAGCCGATCACGGAGACATAGCCACGCCTTGGCACAACACAACCAAGACTAAACACATCGCAATCCCTCTTTGTACCGCAGCGTTCCCGCGCACCAAGGAAAACATCTCCAACTCGTGCGAGCTAACCTTGTCCACCAAGGAAACCATCTCCATTCTCATACGGAGCTAACCTTGTCCCTCAAGGAAACCATCTACCGCCACGAGGAGCTAACCTTGTCCGGGTTCGACTACATGTACCCTTTTCAAGCAAACGGGACAATCACCACCACAACACAAATGGCATCTTGCCGCAACGGAAATCTCTACAAATCCCTAAGTTCGTATGCAACATCACCGAGTCGGACTAACGGTCGCGACTACGGCTTCAACCACCATGCCTAATCCACTAGCGAAGCGGATCTCTAATGCAAAATATGCCGGGGACGGACTCAATCAACCCGGAGGTTCCTCTTGAACCTTGGCAAACCAAAGCCCCTCTCATTTGAGAGTTTGGTGCCCAAAAATCTAGAAGAAAACGATGCTAAAAACGTGCATCCTAAAGACCGAGAGGAGAGATGTCGTTACCTTCCGACTCCTCTTTCTTGCCATGGCAAAATAGCCGGATGGAAATCTTCGCAGCAGTCTAAGCTTCACGGATCCGGACTCGGCTCGCGATTTGGAGCACCGAAACCCTTTCTACAGCCCAAGACCTTCTTCTTCTTCCTCCTTGCTCTAGCTTTTCTCAAGATCTTAGGAAGAGAAAACTTGGAAAACGATGAGGGTTTCCAACCCTGAATTCGGTCTTAACTCCCCAGGAGATGGCCTGAACCGTTAGATCCTAAAACCAGAAAAAGAATGGTCGCGATTCGCCTGGAAAATAGAAGACCTGGGCCGAACACGGCCTGGCACACGCCTGTGTCCAGGGCCGTGTGCCTCATTCGCCGTCTCAAATCGACGCGCCTGGAATCAGACACGGGCATTCGACACGCCCGTGTTCAATCCGACACGCCCGTGTCCCCAGTGACACGGCCGTGTGGCCTGCCGTGTGTCTCCAACGACACGGCCCCAACACCAACCCGAGAGGTGACACGGCCTGGGACACGCCCGTGTCCCAAGCCGTGTGCCAAGTCTCGACACTCGTCGACAGGCTTTGTGTCGACACCGCGGAAAAACGTCGAGCGAAGATCGTCGACCAAGCGGGACACGCCCTGTGACACGCCCGTGTCACAGGCCGTGTGCCCCAGTCTCGACACCTTGTCGAGCAAAAGTGTCGACACTTGGGACGAGTGTCGACACGACCTCGACACGCCCTGCGACACGCCCGTGTCGCAGGTCGTGTGCCCCCCTCTCGACACTTTGTCGAGCGAAAGTGTCGACACTTGGGCCGAGTGTCGACACGCCCTGCGACACGCCCGTGTCGTAGGCCGTGTGCCCCACTCTCGACACTTTGTCGAGCGAAAGTGTCGACACCTGGGCCGAGTGTCGACACGGCCTCGACACGCCCTGCGACACGCCCGTGTCACAGGCCGTGTGCCTCCTGCCAGAAACCCAAAAATTCCAGAACTGCAGACTGAACCCCTTGCAAAAACTGGGGTGTTACAACTCTCCCCCACTTAACAGAATTTCGTCCCGAAATTTCAAAACAAAAGAGGTACAAAACTTAAATTGTACCTGACGAAAATAGTTCTGGATAGTCTTCTAGCATGGCCTGTTCTCGCTCCCAAGAGAACTCCTCACGACCGCAGTTGTCCCAACGAACTTTTACAAGTTTAACTTCTTTATTCCGCAACTGCCGAATCTCCGAATCTTCTATAGCGATTGGAAGGACTCGCGTCCTCAAGTCTTCCTCAATCGGCACCGATGCCGGCTCAATCACCACGCTAGCCTCCACCAAGGCTTTCCTCAACACGGAGACGTGGAAGACGTCATGTAATCCACTCAAATCTGCGGACAACGCCAACCGATAGGCTGCTTCTCCTACCCGCTCGACAATTTCAAAAGGCCCCAAAAACCTTGGACTCAACTTCTTGAGTCGGCGAACCCGTGAGACGCCTTTGAACGGCTTGACCTTCAGATAAACCCAATCACCAACTGCAAATTCCAACTTCCGGTGACGAGCATTAAAATATTTTGCTTGCCTGTCTTGTGCCACCTTCATACGCTCTTGGATGGTCCGTACCATCTCACAAGCGTCAACTACCGCACCCTTTCCCAAAAGTTTGGTGTCTCCCGCCTCTGCCCAAGACATTGGCGTTCGACACCGCCTCCCATACAAAGCTTCGTATGGCGCCATCTTTATACTAGCTTGAAAACTGTTGTTGTACGCAAATTCTACCATGAAGAGGTGATCCTCCCACCTCTTGCCAAAATCAAGAACGCACATCCTCAACATGTCCTCCATAGTACGGTTCGTTCTCTCCGTTTGCCCATCAGTTTGAGGATGGAACGCCGTACTAAACTTTAGCTTCGTGCCCAAGCTCTTCTGAACCAATCTCCAGTCCTTGGACGTAAACCGTCCATCTCGGTCACTGACTATGCTCTTAGGAATTCCGTGCAGTCGCACAATGTTGCGAACATACAACTCCACCAGCTTCTCCACGCTGTCCTCTTTCCGATTTGGGATGAAGTGAGCCACCTTGGTTAGGCGATCCACGATCACCCAAATAGCATCATTCCCATGCTGCGATCTAGGCAACCCATGCACAAAGTCCATGGAGATGTCCTCAAATTTCCATTCAGGAATTGGAAGGGGCTTCAGGAACCCGCCCGGTTTCTGACATTCGGCCTTCACCAAGGCACATGTTTGCCAACGACTCACATACAAAGCCACATCTCGCTTCAACCCCGGCCACCAAAAGGATTTCTTCATATCCAAGTACATCTTTGTACTGCCCGGGTGAATGGAGTATTTTGAGAAGTGAGCCTCAAACATCAACTCCTCACGGAGATTGCCAAACTGCGGTACACAAACCCTTCCCTCCTTTCTCAAAATTCCCCCGATCATCTCCCAGGTGCTGCTCTCGCCCGTTTGAGCCTCCAACACAAAAGGTTGAAACTCCACATCTAATCGAGTCGCTTCCCGAATACGATCGGACAAGTCGTTTTGCACTTCAATCCAGTTCAACCGAGCCACGCTAGACTCGCCTCTCGCAACACATTCCAATCCAAGGGACTCCCATTCCCGTACCAACCGCTCATCATGAGCTTCGATCCAATTTCCTTGCCCCGAGTACTTTCTACTCAACGCATCCGCCACCACATTGGATTTACCCGGCGTGTACTGAATCGCCACTTCGTAGTCTCCAAGAAACTCAACCCATCTGCGCTGCCGCATGTTCAAGTCCTTTTGATCCAAGAGATACTTCAGGCTTTTATGGTCCGTGAAGATCTCCACTCTTGCGCCATAAACATAATGCCGCCAAATTTTCAGTGCGAAGATTACCGCCGCCAACTTCAAATCGTGGACGGGGTAATTCCTCTCATGAGGTTTCAGCTGTCTAGACCCAAAAGCTATCACCTTGCCATGCTGCACTAACACGCAACCCAAGCCGCATCCCGATGCGTCACTGAAAATTTGAAATCCATCGGTCCCATGCGGTAAACTCAGGATCGGAGCCATCATAAGCCTCTCCTTCAGGGCCTCAAATGCTTGACTGCACTCTTGGGTCCACACAAATTTATGGTCTTTGCGAGTGAGAGAGGTGAGGGGTAGAGCTATCTTCGAGAAATTCTCCACGAATCTCCTATAATACCCGGCTAGTCCAAGAAAACTTCGGACTTCCACCACGGTCCTCAACACCGGCCAATCTCTGATGGCCTCCACTTTCGCTGGATCCACTGCCACCCCATCACCACTAATCACGTGGCCCAAAAATGCCACTTTCTCCAACCAGAACTCGCATTTGGAGAATTTTGCATACAACGCATTCTCCCTCAACACTTGCAAAACCATTCTCAAGTGGGTCTCATGCTCCACTTGCGATTTGGAATACACCAAAATGTCATCAATGAAAACAACCACAAAAGAATCCAAGTATTCCCGGAATACCCGATTCATAAGGTCCATGAACACAGATGGTGCGTTCGTCAGCCCGAACGGCATCACCGTGAACTCGAAGTGTCCATACCTTGTACCAAAGGCAGTTTTGGGTATGTCCTCATCTCGAATTCGTAGCTGATAGTATCCCGACTTCAAGTCCAACTTCGAATATACCACTGACCCCACCAATTGGTCAAACAAATCGTCTATCCGATGGATCGGATACTTATTCTTGACGGTCAACTTATTGAGCTCTCGGTAGTCTATGCACAGGCGCATGCTACCGTCTTTCTTCTTTACGAACAACACCGGTGCGCTCCACGGTGAGGAACTGGGCCTAATGTACCCCTGCTCCAACAGTTCCTGCAACTGTACCTTAAGTTCCGCCAACTCCTTTGGTGCCATCCTAAAGGGAGGACGCGACACCGGTCTAGCCTCCGACACTAGCTCGATCGAAAAGTCGATCTCCCGCCGAGGAGGCGCTCCAGGAAGTTCATCCGGAAACACATCCTTGAACTCTGCCACCACAGGCACTTCCTCAATAGACAGTTGGGAGAGACGAACCTCCAATAACGCTACAAGCGCTACACCACCCTGGTTAACCGCCCGCACCAACTGCATGGCCGATATCAGGGAACAGGCCACTCCACCAAGGCCCTCAAACTTGACTTCTGTTTGCCCTTTACTCCTTAAGGTCACCACCTTAGAAAGGCAATCAATACTGGCGCGCTGCTCTGCAAGCCAGTCCATGCCCAAAATGACATCGAACTCTACTAATGGTAACACTGCCGCTTCCAGAGCGAAGACAACTCCGTCTAGCTCCCAACAAATGCGCCCTTTAGCCCCGGTGGTCATAGATGACCCATTGGGCATGCGCACTTTCAGCTCTGCTCCCGACGAGAAAGACTCAACTCCTATTCTCCGGATGAAGCTCTCCGCAAGAAAGGAGTGCGATGCTCCCGTATCAAACAATACCCTAGCGGGGTATCCGGAAACTAACACGAAGCCTACAACATAGACATTACACAAAAGTCTAAAAGGATGAAGCACAAAATTTAAACTTAAATTCTCTTCATACCTGTCACAACATCAGTCTGGCGGATCGCTTCTTGCTGTCCAAGGTTGTAGGCCCTTGGTTGCACCGGTTGGAACCGAGAAGCGCTCGACTCCGCCATCTTTCCTTTCTCTGCAGCACTGGGGCCCGAGCGCACAGACTGCTCCTGCTTTGACTCTTGCCCCGCTCCCCCTTGCTGACAAGCACAGGCTATGTGCCCAACCTTCCCGCAGTTGTAGCACGTCGGCGGTCCCCTAGAGTGGGAACCCCCAGGCGTCCAGTTGCTCCTCTCACCAGATCTGGAAGTGTAAGGCTTCTTCCTCCACCTACTCCCATCAGACTTTCCATGAGATTGGGAAGGCTTCCCTTCCCCTTGCTTGGGAGTAAAACCCTTACGGCGTTGGGTTCGCTCCAAATCATTCTCCAAACTCCTGGCGGCTTCAACTAGCTCATTAAATCCCGCCCTCTTCATGGAGATGAGGGGTTGTCTCAGATTTTCCCTCAACCCTTGGTAGAAGAGGTTATCCTTCTCTACATCATCCGCCATTGTCGTTCCCGCATAACGACCCAATCGGGTGAACTCTTGCACGTACTCATCCACTGTCTTGTCTCGCTGCATTAGATGCAGAAACTGCCTCTGCAGGGCCAATCGTGTTGAAACTGGGATATACCTCTTAAGAAAAGCGTCCCCAAACTCTTCCACTGACGGGGTGCGTCCCGGGAACAGGCGGCCGCTATGGCTCACCCACCACAACTTGGCGTCTCCTTCCAACATGAACGGCGCATACTCAGCTTTCTTTTCCTCTGGCGTCTCTGCCGCCCTTAGTAGTTCTTGAATACGAACCCACCAATCCTCCGCATCCATTGGAGTACCCACTCCCTTGAATGACGGGGGATGAAAACTCAGGAAATACTTCATGTGTCGGTCTCCATGCCCTACCACCACCCTTTCTGCCAAAGGCTCCACTCGCCTGGCTTCTCCGCCCGGCACGGCCGTCGCCGTGTCTGGTGTGGCAGGGGTTGCCACCTGAGCCGCTGCTGCAGCTTGAGCTGCCACCATCGCTTCTGCAAGCATACGGCAGAAGTCGGCCGGGTCTACACCCGTGCCCAAAAGGCCTGGAGCAGTAGCACTGCTCGCCGAGAGATCATCCCTTGCTCTTGAAGTGTCCGCCTCGTTGCTTGCACTCTTCAGGAAAACAAGAAATAAGGGATTAGTCTCCCATCTCAAGGCTAAAACATAAGGACACTCACGGTCCCGCGTTACTCTTATGTGGATAACTTCTCTACGCACTAACCTTGAATCTAACCTGGCTCTGATACCAAATTGTAACACCTCCCCTGTAGTGGACGTATAATATGAGTCCGGTCGGTGCCCCACAACATACGAACGCCACAGCTTTAGTATTATAAGTTGATATAGCTACCCCAAACTCAAAACACTTGCACAACACAGCGGAAAACCAAACACAACCAGAAGTTATCCACTAACCAAAAGAGTTACAACTAAGGCCTTAAGGCCTACCACAAATGTCCAAAGTAAATAGTACAATCAAACATGAATGTGCTCAGCACTCCTAGTCTACCTCGGCATGCAAGCCGGACAAAATAGTCTCAAACAACATCATCATAACTGTAGTGCTACAAAAGAGGGAAAAACACTTCATGGGGCTTAGGCCTTTTTGGCCGGCGTGCTAGCTCCTGCGTGCGATCCTTGCCCTGTAAAAATTATTAGTAACGTGGGTCAGCAAAGGCTGACCTCAAACTGTGTAACAACACATCTCCTCCCGGCCGCCCCTAACGGACCCCGGGGAACCCTCCAACCTGCAAGTCAACACTTCATATGCAAATAAACATCTATAAATAGAAAAGCATTAAAACAGGCTTGGATGTCTCAATCATCAAACATGTTCTCTATTGGTTGAGCATATAAAGAAAGGGCCTACTATGCAACATGAATGCAACACCCGGGCTTCACCCAAGGTACCCTACAGCGTATGCATCTAGCACAACGTCACATCATTTGGGTACTCACATTTCCCCAATTGGCATAAAGCCGCAAACATTGAGGGAGACACAACTCCCTCACACGGCGCACAGGCCGCCACATGGAATTCTTGCCAAGGCCCCACCCGCTCGTGGGCTTAGCCTCGGGCTTACCTGCAAGCTCTGACGTCTCATGTCAGGATTCCAACAACCACAGACTGACTGATTCTAAGAAGCCTTGCTGGACCCCACCCGCTCATGGCCTCTTTGCCCGGGCTTGCCCCAAGCTTGGCATTCTCGTCAGTCTCACAAAAGGGGACTAGTCTCGCCGGGACACTCTCCACACATGACGCACATGTCACGGGATAGCCAGCCGACCACGGAGACATAGCCACGCCTTGGCACAACACAACCAAGACTAAACACATCGCAATCCCTCTTTGTACCGCAGTGTTCCCGCGCACCAAGGAAAACATCTCCAACTCGTGCGGAGCTAACCTTGTCCACCAAGGAAACCATCTCCATTCTCATACGGATCTAACCTTGTCCCTCAAGGAAACCATCTACCGCCACGAGGAGCTAACCTTGTCCGGGTTCGACTACATGTACCCTTTTCAAGCAAACGAGACAATCACCACCACAACACAAACGACATCTTGCCGCAACGGAAATCTCTACAAATCCCTAAGTTCGTATGCAACATCACCGAGTCGGACTAACGGTCGCGACTACGGCTTCAACCACCATGCCTAATCCACTAGCGAAGCGGATCTCTAATGCAAAATATGCCGGGGACGGACTCAATCAACCCGGAGGTTCCTCTTGAACCTTGGCAAACCAAAGCCCCTCTCATTTGAGAGTTTGGTGCCCAAAAATCTAGAAGAAAACGATGCTAAAAACGTGCATCCTAAAGACCGAGAGGAGAGATGTCGTTACCTTCCGACCCCTCTTTCTTGCCATGGCAAAATAGCCGGATGGAAATCTTCGCAGCGGTCTAAGCTTCACGGATCCGGACTCGGCTCGCGATTTGGAGCACCGAAACCCTTCCTACAGCCCAAGACCTTCTTCTTCCTCCTTGCTCTAGCTTTTCTCAAGATCTTAGGAAGAGAAAACTTGGAAAACGATGAGGGTTTCCAACCCTGAATTCGGTCTTAACTCCCCAGGAGATGGCCTGAACCGTTAGATCCTAAAAGCAGAAAAAGAATGGCCGCGATTCGCCTGGAAAATAGAAGACCTGGGCCGAACACGGCCTGGCACACGCCCGTGTCCAGGGCCGTGTGCCTCATTCGCCGTCTCAAATCGACGCGCCTGGAATCAGACACGGGCATTCGACACGCCCGTGTTCAATCCGACACACCCGTGTCCCCAGTGACACGGCCGTGTGGCCTGCCGTGTGTCTCCAACGACACGGCCCCAACACCAACCCGAGAGGTGACACGGCCTGGGACACGCCCGTGTCCCAAGCCGTGTGCCAAGTCTCGACACCCGTCGACAGGCTTTGTGTCGACACCGCGGAAAAACGTCGAGCAAAGATCGTCGACCAAGCGGGACACGCCCTGTGACACGCCCGTGTCACAGGCCGTGTGCCCCAGTCTCGACACCTTGTCGAGCAAAAGTGTCGACACTTGGGACGAGTGTCGACACGGCCTCGACACGCCCTGCGACACGCCCGTGTCGCAGGCCGTGTGCCCCCCTCTCGACACTTTGTCGAGCGAAAGTGTCGACACTTGGGCCGAGTGTCGACACGACCTCGACACGCCCTGCGACACGCCCGTGTCGTAGGCCGTGTGCCCCACTCTCGACACTTTGTCGAGCGAAAGTGTCGACACCTGGGCCTAGTGTCGACACGGCCTCGACACGCCCTGCGACACGCCCGTGTCGCAGGCCGTGTGCCTCCTGCCAGAAACCCAAAAATTCCAGAACTGCAGACTGAACCCCTTGCAAAAACTGGGGTGTTACAAGAGATATGATAGAAAACAGACAGATCAGGCCAATCACATCAGCATTTAGCTCCCCAGTCTTGTTAGTTAAAAAAAGATGGAACTTGGAGGTTTTGTGTGGATTATCGATCCCTCAATAAGCTAACCATAAAAGATAAGTTCCCAATCCCCACTATCGAAGAACTTTTGGACGAATTATATGCCGCCTGATTCTATTCCAAAATTGACCTCCGTTCCGGATATCATCAAATAAGAGTTGAAGAACGAGATATACATAAGACGGCTTTCAGGACTCACCAAGGTCATTATGAGTTTCTTGTAATGCCCTTTGGTTTAACCAATGCCCCTTCGACCTTTCAGGCCTTGATGAATACCCTTTTTCAACCATATTTGTGGAAATTCATAGTGATTTTCTTCGACGACATTTTGATTTTTAGCCCAACACAGCAGGACCATGCAGCACATTTAAGAATAGCTTTGCAGATACTTAAGGATAATCAACTATTCATTAAACTAGCCAAATGCCAATTTTTAACGACCAAAATAGAATTTTTGGGGCACACCATTACACAGGGTACATATTATCCAAATAAAGCAAATATATCAGCTATCGAGCAATTCCCAGAACCCACAAATCAAAAGGGAATAAGAGCCTTCCTTGGCCTAACGGGATATTATCGGAAATTTATAAAGGACTATGCCAGGATTGCACACCCACTAACGGAATTGTTAAAAAAACAAACTTTTCACTGGAATCATCAAACCAAGGCGGCTTATGAACAACTTAAAGAATGTTTACTATCCTATCCCATATTAACATTACCAAACTTCCAGGAACCCTTTCAAATAGAAACTGATGCATCGGGAACCGGAATAAGGGCTATTTTGCTACAGGAGAAAAAGACTATAGCTTATTTCAGCAAAAAACTAACCCCGTTAATGCAAAAAAAAATCAACCTACATTCGTGAATTATTTGCGGTTACTACAGCAGTTCATAAATGGCGACAGTACTTAATAGGGCATAAGTTCACAATATTAACGGACCACCAAAGCCTTCATCATTTACTAACACAATCAATCCAAACACCCGATCAATAGTTCTACCTTACCAAACTCTTGGGATATGATTTTGAGATAAAATACAAAGCAGGTAAGCAAAATGTAGCAGCAGACATACTATCTAGAATCCCAGAAATCACAGAGCAACCACAGAAAATAAATCTGAATATAATATCTGTCCCAATTTCCCCTCTCTTGGAGGGATTGGAGGAAGAATATGAGCTTGACGAGATCAGTATAAAGGTTCAGCAGGAGCCACAGGCTTACCCGGCATGGAACCAACAAGGGAAGTATCTAACTTACAAAAACAAAATATACATTCCCAGACATTCACCAATCAGCAAAAAAATCATATTAGAAGCACATTCTACTCTAATAGGGGGTCACTCGGGAATTAAGGGAACTCTACATAAGATTCAAAACCAGTTCTACTGGCCAGAGATGAAAGCAGAAGTTACCAAGTTCATTCAAGAGTGTGATGTCTGTCAAAAGGCCAAAGCCATTAACCACTTACCCTATGGCCTTTTGCAGCCCCTTCCCAAATAAACTGTGGGCCGACCTCACTATGGATTTTATAACTTGTTTACCCAATTCATCAGGTAACACTATTATATTCGTAGTGGTAGACAGGTTTTCTAAAGCCGGTCATTTTGCCCCGCTTAAACAACTATCAGGAACACAAGTAGCCACAACATTCTGGAATAACATATGGAAGCTACATGGAATTCCAGAATCTATCATTTCAGATAGGGATAGTATTTTCCTAAGCGATTTCTGGGTAGAACTGTTTAGGTTGCAAGGTACACACCTCAAATACAGCTCAGCATATCATCCCCAAACCGACGGGGTAAATAGATGCATTGAACAATACTTGCGCATATTCTCACATGAACACCCTAAATCATGGTCTGAATATCTAAGTTTTGTTGAATACCATTATAATACCACATTTAATTCTTCGACCAACACGACCCCCTATGAGGTCATGTTTGGTCGACCGCCTCCTATGTTGCTGAATTTTTGTGCAGGTGGAACAACAAATGAAGCGGTGGACACTACGTTGCAGACAAGAGAAGAAATAATACATGCACTAAAGGCCAGCCTATCAAAGTCTCAACAGAGAATGAAAGAGCAGGCAGATAAGAAACAGATGGAATTAAAGCTGGATATAGGCGACTGGGTACTACTGAAATTACATCCATATCGACAGCTCTTGATGATGAGGCCGTCCAACAGGAAGCTTAGCTTGAAATTCTATGGCCCATTTCAAGTCTCGGAGATCATCGGCGAGACGGCATACCGCCTCACCCTCCCACCGCAGTCAAAAATCCATACAGTCTTTCACGCCTCCCATCTTAAACCATACATTGGAGACCCAAAAATACAGATTTCTGAGCTACCAAAACTAAAATGGCGAAACAATCCATTACATCAGCCTTTGGCCGTCATCAGCACCCGCCGAATCCTGCGGCAAGGAGAGGAGGTACCTAAAGCACTCATCCAATGGCAAGGACTGCCACCAGAAGACAGCACTTGGGAAGACGCGGCAGTAGTCGAAGGTTTTCCCAGTATTCAGGAAGAACTGGGAAAGACCTTAGCACAGGCACCATCCGAACCACTGTTAACAGCGTGGGGGACAAGAAAAAAAGGAAGCCGAGAAAACCCAGATCAGCACCAGAATCCAACAACCGAAACCGACTCAAACACAAGGAAACCACAGACGAAGAGCGTCATCCAGACGATTTTCCAGCTATTATAAAAAATATTCAGTGGACAAACACTAAACCAAGGGGAAAACGAAGGAAACCTCAGATCTAACCTTATATCTGGTATTTTTCGACCTACTACAAAAAATCAGTTACCAGAGTTGACCAGCTTGGCACTGTGTTGCCACCGTCAGAGCGAGATCGATCTGTTCTTATCTAATTTTCCTCATCATCATACGGTAGCCATCATCAGTGCTTCACCGGAGCTCCAGCAACCTTCGTCCAGAGCTTCTCTCTCTTCGCGACCAACGACAAGATTTTTTTTAGGGTTCATCGATGATGGCATCAATATTTAAAGAGGATGGTAATGTTAGGAGATAAAAGATCAATGACCTCAGATTCTCCTGTCTTTATCCAACGATCCAGTTTCATCAGGAACCATTAACATCGTGCGGACGAAAGAACTAATCCAACGGTTCAGTTATTAAAAGCAGGGCATCATCATCGGACGGTAAGAGCAGGGCAACAGAGAATCAACGGTCAGCAGATGAGCGCCTGTTTTCAGCACCAAGCCAGATTCAACTCAGCATTTTATATTTTTCTCCTGTAATTAATTATAGTATTAAGTAGGTTTAACGGTACTATTGTAACAGTCACATTTGGACCACTGTATATATATCTAAGTAAATGCTCTGTAATGGGGATGGATGATTTGAATAAAGTATGTTTTCCCCTCTAATTCTCCCTCCTTTCGTCTCTGTCCCTGCCGGCCCCCTCCCTTGGCCTTTCTTCTAAGCAAAACCACCATTCTTTCCGGCAGGATCGTTACAGTGGGGCGACACATGAATAAGTCCATCAGATGCGTCTATCGTCGCTTCCGGCGGATGGTGGTCGCAGGTGAACCTAGAGTGCGGGTGCACCCATATCACAGTTGACTTGTCATACGAGCACACCAAAAGGCCCATGGTAGTAACTACAACGCAAGGGTTGCACGTCCACCGAGCAGGTTGACATGGATGGTGTTGCTCTTGTAGATTATTTGAGGAGTAAAACATTAAATAAAAAAATTAAAACTCACATTTATTTTAGGGAGTTGTTAAAAGAACCGCAGTTTTGGCTAGGCGCACCGCACTTACTCCTAATTTTTGCGTCTTTTCGAAATACGTCTTGTACATGCATTTTTAGGAAAAGTGTTCAACACGAAAGTTGTAGATCTCGTCGAGCTTGCTCCTGCTTGCGATCCTCGCCCTGTAAAAATTGGTTGTAACGTGGGTCAGCAAAGGCTGACCTCAACTGTGTAACCAACACATCTCCTCCCGGTCGTCCCTAGCGGACCCCGGGACACTCCATCACCCTGCAGGTCAGCACTTCGTATGCAAAAATACAATTACATTAAAAGTTGTAAAATAGGTTTGGATGTCTCATACAACAAACATGTTTCTAGGTTGAGCATATAATAAAAAGGGGGCCTACAATGCAACATGTATGCAATCCTGGGTTTCACCCAAGACACCCTAAAACATATGCTTCTAACACATCATCACATCGGGTACTTCCAATTTCCCTATCGGCGTTCAAGCCGCAAACATAAGGGTACTCTAATTTCCCCCAACGACTTACAAGCCGCCACACGGAACTCTTGCCCCAACGACTAACAAGCCAAACGACGGATTTGCACTCGTACGCTATCGCTGGGCGTTAACGCTAACGTCGGGCGATAGCTTTCCGATCCGAAGGCAGAAAAATAATGTCGCGCTAACGCCGGCGAAAAGGCAAACGCTGTGCGGTAGCGTTTTTCTTGAGAACTTGACGTTTTCTCGAAAGCCCAGTGTTCGACGAATTGGGCCCTTCGCTCGACGTTCGACGAAACAGACTATTGTCGGGCGATAGCTACTATCGTCGGGCGGTAATCCTTCAGCACTCTACGAACGGATCTTTCGCTTGACGCTCGACGAAACATGACTATAGCCGAGCAGTACCTAGCTAACGCCGCGCGCTAGCATTCAACGCTCCCAACGCCTGGCCGCTCAACGCTCTCAGCACCTGGCCACTCAACGCTCTAAGCGCCTGGTCACTCAAATCTAAGCTACCGTCGGGTGATAACTTCTATCGTCGGGCGATAGCTTCCAGAGATTCAAGATCTGAAAACTAGGGTGTTACAATGAGTGCAGCTCGGGTGCTGCTCGTAGGAGAAATTTGGCAGAGCTTTAACCTGAGGAAGAAGAAAACTCGGTGGAAAATGTGAGAAATGAGGAGGCTTGTGGCTCCTTTTATATCCTCCAGGAGGTGGTTATGGTGGTGACGCGGCTATCCGCACACCATAACCACTATTACAAATATTTTTGCTATAGTTTAGGTGCGCATATCAGGATAATTAATTCCGCTATTCGTAGACCAATTAAATTAATAATAAAATTATCCCACTAACTTGGCGGTTAGTGAGTGATTACATGTGAATCGGACGACGGGAAATGACCCGAAACGATCGGACGACCGGGGCGGATTCCTACGGACGACATGCAAACTTGTCGTCGCACACGCCAGCGAGGAGGAATATTGTTGGCGACGGCCGAGGAGGGGTGGACGCTACCTCAGCCGTTTGTCGGCGGCCAAGGAGGGGCAGCCGGCGCAGCCGCTGCCTCGGCCGCTTGCTTGCGGCCGGGGAGGGGAGGCCGGTTTGGCCGCCCCTCGGCCGCGCGCCGGCGGCCGCGGCGGAGCGGCCGGGGCGGTCGCCCCCTCGGCCGCATGCCAGCGGCCGAGGAAGAGCGGTCGGTGTGGCCTCTCCCTCGGTCGTTTGTTTGCGGCTAGGGAGGGGTGGCTGGCTTGGCCGCCCCTCGGCCGCCCGCCGGCGGCAGCGGAGGGCCAGCCGCATACCAGAGGCCGCGGAGGGGCGGCCGGCCCGGCCACTCTCGCGGCCGCACGCCGATGGTCGCAGGGGGGTGGCCGGCTCGGTCGTTACCTCGTCCGAGCACCGACGGCCAAGCACGGGTGGCCGGCCCAGCAGTCTTCTCGGTCGGGTGTCGGCGGCCGACGTTCGGGGATGACGTCAGTCGCTTGTCACAGGCGAGGCGACGCCGACAGCGGTTCTGACGTTTCACGCAATGGGATCGGCGTGCGGGGGGATCGGGCGTGACGATCGCGCGTGCGGTCAAACCAATGATCCACTATTTTTGAGGTATAGATCATGGGTGTGTGATTATGTGCACACATATACTTATAAAATGGATCTCATCCCTAACAGTACTTGACAGTGAGATTGTGCTGTGAGTTATCTTGGTTGTGAATTGACAGGATTTGATAAAGTAAAACAAAACGAGAAGAAGAAGAAGGGAGAAGAACCCGCACCTGGTCAGACAAATCGAGACTCGGGCTGAACCCGAGTTGATGTGGCTCCAGCGGGGCCGCCATCTCTTCAATGGACCAGAGCCTAACCTTTTTGGCGGTTCTGCTTTCCACTTGCATTGAGTGAGTACGTGAGCGATGCTCGGTAGCAATGTCCATAAGGTCGGATGCAATCAACATATTCTTCTCTTTGAGGGAGGCGAGGTGAGCGGGAACATCTTTGGACGACGCCATGCTAGCAGGTTAGCAAGAGGTCGAGGGAGGGCGATGGAGTAAGGGAGGGTCCTTAAAGTAGCCTTTTCCTCCCCACTTTGATATATATAGCATTTCATGGGTCCCACTAAAATATTCTATCTAAATTAAGACACTCGCCAAATGCTTGGGGTTGAATTGTCTTTCCGAGCTTGAGGCAAACTCGCAAAAAGCAGGGATTGTGTACAATCTCGTATTTGTCAAGTGGATTTATCAAGTCATCAAGCGGTAGGGGAGGTTATGCCCAGGCAAGGCAGAGGGGCTAGTGGGGTTATCGAGCCCACTCCCGCTCCTGGTTCATGGCGAGTGGCGAGTCCTGGCTTCATCGGGAACTCACCACCACCAGGCGAGTCGCCATTGAACGGCCTGAACTCGCCTATGGGTGTTGTGACATGTTGCTCAAAGAAATCCCATTTTGGTCTGTCATTAGTCACTCCAAACAGTGGGATTTCACTGTTGGCAGACCAATTTGAGATGTCATAGTAAAACAAAAGGCGAGGTTCCGCTATCCGCATATTATTTTCAGAAAACTATAAATAGACCCCAAAGGCACCTTTGGAGGAGACTTCCTTTTAGCTTCTCTCTCCTTTGGTTGGTTCTGGGTGGCGAGAGCTCCAGCACTCAGTTCACCGTTGTTTCCGTGTTTACAGTCTGGTACTCTCAAGTGCCCTCCAAGGTGCCTCGCACAACATTGGCTTTAGAGAGAAAGTTTTCTTTTAGGGGTGCAACTCGGATCGATTCAGTTCGGTTTCACTCAAAACTAAGAACAGACTCATATAGATTCGGTTCAAAACTTTTGGAACCGGAACCGATCCACGGTCCTATTGTATAGAATCGAATCCAAACCATTTGCTTCGATTTGGTTCCGGTTCGGTTCTCGGTTCTACCTATGTCTAACGAAATTTAAAAATGGTTTTTTTAACTCATGATTCATTGTAATATAAGTTTCAATGTCTCAAAATAGTTGAATCATGACTTTATATCACATTGAAATCATACAACTACACAAACACAATAAATATTTTTTAGTCATAAAACTATATTCTCAATTATTTTCACGAATTTGGTCATATGATTATAATCAGTGTCTCAAAATATTTTCTTTAGCATTGATATTCGGTTCTCGGGTCGGTTCTTGGCACCCGACCCTTGGAACCAGGAACCGAACTGAATTGTCAGTTCTGATATTATGGGAACCAGACCCGAACCGAAGCTATTTGGAACCGACCCAAACCATTCAGTTCAGTTCGGTTTTTTGTTCTTCGGTTATTTTTGGACACCCCTACTTTCTTTGATCTTTCGGGTGTGTGACGGGACCTCCTCGTTGTAGCTCGCGGGGGGCTGTTCTTAGTTTTCCATTTCTTGTGAGTGAGGTTCTTCGCTCTGAGAGTCTGACCTAGTGTTCTAGCTCAAAAGAAGTGCAAGCTACACTCATTAGTTCGAACTCATTATGATGTGCTAAATACTTATTATCGCGATCATTTCCTTGTCCTTGACGTGAATGCAAATATCCTCTAGAGAGCGTAATAATTCATCACCCAATTAACAAAATGTCGTATAAAGCATGAAAATTTTGAATGAGGTGTGCTAATTTTTCTTTCTTATGCTTCCTTAGTTTATTTTTCTTGATCCCTTAGACTTTGTTCTTTGGGTGAAATTGGAGAAAATAATTAGAATTGGAATTGTCAATTCCAATTCCGTTATTTGGTATTTTGGTCGCCATTTTTTACGGTTCATTTGGTAATATGTTTTTGGCTTTTGTGTTTTTTTAAAACGTCGAAGTAGGCCAATAAACCATTTATTTTTGGTGATTGTTAACCGCAATCCGAAATTGGCTAGTCGCACCCCAAAATCTCTCAACTTTTCGCGCCTTTTTGAAATACGCCTTGTACATGCAATTTCAGCAAAAGTCTTCAACACGAAAGTTGTAGATATCGACGAGATCTACAACTTTCGTGTTGAAGACTTTTCCTGAAATTGCATGTAGAAGACGTATTTCGAAAAAGCGCAAAACCTGTACATATTTTCAAAGTACGCCTTGTACATGCATTTTTAGGAAAAGTGATCAACACGAAAGTTGTAGATCTCGTCGATATCTACAACTTTTGTGTTGAACACTTTTCCTGATATTGCATGTATGAGCCGTATTTCGAAAAGGCGCAAAAATTTGGAAGATTTTGGGGTACGACTAGTAAAACAACGGGTTGCGGTTAACAATCACCTTATTTTTTTCATCTGTTTTTCGAGCCGCCCCGCGTTTGTGAGCAGGAGAAAAAGCCGGGGATCGAAACCTTTCGCTAGGGCTCCTTTTTATCGCGTTTGGAGGAGAATCGAAACCCGCCGTCATCTCTCCCGGTCGCCGCGAGGAGTCCATTCCACCGCATCTACTCCGACGACATCAAGGTTCCTGATCCTCTTCTCCACCACACCCAGCTTTCTCCGCCCCGATTCTTCCAGGATCTGCAAAGATACTTCTTCGACTGGGATTTTCTACAGCATCATCTTCCATTTTCTGCGGCTTTTCTCATCTTCTGAATGCTGCATCTTCTTCTTCAGTGTGCGCTTTTGCATCTTGTCCATCCTCCCTGTACAGCACTGTACATGAACCCACTGTTGCCCCTGATTGTGTGTATGTGCTGTGTGAAGTGTGTGTGTATGTGCTGTGTGAAGTGTACGTGTTGTGTGTGTGAGTTATGTGAAGTGTGTTCGTGTGTGTGCTGTGAGTGGTGTGTGTGCTGTGAGTGTGTGTGTTGTGTGTGTGAGTATATAAGCAAATAGTTGTAATGTCTGTGTTGTGTGTATATATGTTGCGTATGCGTATTGCCTGTGCTGATGTTGTGTATGTGTACATGGTATTATTTATCAGATTTTAGATGGGGCAGTAAATTTATACAAGGACGCCGAGAAATATTCAACCATGCTCACTCGTCCTTGCGCAGTGTCATAGAACGTTCATTCGGAGTATGAAAAAAAGAAGTAGAAGATACTTAGGTTCTGTTTGGCGCGGCTGCACCGACTGGAGAAGCAATGGTGTGAAACAGTGGTGGAATAATCAGCTGTTTTGCAGAGTGGTGGCAGAATCTGCGAATCTGTTTGGAAAAACAGCATTTGCAGTTTGCAATGCTGTAAATAATTTTATTTTATAAATATTATATAAATAATATTATATTCATTAATAATATATAACTTATATAATTATATTAATTTAATAATATAACTTATAATATAATTTAATAATAATTTAATATAATAACTTATAATATAATAAGTTATAATATATTAATATTAATATAATAACTTATATATATTAATATAATAACATATATATATATATTAATATAATAACTTATAATATATTAATTATTTTAATATTATAATTTTTTTAATATTAACATTTTTTATATATAAAACGGCAGCTGTAGCAATTGGCTGCAGTGCTGCTGCTATTTCCGAGTCGCAGAAAATTTCCGTGACTCGGAAATAGCGGGCTACCGCTATTTTTAGCGGTGGCGTCAGCCACTGCTGCCTGTCAAATTTCTGTTTGGCGCGACGGTGGCAGAATCAGCGGCGTGCCGCTTGAAAAACGCCGCACCAAACAGAGCCTTAAAGATATATCGTCATACGGTTTAACAAAACAAAAGGACATTGTGATTGCAACAATGACATTACATAATTACATTCACAGACATCCATAACGATCAGACACTTATTTTCGTGCTTGTGATGAAGACGAGCATTTCATTTACCCAGCGAGTTTTCAAAGAAGAACATGACAGATTAATGATGGCTCGAGTGGAGACTACATTAGAGAGATTCAGGTAGGGGTGGATGAGATAGTGACATTGTGTGACTCCATTGTCGAACAACTACACATAGCTTGAACTTGCATGCAGTATATGCATAGTCACATGTTGTATTTCGAATTTTCGATATTTTGATGTTTACAAGTATTTTAGAGTATTTGTAGTACATGTATATGTTTGAACTGGGCCTCACGGCCACGGCCACTGCCGGAAGTTAATTATAAAATAATTATGTCTTGGTATATTCTCATTTTCAACATTTAGAAATATATATACATATATTACAAAAAAAAATAATTTAAAAAATTCTATAATAAATTTTTAAAATAAATAATATAAACAAAACGTCACCTCAGTTTTGCCAAACGGTTCTCTGTTTTGAACAGTTCTACAAACACAGACTATACAAACAGATCTTCGTTTCCAAAAACCAGTTTCCAACAGCTTTATTTACAAACATGTATTTACAACAGCTCTTTTTACAATCATAGCCGCTCTACCAAATGAAGTCTTAGGCTATACTTGGTTCGGCGGTGGCGGGTGCATCCGGTGGATCGAAATACGACTTTAGAATCAAAGGGGGAGAGGTGGGGTTCGAAACGGTGCGGATCAGGGCCGTTTCCTCCTTGTTGCGGGTGCAAACGGAGCAAACGGAGCAAACACCGCCGCCGGCCGTTTGTTTACCTGTCTTTCGGCGGCGTTTGCTCAAAACGGAGGCGGTGAAATGCCCCTCACTCATCCCTCCCTTCTTCCGTCGTTCACCCCTCACCCGTCCAACCCATCTTCCGTCGTTCTCCCCGCACCCGTCCCGCCTTTCTTTCATCGTTCGCCCCTCACCCATCCCGCCCTCCTCGTCGAGGCCCCTCGCTTCTTCTCCGTCAACTTCTCTTTCAATCACGGATAGAAGGAAACCGGTGACTCCCTTTGCTCCCAATGGGCAAGATTTGCGGACTAATGGTGATTCAGTGACTCGAACAGGGTTGTTGTTGGACGGAGCTGCCGCTACGCTCCAAGACGTGACCCACAATCCGGTGATGACAGAGACATCGGGTTCGCCGCGGTAGGGCACAACATGGGTGGGCATGGTGGAGGAGGATGACTACGTTGCTTTCGTAGGTACCTTTACTTTTGATCGGTCCGTTGATGATGAGGAACTACTCCATGGGAATTGGACAAAATTCAATTCATGCATCTCATTTCCTGCCAAACGAATGGAGCCTTAGAAAATTGTACACCCAATTAGCACAAATTTAACCGCTAGGAAGACGGGAGGTTTTCCATTGTAGCTACCTGAGTTCGCAGGGGAGGTGGGGCGGCACATGAATAAGTCCATCAGATGCGTCGATCGTCGCTTCCGACGGATGGTGGTCGCAGGTGAACCTGGAGTGCGGGTGCACCCATATCGCAGTTGACTTGTCATACGAGCACGTTGGAAGGCCCATGGTAGTAACTACAACGCAAGGGTTGCACGTCCACCGAGGAGGTTGACATGGATGGGGTTGCTCTTGTAGATTATTTGAGGAGTAAAACATTAAATAAAAAAAATTAAAACTCACATTTATTTTAGGGAGTTGTTAAAAGAACCACAGTTTTGGCTAGGCGCACCGCACTTACTCCTAATTTTTTGCGTCTTTTGGAAATATGTCTTGTGCATGCATTTTTAGGAAAAGTGTTCAACACGAAACTTGTAGATCTCGTCGTGATCTACAACTTTCGTGTTGAACACTTTTCCTAAAAATGCATGCACAAGGCGTATTTCTGAAAGACGCAAAACCTGGGCGTATTTCCAAAGTACGTCTTGTACCTGCATTTTTAGTAAAAGTGTTCAATACAAAAGTCGAGATCTACAACTTTCGTGTTGAACACTTTTCGTAAAAATGCACGTAGAAGACGTATTTCCATAACGCGCAAAAAATTAGGAGAAAGTGCGTTGTGCCTAACCAAAACTGCGGTGCTAATAACAATTTTCTTATTTTTATGATTTTTTATATGCATACAAATACTTTATATAAGAAAATATATGGTCCATTAAAAGCAGTTTAGAAGCTGTAAACAGAACCATATAATTGTTCTAAATTCCAACCTGCAAAACTGATGGCAAATTGTTGATATACATGTGCCTTTTTATGAGTAAAGCGAGCTGTTGAGTGCGACATGTGGAATAGACGGTGATGTCCGTGTGTGTGTTGCGACTTTCTAAAAGTGAAGGTTTAGTCCCACACCGTCTAACGTGCTTGTTGATCCTAATTGTATAAGAAGGCTGGTCACTCCTCCCCTAACAGCGTGATTTTGGGGAGTGTGAAGCATTGTGACATCACTCCCCAAAACCACACGGTTAGGGGAAAGTGACCACCTCGCTTATACACCCAGGACAAAGGAGCACACTAGGCAGTGTGGGACTAAGCCATTATTTTTAAAGAGTTGCGGCACACGCTCGGACTTCACCGTCCATTCTACGTGGCGCACTCAACACCCCCCTCACCACGTGCCCCCTGCTTTGATACCATGTAAAACATTGTAAAGTCACTCCCCAAAATCACGCGGTTAGGGGAGGAGGGGCCACCCCACTTATACGCTCAGGACCAAAGAGCACGCTTGACGGTGTGAGACTAAACAATCCATTTTAACGAGTCGCAACACACGCTCGAACATCACCGTCCATTCCACATTGCGCACTCAACAGGGAGTGACGCTACAACGCTTTACATGCTATCAAAGTCGGGGGGCACGTGGCGAGGGGGTTGTTGAGTGCGCCACGTGGACTGAACAATGATGTCCGAGCGTGTGCTGCGACTCGCTAAAAGGGACGGTTTAGTCCCACACCACCTAGAGTGCTCGTTGATCTTCGGTGTATAAGCAGGGTTTCCGCTCCTCTCCTAACCGCGTGGTTTTGACGAGTGACGCCACAATACTTTACACATGCATTTTAAGCAATTTCATCATAAACAGACGAATTTCTCGAGATTTTTTTGAAACACAAGCTAGCGATGTTTAACTTCGTTTAATCGTGAATTTCTGACAAAGTGAACAAATTGGAAGAAAAGAATTGAAATTCAAATCTCAAGTCCAATTATGCCAATTTGACATGAGAATTGAAACTGAATTGATTTTTCATGGGAATTCATTCTAGAGGAACCCCCCCCCCCCCCCCCCTCGGTCAGGCCTCACTCTGGTATGGCTGAATCAGACTGATATTACCCTCTTTCGGAAATACCCTCCCGCCTCTTAACAAGAAAATAAAAAGCGGATCGATCTCTATCGACTTCATTTCTCCTCTTCCCCCGCACCGACTGGCGCTGCCTCTCTTTCTCTCCCGCAGCCTCTCCTCTCTCTGCCTCTGCGATGTCCGCTGGCCACCACATCCACTGTAGCACCGCCCGCCGCAACACCGACCGAGGCAGCTCTGCCCGCTGCAGCACCTCCCGAAGCAGCTTCGCCCGACGCAGCTCCGCCATGGACGAAGGCCACCTATGTTTTTGGATTCGGAAAGAAGCTTTGCTGGGAGCTTCGGATTGGCCAATCCCGACTAAAAATGGCAGCTCCATCTTCGTTTCCGGGAACCGGGACGGAAGAGTCCGAGCCTTTCCTCCTCCTTTTTGAACCTCTGTTGGAATAAGAATCGATGACTGGGCTTCTTCCTCCTCCGGCCATGGAGGGATCCTCTCTCTGGACAGGTAACCTCCTCTTCTTAAGGAGTGATGATGTGGTTAACATAGTTCTTGAGAAGCTATCTTGCTGTTAATTGAAACGTGGTCATTTCTCCAATGTTGTGCATGCTTAATCTTGCAACCCAAAACTCTGCGCCTCAATTGCTTGTGGAAATGCCAAGCTGAATTTTGAGCGGCAATAATCCCTCATTTTGATTTCTTTTCTAGAGCAAGGAAAATGAAGTTAAGGGGAAAAGAAAAAAAATGTAGGCTGCATTTGGGGGGGGTCAACCTTCTTTCATTATGGAGAAACCATATTCGATAGACTTTTAGAAACCATATTCGCATGAAATTTATAGGAGATATTCAGGGGAGGAAATGGAGAAAAATGGTGAGCAGATGAGTGTATGCTCTCATGAGGTTTCTAAAAAATTTCTACTTTCATCTTCTAAAAAATTAGCAAATACTCTAAATATGAACAAGAAGTCATAATGTGAAAAAATATATAATTTTCTCTCCTCTCTTTTATTATCTCCTTTCATATGGTTAGGGTTTCTTGGCTCTCCTCCATAACTCCTTTGTAGGCAACCACAATTCCTTCCAAAAACAACGTGGTATTATGTCCATCTACCTTCATTCATGTAATTGTTTTCACTAGCCGACCTAAAGCTCATGAAGGCAATAAATGGCCAAGCCCTTACTATTTGGTTATGGTTTCGTTTAACAGAAATTTGGTTTCGTTTAACATATTCAAATACATAGGTTAAGAAGAGTAGTTAATGTTGCCATGGATTATTTCTGTCAATCTAAGTTGAAATTTTATCAGTCATGTTTGTATGAGCAGCCTATATTATTCGTTATCAGGTTGATATTTTGTTAGATGAGAATGTGAATGCAGCTAGGTCTTTGATTCTACTGCAAGGAACTTCACAATTGAACATTCATGCTTCATTTGAATTGGATGTCACATTATCCAGATGAAGGAAATTATCCTGTGCATATCAAATGACAAGCCTAACAAGTTTTAATCATAGTTTTTGTAGTTGGAAATTGGAATTAACTTATAAATAATCATCTATTGCACTCGTACCATACTTCTAAAATTGTGGGTGCAGAAAATATGCAAATAATTGCATGCTGCTCCTTGTTTATTACCTACCTAATTCTCTGGATTGTGGATGATTCTTTGTGGATTTCTTTTGAAGCAAGATGCAGCATGCCCTGTTTACCTTCTTCCCTTCTTGTTATGTTGGGAAATCACTTTTGTCTGTTTTTTTGAAGTCATATTTTATCTTGTTACATATAAGCTATATTGATTGTTTCTTTTATGGTGGTTTGTTGGAGTGTGAGTGGATAATGAGCTTGTTAGTTTTGGACTATAATATCAGCTATTTAGTTTTGAATCATGGAAGCAACATCTCTTCAAATGTTGGGGGTGAGGTTGAGTTCAATAATACCTTCTTAGAGCCTGCATTGATTAGATGGAATTCCATGTGGTTGCTACACTCTTTTAGTTATCGATGCTTTTCATGTTATGATAACCATCAATTTTGCCCAATTTAGTCATCAAATTGAAGATAACCAAAGCCCAAATATTTTTGCTCTTTCATCTGATTAACTTTTCATATTATTTTGTATTTGACAAACATCTTAAAATTTCATAGAAGATAAGGGTTATATTTTCACACTCAAAAGGAGTGGGTGTGAAATCATATGAGTTTTTCTAGTCATTTATAATATACTGCTTGCTAACACAATTATTCTGCAGATAGCTTTTCTAGTCATTTATAATATACTGCTTCTACCCTAAACAAATACCTGAACCTGATATGTTGGTTTCTATTTTTTATGGAGTCAAATTCAATCCAAGTAATTATGGAATTTAAGCAGAAATTGTTTTATAAATTTGAATCTCAGTTTCAAATTATTTGTTAAACCTTCAATCTTTTGATCAGTGAATTGTATTTATTATGCAAATGATAAAAGTATTCTCTTGATCCATGGATGCTTTGATTATTGCTCCATTTGGCATGAGAGCATCGGTCATGATCGTATTGGTTATGAATCGTTGTACGTAATAACGTGAAGGCCAAACCACGCCTAAGGATCTCGATTTACTTTTTTGTTCGAAATTATTAGGCTCTGTTTGGCACATGTTATTGATACGATCGAGCCGACAACTTCGGGCACATCCACAGCAGGAAATCAAGATTTATCAAAGATCCAAGCAAAACAAACAGAAGGGTCGAGAATACAAAAATCAAATCATGATTCAAAATACTAATCGCAGAACTATACAAGAAGAACAGAGATTCTACCGGAAAGGATAGCCGCCCTATTTTATTTTCTCGGTGATTGAACGACATGTAGCATGGAGAAGAAGTCCGGTTATTGAAATCAAGAGCAAAAGAAGAGAGGGCGCAACCATTTACCTTGCAAATAGAAGACAATATAGAGGCCGATGGAGTAGGCGTCGACGATAAGCAATTCGAGGAAGATGGCTGCGACCTGGGAGGAACTCATTTTACCACTTTGTCATGATAGAACTTATTTTTTGATGTATTTTTCATTCTTGATTTAAGTCAATGAGTGACTTCTTTTTAAATGCATGTTGGATATTATTGATTTCAGGTTATTTGCAGGGTGGTTCTCATTATGAAATTGATATTTGGAAATCATACCTGGCAAGTTTCTACTATGGTTGTAGTAATAGAAGTGCAAATTTTGGATGCAAGTGTTTTAGTTGTGTTATATCATTTATTTAAGTTCCAGAACATTTTTATCGTTTTGCTTTGCAGTTCTGCATACTTATGTTGTGTTATCCTGATTGAGTACTTATGTTGTGTTATCCTGATTGAGGACGCTGGCAATCAATTGATGGTGCCAACATAAAGTTTCTTTGTTATGAGCCATTTGTGTTGGAAGCTGCTATCTCACTCTCACTGTAGAAAATATTATTATTGTTTACTTTAGTTATGTCGCAAAATCATTAACTGGGAAAACACAAAATTATGTTGTTAGCAGTGAGAACAAAATACAGCGTAAAAAATCAGATTGTGCCAAACTCTCGCTCATGTTCCCATTAGATAAACAACAGTTACACATACTTTAAATACTTCAAGCCAAACTATTTTCCATTCATGAAACTGTTGAAAGAGGGGCCTGACTTATCTTGGGAAACCCGGGGAAGAAAACCCACATCCCGACTGCATTCGGTGCACTCCATCCAAATCTCTCCTGGGCCCACATCTTGGGGAAATCCCGGGAAGGTTGTTGAGGCTCGGGCTTGATTCCGGGACCTCCTTTATCAAGATCCTTCATGGAGTCCTGATACCCAACTTAGCTTGATAAAGGACTCCATGAAGGAGCTTGATAAAGGAGGTCCCGGGATCAAGCCCGAGCCTCAACAATCTTCCCGGGATTTCCCCAAGATGTGGGCCCCGGAGAGATTTGGTTGGAGTGCACCGACTGCAGTCGAGCTGTGAGTTTTCTTCCTCGGGTTTCCCAAGGTGGGCCCGTCCCCCCTTTCAATAGAAACAATGTCAGTTTTTATAGCCACCACAATAGACATGCAAACACCACAAACTACAGAATGATTCGGTTAAAAAACTGATTTAGATCACTTTTCATCTCATCCCACCCTGTTCTCGTTTATTCAAATTTGCAAACCAAAAGTACTGTACATTACCTGTTCATTTGCTCTGTAATTCTTGAATGTTAACTGTTCATTTGCTTTGTAATTCTTGAATGTTAACTGTCCATTTGCCACCAAATCCTGAATGAAATATTGTAGTTCCTGTTAGTGTATATTCAGACGAATAACGAGCTCGGGGGCTTTGCGCGTATTTAACCATAGGTTTTCTCTATTTATACCTAGCTGGGGACAACGGGGAGTAAGTTCCACTTAGACTTTCCTCCGGATGTTTCGAGCGCCTTCTACATTCTCGAAACAGGTCCCTATGGCGCTCGCTCGCGATTTCTAGGGTTCGCCTTCGTTCCCGATAGTTGCCGCCGTTCTCCTTTGCCTTTTCACGACTGTTCTTCTCCGCCTCCTTCTCCCTTCATTGACGGAGAACGAAGGAGTGAAGAACGACGTCATCGCTCTATAAGCCGCCTACAAAGGGTTCGCCGCCACGTTCTCTTTCGCAGAACAAAGGGTTCGCGGTTCTCTGCTTCCTGATCGACGATCGCTCCTGGGCCTTTCGCGTCCCCTTGTAGCTGCCTGCTTGGGCTCGCCGTCGAGCTCACCGTTACGTCTTCCCCGTTGCGGATCCAGGGTTTTCGGTCGACGATCGCCCGTTCGACGATCGCTTCGCAAAGCTTCGGTCGACGATCGCCCGTTCGACGATCGCTTAGCAGATCCCGGTCGACGATCGCCCGTTCGACGATCGCTTAGCTGATCCCGTTCGACGTTCGTCCGTTCGACGATCCCCGGTCGACGATCCCCGGTCGACGATTCCAGTTCGACGATCGTCTTCCCGCTCGACGATCGTTTCCTTGTCGACGTTCGACGATCGTCCAGCGCTCAACGTCTGCGCTTTCCCGTTCGACGATTGTTTTTCCCAGTCGTCGATCGCTCTCTCCCGATCGTCGATCGCCTCTTCCCTGCTGCATTGACTCTTTCGGCAAGGTTGCCGATCCAGTGAAGATCCTCTCTTCTCTCTGTTTTTCCCGTCAAGATGAGGAACTCCAGCTTGTCCTCTCCAGTACCCATGAACAAATTGGAGAAGTTCACTGCCTCAGAATTCAATGATTGGAAGTTGAACACCCAGTTCGGGATGAAATACCTGAACGTTTTCTACACCATCAAGTCTACTCGTGCTGACGTTGCTGGGACTGAAGATGAGGCGCATTGGGTCGAAGATGAGGACTTCTGCAAGGATTACCTGCTGAACTGCCTCTCCTCCAGCCTGGCCAAGAACTACATCAAGATGCAATCTGCTAAGGAGATATGGGAAGCACTGGAGGAGCACTTCAAGCAGGAGGAGGACCTCTCCAAGGCTCATCTGGTGGACAAGTTCCACTCCTTCAGCTTCGACGAGGAGAAAGTCATTCTCCCTCAGGTATCCGAATTTGAAAATTTGGTTGATTCTCTGCATAGTGAGTCTATTAGTCTGCCAGATAGTTTTGTTGCGGGCACAATTGTGTATAAGTTGCCATCCTCATGGTATAATTTCAAAACGGAGATGTACCGCAAGAAGATGCAGGTTGGTCTGAACGACCTCAAGCGTTTCATACGCATTGAGGATGAGAACAGGACGAAGCACGCCTTGGAAACTGTTGGCAAGCAGAAAGCTGCTGCCAACATGATTTCAAGCTCTAAGCGTGCTCCTCCCCCTCACAAGACCAAACCGTCTCGTAGTAGCCCTCAGGTTGCAGGACCGAGTAGACCCTCTAAGAAATTTAAGGGTAAATGTTTTAACTGCAACAAGTGGGGACACTGCGCATCTGACTGCAAGTTACCAAGGAAAGAAAGAACTAAGGCACCACAAGAGGGCAACCAGGCCCATCTGGTTAGCCAAGCTGAGCCATCCGACTTTGTTGCCATGGTCGGACACGAGCAAGCCAGCACAGAGTGGTTCCTAGATTCTGGGGCAACGTGCCATGTTTGCAACAATGCTAATCTCTTGACAGGGCTGAAGAATGCAAAGGAATCAATGACTGTAGTAGATGGAGGAACAGCTGACGTATTGAAGGTGGGGAACGCAACTCTGTTGCTCTCCTCAGGTAAGTCTTTACTTTTAAAGAACGTAAAATTTATTCCTTCTTTATCTGTTAACTTAGTGTCTATTAGTTTGTTGTGTGATGCTGGTATGTCAGTTACCTTTTGTAGCGGTAGAGTGACTCTGTCAGTTAACTCTCACTACTTTGGATGTGCTTACGTCCAAAATAGGATGTACCGTCTGAGTCTAGCAAATGAGGTAGTGCAACAAGTTCAATTGAATTTAGTTAGCCCTAGGACTCTACATGAGAGACTAGGAAAAGTAAACTACAGGAAAATGTTCCAAGTCGCTAGAACTCACAAGATCACATTAGACACTAAGTCTCCTCTTGGAAAATGTGAAGTGTGTGCTCAGACTAAGATCACTAGGAAACCTTTTGGCACGGTTACTAGGAGCACAACACCTCTTGAGCTTATACATTCCGATCTTTGTGACTTTAAGAGTTTTGTCACTAGAGGTGGAAGGAAGTATATGATCACGTTTATAGATGACTGCTCTAGATTCTGTCACATCTATCTTCTTAAAACTAAAGACGAAGCGTTTGAAAAATTTTGCCTTTTCAAAACCAGGGTAGAAAACCAATTAAGCATGAAAATAAAGAGATTTAGGAGTGATAGAGGAGGAGAATACATGTCCAGTGAGTTCAGATGCTTCCTGGCTTCACAGGGCATCATCGCAGAAACCACTGCTCCTTACTCCCCCCAATCTAACGGCATAGCCGAGCGCAAGAATCGAACGTTAACAGAGATGTTGAACTCTATGCTGCTCACTGCAGGCATGCCTTCCGCTTATTGGGGAGAAGCAGTCTTGACTGTGAATCACATTCTGAATAAAGTTCCTCATGCTAAGTTAGAGGTTACACCCTACGAGCTTTGGTTTAAGCGACCCCCGTCTTTAACTAGACTTAAGACCTGGGGCTGTATAGCCTATGTCAGGGTTCCTGACCCTAGACGGTCTAAGGTTGGACCTAGGACCAATACATGTGTCTACTTAGGTTGTGCTGAAGATAGTGCTGCAGATAGGTTCCTTGATATTTCTAATAATATCATAATTGAATCTAGGGATGCAGTGTTCTTCGAGGATAAATTCCTCAAAGATAAGAACTTAACGATCTCAGGTATGCAAGCAACTATTACTGAGGAAGATCCTGAATCAGTACCGAGCACCTCCTCCTCCGTTCCGGTAGATAACTCTGGCCTAGAGTCTAGGAGAACTTCAGTGAGAGAGAGAACCCCCAGAACCTTCGGTAGTGATTTTGTCACTTACCACGTTGAGGATGATCCATCTACCTTTAAGGAAGCGATGAGATCAAGGGATTCCCTACTCTGGAAAGAAGCTATTGAGGATGAGATGAACTCTCTCCTTCAGAACGACACCTGGACGTTAGTTGATAAGCCAACAGGGGCTAAAACTGTAGGGTGCAACCGTGCAAGTGGGTTCTGAAAAGGAAACTAAATCCTGATGGTAGCGTAGCTCAGTATAAAGCACGTTTGGTGGCTAAAGGTTTCACACAAGTAAGCGGAGTAGACTACTTTGATGTATACTCACCCGTGTGTCACTTAGCAACCATTAGGGTTCTTCTTGCTATTTCGGCCATTGAGAACTTTGTTGTTCATCAAATGGATGTTAAGACTGCGTTCTTGAACGGAGATCTGACCGAAGAGATCTACATGACTCAACCTGAAGGTTTCATTGTAGACGGTCACGAAAACAAGGTCTGTAAGCTTTTAAAATCGCTATACGGATTAAAACAAGCACCGAAATTATGGCATGAGAAGTTTGACTATACTGTAAAGAACATGAGATTCATGTCGAGTCTCTCGGACAAATATCTTTACATACGTCATAGATCAGACAACGTCGCCATAATATGCTTGTACGTGGATGATATGCTGATTCTTGGTTCTGATCAATCCGTGGTGGATGACGTTAAGTCAGAACTAATGCAGACGTTTAGCATTAAAGACCTCGGTGTAGTTGACACTATACTAGGTATGCAAGTGAGCTTTGGGAAACATGGCATTTCCCTAAGTCAAAGCCACTACATCCAGTCCATGTTGGACACGTGGGGATACAGTGAACGTAAAGCGGCTGAGACACCATACGATTATTCTAACCGCTTAAAGCCCAATGATGGTGCTGCGGTTCGACAATTAGATTATTCTAAACTGCTTGGTAGCCTCATGTACGCTATGGTCTGTACAAGACCTGACATAGCCTTTACGGTCGGCATGTTAAGTAGGTTCACTAGCAATCCTGGCCAAGACCATTGGGATGCCCTCGATAGGCTGATGCGATACTTAAAGCACACCCGACAGTATGCTTTATGTTATAATGGTCATCCTCCAGTTCTGGAAGGATATTCTGATGCATCATGGTGCTCAGAAGTAAACGACAGCAAGTCCACTAGTGGATTCCTCTTCACACTAGGAGGAGCAGCTGTAGCCTGGAAGTCCAAGAGACAGTCGTGCATTGCACTCTCATCTATGGAATCCGAACTCTATGCTCTAGCTTCAGCTGGTGAAGAGGCAGAGTGGATAAGAGATTTGGTGATGGACATTCCACTGTCGAGCCTGAAACTGAGTTCTGTTGCAGTTTACTGCGACAATCAGGCTACTAAAACGATTGCTACGAACACGTTGTTCAATAGCAAAAGAAGGCAACTACGGATGAAACAAGCCTGGTTGACCTCCCTTACGACTCAAGGGATTGTGAACCTCGTTGATGTGAGGTCAAAAGATAATGTTGCAGACGCCCTTACTAAAGGATTAAATAGAGCTCTCACAATCAAAACATCGGGGAAATGGGATTAAAGTTCATAGAAATATGAAACTTTCCTCCAACATTTATGTTTTGATACGTACGAGCCTATAGCTGTCAACATTCAAGCATCTAAATAGTAACAGACTGAAAACCCCAAATAATTTCTTGATGAAAACCCAAGATGGTTGGATGCTGGTTATTCCACACTTGATAACCTAACGTCCTCCCATTGTAAGTTGATTCAAGAGTTATTCAACTGGGAATTGAAAGTCGTTGTAAATGTTAACCTAAACATTATTGGTCACAACACATTATTCCATATTTGATAATGTTGCACGTGATGTGTGCCCACATGTGTTGGTGAGGCACATAGTGATCCGTAATGAGTAAGGTAACATGACTAGTCCTAGTTAGACTGGATGAGATGCTGACAGAGTTACTTCACCGTTGCTAGAAGTGCTAAGCTCATTTAGTAAGAGCTAGTTTACTTTAAATGTTACTGCATATGTTTATGAATTCATAGAGTCTGACTCATGAAATTCCTTGCAGGCTACGATGGAGATTTTGGAGGAGCTGTAGACCTGGACATAGATGACGATGATCTACTAGATGAGTAGAATCATCAAACGTTTAATTCATGTCTTTGTTTTGTAATAATTATTCAGACTATGGTTTTGGACAGCATCTGTGTGGTGGTTTGTCGTTGAGGCAAAACCTTTATTTTGTTTTATTAGTATGATCTGTCCTGATTGTTTTTGCTTAGTTTGAATTATTATTTTGTCTACACTCCAGCACCCCGAAACGTCACCGTTATTTGTCACGAATATAAGAGGAGATTGTTAGTGTATATTCGGACGAATAACGAGCTCGGGGGCTTTGCGCGTATTTAACCATAGGTTTTCTCTATTTATACCTAGATGGGGACAACGGGGAGTAAGTTCCACTTAGACTTTCCTCCGGATGTTTCGAGCGCCTTCTACAGTTCCTCCCATGGAAAATTGGATTTTATCATTGTAATTGTAGTTATTTGTCTAAAAAAACAATTTTCTCTGTTGTGTGCTCCTGATTGCGATCTCGTGTTAGCGCGAGTTAGAACGAAGTCCTAAAGAGGGTTGGTGTAATGGCCCCCAGACCGCCACAATTGACAATACACATCACATATTATGTTATTAAAGGCGCAAGGCGCACCGAGACGCAAATGGGTCCTGGAGCCTAGTCGCAAGGCGCAGACGCGCGCCCGGGGCATGTGAGGCGTAAAAATGAAAAATAAAATAAAATCAGTGAATTTGGCACCAATTCACCAATTCACTGATTTTCAACAAGCCTAAGATCGATCAAGTTCATGGCTGGATAGAGCGGCCATGTACATAAACACGTAGTAGTGACGTACAAGAGCAGGAAATAAAAAGGGCATGCATATGCGGTCCTCGCATGTGTACGAAAAAACTAGTTGGATCTTACGTACACCTGCAACTATTGCATACATACAAAAACATATTGTGGAGTTTTGGTGTGTATGTAGAGTCTACTATCCACGTGGATCATAATGAATAAACACAATCGATTAATAGTGAAAAACTATTAACCCAAGACATCTTAAGCACATACATAATTTTACATGTCTTATCTCCTTGTGATTGTTGTGTATACGACCCTCACATGTGCACGCCAAAATCAGTTGATCAAAATTATTTATAGTATTTATTCTTTGATTTTTAAAATGAAACCAAATATTTAGGTGAAGAACGAGAACGAATATAGATGATCGAAAAAAAAAGCCGTGAATTTACAAAAGTATAGAAACTAATAACTTAATTATAAAAGTTGAGTCTACTATTTGACAAAAAATTGCATTTATTCTGATCGTTTGTCATTTATAGTCCACTCTTCATCATCATCATCTCTCCCGCTCTCTCTTTCCCTCGTCTTAATTCCTCTCTCCCTCCCTTTCTTTTTTTCCTTTTCCTCTTTTCTTTTCCGCTCCCCCCTTTCCTTTTCCTCCCCCTCTTTTCTTTTTTCCCCTTCCCCTCCCCCCTTTTCTCCCCCTCATACCGGAGTGGAACCCGGCGCCCCCCCCCCCCCCCCCCCCTCACAATCATTTCCGATTCTCCTCTTCCTTCTCTAGCCTGTCGAAGGTAAGGGTTTTTTTTCGTTTGTCTTCAATTTGTGAGCTTCTTTCCCCTTTTAATGTAGCTTTGTAGGTAATTTATTGTTCATGACATTTCACTTTGGGAGAGAGTAGGCTTTCTTACTTTCATGGAGACCCTAAAAAATTCTCCAATTGATATTTCTCCTTTAGCAATTTATGTGGAGGAAATCTCATTGCTCTATTAGCTTATTGCAAGTTCAACATATATCTATTTGTTAAACACTATTGTCTTAATTCTCCATCCCGACATAATCAAATAACTTCTCTTATTTGCAAATCCGAAGAGCGAATGTTCAAATTTATTTACATCTTCCCAATTCAACTCATTTCTCTTGCTCTTCTCCCTCTCCAAAGACGAAATCTTTTATGATGCTAATTGTCGTCGATTTTGATACTCCTTTTCCCCCCAAATTGGCGGATGTGTCTTGCGTCGAAATAAAGGAAAAGTTCGATAAATCTCTGAGAGGGAGGGTGTGAATTTGACGGGCATGTCGTTATTGACAAGATTTAACTCATCCCGGTAGCGATCAAAGACATGTGTCTTGCATATGAGGCAGTGGTTCCTCGTGTGGCCGATGGTAGTAGACTCATCTCCATAGTGAGTGAGAAAAACAATGAGACAATTATATGTCGGGCTAGCAGAGAAGGAATGAATCAAACATAACTAGGCTCTGTTTGGCATGGTGGTAGCGGTCATAAACGTATGAGTTAAACCGTCATTCGTTAAGAATCAACTAACAAACATCATCCATTTGAACATAAAAGTAAATGAAGTTCCGTAGGTTCGAGTTAATGAATGACAATTTAATCCCCATGTTCATGACCGCCGCCACCGTGCCAAACGGAGCCTAAAAGTCGATCTACAAATAAGCAATTTTAATATCCAACCTTAAATAAAAAAACAATAGAAATATCATTTAAAAGGGCGAAAAACCATAGCTACAGAGGCATTTCATCGAACACCCTGATGTTTGTTGTTGGGTGGGGAATTTCATCGAACAGATTGTCGGCTGTGCTTCACCGTTCCTTACCGTCATGACCTCCGAGCACGAGATACTTGTCTATTCTAGTAAGCATGGTGCACTCGAACCCGAGCTCGGCGGCAATGACCCTCTGCACATGGTTGGCCACCTCAATCGACGGCTTACCGCCGGCGAACGTCTCCTCCCTCAGCAGCGGCGGAAGGAACGTGATCTCGTACTCCGGCCTCGGATTCATGAAGAAGAAGTAAGGATCCGCAAACTTGAACCCTCTCACCGTCGTCCCAAAGAACACGCTTTGTTTGGTGTTGACGGCGACGGGGACGATGCGGTCGCCGAGCTCGGCAAAGAGAGCGCTGAATCGTAGCAAAAAGGGCTCGCGGCAGGTGGTTCCTTCGGGCAGACGACGACGTCGCCGCGGAGGAGGAGGTCGGAGATGCGGGCGGCGTCATCGGCGCCGTTTCGGGAGATTACGCAAGTAACTGGGCGGCCGAGGGCGATGCTGACTAGGATGGGATCGAGGGCGGTGCGGTGGTTGCAGACGAGGAGGTTGCCGGGGGTGGAAGGGGGAGGGGGGCGGCCACGGACGGAGAGGCGAATGCCGGCGAGGCGGTAGGTGTGGCGGGAGAGGTGGGCGGGGACGGGGAGGTTGATGAAGATGATGCGGAGTACGGCGAGGTTGATGAAGATGATGCGGAGTACGGCGAGGAGGAGGCCGAGGGGAACCAGAGGAGAAGGAGGAGTGCGGCGAGTGGGTCAGGCCGCCGGACGAGGCGGCCGTCGTGGAAGACGGCGCGGGATTGGAGATCGGCCGGAGGGACGCGCGGGGCTGAGCGGTTGGGTTGAACCATGTATCCCTCCTGTGTTACATTAGTGGTTCGGTTTTAGGCACCAAAACCAGACAAATGAAATATTGCACATCAGTATCTAGTATTATATTTATAATAGAAAATTGTTATTGGTACCCCCATAAATAAATATTTGTAACTCATTGATATTTGTACTCAAACTTGATATTTGTACTCATACATAATAATATTAAGAAAAACGATTAGCTCTCCTGAGAGGCATTAGCCGCGCCCGCACACCATGCATGAGGTGCAGATACCCGAACCTTCCCCGACGTAACCAAAATCGTGGTCGCCACAAACCGTCTTCGTCGCGGCCGCGTCAACCGCCATCATCGTCGCCGCCGCGCAAACCGTCATCGCCGTCCCCGCAAACCGTCATAACTGTCGCCGCAAACCGCCATCGCCGACGCTGCACCAAAACCGCCGACGCCACAAACAGCCATCGTTGTCGCTGAAAAGCCGACTGTTGAAGCCGGAAAAATTCCCCACTCTAAAAATCTGATCAAGGCAGCCCAAGACTACTTGCTCCGTAGCAAGGCTAAACGGCTAAGGACACTAGAACGAAAAAGAAGTCGACAAACAAGACCTCGGATGCTTCAGCAGGAAGCTAGGTCCCACCACGTACCTGGATGCTTGGAAGAAGCAACCCCTTCACAACCAAAATTGGCTGAGCAAGGTACGAGAGAGACTAGCTGGTAACAAAGTCGCGAGCTAGCGACCTAGTCTTTAAGAAAAAGGAATCCAAAAGCTCAGCTGGTGTCCAAGAAGTAGAGCTTGCGAGATCCTTGAAGGGGATTTCAAGTGTCTCTCCTCGTACCCCTGAAGTCCTATTTATAGGGAAATCCTGGGGGAGGGGGTCTATTTATACCCTCACCCCTCGGCGACTAGGCGACTTCTTGGAGGAGCTCACACAGCTGGGCGAGCAACTGGCCTAGTCGCCTACCTGGCGAGTATACGACGGAAGCTCGTCATACTCACCCAAGCCTTCTGCAGGCTGGCGCGTAGACTCTGACTTCTGTCTTGACTTGCTGACTTTGACTTCTGCTGACCTGGCGTTGGTGGGGTCCTTCCTCAACGAATATGGGTTGTACATAATCCCCTCTTTTTTCGAGCGACGTAGGAAATCAGAAAGAATCATCTAACACTTAGTCGGCGAGTTGCTATACCGAGCTTCTGAGCTATTCGCACCTCGTTGAAAACCATCAATCTTTATAAATAGGAGGGCCTGGTTTTCACGGTATGCCTATTGGAGCTCGCCCAATCATGTTGAAAACCGACGAGGAACTTCTCAAGCAGGGCCTCAACGCGTTGTCAGGCTTCATCCAACCTTCCAAGCTGAAGAGACCGCGGGAAGGTGAAGACGCCACCGATTTTCCTCCGAGCAAGAAGAAGAAGGCGAAGAAGTCGAAGAAGTTGCACGCCCTCAAGATCGACAACCCGCCTCCGTCGCCGAAGGATGTCACCGCGACGACCAAAGATCCCGCATCCCCTATAAGTACCCAGCTGCTCCTTGACGAGCTTGGGCTGGATGATATTCACGACATATTCGTCCATGGCCCCGACCTTCTCAAATCGCTGGTCATACCCCCTGCCCCCGAAGCCGTGGATACTAGGGCACAGGAGCGGGTCGATCTTGCTGTCTCGCCGGGTCACTATCTCGTTGATGCCCTTGAAAGTTCAATCGGTTGCCGAGACTGACTCGATTTTCACTGTTCTGCAAATCCTTCGCCAGATGACACCGTCGTGGTGCTCGACGCTACTCCTCTACGAAGAGCGTCGCTGATCGCTCTCGAAGTCGGGAAGCGAGGAAAAGTCACGCACACTGTGCGGATAAACGTCGGCCCCAAGTAGGCGTCTGAAGCACTGACCATCCTCGGAGGGAGCAGGTTAGGGTGGAGCCTACTGCGACTTCCATCAGGAAGAAGGGCACGCAACAGCCACATAATTCTTGGAGATGAGGGGAAAAGGGAGCAGCAGCAGCAGCAACAGGAAGTGAGGATCGAGGAGGTCCTGCGGGCGGAGAGGAAAGACCGGGTGGACGTCTCGGATGATCCACGGCAGGGATTGAGGCCTCCCGCAAGGCTAGCCTCCACACCATGTACCGGCGAAGCGTCGCCTCTACATCCCAAACCCCACCACCAGAGGACCCGCGAGAAAGGATCTCGCGGCGATCAAGACTCGGCCCGGAACGGGCAAAGCTCCTCTCGTCCCTGTGACCACCCAACAGATGCCGACGACGAGCATCCCTTTGTCGTCGCCACCTCCTGCTGTCTCCAAACAGCAATAGGAGGCGAGTATTCCTGCGCCTCCGCCCCCCTGCTGCCCCTTCAACCTCGCGACAGGTAGCGAGTACACCTCCGCCTCCACCGCCTCCCCTGACGAGTTTGCGAACATTGTTGCCAAACACGGCACTGCCACAGTCTCCTCCGCTGAACAGCTCGTCTCGAAGGCCGGATAGGCAGCGACCCAACTACTTCCCGCCGAGGAACGAGGATCACGAATATGGAGGTTGCGGACAGGGGAGTCCCGCTGAACGCGCTGGCGGCTCTTCTTCAGGCCAATGAGAATCTTCAGGTCGCGACCACTCTCCACGGCGATCTCGATCCCCTCGTCAAGGTAACTCGCATCGCCGTTGTGCTGATTTGATCATTGATGTCGACTTCTAACTTGGCGACGTTCCTTCTAATTCGACATATCGCCATGTAACTCCTGCAGCGGCCTTCCTCGACGCCATCGGGCTGTCTGGGAGCGCATATCGCCATGCCGCTGCGCGCGCCTACCTATAGTTAAAGACCAAGTTTGACCAACTCGCCATTTGCGAGCCTCATCGCCGGATTTTGGCTTTGGAGGTGAGGATGGCGAGGTTGAAAGAACTCCGGGCCAGCCTGGAGAACTACGAAACCCGCTTCCACATGATCAGCGAGATCGATCGGCAGATTGTGATGAACGACCACCGTCTTCAGGTCGCTCTTGACGAGCCAGCTGGTATGCGCGCGAGCATGGGCTCTGTCGGTCAACTGGCGAGGATGGAGGAACAACTCCGACTCGGTGATGACGTGATATCAGTGGCGACCGAACATTATCGACGAGCTCGTGAGATGGGCTGGGCTGAGCGACATCCTCACCCTCCAGAGCGGCTTCCTAGGACTTAGTTTTTCTTTTTTCTACTTTCTATTAGCTAAACTCGCCTCTGGTGATTATGTAATGAACAATATTCTTTATTTGTAATAAGCGAGTTTGAATCTCGTGGTGACTTTGTTGATGATCGCTCTATTTTCTGTAAGCTCGTCTTCCTTTTGCGACTTGTCGTGTATATATTGTGCAGGTTCTGGCGAGGTCCCGGAAAGCCTTATGCGAGATCGAACTAGGAGTTAGGGTCGCTCTTGGCCAGTACGCGACTTAGGTAGATGCTCGCGCGATGTTGATATGCCCCCTGCCTTGGACTATAAATAGAGGGGGTAGGTAAGTCATAAGTACGCTGTTGTGATTTTTTAACTTATATTCACAAGTAATTCCTCCTACTCGCCTCTCCTTGGCTTGCTCTTTACTCGTGTCTCCTTTCTTGCAAACCTAACTCGCTCAAAATGGTCGGGGATGATGCTAGCGCTCGCCGACAAGACCATGCCGCAAACTTCACTGATGTCGCCATCAAGAGATCTATAACCTCGGAGCGAGATCATGAGGAGTTTCGTCAGCGCCATTTTGTCAACGGCTACTCGGCTAGGCTCCTCGCACTGTCTGAGCGATTAAACTCGTACATCGAAGGCGGATTGGTCCTTTCTATCCGCCACTTTAAGGCTGGCCCGCGACTTCCTATATGGCCCGAATACCGCCAGATCCTGCAATACTTCGGCATCACGCTCGCCCAAATCAACCCCAATGGTGTGGAGATCATCATGGGGTTCTTGTGCTTCCGGCGAGAAGAGCGGATCGCCTTCGATCTATCTGTCTTCAGGAAGGTGTTCGCCTTCGCGGCGACTCTGGACTGGATCGTCTTCTTCAGCAGCCATGTCTGCACGTTTGTCGGGACGACGAACAAAGTCCATCGGTGGTGCGAGTATCTAGTCGTCGTCGCCGATGATTTTGGCGGCGTGCTGGGGAGGCCACATCAACCCGCCGATGTCGCCTTCTTGCCGCGGATCTTGGAGGGATCCCGCGAGAAGCTAGTCGAGGCTTTCTGCGGGCGACATTTTGATGTCATCCATTAGCGAATCAACTTCAATGTTCTTTTAGAGATCCACCCCTGCGAAAGTAAGCTTTTGAAGTTTGATCATACTCGCCTACTTCTCTCATCTCGTCGTTAAGAAAGTCGCACAAATTTGCTTTTGATGCTCGCAGTACCGTCCAAGCTCCGGGCAAAGCCGCTTCCTCCGGCCAAGGAAGTTGCCTCATCACACCTGGAACCCTCCAACCATCCGCCGGAAGTTGGGAAAAAGAAGAAGCTCGCTAAGGAAAAGGAGAAGGTCAAGTCTCCGGACCATGCGAGCAAGCGAGCCAAGGTATCTCTCCAATTGTTCGAGTACCGGGAATCTCAGGCTGACGTCGGGGCGCCTTACCTTCAGCCAAACTACAACCTTGGGCGAGAAGGTAAGGATGCCTTTGGCTGCCCGCTAGTTTCCTAGTAAGCGGGCGAGCATCGGGTATCGCTGAGCACCAACCTCCCTGCCTGGTCCAAGGATTGGGAGGAGAAGGGGGAGGCTTTCGACGTCCTACACACGATCTATGGTCGAGGCGATGCTGGGTCGATGATGGAGCTTAGTCCGGAAGAGCTCGCCCAACTGACCTCGCGCCCATTCTGCGGGTTGCCGAGCTGGGCCATCTCTTGGCGAGAAAGCTGCTCGAAACGCATGAGGCGCTGAAGGTCATCTCGAAGAAGGCGATAGACCTCGTGATGCAATCAACTCGCTGGAAGGAGTATGAGGTAAGTCACAACCTTAGCGCAACATAGTTAACATTAACTTATGTAGTTTTGTTGATGGTCCGTTGGTACTCGCAAGGCTTCCGAGGTCGAGATGGCAAAAATAATTTCTGTGCTCGAGCAGGAACTCGCCAACACCAAAGCCGAGTTAGAAGATTCCCAAATCCGGGTCGCCGAACTCGAAACTCGGCGGGTGACTCCTGCAGATCGCCCTGTCTCTTCGGAATCTCGCCCAATGATGTCGCCGCAGGACGTGATCGACCATGGGATTATCAAGAAGGTCTGTCCACATGGGGACGAGATGTCGGCCATCCGCCGGGGAACAGCGTGGGCGGCGGAGGATATCATCCTTGCAAGGTTGAGGATCGACGACCATCTTGACGAGGTGGCTACGAAGATGACCGTCGAGGACCTTATTCCAGAGTTGCTCGCCGAGGAGTCTAACTCGCCCGACCGTGTCCTCTCCTTGGCGTCGGGCTCTAGCGGCAGCGGCAGCAACAACAGTAGCAGCAACAATGAAAGCAGCGAGGGCGAGGAAGAAGAAGACGTCGACATTGGCGACGAAGAATATCGGCCTGATACTGGCGATAATGAGTCCTAGTTGCTCGCTGATTTTCTTCATACTCGCACATGCCTTTTCCTTTTCTTTGTGCTCGTATGCTGACTTACTTATGGCGCTCACTAGGCTCATAGGCTCGGGAAGGATGAGTGTTTGTGATATGCTTACTCGTACAAGGATATCAGATGTCGCTCATCAAAGTTTATCGCCTACTCGCAGGTCGTCGTCTCTTGTTTGCACATCGATATTCGTAGTCACATTTACTCGCGTGCTTGTCCAAGCATACTCGCACCTGCATAGTTGCCTATCTCGCAGGAGCTTAGCTCAATTGAGATTGAGGTCGTAGACGACACCCAACAGGAGCCGTGCTCAACTTGTGGTGGGAAGCAGTCGACACTTTAACATGAGCCAAGCTCAACTGGTGGTGGGAAAGAGTCGACACCCTATTAGGAATCGAGCTCAACTGGTGGTGATAAGCAGTCGACACCCTATCATGAGCCGAGCTCAACTGGCGGTGGGAAAGAGTCGACACCCTATCAGGAGCCGAGCTCAACTAGTGGTGGGAAAGAGTGGACGCCCTATCAGGATCCGAGCTCAACTAGTGGTGGGTAAAAGTCGACACCCTATTAGGAGCCGAGCTTAACTGACGGTGGGAAGCAGTCGACACCCTATCAGGAGCCGAGCTCAACTGGCGGTGGGAAAGAGTCGACACCCTATCAGAAGCCGAGGTCAACTGGCGATGGGAAGCATTCGACACCCAATCAGGAGTCGAGCTCAACTGGCGGTGGGAAGCAGTCGACACCCTATCAGGATCCGAGCTCAACTGGTGGTGGGAAAGAGTTGACACCCTATCAGGATCCGAGCTCAACTGGCGGTGGGAAAGAGTCAACACCCTATCAGGAGCCGAGCTCAACTGGCGGCGGGAAAGAGTCGACACCCTATCAGGAGCCGAGCTCAACTGGTGGTGGGAAAGAGTTGACACCCTATCAGGAGTCGAGCTCAACTGGTGGTGGGAAAGAGTTGACACCCTATCAGGAGCCGAGCTCAACTGGCGGTGGGAAGCAGTCGACACCCTATCAGGAGTCGAGCTCAACTGGCAGTGGGAAGCAGTCAACACCCTATCAGGAGCCGAGCTAAATTGGCGGTGGGAAGCAGTCGACACCTAGCAGGAGCCAAGCTCAACTGGTGGTGGGAAGCAGTCGACTTGGGTGGCTAGTAGTCGTTCTGCAGGGGAGAAGCCCGTACAGATATCAGGAACTACGACATCACTCCAACGAGGAACTTTCTTCTCCTCTGGTGGGGAGTAGTAGTCGACACCTAGCAGGAGCCAAACTCAACTGGTGGTGGGAAGCAAATGACACCCAACAGGAGCCAAACTCAACTGGTGGTGGGAAGCAGTCGACTCAGGTGGCTAGTTGTTGGTCTGCATGGGAGAAACCCGTACAGAGATCATGAACTATGACATCACTCCAACGAGGAACTTTCTTCTCCTCTAGTGGGGAGAAGTAGTCGACACCCAGCAGGAGCCGAGCTCAACTAGTGGTGGGAAACAGTCGACACCCAACAAGAGCCAAGCTCAACTGGTGGCGGGAAGCAGTTGACTCGGGTGGCTAGTAGTCGGTCTGCAGGGGAGAAGCCCGTACAAAGATCATGAATTACGACATCACTCCAACGAGAAACTTTCTTCTCCTCTGGTGAGGAGTAATAGTCGACACCCAGCAGGAGACAAACTCAACTGGTGGTGGGAAGCAGTCGACACCGAATAGAAGCCAAGCTCAACTAGTGGTGGGAAGCAGTCGACTCGAGTAGCTAGTAGTCGGTCTGCAGGGGAGAAGCATGTATAGAGATCACGAACTACGACATCACTCTAAAGAGAAACTTTCTTCTCCTCTGGTGGTGAGTAGTAGTCGACACCCAGCAGGAGCCGAGCTTAACTGGTGGTGGGAAGCAGTCGACACCCAACTGGAGCCAAGCTCAACTGGTGGTGGGAAGCAGTCGACTCGGGTGGCTAGTAGTCGGTCTGTAGGGGATAAGCCTGTACAGAGATCACGAACTATGGTATCACTCCAACGAGGAACTTTCTTCTCCTCTGGTGGGGAGTAGTAGTCGACACCCAGCATGAGCCAAGCTCAACTGGTGGTGGGAAGCAGTCGACACCCAACAGGAGCCAAGCTCAACTAGCGGTGGGAAGAAGTCGACTCGGGTGGCTAGTAGTCGGTCTGCAGGGGAGAAGCCCGTACAAAGATCACGAACTACGACATCACTCCAACGAGAAACTTTCTTCTCCTCTGGTGGGGAGAAGTAGTCGACACCCAGCAGGAGCCGAGCTTAACTGGTGGTGGGAAGCAGTAAACACTCAATAGGAGCCAAGCTCAACTGGTGGTGGGAAGCGGTCGACTGTGGTGGCTAGTAGTCGGTTTGTAGGGGAGAAGCCCATACAGAGATCACAAACTGCAACATCACTCCAACGAGAAACTTTCTTCTCCTCTGGTGGGGAGAAGTAGTAGATACCCAGCAGGAGCCGAGCTCAGTTGGTGGTGGGAAGTAGTCGACACCCAACATAAGCCAAGCTCAACTGGTGGTGGGAAGCAATCGACTTGGGTGGCTAGAAGTCGGTCTGCAGGGGAGAAGCCCGTACAGAGATCACGAACTACGACATCACTCCAACGAGGAACTTTATTCTCCTCTTATGGGGAGTAGTAGTCGAGACCGAGCAGGAGCCAAGCTCAACTGGTGGTGGGAAGCAGTCGACACCCAACAGGAGCCAAGCTCAACTAGTGGTGGGAAGCAGTCGACTCGGGTGGCTAGTAGTCGGTCTGCAGGGGAGAAGCCCGTACAAAGATCACGAACTACGACACCACTCCAACGAGAAACTTTCTTCTCCTCTGGTGGGGAGAAGTAGTCGACACCCAGCATGAGCCAAGCTCAACTGGTGGTGGAAAGCAGTCGACACCCAACATGAGCAAAGCTCAACTGGCGGTGGGAAGTAGTCGACTCGGGTGGCTAGTAGTCGGTCTGCACGGGAGAAGCCCGTACAGAGATCACGAACTATGTCATCACTCCAACGAGGAACTTTCTTCACCCGAGGAGGTTGATGGCCGGTATGCAGGAGAGGAGCTCGTACAAGGACTCAGACTTATGATAACCCCACGACTCGGGGACTTTTACGGTTGCTAAGATAGTTTATACTGCTACTTGAGGAGCGACAAAGAGATTAGTTGTACCAATGCTTTGCGAATAAAGGAGATTTTTTTAAGACATGACTCTCTCTCCTCCGAATCGGGAGGTTGGCGTCCAGACCTGTTCCTAATAACTCTTCCAGTTGGAGGAGAGATGTGATCGGGGGTAGCTAGGCTGACATGCAAGGGGGGAGTTGATCTCGGTCGTCAGTGCAGGGGCTCGGTCTTACAAGGGCGCTTATATCCTAAGGCATCGTCTCATCGTCTGTACTGGCTTATTTAGGAGGAACAGCTCGAAGGCTCGTGTCCCGATCCAATCGTGGAGGTTACCTTTGGCTAGGCCGCTTGGCCTCAAATGTCGGTGAGTGAGCGAAGGGGGGAATCCCTCCGAGGGTCCTATAGGACGCACTCGAGGCTAATCTCATCCCATGAGCTTGCTTTTTCCTCTTCCCTGGCAGGTTATCCCATCTTTGGTATAACTGAGATGAAAAGTACGTGGGACACTTGATGGGGCCGGCTCTCCCTCGAGTCCGGGAGGATAGTTTCTCAACCTGTTCCTGATAGTTACTCAAGTCGGAGGAGAGATGCAATCGGGGGTAGCTATGCCGACATGCAAGGGGGAAGCTGATCTTGGACGTCAATGCAGGGGCTCGGTCTAACAAGGACGCTTAAATCTCGAGGCATCGTCCCATCATTCTCCCTGGGCTATTTAGGAGGAACAGGTCGAGTGATGGTTTCCCGGATCGATAGAGGGTTGACCCTCCAAGCTATCAAAATATCTTGTGATGAAACAGCATAAAGGAAACAGCTTTATGCATGTGTATATATATATATATATATATATATATATATATATATATATATATATATGCAAACGAGATTACAAACAAGCAAACATGCGGTTACTAGGGATAAAACCTTTTCAGGTCATCCCCGCTCCAGGTACCTCCCAGTTGTTTTCCTTCTTGATCTTGCAGACAATGGCCTCTAGTGACTAGGGCTTCCTGGACGATGAAGGGGCCTTCCCAGTTGGGGTGTAGCTTACCAACTGCAGCTCCTCTTCCTGCTGCATCCACCTTCTTCATAACCAGGTCTCCTACTAGGAAATGCTTGAGGCGAATGTTCTTGTCGAAGTGCTTGGTCATGCGTCTTTTGATTTCCTCCTGACGGATGGAGGCTAAGTCGCGGAGTTCCTCGATGTAGTCCAGCGAAAGCCTTTATGGATCTCAATTTTCCAAGCGCCACTCTTAACTGTCTTCTCCTACTGCAATGACCCTCAAACTTCAAACCTCGAACTCTACTGGGATGAGTGTCTCAGACCCATGGGATAATTTGAAGGGTGTCTCCCCCGTGGCCGAGCTTGGAGTCGTTCTCAGAGCCCATAGGACCGAGGGTAGTTGCTCCGCCCAGTTCCCTTCAGGTTGGTGACCTTCTTCAGGAGGTTGATGACCAGCTTGTTGGCGGCTTCCACCTATCTGTTGCTTTGAGGATGATGCACAGAGCTGAATCGAAGATCCGTCCCTAGCTGCTTGCAGAAGTCTTCCAACTCCAAGCAGGCAAACTGCAGACCGTTGTTGGTGATGATGACTAGAGGAATCCCGAACCTTCAGGCGATCTCCCCCATATGAAGTTCTTTACGATTTGTGAATTGGTCTTGGCGAGCGTCTTGGCTTCGATCCACTTGGAGAAGTAGTCGATCATGACAATGACAAACTTCCTCTGCCTGCTAGCCTGAGGAAAGGGGTCGATCAAATCCATTCCCCAGATAGCGAAAGGCCAAGGATCGGTGACCGAGCGAAGATGCTGAGCAGGTTGTAATTGAAGAGGCGCGAAGAGTTGACACTTAGAACATTTATTTGAGAAGGCTTCCGCGTCTGTCCGAATGGTTGGCCAGAAGTAACCATGTCTTAGGATCCTCTGCTCCAAGGTACGAGTCCCCGAATGGCTGCCACACTCTCCCGAATGGATCTCTGCTAGAACACGGGGGATTTCGATCTCTGACAAGCACCTGGCCAATGGGCCCAAAATGGTTTTGCGGTAAAGCTCCCCTTCCTGCAGCAAGTAGTAGGAAGCTTTGTATCAGATCTTCCTCTGATCTTCACCATTGGTGGGGAGCTGGCCGGTGGTGAAGAATGCAATGAACGGGTCCTTCCAAGAAGCTCGTTGCTCAATCTCCATCATCTCCCCTTCCTCGATGGTTGGTCGAAACAGCTCAGTCACTGTCCCCCAAGCCCGGGGACCATACTTGGTGAGATAATCGCCCTCTAAATTTTCCTCCTAGGGTATATGCTCGACGAATAAAGACTGGAAACCCCCGATTAAACATTTGACCTTGACTAAGTGTTTTTGCAGGACGGGGTCGTGCACTTCGACCTCTCCTCTGATTTGCGACGGAACCACCATCAAGTCAGTGAAGGCCATGATGTCCTTGATTGCCAGCTCCTTGGCGAGACGCAAGCCGACCACCATGACTTCGTACTCTGCCTGATTGTTTGTGATGGGGAAAATGATCTCGATAGTCTGCTCGATCCTGGTTCCCTGTGGGCTTACTAGCACGACTCCGACTCCCATAGAATGTCTGCCCGAGGCCCCATCCACGAACATCTTCCAAGAGACTGGGCTGGAAGAGCCTTAATCTCCTCCTACTTCGGCTGAGAAGTCGGCCAGGAAGTCTGCCACTGCGTGGGCCTTGATCGCTACCATATGAGAGTAAGAGATGTCAAACTCGATGAGCTCCACCGCCCATGTTGCCAACCTGCCAGAATGCTCCACCCCATCCAAGATACTTCAAAGCGGATGATCAGAGATGACTTTGATGGAGTGAGCCTGAAAATACGGGCGGAGCCTACGAGCCGAAATTACTAAGGCGAAAACCAACTTCTCCAGGATAGGATACCTCGTCTCCGCTTGCTGCAACACTCTACTCACATAATAGATGGGGAGCTGCTTCTTTCCTTCTTCCCTCACCAACACAGAACTGACTGCTTCCGCTCCCACTCCTAGATAGAGTAGGAGGTCTTCGCTTCCCTGCGGGCCTTGGAGGAGAGGAGCCTTAGTTAGTTGTTGCTTGAGCTTTACAAAGGCTTCCTCACACTCCGCGGTCCACTCGAACTTCTGCTTGCCTCAGAGAGTTTTGAAGAACGGAGAACACTTCTCCTCTGCCTTGGAGAGGAAGCGGCTAAGGCCGGCCAGCCTTCCTGTCAACCTCTGAACTTCCTTGGAGTCTTCCGGAGATGTCATATCTAAGATGGCTTTAACTTTGTCGGGGTTAGGTTCTATACCTTTGGGAGTGAGGAGGTGACCTAGAAACTTCTCACTTCCTGCCCCGAAGACGCACTTGCCCGAATTGAGTCGCATCTTGTATCTTCTCAGGGTGTGATGACTAATATTTTAGTCATCATTTATGGCTATTATCATATTAGATATTTAAATAAATTATCATATTTGTTCGTTGGTTTGTCATAATATTGCATAAAAATAATATTTCACGTTCTAAATCTTATATTTTCTATTTTATAGGATTATGGCAGGTTTGGGGGAAATTTACATGCAATATCCCGTTGTCGCATCCAAGAGTTCGCATGCGAGTCCAACTCGTCAACATGGAGCTCGGCCGAATATTTTCAAAGCCGCCACTCAAGTATATATATATATATATATATATATATATATATATATATATATATATATATATATATATATATATATATATATATATACTAGCATCTTCGAACGGGCTCCGCCCGTTCTCGATGCGTCGCTGCGGGCTTCGCCCGCAACCTTCGCCCGCTTGGCATTCCGGCGGGCTTCACCCGCCCGGCATAAAATTTTAAAAATTTTAAGTTAAAAATTTTAATTTTCTGATTTTAAAATAATTATTTAATTATTTATTAATAATATAAATTATTTAAATATAAAAATAAAAAAATCGAAAAAAAAAACCCGCGCGGGCAGGCCGCCGGCGGCGGCAGAGGAGAGTTTTTCCGCGGAAACGGCCTATCGGGGCTTTTCCGCGGATGAACAGTAGCTGGAGGGGGATTTTTTTTAATTGCAGACCACCCTTTAGAAATCTAACGGCCAGATTTAATTTTCTGGAGATCGGACGGTTCAGATGAGTTTCATGGTGTGCTTTGAGATATGCTTATTGTTTTATATGATAAAGATATATATATGCATATATATACTGGCATCTTCGAACGGGCTTCGCCCGTTCTCGATGCATCGTTGCGAGCTTTGCCCGCAACCAAGCCCGCTTCGCTCACCCCCCGGCGGGCTTCGCCCGCCCCCCGACAAAATTTTTTAATAAATTTATTAATTATTTAAAGAATATAAATAAATTATAAAATAAAAAACTAAATTATATAATTTAATAAATTATATAATTACTTATTATTTTTTTTAAAAAAATGAAATAAAAAAAATCATGTTTCAACCCCCCCCCCCCCCCCCCCCTTCCTGCTTCACGGGCAGGGCCACCGCCACAAAGCCCTGCCCGCTCGCCGCCGGACAACCCCCGGCGGTTTCGCCGGAGGCCGGCGAACCCGCCGGTGGGCGCCGGGCAGGCCTCCGCCGGACAACCCCCGGCGGTTTCGCCGGAGGCCGGCGAACCCGCCGGTGGGCGCCGGGCAGGCCGCCGCCGGCTGCAGAGAAGGGTGTTGGACAGGTTTGGTGGAAGGGGGTGATATCAGGATTTTGGAGATGTAAACAGTAATTGTTTTGAGATTTGGCTAATGGCAGACCTATCTTTATAGATCCAATGGCCAGATGAGATTTTCTGGAGATCGGACGGTCCACATGAATTTCATGATGTGCTTCTAAATATCACTATTGTTTTATACAATAAAGATATGTATATGAATATATATACGCCCCCATAAAACTCCGGCCACCCTCTGTAACACCCCAGTTTTTGCAAGAGGTTCAGTCTGCAGTTCTGAACATTTTTGGGTTTCTGGCAGGAGGTACACGGCCTGCGACACGGGCGTGTCGCAGGGCGTGTCGAGGCCGTGTCGACACTCGGCCCAAGTGTCGACACTTTCGCTCGACAAAGTGTCGAGACTGGGGCACACGGCCTGTGACACGGGCGTGTCACAGGGCGTGTCCCGCTTGGTCGACGATCTTCGCTCGACGTTTTTCCACGGTGTCGACACAAAGCCTGTCGACGGGTGTCGAGACTTGGCACACGGCTTGGGACACGGGCGTGTCCCAGGCCGTGTCATCTCTCGGGTTGGTTTCGGGGCCGTGTTGTTGGAGGCACACGGCCGGCCACACGGCCGTGTCACTGGGGACACGGGCGTGTCGGGTTGAACACGGGCGTGTCGGATGCCCGTGTGCGGTTCCAGGCGCGTCGATTTGAGACGGCGAATGAGGCACACGGCCCTGGACACGGGCGTGTGCCAGGCCGTGTTCGGCCCAGGTCTTTTATTTTCCAGGCGAATCGTGGCCATTCTTTCCCAGATTTTGGGATCTGACGGCTCAGGACTGTTCTTGGGAAGTTAAGTCCGATTCTAGGGTTGGAAACCCTCATTTGTTTTCCAAGTCTTCTCTTTCTAAGTTCTTGAGAAAAACTAGAGCAAGGAGGAAGAAGAAGAAGGTCTTGGGCTGTAGGAAGGGTTTCAGAGCTCCAAATCGCGAGCCGAGTCCGGATCCGTGAAGCTTGGAGCGTTGCGAAGATTTCCATCCGGCTATTTTGCCATGACAAGGAAGAGGAGTCGGAAGGTAACGACGTCTCTCCTCTCGGTCCTTAGGATGCATGTATTAGCATCATTTAGTTTTCTTTCTCCCTAATTTTTGGGCACCGAACTCTCAAATGAGAGGGGTTTTGGTTTGCCAAGTTTCAAGAGGAACTTCCGGGTTGATTGAGTCCGTCCCCGGCATATTTTGCATTAGAAATCCGCTTCGCTAGTGGATTAGGCATGGTGGGTGAATCCGTAGTCGCGACCGTTAGTCCGACTCGGTGATGTTGCATACGAACTTAGGGATTCGTAGAGATTTTCCGTTGCGGCAAGATGTCGTTTGTGTTGTGGTGGTGATTGTCCCGTTTATTTGCAAAGGTACGTGTAGTCGGACCCGGAAAAGGTTAGCTCCTCGTGGCGGTAGATGGTTTCCTTGAGGGACAAGGTTAGCTCCGCACGAGTTGGAGATGGTTTCCTTGGTGCGCGGGAACGCTGCAGTACAATGAGGGATTTTGATGTATTTAGTCTTGGTTTGTGTTGTGCCAAGGCGTGGCTATGTCTCTGTGGTCGGCTGGCTATCCCGTGACATGTGCGTCATGTGTGGAGAGTGTCCCGGCGAGACTAGTCCCCTTCTGTGAGACTGACGAGAATGCCAAGCTTGGGGCAAGCCCGGGCAAAGAGGTCATGAGCGGGTGGGGTCCAGCAAGGCTTCTTAGAATCGGTCGGTCTGTGTTTGTTGGAATCCTGACATGAGACGTCAGAGTTTGCAGGCAAGCCCGGGGCTAAGCCCACGAGCGGGTGGGGCCTTGGCAAGAATTCCATGTGGCGGCCTGTGCGCCGTTTGAGGGAGTTGTGTCTCTCTCATTGTTTGCGGCTTTATGCCAATGGGGAAATGTGAGTACCCAAATGTTGTGATGTTGTGCTAGTTGCATACGCAGTAGGGTGCCTTGGGCGAAGCCCGAGTGTTGCATACATGTTGCATAGTAGGCCCTTTTATTACATGCTCAACCAGTAGAGAACGTGTTTGATGATTGAGACATTCAAGCCTGTTTTAATGCTTTTCTATTTATAGATGATTATATTGCATACGAAGTGCTGACTTGCAGGTTGGAGGGTTCCCCGATGTCCGTTAGGGGCGGCCGGGAGGAGATGTGTTGTTACACAGTTTGAGGTCAGCCTTTGCTGACCCACGTTACTAATAATTTTTACAGGGCAAGAATCGCATGCAGAAGCTAGCACGCCGGCCAGAAAGGCCTAAGCCCCATGAAGTGTTTTTCCCTTTTTGTAGCACTACAGTTATGATGATGTTTGTTTGAGACTATTTTGTCCGGCTTGCATGCCGAGGTAGACTAGGAGTGCTGAGCACATTCATGTTTGATGTACTATTTCTTTTTGGACACTTGATGTAAGGCCTTAAGGCCATTTGTTTTACTCTTTAGTGGTGGATAACTTCTAGTCCTGTTTTGTTTCCGCTGTGTTGTGCAAGTGTTTTGAGTTTGGGTAGTCATATCAACTTATAATACTAAAGTTGTGGCGTTCGTATGCTGTGGGGCCCCGGCTGGACCCATATTATACGTCCACTACAAGGGAGGTGTTACAATTTGGTATCAAAGCGAGGTTAGATTCAAGGTCAGTGCGTAGAGAAGTTATCCACATAAGAGTAATGCGGGACCGTGAGTGTCCTTATGTTCTAGTCTTGAGATTGGAGACTAATCCCTTATTTCTTGTTTTCCTGAAGAGTGCAAGCAACGAGGCGGGCACTTCAAGAGCAAGGGATGATCTCTCGGCGAGCAGTGCAACTGCTCCAGGCCTTCTGGGCACGGGTGTAAACCCGGCTGACTTCTGCCGTATGCTTGCAGAAGCGATGGTGGCGGCGCAAGCGGCGGCTGCAGCCCAGGTAGGAACCCCTGCTACACCGGACACGGCGACGGCCGTGCCAGGCGGAGAAGCCAGGCGAGTGGAGCATTTGGCAGAAAGGGTGGTGGTAGGGCATGGAGACCGACACATGAAGTATTTCCTGAGTTTCCATCCCCCGTCTTTCAAGGGTGTAGGAACGCCAACGGACGCGGAGGATTGGTGGGTTCGTATTCAAGAACTGTTAAGGGCGGCAGAGACGCCAGAGGAGAAGAAATCCGAGTATGCGGCGTTCATGTTGGAAGGAGACGCCAAATTGTGGTGGGTGAGCCATAGCGGCCGCATGTTCCCGGGGCGCACCCCGTCAGTGGAAGAGTTTGGGGATGCTTTTCTTAAGAGGTATATTCCAGTTTCAACACGGTTGGCCCTGCAGAGGCAGTTTCTGCATCTAATGCAGCGAGACAAGACAGTGGATGAGTACGTGCAAGAGTTCACCCGTTTGGGTCGTTATGCGGGAACGACAATGGCGGATGATGTAGAGAGGGATAACCTCTTCTACCAAGGTTTGAGGGAGAATTTGAGACAGCCTCTCATCTCCATGAAGAGGGCGGGATTTAATGAGCTAGTTGAAGCCGCCAGGAGTTTGGAGAGTGATCTGGAGCGAACCCAGCGTCAAAAGGGTTTTACTCCCAAGCATGGGGAAGGGAAGCCCTCCCAATCTCATGTAAAGTCTGATGGGAGCAGGTGGAGGAGGAAGCCTCACCCTTCCAGGTCGGGTGAGAGGAGCACTTGGACGCCTGGGGCTTCTCACTCTAGGGGACCGCCGACGTGTTACAACTGCGGGAAGGTTGGGCACATAGCCCGTGCTTGTCAGCAAGGGGGAGCGGGGCAAGAGTCAAAGCAGGAGCAGTCTGTGCGCTCGGGCCCCAGTGCTGCAGAGAAAGGAAAGATGGCGGAGTCGAGCACTTCTCGGTTCCAACCGGTGCAACCAAGGGCTTACAACCTTGGACAGCAAGAAGCGATCCGCCAAACCGATGGGGTGACAGGTATGAAGAAAATTTAAGTTTGCATTTGTGCTTCATACTTTTAGACCCCCTTTCCGTGTGTTGTCTTGTTGTAGGCTTCGTGTTAGTTTCTGGATACCCCGCTAGGGTATTGTTCGATACGGGAGCATCACACTCCTTTCTTGCGGAGAGCTTCGTCCGAAGGGTAGGAGTCGAGTCCTTCTCGGCGGACGCGGAACTGAAAGTGCGCATGCCCAATGGGTCATCTATGACCACCGGGGCTAGAGGGCGCATCTGTTGGGAGCTAGACGGAGTTGACTTCGTTTTGGAAGCGGCAGTGTTGCCGTTAGTAGAGTTCGATGTCATTTTGGGCATGGACTGGCTTGCAGAGCAGCGCGCCAGCATTGATTGTTTGTCCAAGGTAGTGACCCTAAAGAGTAAGGGGCAATCGGAAGTCAAATTTGTGGGCCTTTGTGGAGTAGCCCATTCCCTAATTACGACCATGCAAATGATGCGGGCGGTTAACCAGGGAGGTGTGGCGCTGGTAGCGTTGTTGGAGGTTCGTCTCTCCCAGCTATCTTTTGAGGAAGTGCCTGTGGTGGCAGAGTTCAGGGATGTGTTTCCGGATGAACTTCCTGGAGCGCCTCCTCGGCGGGAGATCGACTTTTCGATCGAGTTAGTGCCGGAGGCTAGACCGATGTCGCGTCCTCCTTTTAGGATGGCACCAAAGGAGTTGGCGGAACTTAAGGTACAGTTACAGGAACTGTTGGAGCAGGGGTATATTAGGCCCAGTTCCTCACCGTGGAGCGCACCGGTGTTGTTTGTAAAGAAGAAAGACGGTAGCATGCGCCTGTGCATAGACTACCGAGAGCTGAATAAATTGACCGTCAAGAATAAGTATCCGATCCCTCGGATAGATGATTTGTTCGACCAATTGGTGGGGTCAGTGGTATATTCGAAGTTGGACTTGAAGTCAGGCTACTATCAGCTGCGAATTCGAGATGAGGACATACCCAAAACTGCTTTTGGCACAAGGTATGGACACTTTGAGTTTACGGTGATGTCGTTCGGGTTGACGAACGCACCATCGGTGTTCATGGATCTGATGAATCGAGTATTTCGGGATTACTTGGATTCGTTTGTGGTTGTCTTCATTGATGACATCTTAGTGTACTCCAAGTCGGAAGTGGAGCATGAGACCCACTTGAGAGTGGTCCTGCAAGTGTTGAGGGAGAACCAATTGTTTGCAAAGTTCTCAAAGTGCGAGTTCTGGTTAGCGAAGGTGGCGTTTTTGGGCCACGTGATTAGTGGTGATGGGGTGGCAGTGGATCCGGCGAAAGTGGAGGCCATCAGAGATTGGCCGGTGTTGAGGACCGTGGCGGAAGTCCGAAGTTTTCTTGGACTAGCCGGGTACTATAGGAGATTCGTGGAGAATTTCTCGAAGATAGCTCTACCCCTCACCTCACTCACTCGTAAAGACCATAAGTTTGTGTGGACCCAAGAGTGCAGTCAAGCATTCGAGGCACTGAAGGAGAGGCTTATGATGGCTCCGATCCTGAGTTTACCGCAAGGGACCGATGGATTTCAGATTTTCAGTGACGCATCGGGATGCGGTTTGGGTTGCGTGTTGGTGCAACATGGCAAGGTAATAGCTTTTGGGTCTCGACAGCTGAAACCTCATGAGAGGAATTACCCCGTCCATGACTTGGAGTTGGCGGCGGTAATCTTCGCGTTGAAAATATGGCGACACTATGTGTATGGCGCAAGGGTGGAGATCTTCACGGACCATAAAAGCCTGAAGTATCTCTTGGATCAGAAGGACTTGAACATGCGGCAACGCAGATGGGTTGAATTTCTTGGAGACTACGAAGTGGCGATTCAGTATACGCCGGGTAAGGCCAATGTGGTGGCGGATGCGTTGAGTAGAAAGTACTCGGGGCAAGGAAATTGGATCGAAGCTCATGATGAGCGGTTGGTTCGGGAATGGGAGTCCCTTGGGTTGGAATGTGTTGCGAGAGGCGAGTCTAGCGTGGCTCGGTTGAACTGGATTGAAGTGCAAAGCGACTTGTCCGATCGTATTCGGGAAGCGACTCGATTGGATGTGGAGTTTCAACCTTTTGTGTTGGAGGCTCAAAAGGGCGAGAGTAGCGCCTGGGAGATGAATGGGGGAATCTTGAGAAAGAATGGAAGGGTTTGTGTACCGCAGTTTGGCAATCTCCGTGAGGAGTTGATGTTTGAGGCTCACTTCTCAAAGTACTCCATTCACCCGGGCAGTACAAAGATGTACTTGGATATGAAGAAATCCTTTTGGTGGCCGGGGTTGAAGCGAGATGTAGCTTTGTATGTGAGTCGTTGCCAAACATGTGCCTTGGTGAAGGCCGAATGTCAGAAACCGGGCGGGTTCCTGAAGCCCCTTCCAATTCCTGAATGGAAATTTGAGGACATCTCCATGGACTTTGTGCATGGTTTGCCTAGATCGCAGCATGGTAATGATGCTATTTGGGTGATCGTGGATCGCCTAACCAAGGTGGCTCACTTCATCCCAAATCGGAAAGAGGACAACGTGGAGAAGCTGGTGGAGTTGTATGTTCGCAACATTGTGCGACTGCACGGAGTTCCTAAGAGCATAGTCAGTGATCGAGATGGACGATTTACGTCCAAGGACTGGAGATTGGTTCAGAAGAGCTTGGGCACGAAGCTAAAGTTTAGTACGGCGTTCCATCCTCAAACGGATGGGCAAACGGAGAGAACGAACCGTACTATGGAGGACATGTTGAGGATGTGCGTTCTTGATTTTGGCAAGAGGTGGGAGGATCACCTCTTCATGGTAGAATTTGCGTACAACAACAGTTTTCAAGCTAGTATAAAGATGACGCCATACGAAGCTTTGTATGAGAGGCGGTGTCGAACGCCAATGTCTTGGGCAGAGGCGGGAGACACCAAACTTTTGGGAAAGGGTGCGATAGTTGACGCTTGTGAGTTGGTACGGACCATCCAAGAGCGTATGAAGGTGGCGCAAGACAGGCAAGCAAAATATTTTAATGCTCGTCACCGGAAGTTGGAATTTACAGTTGGTGATTGGGTTTATCTGAAGGTCAAGCCGTTCAAAGGCGTCTCACGGATTCGCCGACTCAAGAAGTTGAGTCCAAGGTTTTTGGGGCCTTTTGAAATTGTTGAGCGGGAAGGAGAAGCAGCATATCGGTTGGCATTGTCCGCAGACTTGAGTGGATTACATGACGTCTTCCACGTCTCCGCTTTGAGGAAAGCCTTGGTGGAGGCTAGCGTGGTGATAGAGCCGGCATCGGTGCCGATTGAGGAAGACTTGAGGACGCGAGTCCTCCCAATTGCTATAGAGGATTCGGAGACTCGGCAGTTGCGGAATAAAGAAGTCAAACTCGTGAAAGTTCGATGGGACAACTGCGGTCGTGAGGAGTTCTCTTGGGAACGAGAACAGGCCATGCTAGAAGATTATCCAGAACTCTTCATGTCAGGTACAATTTAAGTTTTGTACCCTTTTGTTTTGAAAATTTCGGGACGAAATTCTGTTAAGTGGGGGAGAGCTGTAACACCCCAGTTTTTGCAAGAGGTTCAGTCTGCAGTTCTGAACATTTTTGGGTTTCTGGCAGGAGGCACACGGCCTGCGACACGGGCGTGTCGCAGGGCGTGTCGAGGACGTGTCGACACTCGGCCCAAGTGTCGACACTTTCGCTCGACAAAGTGTCGAGACTGGGGCACACGGCCTGTGACACGGGCGTGTCACAGGGCGTGTCCCGCTTGGTCGACGATCTTCGCTCGACATTTTTCCGCGGTGTCGACACAAAGCCTGTCGACGGGTGACGAGACTTGGCACACGGCTTGGGACACGGGCGTGTCCCAGGCCGTGTCATCTCTCGGGTTGGTTTTGGGGCCGTGTTGTTGGAGGCACACGGCCATGTCACTGGGGACACGGGCGTGTCGGGTTGAACACGGACGTGTCGGATGCCCGTGTGCGGTTCCAGGCGCGTCGATTTGAGACGGCGAATGAGGCACACGGCCCTGGACACGGGTGTGTGCCAGGCCGTGTTCGGCCCAGGTCTTTTATTTTCCAGGCGAATCGTGACCATTCTTTCCCAGATTTTGGGATCTGACGGCTCAGGACTGTTCTTGGGAAGTTAAGTCTGATTCTAGGGTTGGAAACCCTCATTTGTTTTCCAAGTCTTCTCTTTTTAAGTTCTTGAGAAAAACTAGAGCAAGGAGGAAGAAGAAGAAGGTCTTGGGCTGTAGGAAGGGTTTCAGAGCTCCAAATCGCGAGCCGAGTCCGGATCCGTGAAGCTTGGAGCGTTGCGAAGATTTCCATCCGGCTATTTTGCCATGGCAAGGAAGAGGAGTCGGAAGGTAACGACGTCTCTCCTCTCGGTCCTTAGGATGCATGTATTAGCATCATTTAGTTTTCTTTCTCCCTAATTTTTGGGCACCGAACTCTCAAATGAGAGGGGTTTTGGTTTGCCAAGTTTCAAGAGGAACTTCCGGGTTGATTGAGTCCGTCCCCGACATATTTTGCATTAGAAATCCGCTTCGCTAGTGGATTAGGCATGGTGGGTGAAGCCGTAGTCGCGACCGTTAGTCCGACTCGGTGATGTTGCATACGAACTTAGGGATTCGTAGAGATTTTCCGTTGCGGCAAGATGCCGTTTGTGTTGTGGTGGTGATTGTCCCGTTTATTTGCAAAGGTACGTGTAGTCGTACCCGGACAAGGTTAGCTCCTCGTGGCGGTAGATGGTTTCCTTGAGGGACAAGGTTAGCTCCGCACGAGTTGGAGATGGTTTCCTTGGTGCGCGGGAACGCTGCAGTACAATGAGGGATTTTGATGTATTTAGTCTTGGTTTGTGTTGTGCCAAGGCGTGGCTATGTCTCTGTGGTCGGCTGGCTATCCCGTGACATGTGCGTCATGTGTGGAGAGTGTCCCGGCGAGACTAGTCCCCTTCTGTGAGACTGACGAGAATGCCAAGCTTGGGGCAAGCCCGGGCAAAGAGGCCATGAGCGGGTGGGGTCCAGCAAGGCTTCTTAGAATCGGTCGGTCTGTGTTTGTTGGAATCCTGACATGAGACGTCAGAGTTTGCAGGCAAGCCCGGGGCTAAGCCCACGAGCGGGTGGGGCCTTGGCAAGAATTCCATGTGGCGGCATGTGCGCCGTTTGAGGGAGTTGTGTCTCCCTCATTGTTTGCGGCTTTATGCCAATGGGGAAATGTGAGTACCCAAATGTTGTGATGTTGTGCTAGTTGCATACGCAGTAGGGTGCCTTGGGCGAAGCCCGAGTGTTGCATACATGTTGCATAGTAGGCCCTTTTATTACATGCTCAACCAGTAGAGAACGTGTTTGATGATTGAGACATCCAAGCCTGTTTTAATGCTTTTCTATTTATAGATGATTATATTGCATACGAAGTGCTGACTTGCAGGTTGGAGGGTTCACCGGGGTCCGTTAGGGGCGGCCGGAGGAGATGTGTTGTTACACAGTTTGAGGTCAGTCTTTGCTGACCCACGTTACTAATAATTTTTACAGGGCAAGAATCGCATGCAGAAGCTAGCACGCCGGCCAGAAAGGCCTAAGCCCCATGAAGTGTTTTTCCCTTTTTGTAGCACTACAGTTATGATGATGTTTGTTTGAGACTATTTTGTCCGGCTTGCATGCCGAGGTAGACTAGGAGTGCTGAGCACATTCATGTTTGATGTGCTATTTCTTTTTGGACACTTGATGTAAGGCCTTAAGGCCATTTGTTTTACTTTTTAGTGGTGGATAACTTTTAGTCCTGTTTTGTTTCGGCTGTGTTGTGCAAGTGTTTTGAGTTTGGGTAGTCATATCAACTTATAATACTAAAGTTGTGGCGTTCGTATGCTGTGGGGCCCCGGCCGGACCCATATTATACGTCCACTACAAGGGAGGTGTTACACCCTCCTCCCAGCTCAAGCTCCGACCACCTCCATGCAGCCCATGCTCGGGTAGCAGCTCCACCTCCTCCAAGTGCAGCACAATCCCTCCTCCGGCCACCACCCTGCAACAACTCTCGAAGCAACCCAAGCTCACTCCATGCAGCGCCACCACCGCGCACCACCCCAGCAGATCCATCTCCAGGAACCTCGGCCACCTCCACAAAGCTCCAGCGCCACCGGCCCACCACAGTTCTCCGCCACCATGAATGAGCTCGCCCACCTCACCATCCAGTTGCTCCCGCTCCTCCACCCGTCACCATTGACGTGGCCCAGAAGATCTCGCCACTTCCAGCCTTTCCAAAGATCCCGCCAAATTAATGCCCGCCACCAGCGCCCCCGCCTGCTACTGTCGTTTCAACAAGGAATCCGCCTCCTCTACAGTAATCCTAGATTGCTAACGTGGCACCCCACTAGGTAGGCTACGGTTCTAACCCGGAAATGCACAGTAAACGCCTGGGTCCGGGGGTGGTGCAGTGCAGCGAATGCACTGCACCGTAAAGTACAGTGCATCAGACGGTTGTGCTGAGATCTCGCGCGAGTTTAGCTTTGCGCCGCTATTTGTGCATGTTTTGAGATGAGTGCGCTGAGATGTGCACGCATCTCAGCGCACTCGCTGTTGAAGTCAAGAAAAATCCTAACCTCAAAATTCGGACCAAACCCGCCTAAGGTTACCGGCTCAGAAGCTAGATCAGACGGCTAGGGTGACTAGGATGAAGAATCAGGTCAAACAGGACCCCAGGTGTTGCGGCAGGAAGGTCCCACCACGTACCCGTATGCTCGAAAGGAGCAACCTCTTCTCAACCAAAGATGATCGAACTGGGTACGAGGGAAGCTAGCTGACAAAGTCGCAAGGTCGCGACTTGCTCTCGAAGGAAAGGGAATCCAAAGGCTCAACTATTATCTCGAAAATGAAGCGCGCGAGTATCCTGCCGAGGATTTCCAGTGCTTCACCTCGTACCCCTAGGGTCCTATTTATAGGCAAGTCCAAGGAGGGGGGGGGGGGGGGGGTCATATTTATACCCGACCCCCCTGGCGACTAGGCGACTTCCAAAGGAACTCGCATGGGCTGTGCGAGTATCTCGCCTAGTCGCCTACCTGGCGAGTATGCGAGGGGAGCTCGCCTATACTCGCACAGGCCTTCCGCGATCTTGTATGTTGACTTTGACTCCTGTCTTGACTTGTTGACCTTGACTTCTGCTGACCTGGCTGTGGTAGGGCTCATCCTCGACGAATATGGGTTGTACACTCACATCTCAGCACAACCGTCGTATCGCACTTTACGATGGGTTGCACACTCGACGCCTCCAATTTATTGTTCACACCACCCACGTTCATAACTCATCCTGCACCTATAAAAAGCTGTCCTCGGGTACATAAAGGGGGGATTTTTTGGGACTGGGATCCTCTCCAGTTCTCATGAACTGGATAGTATCCAGTTCATGATCCAACGGTCCCGATTTTATCTCGCAAAAGTCAGCTCGCCAACTCAGCAACTGCACTCGCCAACTCAGCAAGTACTCGCCCTCGGATTTGCAAGATGAAATCGTGACCGCGAACTGGATACTATCCAGTTCGCTCGAACTGGAGAGGATCCCTGTCCGATTTTTTGCTGAGAAGAATTTTTAGATATAAATAGTTTTCATTTTGTATGATTCATTAAGCAGGGATGTCATTCCGTTTTGAAGAAATTTTAGATAAAGGTTGGAGAAGTTTCGATTCGGATTCACACGTCAAGTTGTTTTTTTTTGTCTTTATTTTGTATCGTAAAGCTTGTACGTTTTTTTGTAACTTTTCTTTTGTTCTCCGTTTCTCCCTAGGAATAAATGTTTAATTTTTATTTGCGCTTAAAAAATAATTCTATTTCAATTTTTATTTTTTGTCACCTCCATTTCTCTTGTTTCATCGTGATGCAATTTTATAAAAATGATTCCCTCGTCTCCATGAGTAACTAATTTCTATAGTGTTCGGTCGCGATGATCCGAAAATGAGTTAATTTTTGCTATGATTTTATTTTTTTTCTCAATTTGTTGAACGCTTAAGATTTACCGTTGATCAATTCATTGAGCTTATATATTCTATATAATTTTCATAATGATTTTCGCTCTTTAGTTAGCCGAGAGGCTCCTAAGACGAATCGATCGCTCATCGGTTAACGGAGTAGAACGCAACCCTCGAAAGAGGACGACGTAATTCTTCTGGATTGGAGTAAAATCCAATAGCGAGATTCACTACCTAAAGCAAGTCTTAGGCGATGCGATTTGAGAGCGAGAGTTCGGTCGATACATCTAAGCTTAGTTGAACTTAATTCTCGAAAGAGAGATGTTCATGCTTCAGGAACCTCCACGGTCAAAGCCTCTTCAACAAGAGAACTGCGCGCATTTCTATTTTCATTTCGTTATTTTCAATTTCCGAGGTGATTCAAAGATCGGGCACTAGTTTTAATACATTGTTTTAATTCCGTTAACATTTCTAGTTTTTACTTTTCGCAACCTCAGCTCAAATTTCTATTGATAAAATAATAACAATTTTCAAAGTAGGATTACTCGATCACCCCGAGTCTAATACGACCTTGATTTTTATAAACCTATAGCACTCTCGATACGATACACTTATCGTTGTCGTTTGCAGATATAGTTTCGCGCAATCAGGGTGGCGAAGGTCTCTGCCAGATCTTGTATGTGTTCCGCGACGCTCTTGCTCTTGACAAGCAGGTCATCTACATACACTTCAAGATTACGCTCCTTCTGCTCTTTGAAGACTTGGTTCATCATTCTCTGGTATGTTGCGCACGCATTTTTGAGCCCGAAGGGCATCATCTTGTAGATGTAGCAGCCATCGTTGGTGATGAAGGAGACATTGCGGCAGTCGGGAGGATGCATCCGGATCTGGTGGTACCCTGAAAAAGCATCAAGGAAACTCATCACAGGAAATCTGACGGCGGAATTAACCAGCGTGTTGATTTGAGGCAAATGGTAGCAATCCTTCGGGCAAGCGTTATTCAACATAGAAAAGTCGATACATAACCTTCAGCCCCCTCCGGACTTTTTTACCATTACAACGTTGGAGACCCAGCCTGGATACTGGATCTGTGAGATAAACGCTGCCTCCAGCAGCTTCTTTACCTCCACCCTGATCGGACCGGCCAGCACGGTGGCGCTTTTCCTTTGCTTCTGACGAACGGGGGCCACTGCGGCATCCAGGTTGAGGCGATGGAATACCACATCGGCATTGATCCCTGACATTTGTGCAGCACTCCAAGCAAAGACATCAACGTTCTCCTGCAGGCAAGCGACTATCTCGATCTTTCCTTCTAGCGGCAAGGACCCTCCAACCTTCAACAAACCCGACTACCCCTTCCGGGAGATCACTTCCAGTTCCTCCAACTCCTCAGCAGCACGCAGACCTTCTTCTTTCTCCAGCATCTTCTCTAATCTCTCCACATCCTCCATCCAGCTGATGGTGCTGATGACATTTAGGTAGCACTCCCTAATAGCTCTCGGATCCCCCCTAGCGCCGTCCGGCCCACCAGCAGCGCATGGAGGACCCATGACACCACGATGGTACAGCCGGAATATACAAGGCCTGCAGGCCGTACACCCCAAAGCATCTCCGACCTGTTTATCAGCACGGTGCATTGTTGCCACGGGGTCTCGAACCAGCAACCATGATAAGAAGCCTTTAATACCACTTCTCATCACCAACTGTGCAGCTCAGTTGGTCATGAGGAGTTGTATTAAAGGCTTCTTATCAAGGTTGCGGGTTCGAGACCCCGTGACAACAATGCACTGTGCTGATAAACAGACCGGAGATGCTTTGGGGTGTACAACCTGCAGGCCTTGTAGATTCCGGCTGTACCACCATGGTGTCATGGGTCCTCCATGAGCTGCTGGTGGGCCGGGCGGCGCTCGGGGTCCTCCCTACGTCGTTACAAAAAAAGTGCACTTTTTTTATTGTAACGCCCCTAGCCGATTCAACGTGACAGTGACACGGCTCCGGTCTAGGCGACGCTACCGGGCTGCAGCCCAAGCACCCCAACCCCTCTCCAGCACTCTGGCGGGTTGTTGGTGGCCACAACCACCCTTCGATGAGCGAACTTGACAGTTAAGTTGGGTCGTACGGAGACTTCCCAGGAGGTCACCCATCCCAGTACTACTCTCGCCCAAGCACGCTTAACTATGGAGTTCTTCAACATCTCATCACCAGTTGAGCTGCAGCTCAATTGGTGATGAGGAGTGGTATTAAAGGCTTCTTATCAAGGTTGCGGGTTCGAGACCCCGTGGCAATAATGCACCGTCCTGATAAGCAGGCCGAAGATGCTTTGGGGTGTACGACATGCATGCCTTGTAGATTCCGGTTGTACCACCGTGGTGTCATGTGTCCTCTATGGGCTGCTGGTGGGCCAGGCGGCGCTAGGGGTCCTCCCTAGGTCGTTACAAAAAAGTGCACTTTTTTGTAACGACCTAGGGAGGACCCTTAGTGTAAGACCCCCCCCCCCCAAACCTTTGCCCCGTGTCGGGCCGGAGGGGATCTTACTGTCCAAGGTGTCCACCCAGTGCTTCTTAAGGGGTAACGACCCACTTTACTAAGCACTAGATGGCTGCCTTGCTCGGCTTGAATCACAACATTCACATCACAAAGTATTACAGAAGCATTAACAGGAAACCACAACAAATATATATAACATTATATATTTAACAAAACCGCAAAAGGTCGTAGCCACTGTTTATACATAGAGCCCGTAGGCTATACAATACTATAACTAACAACTCCTCTCTCACTCAGCTCTACTTGCTAGTGTTCACGTCTCGAAACCCTAGAGACGATGGGTGTGCCTCTGCTCGAGTAGTCCTATCAGCTGGCGTACCGTCCTGCAGTAACTGGTCGCTACGGTGCACCATCTCCTGTGAATGGTTATTTAAATAATTGTTAGTCTCCGAGCTAAGTGGAAACAAATCTCCTCCCCGGATCCATATCCTGGGGACGAGCTCACACACCCAACAAAAGTAGATAGCCGAAACATGAGAGGGTTAGTACAACATTTCATGAATAAGCTAGGAGCAATCAAAATGAGGCACAACATGATATAACTAGACTAGCAACAATAATATACACCAGTTATAATTTAAACTCCACTAACACAGCATCATAGCAGGTATTCATGACCCAAATAACCCTATCGCAGGCATTCACAGCCGCGCACATACCGCGGGCGTTCTCAGCCGTGCACATACCGCAGACATTCACAACTGCACACACAACCCTATGTTGACAGAGTATGGACTGCTTTTGTTCCAGCAGAGTAGCGAGCCCCGCGGGCCTCACCGATGTGGCCGTCGGTGACAGTGGCCAGTCCTGCCACTTCTGGGGGTGGTCGTACCGCACAACCCAGGCCCTAACGTATATCCCCGTGTACTCTTGGATGTGAGCGACATCCAACGATTTAACATTTTGGCCGACCAGCGGAGGAAACCCGACGGGGAAAACATAACGGCCGGACACCCGTGGTACACGTCTCCCTGTCGCCTTGAGTCATCAACCTTCCCGTACCGGTACGAATGGTCTGCGAAAGGGACTGACCCGCCAAAATTTACTGCAAGCCGTTCACAAGCAATCAATCAAACAGTCATGATAATACGCATCGGGTCTACGGCGGTCTGCCCTACTATACATTAACCTTCAGGCAGCGACGTTCAGCTCAACTTTCTACAAAGAGCGTGGGAGCGCTTTATTTGAGGCTAAACCCGGAGGAACACCTCAACTCTGGTTATCCCCAACTAAGGCTCGACCTTAACAGATGGCTGCTCGTCAGAGCAGGACACATGCTTATAATAGTAAATTGCAGTAATGAAAATGCGGTAATTAAAGCTGTTGATAATAAATGCTGCATAAATTAAGTGTGCTGTAATGAAATGTGACCAGTACGAAATTGGAGCAGTACTGAAACGGAAGTACTGAACTGAAATGAACTTGACCAGTACGCAACTGGAGTAGTACTGAATTGAAAGTGCTGAATTGAACTTGACCAGTACGAGAATGGAGTAGAACTGAATTGAAAGTACTGAACTGAAATGAACTTGACCAGTACGGTATTGGAGTAGTACTGAATTGAAAGTACTGAACTGAAATGAACTTGACCAGTACGTGACTGAAGTAGTACTGAATTAAAAGTGCTGAACTGAAATGAACTTGATCAGTACGAGACTGGAGTTGTACTGAATTGAAAGTACTGAACTGAAATAAATAAAAGAACTGGACCAGTGCAAGACTGAAATAATCATAAAGAAAATGGTTAGTAGTCCAATCACTCAATTCAGGAGGCTTCAGTTCCATCTTCGTTCTCAAGAGGCTTAGTTCAGTTTCATCTTCGTTCTCAGGAGTCTTAGTTCAGTTTCATCTTCGTTCTCATGAGGATCAGTTCAGTTCCATTTCCATTCTCCGGAGGTTTAGTTCAGTTTTCATCTCCATTCTCAGGAGGTTTCTTTGGGTTTCACCCATTATTAAGAATCCGAAAACAATTCAGTTGCGCCCTTTTTAATCACGACTTAATCAGATTAGGGGAAGCTTATTATAAGTTACATTTTTATTATTCATCCGAGAACAAATAGCAATCTGATTGCTTGTGTCGTGTGCGAACAGGAAAAAGTAGGACGGAAATTTGGAGTAACAAAATTTTTATTATCCAAAAAGATATCTATTACAAAGGTATAACCTCCCTTTTATAGAATGGAGGAGATGAGAGAGATTACAATTAAGCAATGTGAGACTAAATAATTACAGGTGTAAGCGGTTTAACATAAAATAAGCCGAACATGCCACGCGGTTAGACGAATAGGCTAACCACCCGGCCACCACAAGAAAGAGAGCACAAGCCGCCATAGGAGACCGCCAAACCGCCCGGTCTATAAGCCGTCTGGAACAAACCGTCAGACCGCCCGGATAACCACAACAACAGTCCAGCCACCAAACCGCAGTAGAGAAACCGACAGACCGCTCGGTCTCTAAACTGCCAGAATCAGACCGCCAGACCGCCCGGTATCTATACAACAACACTCCCCCTCAAGCTGGAGCATATATGTCGATCATGCCCAGCTTGTCGCAAATGTAAAGAAAGGAGACGGACACCAGCTTGGTGAAAATATCTGTCAGCTATTTATCGGAGGTGACGGATAAAGTACAAATTTGTTTCTTCAAGATCTCTTCCCGAATAAAGTGGCAGTAGACTTCAATGTGCTTTGTTCTCTCATGGAAGACCGGATTTTTGGAGATGTATATAGCGAACTTGTTGTCACAAAACATAGGTAGAAGATGATTGTAGACCTCTCCTAAGTCAAGCATGAGAGCTCGTAACCACTTTAATTCACATGTGGTCGATGCCATACTTCGATATTCTGCTTCGGCGCTGGACCTGGAGACAACAGACTGTTTCTTGTTCTTCCATCTCACAAGATTTCCCCCCACAAAGGTACAAAAGCCCGACGTTGACTTGCAGTCTTGTCATCAGCATAGCTTGAATCTGAGTATGCTTCAATCTTCAAATGACCATTATTCTGAAAGAGTAGTCCTTTCTCAGGCGCTGATTTAATATACTCTAATATCCTCAGGGCAGATTGTAGATGACACTCCCTAGGAGCCTGCATGAATTGACTAACCTTGCCTACATCATAGGCGATGTCGGGTCTGGTCACTGTGAGATACATAAGTTTGTCAACCAGACGTCTGTACCTCGTAACATCTGAAAGAAGAGGAGAGTCATCCGTCCATGTTTTATCTTCTCTAGTTGTCATGGGGCATCGGGCAGGTTTAGCCCCAGTCAGCCCTGCCTCTTTTAGCAAGTCAAGAGCATACTTGCGTTGGGAGAGGACAAGAGAATTGGGCTTCCGAGAGATTTCTATCCCCAGAAAGTATTTTGGAGAGCTCATATCCTTTGTGACCAGGTGTTGGCGAAGATGCTTCTTTGTCAAGGTTATCTCAGTTTGGTCATCTCCAATGATAAGAATATCATCTATATATACAGCAAGCACTACCAGACCCACAGAGGTTTTGCGAATAAATAAGGAGTGATCGACAAAACTTCTCGTAAAACCCACGGCCGCCACAATCCCGCTGAACTTGTCAAACCATGCCCGAGGGCTCTGCTTGAGAGCATAGATAGCCTTCCGTAGCCGGCATACCTGTGTCTTCCCCTGAGCAACATACCCTGGAGGTTGCTTCATATAGATGTCCTCTTGAAGGTCCCCATATAGAAATTCATTCTTAACATCCAGTTGAGAAATGAGTCAATCCCGGTTGACAGCCACAGAGAGCAGGACCCTGATAGTGCTGAGACGAGCAACAGAGAGAAAGTGTCAAAATAATCAACCCCATATGTCTGGGTAAAGCCTTTCGCAACTAGACGGGCCTTGTAATGATCCACACTGCCGTCAGGGCGGAACTTCACCACATAGACCCAGCGACAGCCAACGACATCTGTGCCGAAGGGAGGAGGACAGAGGGTCCATGTACCCCGTTCAGTAAGAGTATAAATCTCCTCATCCATGACATCCTTTTAATGAGGCATAGTAAGGGCCTCCTGGTAGGAACGGGGGGTGGCAGTGGCCGAGATAGCCAGTACGAAAGCCCTGCGAGAAGGGGTAAGACGATCATAGGAAACAATAGCAGCAAGCGGGTGTTGGGTACATGCCCGAACCCCTTTGCGAAGAGCAATGGGGAGATCCAGGTCAGCGGGTTTCTCAGTATACGGAGCATATGTGGTGGAGAGAGCTGGCCCGAGAGTAGAGAGACGGCTGCGAAGAGGAGGGAGATATCGTGGGAAGTGGACACGACGGAGGAGAGGGTGGAGAGGGTGGAGATGGTGGAGGCGGCGGAACGTCAGTAGGTGGAGAGGGAACGGATGGATTGGTAGGAGAAGTAGGACCATCATGAGTAGAGGAGGAGGTGGGAGAGAAGTAAGAAGCATTTTCAAAGAAGGTGATATCCGCAGAGACGAACTGCTTGCGGGTAACGGGGGCAAAGCAACAATAATCTTTCTGAGTGGTAGAGTACCCCAGAAAGACACATTTAGTGGTACGTGGTGATAGTTTGTCACTGGTGGCAACAGGAGAGTGCACAAAGGCGGTGCACCCAAAGATATGCAGAGTAAGAAGAAACAGATTCTTGTTCGGATAAAGAATGGAGAATGGGGCGGCACCGTGGAGAACTATGGAGGGAATGCGATTGATGAGATAGTAGGAGAGGAGGACAGCATAGCCCCAATAGGAGCGATGAACGTGGATCTGTGTCATCAGAGTGCGAGCAACATCGAGTAGGTGACGGTTTTTGCGTTCCGTCACCCCATTTTGTTGTGAGGTGTAGACACAGCTAGTTTGATGAATAACATCATGTTGCATACAGAAATAAGAGAAATCATGGTTAAGATATTTCTTAGCATTGTCAGAATGAAAGAGTTTAATAGATGTATCAAACTGAGTCTTAATCATATAATAAAATGATGTCCAGGCAGAGAACAGTTCGGAGCGATCCTTTAGAAGATACACTCACGTACACCTAGAAAAATCATCAATAAATGTGACAAAATATGAACTACCCCGACCGATAGTGAGGGTAGAAGCAGGCCCCCATACGTCAGAGTGAATGAGGTCGAATGGACGGGAAGAGCCACGACTTTGCATTGGTGGGAAGGACGAGCGGTGATGCTTGCCAAGCTGACATGCATCATAGTTGAGAGGTGGATGATGCAGAGGGAGGTGGGGCAGAAGCTGGCGAAGAAGCCGGGGAGGAGCATGACCAAGGCGAAGATGTCATTGGAGAAGATCTGTAGAGGAGGAGGAGAAGGCAGATAGAGCAGAAACGTTGTCGAGGAAGTAAAGGTCGCCGCTCTCAGTCTCAGTAGCAATCGTCCGTTGGGAGTCCGGATCCTGAAAAGAACAAGAAGTAGGCGTGAATGTGACGGAACACCGTAGTTACTTGCATAGAGAAGTAACCGATAATAAATTACAATGGAACTTGGGCACATAGAGGGTATCTGCCAGGCGAAGAGACGGAGTGACTCGAACCACTCCCGTCCCATTGAACTGTGAGGAAGAGCCGTCTGCCACAAAAACCGGGGGCAACCGATCATGTGTTTCTAGAAGAGAAAAACACTGAGAATTGTCTGTCATATGATTGGTAGCACCAGAGTCGATCAACCATCTACCACAAGTAACAACGTGCGCACTACCAGAAGATGTGACCACCGAGGCGGACTGCGGGGAGGAGGTGGAGGCCATAGAAGAGAGACCACATGATCAAACAGGAGACCGCGCGAGAGCAGCAGGAAGCTGAGAGAAAGAAGGTCGCGGCGACAAGGGCAGAAACACCAAGCCGGGTGACCAGCAAGCAGGACGGCCGGCTAGGAAGGCCACAACCAAGAAGTAGAGCAAAGCAGAGGGAAAGAAGTCGCACGGTTAGAGAGAAGGCCGCGCGAACAGGAGAGAGAGAAGACCACACGAATGGGGAGGAGTTCGCGAGAAAGGCAAACAAGTAGTGCGAACAGAGCAGAGATTGCACGAGCAGAAACTGGTCGCGTGAATAAAGGGAGATCGTGGGGGAGAGAAGAGGCAGGCCGCGCAAGGGAGAACAGGTCACGGCGACCTAGGAACAGGTCGCGACGACAAGAGAGCGGGAGCGGCTAGAAAAAGAGGGCACAAAAGAGAACAGGTCGCGGCGACTAGAGAGCGTGAGCGGTTAGAAAGGAGGGGCAGAGAGGACGCCCACACAAGGGAAGAAGAAACCGCGCGAACAGGGCGCGCCAAGAGAAGAACAAATAGCGAGAACAGGTCACGAGTAGAGGAACAAGCCGTGCGGACAGGTCGCGCGGACAGAGAGGTCTCAAAAATTCAGGAGGAAAAAGATCGAGGGCTCTGATACCATGTGCAAACAGGAAAAAGTAGACAGGAAATTTGTAGTAACAAAATTTTTATTATCCAAAAAGATATCTATTACAAAGGTATAGCCTCACTTTTATAGAATATAGAAGATGAGAGAAATTACAATTAAGAAATGTAAGACTAAATAATTACAGGTGTAAGCGGTTTAACATAAAACAAGCCGAATAGGCCACGCAGTTAGACAAATAGGGTAACCGCCCGACCACCACAAGAAAGAGAGCACAAGCCACCATAGGAGACCGTCAAACCGCCTGGTCTCTAAGTCGCTTGGAACAAAACGTCAGACCGCCCGGATAACCACAGCAACAGTCCAGCCACCAAACCGCAGTAGAGAAACCGACAGACCGCTCGGCCTCTAAACCTCCTGAATCAGACCGCCAGACCGCCCGGTCTCCATACAGCAACACGTCAGATCGAATCCGAGAATCTCGTTAGAGAGCACATTCTTCCTTGAATTTCAATCTCGAAAATCATTTCCAACACATGAAGGAAATTCTTAACCCAGAACGAGGTTGTGGATTATTTTTCTCGAAGCTCGTGCTTTTATCTTCCGAATCTACCCAAGATGCTCGAGAGATATTTGAAAATGAGGCGTTCGGTGGTTTGCAAAAACCATGAAATACTCAGAGCTAGAAAACTTGCTTCGATAACTCTCGTTGATTACTCAATTGAACTTAATATTCAATATATAAAATGGTCGCGCGCTTCGATTTTCATTTTTGAAGAATTTGAGCGCGTAAATTTTCGAGCGCGACCCTAGGCTCCAAGAAATTAGAAAAATCCTCAATTTTTATCCTAAAGTTTCCAAATTTTAATACAAACTTTAAGAGAGCATAAAAAGAGCCTAGTAATTTTTTCAAAATTTTTCGAGTAATTTTGGGCCTCCAAATTGGCCAAATAATCTTTATTTAGCCTTTTAGAAATACCAAATCAATTCCAAAAATTCTCAAAATTTTTGTGTAGTCTGCCTCATTAAGGGGAACAACTTCCATGTTCAAAACACTTTTCCTAGGAGCCTAGATTAGTCTCAAAAAAATAAATACCAATTTTAATTATAATATTTATAATATTATAATAATTATAATATATATTATATTATTTATATATATATATCTACCATATAAAAAGAAATACTGTGGTCAACGAATATCATGAGTTCAAAATTTCGTAAGTCGTCAGATCATGAGTTCATAATTTAACAACCGTCTGATCGAGCACAAGAAAATCATTTCATCTCCACATTTTAGTAGGTCTCCTAAACCTACTACTAGGGTGTCCTAAACCTATGTGAAATTACAATTTTGTCCTTATAATTCTTAAAAAAATCGGGCAGTTGGCTATTAAAATTATATTTTAATTTAAACAAGGCTATCAAGTTTCGAACCCAGAACCTCAAGGACAAGAGAAACAACTCAATCCAATGAGGCAAGGAGACAACTGTGATAACAATTCAAAATTTCGTAAGCCGTCAGATCATGAGTTCATAATTTAACAACCGTCTGATCGAGCACAAGAAAATCATTTCATCTATCCACATTTTAGTAGGTTTCCTAAACCTACTACTAGGGTGTCCTAAACCTATGTGAAATTTCAATTTTGTCCCTATAATTCTTAAAAAATCGGGCAGTTGGCTATTAAAATTATATTTTAATTTAAACAAGGCTATCAAGTTTCGAACCCAGAACCTCAAGGACAAGAAAAACAACTCAATTCAATGAGAAAAGGAGACAACTATGATAACAATTCAAATAATTTATTTATATATTGTAATATTTTATGTATTTTATAAAAAAATTATATAAATATAGGTATAATATAATTCATTATTACATATAAATATATTATAGTCGGGTATAGTTGCGCGAGGTCGCAGTAGAGGGCCGGGTACAGTCGCTCGGGGTCGTAGGGGCATGCCAGGTACAGTTGCGCGAGGTCGTAGTGGCAGACCGGGTACAGTCGTGCGAGGTCGTAGGGGCGGGCCGGGTACTGTCGCGATTGGCAGTAGGGGCGGAGCCCCGTGTCGGGCACTCGTATATATATATATATATATATATATATATATATATATATATATATATATATATATATATATATATATATATATATATATATATATATATATATATATATATATATATATCTTCTTCTTCCCCGCTGTGCCAAAACCCGCGCCCTTACGGGCCTTCCCCACCGCCGGCCGGCCGTGACTCCGCCCTCGGCCGACTACCCCGGGGTGGGCGCTCCCTCCGGCGGTGGTCCGGTGGCCTGCCGCCGCCGGCCATCGCCGGAGTTTTTTTTATTTTGAACGGGAGGGAGGGGGTGACGGCGCTCCGGCCGCCAGAGGCTACATACGAAACGTCCAGAAGTTTGAGAGGGAGGAGAGGAGATGGTTTTCACCTGATTTCGGGGCCTTCGACGCTTCCGGCGAGATCCGTCATGGGAGGTGGTGGAGGTGGCGGTGGAGAAGCTTCGGGTTGGCTTTCCCGGCGAGCTAGGGCTCCGGCCAGGTGGGGGAACCTCGTTATGAGCTGGAGTGAGGAAGGGCTGAGGGTTCATGGCCTTATATAGGCAAGTGGGAGGACTCATTTGGCTTGGGTGGAGGTGTGGGATTAATCCCACTTGAGGGAGAATGGCTCTTCTCCCCCCAGCTGGCTGGGACACATGGCACCCATCCAGGGTCCATAGTATATGCCACATGGATTCATCCAAGGGGTGTGCTTGATGGGTTGGGCCTTGGTGGGCTTTTGGGCTTAGGAAAGAGAAAAGGAGAGAGAAAGAGAGAGAGTTTTCCCTTAGCATAGCCCAAGGCCCCTTCCTCTTGGCTACCTACATGAAAATCAGAGCTCATAGAGGCCTATGATGGCCTTGGAGTGATGGCCTCAAGTGGAGGCATTTGGAAATAAATTTCCTTAAGAGAATTTGTTTTTTGAGAGGTTTGACAAAAGTCAACCATGGGGTGGGTCCCTGTGGTGGTCAAAGTCAAAATAGGTTCATGACATCGGGGGTTGGGTCAAAGTTGGGGTGTAGTGTCATAATTTGTGTATGCACGCTTTTCGGTGCACGATTGTGCTTGATTTGACCACAGTTTGACCACCCGTCATCAAAACTGAGCGGGACCAATTCTGTTGACTTTATATTGACCATATGAATCCAATGCCACTGACCGGGGTAGATGTGGAAACCACCCGTCACCACACATCTTCCCAAAATCCCGAGGTAATAGTAAGGGGGGACGGGGCGACATGAACACAAAGGATCGCCCACTGCAGGCGATGTGGGACTAACCCAAACCACAGGACCGCGAGGATATTCCGCCACACAAGGGGGGCCCGCCGGGGTCAACACCCAGACCTGGAACGCGATGGGGAAAGCCCAAACACGCGGTCCCACACACACGTGTCCTGCTGGCTAATATAATCTCAACACACCCCCGCAGCAGGACAACCTGACTCTGATACCATGTGAAAAACCGAACAAAAAACAAACCGAAATGGTTTTAACTGAAACTTTATTATCCGAAAAAGGTATCTATTACAATGGTATAGCCTCCCTTTTATAGAATGGAGGAGATGAGAGAGATTACAAATAATCAATGTGGGACTAAAAATTTACAAGTGTATGCGGCTTTACAAAAGACAAACCGGACAAGCCGTGCGGTTAGACAAACCGGCTAACCGCCCGACTACCAACAGGAAGAGAGATCAAACCACCACAGGAGACCGCTAGACCGCTCGGTCTCCTAGTCGTCTGAGACAAGCCGCCTGACCGCTGGGATACCAAACAGCAACAGCCTGGCACACAGACCGGCTAGGAGAAACCGCCAGATCGCCCGGTCTCCAAACAGCAACGGACCGCGCGGTCTCCAACTTGCAACACAAAGCGAGGTTGATTGTGTGCGCTTGATCTATTCCTCCTGATTGTGTGCGCTCTCTCTGCCTTCGCGGCTTGATTCCCCGTCTGTCCGCGCGGCTTGCTCTTTCTTTTTCGCGACCTGTTTTCGCGATCTCCTCTATTCGCAGCGCTCTACTTCTTGTTGCCTTCTACCTGCTCCTGTTTGCTAGTCGCCCCGGCCTCATCTTTAGCCGTGCGACTTGTTCTCCTCTGTTCGCCCGACTTTTTCAAGTCGTGCGACTTCTTTCCCTTTGCTTTGCTCTGCTTCTTGGTAGAGGCCTTCCTAGCCGCACGACCTGTTTTCTGTTCGCCCGGCTTGGTGCTCTTTTCTCTTCTTTGCTTAACCATTCGGCTTCTTTCTCTTCTTGTGACTTGTTCTTATCGTCGCGATTTGCTCCTCTCTTGCTTCCATGGCTTTCCCCTCCTCCAGCCTGTCCGCCTCGGTGGTCACCTCTTCTGGTAGTGCTCACGTTGTTACTCGCGGAAGATGGCTAATCGACTCTGGTGCAACAAATCATATGACAGGCAATCTTCAATGTTTCTCTCTTCTTGAAACACATGCTCAGTTTCCCCCGGTCATTGTTGTGGATGGATCTCCCTCACCGGTCCATAGGACGGGCATGGTTCAAGTCACTCTATCTCTCTGCCTGGCTGATACCCTCTATGTGCCCAAGTTTCCGTGCAATTTATTATCGGTTACTTCTTTATGCAAGCAACTACGGTGTTCTGTCATATTTACCCCTACCTCTTGTGCTTTTCAGGATCCGGACTCCCCACGGACGATTGCTACCGGGACTGAGAGTGGTGGCCTCTACTTCCTCGACAACGTTTCTGCTCTATCCGCCTTCTCCTCCTCCTTTACAGATCTTCTCCAATGACATCTTTGCCTTGGACATGCTCCTCCCAGAATTCTATGTCAGCTCTTGCCGCACCTCCTTCCTCATCATCCTCCTCTAAACTGTGATGCATGTCAACTTGGCAAACATCACCGCTCATCCTTCCCACCAATGCAAAGTCGGGGCTCTTCCCGTCCGTTCGACCTCGTTCACTCTGACATATGGGGTCCCGCTCCTAACCTCACAATCGGTCGGGGTAGTTCATATTTTGTCACCTTCATTGATGATTTCTCTCAGTGTACGTGGGTGTATCTTCTCAAGGATCGCTCCGAGCTGTTCTCTGTTTGGACCTCATTTTATTCTATGGTTAAGACTCAGTTTGATACGTCTATTAAAATCCTTCGTTCTGAAAATGCTAAGGAGTATCTTAGCCAAGACTTCTCCTCTTTTTGTATTCACCATGGTGTTATTCGTCAAACAAGCTGTGTCTATACCTCACAACAAAATGGGGTGGCAGAGCGCAAAAACCGTCACCTCCTTGATGTCGCTCGCACTATGATGACTCAAATGCATGTTCCTCGCTCCTATTGGGGCTATGTTGTCCTCCTCTCCTGCTATCTCATCAATCGTCTTCCCTCCACAGTTCTCCACGGTGCTACCCCCTTCTCCATTCTTTATCCGGACAAGGATCCCTTTCCTCTTCATCTGCACATCTTTGGGTGCACCGCTTTTGTGCACTCTCCCGCTGTCACCTGTGATAAACTCTCACCACGTGCCACTAAATGTGTCTTTCTGGGGTACTCTCCCACTCAGAAAGGTTATTGTTGCTTTGACCCTGTTACCCGCAAGCAATTTGTCTCTGCGGATGTCACATTCTTTGCCAATGCATCTTACTTCTCTCCTGCTTCCTCCTCTCCTCCTCCTGATCCTACTTCTCATACCAACCCATCCATTCCCTCTGCTCCCACTGATGTTCCGCCATCTCCACCCTCTCCACCATCTTCCCCATCCCCATCATCTCCACCCTCTACTCCGCTTTCTCCCTCCACTCCGCTGCCATCTCTCTCTACTCCCGGGCAAGCTCTCTCCACCACGGATACTCCGGATACTGAGGCACCTGCTGACCTGGATCTCCCGATTGCTCTTCGCAAAGGGGTTCGGGCATGTACCCAACACCCGCTTGCTGCAGTTTTTTCCTACGATCGTCTTACCCCTTCTCGCAGAGCTTTTGCACTGGCTACTCGGCCACTGCCACCCCCCGTTCCTACCAGGAGGCCCTTACTATTCCTCATTGGAAAGTTGCCATGGATGAGGAGATTGCTACTCTCACTGAACGAGGTACCTGGACCCTTGTTCCTCCTCCTTTCGGCACAGATGTTGTTGGTTGTCGATGGGTCTTCGTAGTGAAGTTTCTCACGGATGGCAGTGTGGATCGTTATAAGGCTCGCCTGGTTGCCAAGGGTTTTACCCAAACTTATGGCATTGATTACTTTGACACTTTCTCTCCAGTGGCTCGTCTCAGCATTATTAGGGTTCTTCTCTCTGTGGCTGTCAACAGAGATTGGCCCATCTCGCAGCTAGATGTTAAGAATGCTTTCCTCTATGGTGATCTGCAGGAAGATGTTTACATGGAGCAACCTCTTGGGTATGTTGCTCAGGGGGAGACACGGGTATGCCGGCTAAAGAAGGCTATCTATGGCCTCAAGCATAGTCCTCGTGCCTGGTTTGACAAGTTCAGTGGCATTGTTGCGGCCATTGGTTTTATAAGAAGCTCAGCAGATCACTCCTTGTTTGTTCGAAAAACCACCTCTGGTCTTGTTGTTCTTGCAGTTTATGTTGATGACATTCTTCTTACTGGCGATGACCAGGATGGGGTATTGATGACCAAGAAACACCTTCGTCAACATCTGGTCACAAAGGATATGGGCTCCCCGAAATACTTTCTGGGGATTGAAATCTCTAGAAAGCCCAACTCCATGGTCCTTTCCCAACGAAAGTATGCTCTTGATCTTTTAAAGGAGGCAGGACTGACTGGTGTTAAACCTGCACGTTGTCCTATGGCTGCTGGAGAAGACAAAACTTGGACAGATAACTCGCCTCTTCTCTCCGATCTTACGAGATACCGGCGTCTGGTGGACAAGCTCATATATCTCACGGTAACCAGACCCGACATCTCTTATGCTGTTGGCAAGGTGAGCCAGTTCATGCAAGCTCCGAGGGAGTGTCATCTACAATCTGCTCTGAGGATATTAGAGTATATTAAAGCTGCTCCAGGGAAAGAACTCCTATTTCAGAAGAATGGTCACCTAATGGTTGAAGCTTACTCTGATTCAAGCTATGCGGATGACAAAGGGGACCGCAAATCGACATCAGGTTTCTGCTCGTTTGTTGGAGGCAATCTTGTGAGTTGGAAGAGCAAGAAACAGTCTGTAGTTTCCAGATCTAGTGCAGAGGCGGAATATCGCAGCATGACATCGACTACATGTGAGTTGAAGTGGTTGCGGGCTCTCATGCTTGACTTAGGAGAGGTTTACAACTATCCTCTTCCTATGTTCTATGACAATAAGGCCGCGATATACATTTCCAAAAATCCGGTCTTTCCTGAGAGAACAAAACACATAGAAGTCGACTGTCATTTTATTCGGGAAGAAATATTGAAGAAACAGATTTGCACTTCATTTGTCACTTCCGACAACAAGTTGACAGATGTCTTCACCAAGCCGGTGTCCGCTTCCTTTTTCCACATCTGCGACAAGCTGGGCATGATTGATATCTATGCTCCAGCTTGAGGGGGAGTGTTGCAAGTTGGAGACCGCGCGGTCCGTTGCTGTTTGGAGACCGAGCGGTCTGGCGGTTTCTCCTAGCCGGTCTGTGTGCCAGGCTGTTGCCATTTGGTATCCCAGCGGTCAGGCGACTTGTCTCAGACGACTAGGAGACCGAGCGGTCTAGCGGTCTCCTGTGGTGGTTTGATCTCTCTTCCTGTTGGTAGTTGGGCGGTTAGCCGGTTTGTCTAACCGCACGGCTTGTCCGGTTTGTCTTTTGTAAAGCCGCATACACTTGTAAATTTTTAGTCCCACATTGATTATTTGTAATCTCTCTCATCTCCTTCATTCTATAAAAGGGAGGCTATACCATTGTAATAGATACCTTTTTCGGATAATAAAGTTTCAGTTAAAACCATTTCGGTTTGTTTTCTGTTTGGTTTTTAACAGTCGAATCGGAGTTCGTTTGGTAAATATTCAAAATCTGCGCGTCGTGGCGTGCTAAAATGGTCAAAACGCTCATAATCATCGTTAGGCTTCGAATCGCGACGCAACGAGTTCTGATGCGTTTGTATTGACCATATAAAGTCATAGGAACTGATAGAACTCGAATCGAAGTTCTCTAGGTCAATATTCGAAAATCTCATTTTCGCGACGTTCTACGAGGAACGACCATATCCACCATATGACCTAGGTATTCAACGGAACGAGTTCCGACGCACTCGTATTGACTATACGAGGCCACAGGAATTGACAGAATTCGAATCGGAGTTCTCTAGGTCAATATTCAAAAATCTCATTGTTGCGACGTTCTACGAGCAACGGCCATATCCACCATATGACCTAGGTATTCAACGAAACGAGTTCTGACGCACTCGTATTGACTATACGAGGCCACAGGAACTGACAGAACTCGAATCAGAGTTCTCTATCCTTATATTCCTTTCTAGGGTTACCTCCTACCTTGGTATGGGCCATGGGTAGAGGTTCGGGTCACTTTTATTGGGCCCATTAGGGTTCTGTCGGCCCAATAAAAGTTGGGATGTTACACCTAGCGCCGCTCGGCCCACCAGCATCCCATGGAGGACCCATGGCACCACGGTGGTACATCCGGAATCTACAAGGCCTGCAGGTCGTACACCCCAAATCATCTCCAGCCTGTTTATCAGCACAGTGCATTGTTGCCACGGGGTCTCGAACCCGCAACCTTGATAAGAAGCCTTTAATACCACTCCTCATCACCAACTGAGCTGCAGCTCAGCTGGTGATGAGGAGTGGTACCGAAGCTTCACGAACGGACGTTCTATGGCTCGCTCTCGCTTCTATTGACCCTTGTAGAACGTTTGTTCGTGAAGCTTCGGATCGCCTCCATCGGAGCTACGGTGCTCGGAATCGCAAACCAAGCATATCCGGAAAGCTCTCGCAGAGATCTTCACGTTCGTTGTAAGTATTTCTCGTTTCGTGGAAGTTTTTCGTTAGGGTTTTCAGCCCTAATCTCTCTCTCGGCCTTGATCTTGTAGATTCTGGTTGTACCATCGTGATGCCATGGGTCCTCCATAGGCTGCTGGTGGGCCGGACGGCGCTAGGGGTCCTCCCTAGGTCGTTACAAAAAAATGCACTTTTTTGTAACGACCTAGGGAGGACCCCTAGCGCCGCCCGGCCCATCAGCAGCCCATGGAGGACACATGGCACCACGGTAGTACAGCCATAATCTACAAGGCCTGCAGGTCGTACACCCCAAAGCATCTCCGGGCTGTTTATCAACACAGTGCATTGTTGTCACGGGGTCTCGAACCCGTAACCTTGAGCGTGCTTGGGCGAGAGTACTACAAAATAAGTGCACTTTTTTATTATAACGCTCCTAGCCGATTCAACGTGACAGTGCCACGGCTCCGCTCCAGACAACGCTACCGAGCTGCAGCCCAAGCACCCCAACCTCTCTCCAGCACTCTGGCGGGTTGTTGGTGGCCACAACCTCTCTTTGATGAGCGAATTCGACAGTTAAGTTGGGTCGTACAGGGACTTCCCAGGAGGTCACCCATCCCAGTACTACTCTCGCCCAAGCACGCTCAAGGTTGCGGGTTCGAGACCCCGTGGCAACAATGCACTGTGCTGATAAACAGGCCGAAGATGCTTTGTGGTGTACGACATGCAGGCCTTGTAGATTTCGGTTGTACCACCGTGGTGTTATGGGTCCTCCATGAGCTACTGGTGGGCCGGGCGGCGTTAGGGGTCCTCCCTAGGTCGTTACAAAATAGTGCACTTTTTTGTAACAACCTAGGGAGGATGTCACAACCCGCATTTTCTTCGTATTCAAAAATACGTCAGAGTAGAGAAAATGTGGATTGCGACATCTCTCCGGCAGTGCTTTAGGCATTGATGGTAGGAACGGTCTTGAAGTAGTTGATGAGGGGACGCCCAAAGATGGCGCTATAGCAGCTTGGCATGTCGACGATGATGAAGCGACATCGGATTTAAGTTCTGCCCAAGGTGACCAGAAGGTCCACCCCTCCTTCCACCTCTTTCTTCTCTCCTGAGAAGCCAAAGAGGGGTCCGACCACAGCTTGGACACTGGAAGCATCCACCTGAAGCCCGACGAAGGTTCTCTTGAAGATCACATTCACCGAACTACCATTGTCCACCAGGATTCGGTCGACGGTGAAGTCATCGATAGCTGCTTTGAAGACTAGGGTGTCGTGCAAGGGGTTCTCATTCCCCAACATATCCTCTTCTGAGAAAGTGATCTCATCCAAAGGCGGCGGGACTTGAGAGGTCGAGGTGATGCTCTGAGAGGCGACGCTCTTCCAATAGATCTGGTGGAGACTTCCCTTGCGGGAAGCTCCGAGTCTGGCCCCGCCGTTGATCACACCGACCTGCCCACTTCTTGGGTCGTGGATCACCTCTGCGCGACCTCCCAAATTGACCCGATCTTTATTCCTCCTCCTCGCTGGAGCTTGGTATTCCACCTAACCCATCGGGGCCTCCTGTCTCTGCTGCTCCCTCTCTGCCACTCCGGCCTCCAATCTCCTCCTCGCTTCCGAGAACTCCGGACAGACCAATGTCCCACGCCCCTCTACCCGATGAATATCCCAATAGAGGGGAATCTCCGCCTCCTGACACATCATCCGCTGCTCCCTCCGGCGACGCTTATTCCCCTGACGGGCGATGGTCATCGCTTCTCTTCTTCCTCCCCAGCCTTCCTCCTGCCGGTTGTCGTTACTCCTCTCCTCTGGATGGAAACGTGACCGAACTGGTGGCCTCCACTGGGGACGATTCTCAGGATATTGGAATCGTCTTTCTTCTCCTCTCCTCGCCGGAGCCTCTGTGGGCCTCCTTTCTTCATCTCTCTGAGGCCTTTCCTACCTCCTCCGCTCCTCTGCCCTCTTGGGCACTTCCCTCCTCTATTCCTCTCTCTTCGACTCTCTTCTCCTTGGCTCCTCCTTTCTACTCTCGACCCGCTTCTCTGACGGCCTTCCACCTCTTGCCTCTGAAGGTCCCTCTCTTCCTCTCCCTAACGGCTCATCCCCATCCAGTCGTGCCAAGAAGTCCTTGTTCTTTTCCTCTCCCTGGACGAACGTATTCGCCCTCTCCACCATCTCCTCGAAGGACCTCGGGAGTTTGGACCACATCTCCATGCTGAAGAGGCCCTGCTTCAGACCAAACTTTAGGGCTACCATCAGGGTGAAGCTGTCTACCTCCACCTCCAAGATCTCGTCCTGGAAGCGATCGATGTAGTGGGTTAAACTCCCGTGCTGTCCTTAGGTAATTTTAAAGAGGGTCGTTGCCTCCTTCTTCCTCTTTTTAGATGTCGCGAACCTCGCCATGAGGCCTCGACGCAGATCGGTGAAGCACTAAATGGAACTGGCTGGCAACTGGTGGAACCAATCCCTTGCGTTGCCCTTGAAGGTGATGGAGAATAATCTACACTTCAAGGTATCAGACATGTTGCGGATCGACGCCACATCCTTAAACCATTGGAGATGCCTGACCGGGTCATCTCTGTCGGAGTAGTAGGTGAGGACGGGCTCTCTAAACCCGTCGGGAACTGGGGCCGCGAGGATCTCGTTAGAGAAGGGGCTCCTCTCTCCCTGGCGATGACGAGTTTCATCCCCGCGAGAATCGTCATACTCGCTCCACTGGTGAGTACCGTGATATCTCGTCGGCGGCTCTGGATCTCGGAATCTAATCCGTTGGCTACCTGTCGGATGATGCCGCGACTGCACCGGTCACTCCTCTCTCGCCCAAGAGGGCTCCTTCCCAGCTCTCCTCTACGGCGCTTCCTGTCACACCGACAAGGAGATGTTGCCGTGACATCGGGGCGATGAGAAAATGCGGCGAGGATGGTCCTCTCGATCCTCTTTGCGAAGTCTTCGAACGCTGCCACGGTCACGAACTCGCTACCTCGCGCGGGATTACCAGCACCCGTCGAGTTGCCGACCAACTCTCCATGCTCGCCAGCACTTGACATCTCGCCAAACCACAAAACTTTCCTCCTTGGCTGCGATCCATGCTCACCGCACCAAGTGTTGAAGACGAGAAAATTCCCCACTCCAAAAATCGGATCAAGGCAGCCTAAGGCTACTTCCTCAGCAGCAAGGCTAAACGGCTAAGGAGACTAGAACAAAGAAGAAGTCGACAAATAGGACCTCGGATGCTTCGGCAGGAAGGTTCCACCACGTATTTGGATGCTTGGAAGAAGCAACCCCTCCACAACCAAAATTGACTGAGCTAGGTACAAGGGAGACTAGCTGGTAACAAAGTCGTGAGATCGCGACCTAGTCTCTAAGGAAAAGGAATCCAAAGGCTCAGCCGGTGTCCAAAAAGTAGAGCTTGCGAGATTCTAGCTTGCAGGGGATTTCAACTGTCTCTTCGCGTACCCCTGGGGTCCTATTTATAGGGAAATCCTGGGAGGTCTATTTATACCCCCACCCCTCGGCGACTAGGCGACTTCTTGGAGGAGCTCGCACAGCTGGGCGAGCAACTGGCCTAGTCGCCTACCTGACGAGTATCCGAGGGGAGCTCGTCATACTCGTCCAGGCCTTCTGCAGGCTGGCGAGTTGACTTTGACTTCTGTCATGACTTGTTGACTTTGACTTCTGCTGACCTGACGCTGACGGGGTCCATCCTCGACGAATATAGTTTGTACACCAACGAAACGGGACGTTTCGATCCCCGGCTCCGCCCCTCCGATTTGATTCCTTCGTCTCCTCCCAACGTCTGCTCCCGCCACGTCCTAACAAAATAAAGCCCAAGTGAATTAAGGCGTACCTCAACATACAACCACCATTGCTCAGCTCAATCTAACCCCAAAGGAACTGACATTGTCAGATAATCTGCCAATCCAACATAAACCCACCTAAAATATTTGAAGAGATGCTTGAAATGGAGAACATTCATACGTAGGTTGAAGATAATGTACATTTGTCGTATGTAACGTCAGGAAGTTCTTAGTGATCGAGATGTTGATGAAGGATCTAGTCCAACAACTTTTAGGCAGTAATGTTCATAAAAGTCAGGTCAGGGCACGAGCCCGACATGAAAAAAACCAAGTTAGGCTAGGACCCGGGCTAACCCACCCCAAGCCCGGTCCGAGCTTTGGGGACTAACATGTGTTAGGGAACCGGGGGTCCGAAGATAACGGCAACCCCCACCGATCAATAGAGTTAAAACAATAAGCAAAACAAAACAACACCACAGATGAACACAGAGATATACGTGGAAAACCTTCACCACTTGAAGGTCAAAAACCACGGGGCACGGCGCAACGAAAATCCACTATAACAAATAAGGATTACAAAATTTATCTAGGTTTGCCCAAAACCTAGAAAGCCCTCCGGATTTGACACACAAATCCACTCCTCTCTACCACCAAGATCAAACCACAACTTCTCTACACCAAGATAAAATCATACTCTCTCTTCAAGCAAAATAGCAAACGAAGACAAGAAAGGGAACACCTGAAACCGTAGACGAAGAAGCCCTTGAAACGGTAGAGAAAACTCCTTCCAATAGCACCGAGGAAACACCTCCTTCAAGCGGCGAAGAACCGCCTACAGCAGCGGCAAAAGTTCCTTACAGCAGCGGGAATGGCGGCCGAGGACGGCGCGGGCGCGGCGATGGCGGCCGACGAACGGCGCTGGCGCTCGGGGACGGCGGACGGCGGACGCGCGGGCTGGGAATGGCTTCCGCTGCTCTCTTTCCGATAACCCTAGCCTTCTTTAATCGGGAGAGATGATGAAGTTTTAAAAGTCCCGCAGCAGTTTTTATAAAGAAAAACTGCACACAGTTTTTTAATAAAAAAACTGTCCATTCAGCCCAAAAGCAAACAGCACTAAAAAGGTTGTCACCTCAATATCCAGGTTGCAACTCCTGAAAATCTGCAAACACTTCTCCTTAAATTCTGCACACACCTCACCTTTAGGGGCTGAACCCCAACAAACTCCCCCTTCAGACCATAAAGGAGAGTATCACACCTTGACTCCTTCAGGTGGGGATCATGTCGATCAACCGTCGGCAGAGATCATACTTTTCTCTTGGGACGACCTTCGTCATCATGTCCGAGGGATTTTCATCCGTGTGGATCTTCTCCACCACCAACAGTTTCTCCTCCACAGCATCCTGAATCCAGTGATACTTCACGTCAATGTGCTTCGTCCTGGAGTGAAAGGCGGGATTCTTGGCCAAAAATATAGCACTCTGACTGTCACAGAAAACTGTGTACACGTCCTGTCGGAGATCAAGCTCTAGCATGAACTTCTTCATCCAAATAAGCTCCTTTGACGCCTCAGTCAACGCAATATATTCAGCCTCCGTCGTCGACAATGCCACGCACTTCTGAAGCTTTGACTGCCACGACACTGCTCCCCCTCCAAAAGTGACCACGAATCCAGAAGTAGACCTCCTCGTGTCAACATCTCCTGACATATCCGAATCCGAGTACCCAATAAGTTCTGGTGGACCTCCACCAAACTGTAAACAAAGGTCTGAGGTACCTCGGAGATAGCAGAGTATCCATTTCACAGCACTCCAATGGACCTTCCCTGGGTTTGCCAAGTAACGGCTCACAGACCCCACAACATGAGCTATGTCTGGCCTAGTGCAGACCATAGCATACATCAGGCTCCCCACTGCGGATGCATAAGGAATTTGGCTCATCTCTTCAACCTCCTTCTCAGACGAGGGGCTTTGAGAACTGGAAAGTCTGAAGTGCCCGGCTAGAGGAGTAGCAACGGGTTTTACCTTGTCCATCATGAACCTCTTCAGCACTTTCTCCACATACTCAGACTGAGACAGCCATAGTTGACCAGCACTCCTGTCCCTGGTAATTTTCATTCCAAGGATCTTCCTTGCCGGTCCAAAATCCTTCATTTCAAAGGACTCACTGAGCTCCTTCTTCAACTCAGCTATGTTGGCCTTGTCATCTCCAACAATCAGCATATCATCTACGTACAACAGCAGAATAGTGAACATCTTCTCAGTCCTCTTCACATACACACAGTGATCAGCCCTGGTCCGTTGAAATTTGCTCTTCATCATGAAAGAGTCAAATTTCCTATACCACTGCCTGGGTGCCTGCTTCAACCCATAAAGGCTCTTCTTGAGCCGGCAGACCAAATGATGCTTCCCCTTAGCCACAAAGCCTTCGGGCTGCTCCATATATAGCTCTTCCTCCAAATCGCCATGCAGAAATGCCGTCTTGACATCCATCTGCTCGACTTCAAGATCCATGGAGGCAGCCATACCCAACACCAGTCTGATAGAGGACATTTTCACCACTGGGGAAAAAATCTCGTCGAAATCGATACCTTGTTTCTGACTGAAACCTTTCACCACAAGTCTCACCTTGTACCTTGGCTGAGAGTGATTTTCATCCAACTTTAACTTGAAGACCCACTTGTTCTTCAAGGCTCTCTTCCCTTTAGGCAATTGGACTAAATCATACGTCTCGTTCTTCTGAAGAGAGTACAACTCCTCTTCCATGGCAGCTGTCCAGGCCTCACGATCTTCAGCACTCTGAGCCTCCACATAGGACTCAGGCTCTCCACTATCTGTAAGCAAAATATACTCATGAAGGGAATACCTGGTATTGGGCCTTCTGACTCTCTCAGATCTGACAAGAGGAACCTCCACCACAGGTGGTACATCAACTGGCAGAGCTCCCCCTGCATCCGGAATCATCTCCTCATCAGGAATAAGCTCACCAACTTCCTCCTCAGCATGCCCATCATCAGCAGCAGTCTCTACTGGCACATCATCAGCATAGAGTCTCTCCTCCGCAGGTGGAAACTGTGGAACCTGTGACTCCGCAGCATTATGCTCACCAACCACTTGATCTTCAACAAAGATCACATCTCTGCTCCTGATCATTTTCTTGTTCACAGGATCCCAGAGTCTATAGCCAAACTGCTCATGGGGAAATCCCGTCAAGATGCACTCCCGGGACTTCTCATCAAGCTTTGATCTCTCTTCCTTAGGGACATGAACGTGAACTTTGCACCCAAACACCCGCAAATGTCCGTACGACACTTCCTTCCCGGACCAAACACGCTCTGGAATATCACCATTCAGAGGTGCAGAAGGAGACAGATTTATCAGATGTACAGCAGTTTGCACAGCCTCAGCCCAAAACTGTTTGCTAATGCCAGCTTGAGAAATCATACATTTGATCTTCTCAATAATCGTTTTGTTCATCCTTTCTGCTAACCCATTCTGTTGCGGCGTCCTCGGGATTGTCCTTTCATGTACTATGTCATGCCTTCTGCAGTAAGCGCCGAAGGCACCAGTGTACTCTCCCCCGTTGTCAGATCGAACTCGCTTTATTTCTTTCTCGGTCATCTTCTCCACCTTCGCTCTGAACTCTTCAAACTTTGCTAGAACATCACTCTTCTGCTTCACAGAATATGCCCAGACTTTCCTGGAGTGATCGTCAATGAACGTGACAAAGTAAGCGGCTCCGCCCACAGACTTGGGCTCAATAGGACCACACACATCAGTGTGTATCAAGTATAATAACTCTGCCTTCCTCTTTGGTTCAGAATCCGCAAAGGAAACACGTTTCTGCTTACCGGCCAAGCAGTGCGAACACGTATCAGGAAGCCCTCCTGATAGCTCCGGAAGGACCTTGTTCTTCACCAAGATCTTCAAGTTCTTCTCGCTGATATGCCCAAGTCTGCGATGCCATAACTCCATAGAGTCGCTCTCTGCCGCATTCACACTTGGACCACAGATCTTGGCTTTAGTACGATAAAGGCCACAGCACTTCCTTCCTCTGGCTACTACCAAAGAACCATTCAACAACCTCCAGGTCCCTCCACCTTCAATGCTCGTGAAACCACCATCATCAAGCCTACCAATGGAAATCAGATTCATTCTCAAGTCAGGAATATGCCTGACGCCCTTGAGAACAATCTTCCCCAATTCAGTCTCCAAGTGGACATCACCACTACCAACAATTAACGACTCACCGGAATTTGCCATCCGGATCACACCAAGATCTCCCGCAGAATAGGTATAGAAGTAGTCTCTGTGAGGAGTGCAATGATAGGATGCACCTCCGTCCACGATCCAGTCTGTGTCAACGCAGTCCTGGCAAGACGACCCACTGCACTGCAAGCATAATGGCTCAGCCTCCACAATCGAAGTCGTCGCATCACCACTAGATTCTCCAACCTCCTTTGTCTTTCCCTTCAGGTCTCTTTTCATTTGGAAGCAATCCTTCTTGAAATGACTCTTCTTCTTACAATAGTAGCACTCGATATCCTTCTTAGACTTGCCCCTGGACTTACTCCTGGAACTGTCCATGTGCTTCACATCCTTCTTCACAGACCGACCTCTTCCCTCCATGAGAAAAACACCCGAAGTGGAAGATCCAGAATCCTTCCTTCTCAGTTCTTCGTTCAGGAGACAACCAGACACCATCTCCATGGTTACCACGCCATCAGGTGCTGAGTTGCTCAACGACACTACTAGAGTCTCCCAACTCTCGGGTAAAGAACTAAGGATCATCAGAGCTTGGAGTTCATCTTCCAAAGTGATCTTCATGGACTCCAACTGATTGATAATACTTTGAGCAAGGTTCAGATGCTCAGTCATCTGTGAACCTTCCCGGTACTTCAAATTGACAAGCTTCCTAATCAGAAATGCCTTGTTACCTGCAGTCTTCCGCTCGTACAAGACTTCAAGCTTTTTCCATAAGGCCTGAGCCGAGGTCTCCGTGGAAACATGATGAAAAACAGAGTCATCGAGCCACTGTCTAATGAACCCTACTGCCTTTCGATCCATTTTCTTCCACTCTTCATCATCCTTAACTGAAGCAGGTCTCCCCGTCAACGGAGCATGGAGATCTTTACAATATAAGAGATCCTCCATCCGAGGCTTCCAGATGCTCCAATTCTTGCCATTCATACTGACCATCCTTGTGTTCTGTTCCATTGGTTTCTCAAACAACTCTATTACGGTCTACAAGTCGATTTATTTCAAGGGATTAACAAGAGAGGATAAGGAGCGGACCGATGGTCGTCACCTATCGCACCAAGTTAGAAACCGAGAAATAACAACGACTAGCCAAAGAACCTGGCTTTGATACCACTTGTTAGGGAACCGGGGGTCCGAAGATAACGGCAACCCACACCGATCAATAGAGTTAAAACAATAAGCAAAACAAAACAACACCACAGATGAACACAGAGATATACGTGGAAAACCTTCACCACTTGAAGGTCAAAAACCACGGGACACGGCGCAACGAAAATCCACCATAACAAATAAGGATTACAAAATTTATCTAGGTTTGCCCAAAACCTAGAAAGCCCTCCTGATTTGACACACAAATCTACTCATCTCTACCACCAAGATCAAACCACAACTTCTCTACACCAAGATAAAATCCTACTCTCTCTTCAAGCAAAATAGCAAATGAAAACAAGAAAGGGAACACCTGAAACCGTAGACGAAAAAGCCCTTGAAACGGTAGAGAAAACTCCTTCCAATAGCAACGAGGAAACACCTCCTTCAAGCGGCGAAGAACCGCCTACAGCAGCGGCAAAAGTTCCTTGCAGCAGCGGGAATGGCGGCCGAGGACGGCGCGGGCGCGACGATGGCGGCCGACGAATGGTGCTGGCGCTCGGGGACGGCGGACGGCGGACGCGCGGGCTGGGAATGGCTTTCGCTGCTCTCTTTCCGATAACCCTAGCCTTCTTTAATCGGGAGAGATGATGAAGTTTTAAAAGTCCCGCAGCAGTTTTTATAAAGAAAAACTGCACACAGTTTTTTAATAAAAAAACTGTGCATTCAGCCCAAAAGCAAACAGCACTAAAAAGGTTGTCACCTCAATATTCAGGTTGCAACTCCTGAAAATCTGCACACACTTCTCCTTAAATTCTGCACACACCTCACCTTTAGGGGCTGAACCCCAACAACATGACCCCATATAGCCTCAAAGCATGGCATAGTGCCCGGCCCGGCCCAGGCAAAGCCTGGACATCAGAACTGGTCCGGGCCTAGAGCAGGTCTAACCTGGGCCTGACACCCAAGCCAAGGCACCAACCTGCAATCCGGCCTATATTTCCTATCGGAAATTAAATTAAATAGTTGTTTTTAAATATAAATGAATTAATTTAAAAATATATTAAACAAAAATATTAAAAACTGGGCCCGGCCAAGCCTTAGAGGCCTTGGCATGCCCCATCTTGGAGAGGGGGCCGAGCCGGGCTAAAGCCAGGCCCGGGCCAGAGCCTGGGTGGCAAAAACCTGAGCTCGGGCCTGTCGGGCTTTTTGGAGAGGACTATTTTTGTCTGGAGACAACTATGAATGTTCATGAATCAAATCAAAAAGCTCTTCAATCAAATTAGAATTTGTCATAAAATGCAGGCATTTAGATTCAGCTACGTTCTAATATTGGAATTTGGATTCTAATTTGTTTGAATATTTGAATTCAGATTCGTCCCTAAATCCTAGAATCGAATTTGGATTCTCGGTTGGATTCAAATTTGAATTTAATTATATAAAATATATTTTAATTATATAAAATTTATTTCATTATATATATAAAAAATTAATTATATAAAGTTTATTTGCATATATATATTTCTACTTATTGAGGGTTGCTCGATTTTTCTCCAATCTGAAAAATTGAACCGTCTTAGCAAGTCGGACCGGACGTGCAAACAGTCAAATTAAACCAAGCAGCAATGACATGAAGGCATTTTTGCTTGGAAAATCCAAAAATATTGAAAAATCATGTGGACTGATCTGTGGCGATCAAAAATTTACTATCTTCCTTGAGGTTATAACTGTTTGAGTTCCCTAAAAAGTGACAAACCACCTTTCCATTTTACAAGTTGTAAGTACAAAAAAAAGGGAAAATGATCGAGTCCATGGAGCTTTATAGAGAGTGCCCTCATGTGCGTCCACAAGCGCGTTCTTCTAAGTCTTTACTAACACCTGTTGTTTCGTCTGAGAGAGCGTTGACCGTGAGCAGATAAGAAAGGGAGCAAAGCAAATTCTCAGCAAAGTAACGATCTAAGTCTCACGTTCTCGCCGAAAAACCTCAGAGCTCTTTCTAGTCTTCCTAGTTGTTTGTCTTCAAATAATGGTCTGGGGGTCTTTTATAGCTTTCCTTAAGGGATGTGTAGGTAATTGCGCTTGTGCCAAGCAGCGACCACGCACGCGCGTGGCGAGTACCTTTGTGCGCGTGCGCGGTGAGAGCTGGTGGAGCACGTGTTGCTCGTGCACGTGAGGTCTGTGCGTGGGTGTGCATGTGTTCTCAGGGTGTATATGCGCGTTGCCTGCCCTTCCCCTTTTGGGTGGCTTTAGAGTCATTCGAGTGAGAGCGGCTCATTCGCGTGGCTAACCCGATCGGTTGACATGTTCGAGTGCTTCAATCCATTTGACTCAAAAATCTTTAGGGGAAACCTCATCACTATTATTTACGACTCTTGCTCCCAGATAATACGATTTGGATTCGAAATTTGAATATTACTTCTCCAAATTTGATGCTGGAATTTTCCAAAAAAAGGAATTTTAATCGAATCTATCCTCGAATGATTCATAAACTATTTGGTAAATGAGCTTGAGACAGAGGCGAGAGATGGAAGCAGGCGAAGGGAGATGGCAAGATGATTTTTGGGCGAGAAAGATGGCTAAGGAGGAAAGAAAATGCGGGAATGGAAGCGAGCCCTGTTATACCAGACTATGCTATTGAGAGAAGAAGGTAAATACTGTTACGATTGGCCGTAGAGGCAAAACCCTGTGCTTATCACTAATATCCATAAAAATTTAATCTAAATTAAGATTTTTTTGAATTTTGAAGGGCTCACAGAAAGGTGCTAAAGATAACGGAAGAGTACGTACAGAGCGGGTAGTTGTTAGCGTACGAACCTTGCAGATCGCCATAAACGCGTGATCGGATTCGCGATCGCCGATCCCCAAATCCGGCAAATCGTCCCCAAATTCCTTCTTAACGGCGTCTCTCTTCCGTCCACCCACCAGCACCCCTGCTCCGGTAACCATCCCCGTCGCCTTCCCCGTCCTCCGGTTCACCTCCAGCTCTGTCCCCAGCACTCGATCCCCGCCTAAATACTCCTTCACGAATGGCTCCACCATCACCGTCGGATTCGCCGTCACCACGACCCGCCTCCGCCGGCACGCGCGGAAGATCCTGTAGCTGTCCGCGCGGACGTCGGCGGCGTAGAATCGGGGGAGGACGGCGCGTGCGACGAGCTCGATGTCGGAAATCGGGATGCCGGCGACGGAGACGTAGATCATGATCTGGATGCCGGCCTCTTCCGAGAGGAATTTGTAGACGAGGAAGACGATGGGGCAGAGGAGGAGGAGGGCGGCGCCGCGCAGGAGGCTGCCAGCTTCGACGGCGAGGAGGAAGAAGTAGGGGAAGGAGACGCTGGAGACGAAGAGGGTGCCGTCGAGATCGGCGGCGGCGGTGTGGGAGTCTCGGCCGGATGGATCGCAGCCGGCGATGGTGCCGAAGGTGCCGTGGTCCGCCGGCATGGCGCGCGGGATTTTTTTATTCTCGCGGCTGAATCCACTGATCTTTTCTTGTTTTATATTATGAAGTGATGTTTAGCGGGTGAAGAATTGAAGATAGGACCAATGGGGCTGCGGCGTTTATATGAACACGATTCATCTTGTGGCCCGTTTGGCAAAGTGGTGGCGGTCTAAAAATTAGTGGATATAAAATATAAATCATAGTTTGAGAACCCCTGTGGGACCCAGTTGTTAGTTGAGAAAGGTGGTGTCGGGCAGCTTTAACGAGAGGAAGGAGGAGCGAAAGAGGATCCGGATTCCCTGGAGTTGTACACACAACTCTAGGGGTGGAGTTGGGGGATCTCGGGTGTTGGATTTCAATCCAATGCGCGAGATCCCCCAATTTTTCGGATTTAAAATCATTTTTATTTTATCTTTTTTTGTCTTTTAGTGTCTAAATGTTTTTAATCTTAGGATCCGTGGAGTTCAGGAGATCTCGCCCGTTGGATTAGTGGAGTTCCTCCTGAACTTCAGAGAATCCGGATCCGAATGAAAGAGGATGCATGAGGGGTTGGGGATGACTGAAGACAGGATACACCGGAGGTTAAGGTTGGATTAGGGTTAATCGTAAAAAAAAATGATGTGTTTTTTTTAAAATAAATTGTGTTGTTGATGGTTAAAAATGAATTACGATTAACAATGACTCAAAAAAATAATTGGTTGTTGGATGAACGTACACAATGTTTTTTCCGACACATTTTATAATTGTGATGTGGTGGATGGGCGTGCACAATGTCATTTCTGACACACGCCTTTTATAATTGGGGTATTTTTGTCTAAATTCTCGACAGCATAAGAATAATGTCCAACAGATATCAGGGGAATTTATTTCACGGTCATGATTGAATGCTTTTTGATCCGACTGGTTCAACATTTTCCATCATTTTATATTTTTATAATCAAAAATATCGTGTTCACTAGATATCTTCTGTACTTATCTTGTCCACAAAATGATGAAATGCATTCCCTCCATTTCGGGTCAGTTTGTTTTGGCGTTGGCGTTGGTAAAAGGAGCTGTGTGAATGGAGCTTTAAGAATTGAGCTGTGAGAATGAAGTTTTTTAAAATGGAGAAACAGTTTGGTAAAACAGCAGTGACAGAGCTGTTCAGAATAGAGAAACAGTTTGGTAAAACAGCGGTGACGTTTCTGTTAATTTGTATGATCATATTCAACATTTAATTCATATACGATAAATATACCGCTCATGTTAAGCTCAAGTTTTTTAGTTACTGAAATAATAAAATAGCATAAATATCATAAGCAAATAACATGTCTCGTGAATGAAAGCAAAAAACATTATCGCAGATCTCTGCCTTCGACTCGCAAATTTGTGCATCACCTGTAAATTACGACCAATTAGAAATGCAAAAATACAAAATTTTAAATTTAGTTATGAGAAATAAGGGAATTTTAAATACCTATTAGCACAATGTATTAGATCAGCAATTGCATCTCGTAATGCGTATATCTCTGCTGTCCCTACATCAACACTCCTACTCTGACGCATGTCAATGGATCCACGTCGGTCTGTTCTAATTTCATTGGCCTCTGGATATATCAAATTATCATCTTCGTCGCATGCAATGAAATCAGGGTCCGCATTTGATGAATGTCGTCGAATGAAATTATGAACTGTCATCGTAGCGACAACAATATCTCGTTGTCTATCGAAACTGTATTGCGGCATATCCCGAAGGATTGCCCACTTTTTTTCCAGATACCGAATGTGCGCTCTATGACACTACGCAATGTTGACTGTGCCCGGTTGAAACTTTCTTGACGTCCTCGAATAGGACGATTGCCACGTGCAAAATCTGCTAGTTGATATCGTGTTTCTGGGTAAGGCTTCAAAATTCCTCTTTCCAGAGGATACCCTGCATCAACCAAATAGTACTTGCATGCAAACAGTAAAACATAATTTATTTAAAAATTATAAGCTAGCAAGATTCTCATGTGATTTTTTTTAAATTACCTGCAGGAGGATGAGGAAAATTCCAACAAGTTTCTCTTGTGGCTTTTTTATAAATACGACTATCATGCGCTGAGCCCTCCCATTCGGCCATGACGAATGTGAAACACAAGTTGAAATCACATACAACCATAACTTTTTGGGTTGTCACCCCATGCCGTCCAATATATCTAACTTTATTTTCCGGAGAAATTCGAGCATCGACTTGTGTTCCATGTATTGCGCCAATACAATCTTTGAAATATGACATGTAACGAGAATCGTTCAAAATCTGTGGCGGAATATTTTTGAATTCCTTGTCGGTTGCATCTATCATTTTTATCGACATGTCAACTAGCGCATTGATGCCCCTGTGAATGAATTTACTAATAGTCTCAGTCGAATGTTGAAATTGTTCTTACGCCTGTCTGACAGTACAATTTTGTGCCATCACGTATAAGGTAATTGCAAGTACCTCGTGTGGAGTTGTTCGGCTAGAGCCACGCAACCCATATTCTTCAACAAGTGAAGTTAAGAGATCAATAAAAACTTCTTTTGACATTCTAAACATACTATGGAATCTAGCTGGATGACCACTCATTAACTCCACAAGCCATTTATGTCTCGTATGTGATGATGTCATGCATGGGGTTTGAGACGTTTGATACAATGTATTATACTAATGCGTCAAACATATAGTGGTATTCAGAAGCATCAAGTAGTAAGCATTTCTTTGAAGATTTATCGAACGATTCTGGATTTGTTCAGAATCATCAATTATGTTATCCGTGAATTCATCAACTTCTAACTGAAGATTTTGATCATCCATAATCTGAACTAGAACAAAAAATGTGTTAATAGACCGTGTAGGCAAGATGACATAAATCCAATTAGAAATCTATCATTTTTTCAATATGATCTGAAAAATAATTATCAGCAAGAGAACATTCATACAGATTATACAACCACTTTATACAGATTATACAAATTATCAGCTCACATCCATTTTTGCTTGATTGAATAAAAAAACTAATTAAAGAAAGTCACCACATATATCATGAGCTTAAATCAAGTTCCATAGACAACATTAATAAACTCTAAACATAGAACATGAGCTTAAATCAAGTTCCATAGACAACATTAATAAACTCTAAACATAGAACATGAGCTTAAATCATGTTCCATAGACAACATTAATAAACTATAAAGATAACACATGAGCTAAAACCAAGTTCCATAGACAACATAGATAAACCTTAAGTCGCTCATCCCACCATTCGTCAGACGCATCTATAGTCCTCCTTGAGGTGTTTCATCCCAAACCGGTCTCTTTTCCTTTAAGATCTTTCCACAATTTCCATTCCTTTTTCAACATATCCCATTTATTTTTCATTTGCCCTCGATCGTATTGTCTGCCAGTGCGTGCTTGAAAATTTGCTACTAAATTATTCCATCCAACTTTGTTGAAGTGTGTGGTCGGCCTATTACCGATTTCAATTTCTCTCGCACAAAGCTCACAATAGATAAAGACCTCATTTGCATCCCATGTAGCCAACACTCCACCTTCCTTAGGTTTACCCATCTAAGAAAAAAGATAAATTAAATTACACATTATCAGAATGTTAACAATATATAGACCAATATATAAGCATTTCAAAATACAATATATAGCTTAGATTTTAACAACCTTGATCATTTATGCATGTTATGAAATGTAAACTTACAGGGGTGCAATATGTAATTTAGCAAACTTATAGGGGATGTCCAAGTGAACGACCAACTATTAAGTATCTAAACCTCCCATGGGAGTTAGCATAATTAGAGGTTGTACCTCTCAATCTTCAGAAATTAGAAAAACCCTCCATGTCATTTTTATATTTCATAGCATGCATACACAAAAATACACCAACCCAATAAAGCCGGCTTGCACATAGTCCTCCGGTTGCCTGGATATTGGATGTAAACAAATAAAGTCGGCTTGCACATAGTAATTTTTTTGCAACTAGTACATTTGATATATTTATTTACCCTAATAGATGATTCTCTTAACAAATCTGATTAAAAGTTAACACGGTCATCACATATACTTTGCAACAATTTACTCAGTAGTACTTGTATTTGCCTCTAACAAAAAAAAGCTTTATTTCAATTGAAAATAACACAACTATCCAGCTATTGCTAAAGAAAACTAATTAGATAGTAAAGTTTAGTCTTAGATACTATTTTAGTTTCACGTATCAGCTAAAATGTTTCAAACCGAAGATCAAAAAACAGTAGACTTGTTTTGCTAATCATTTACAAACCGAAGATCAAAAATTACTATACCAAGCTCAGATCCAAACCAATACATATGGAACTAAACAAATTTGGCATATCTATAATGGCAAAATTGGACAGATCCAACTAATATGAACCATAACCAACTTGAAATTGAAATTTTTAATGGCAAAATTGGACAGATCCGGTGCTGGTAGCTTCACCAGCACCGGATCTGTTGCCGGCATCGCCAAGTTGAGACTTAGGGTAAACGGCCGGAGAAGAGGAGAAGAGGGGAATGGTCGGATCTGGTGCTAGGGTAAACGACCGGAGGAGGAGGAGAGGGGAATGGACAGATCCGGTGCCGGTGAGCTTCACCGGCACCGGATCTGTTGCCGGCGTCGTCAAGCGGCGGCTTCTAGGGTAAACTTCCGGAGGAGGAGAAGAGGGGAATGGATAGATCCGGTGCCGGCGAGCTTCACCGGCACCGGATCTGTTGCCGGCATCGCCGTCAAAGCATCGGCTTCTGGGTTACACGACCGGAGAAGGAGGAGAAGAGGGGAGGAATTACCTGTCGGGAATGATCGCCTGTGCAGGTTGCCGCGAGCGTTGAGACCAAAGCGTTGAAAAGGAGACCCGCAGCGGCTGTTGATAAAGCCCGATCAACGGAGGAAGTCGAAGCAGCGTTGCTGTGGGAACGCCCAAACAAACCGGACAAAAAATAAAAAAAGCGTTGAGGTGCGAATGGAACGAAGCAAAATCGCTCAAACAAACAGGCCCTTCATTTGAAATGGAGAGGATATGGATCCGTCAAACAGACCCTTAGTGTGCAATTGCTGACTTTGGTCTTGATGGGGACAAGCTTATATATAAAATATTGGGGGTACGGTTAACCCACTCCTCATGGTCCCATCATCATGAAGATCATGGGGGAACCGCCGCACGTGCGATCGGCATGAGCAATCGCGCGTGATCCGCGGGGTCTCCCTCCTCGAGCCGCCCGGGGCCGACCATGGTGGTCGGCCCCTCTATCCCGCTGTCAGCGGGTCGGCTCAAGTCGGTCTGGCTTCCGGTTGGCCGGAGGGTCACGCCCCTTGGCCGCGACCTCCTCGAGAGGCGACGGTGCGGCCGACCGCGCTCCACCCACCGCCCGCCGCCCATGAGCGTTTGGCTGGCCTACCCTTTCCCGCTCGGGCCGGATCCGGCCAGACGCGCCCCGTGGCCGACGCTCAGTGTCGGCACCGCGCCAGGCGGCAAGCGCCGGGGTCGCCCCCGGTGGCCGCTGCCGGGGTTGGACCCGACGTGCCTCCCGAGAGCGGACGGCCAGTCGGCCGCAATCCCAGCCAACGCCAAGGCGGCGGTCCGCTCCCTTCGCCGGGGTCGGCCACCCTTGAGGTGGCGGTCGACGCCTCTCTTGCTCTCTTTGGGCGTCTTCCCCGTTGTCTGATCGTTCCACCACGATCACAGTCGTCTGATGCACGGGTAACAACCAGCGTAATCACCTTCGGTGGTGGGGAAACATATTTTTAGTAAGAGATTGCATTTAGTAAAATTAAATATACGATTAATATTCCCCAAATATTATAACATAATTATGATATTGGTGCTTACGATGTGCGGATAGCCGCTTAACCACTATAACCAACTCCTGGAGGCCATAAAAAGGCCCCAAGGTCTTCTCATTTCTCATCTTTCTCTCATCTGCTCTCTTCCACCTCAAGTCAGAGCACTGTCGGATTCCTACTTCGAGCCACTTTCAAGCCATCTTCAAGTCACCTTCAATCCACCTTCAATCCACCTTCAAGCCACCTTTGGCCACCGCCTCACCACCGAAAATCCGCCTAAGTCCACAAGCGAGCGGCGAGAAGGAAATTCCTGCTACAGCAAATGCTCGTTCGTCCACAACGTCCCAGCAAGCGGTTCCATGCGGTGCAGCCTGTTGCCCGCCACGAGCTTAAAAACCCTCTAATATCCAAAGTGTGACGAAGTGCGATCTGTCACACTCGATTCTCCAAGAAAGTTGTAACCGAAAGCAGATAGTGATGTTTCACAGACACGGATCCGGTCACATGTTTTTTTACCCAGTTGAGGGTTTTTTTCTACGTCAAAATATCATGTGCATAATCTCTCTCTCTCATTGATTGTGTGCGCTCTCGACCGCTCAGTGAGCTAAGACAGTTCAAGTTACTCTGAGCCTACACGCTCTCATGAATAAGCACCTGTGTGGCCTCCTCATCAAAGATCGCGACGTCTTCCCGCACATAAAGGCCGAATAAGAAGTTGTAGGCCTCCCCGCTGATGGTTTCCTGTTCTAACCAGCTCGGCAGCAGGGTAGAGATGGTGGCCCGGTTCGCCTCCTTGTCCCACTGAAGGAGGGGAATGTCGATATCGTCTAAGGGCCACTCGCCGAAGCCAAAGTTGTGGTGTCCTCTCGGCACCGGCTAAACGGAGGGCTGCTCCTCTCCTTGCAACCTGGAGATGTCGCCCGCCACGCCAGGGGAGCCGCCGATTGAAGCCGTCATGGGGGCGGGATCTTCGGTTGGCTGGACCACCGGAGCCTTGCCTTTCCTCTAGGCAGCGGTAGGTGTGCCGCCCGCGGTCTTCGGCTTCTTGGCGGCGTTAGAGGCTGTTCACGACTAAGCTGCCTCTGGACAGCAGAGGCCGGGGTCTCGCGATGCGCGGCGTCCACGACCTCGGCGCGGGCGAGCTCGCCGAAAATGACTCGCGCTCTCTCATAGGGAGGGTGCAGGGGAATGTCCCGCTCACCTGCAGGGAGAGAGTTATGACCGGAAAATAACGAAGTAAAAAAGAAAGAAGCGTGAGTAGCTTACCTCCCCCGGGCGGGACAGGGGCAAGGTTGTCCAAGTTCCTGCGCAGAAATGCGACTTCAAAGTTCTTCCCTTCGAAGAACCCGCACAGCTCGTCTTCATGGCCCCCCAGGCTAGGGGCGGTAGCTCGGCTCGCTAAGCTAGACCGGCAAGAAGGGGACGTTGCCGAAGTCCCCCTTGACAAAAATGAAATTCTTCAGCCAGTTGTGACTCTTGTTAACTGTCTCCCGCACTTTGACGTGATTGCTGAATAATTAGTTTGTCCCGTCTTTGTTCTCTCGGAAGAAGAACAGCTTACGGAAGACCGCGAGCCTGAACTTGATCCGCTCTTCCCGCAGGAAGCAGGCGAACTCGGCCACGACCATAATAGATTTAGGGGTCATCTGGCCGAGGACGACCCCGAAGTATTTCAGTATTTGGCAGACCTCGGGCCATAGGAGAAGCCGGAGGCCCGCATCGAAGTGTGCTGTAGGGATGGCGAGTTCCTCTCTTGAGAGGTCGTTGATTTTTCCCCCCTCCTCGGGTCGCCTCACCACGAAGCTTGGCAGTATGAAATTGCTGATAGCATCAAAGAATTTGCCTTCAGAAATGGCGACGTAGGAGAAGTTGTGTTCGGAGAAAGTCCATGCACACTTGCTTCGCACATCAGCGTCATCGCCGCCAGCGCCCATCTCACAGACAGATTGCTAAGTGGGACGTTGTGGTCCTCGCAGTGAGTGGGCGAGTCGGGAGTTGCGGGAAGCGGAGAAGGTGCAGAACTCTTAAATGCGGTAGGTAAGAAAGGGGAGGAAAGGCCTATTTATAGGAAGAAAAAAGGGCGGGAAAATGTCTCGTCGGCGGGAAAAGTGCGGATAGTAAAAATATGCCCAGACGCTTCGACTTCCGGGCCCGTCGCGGATTCCTACCAACTCGCTATTACGCTAGAAAAGTTATTCAGCAGCGCGCTGCATTCACTCGCACCCGCCCAAGAGGCGGACGAGCCGCGATTCGCACCCGCCAAAAGCAGTAGGCGGGCCGCTTCGACTTGCGTTCTGCGGATGCCTGGCTCGCTCCCTCCAAGACTAGGTAGGAGGGCTGGGCGAGCCGGTTCAACAACCTCGCGCCCGCTTGAAGAAGGGGTAGACGGGCAAGAGCATCTCGTCTGTTGTAAGACCTGTTTTTTTGCAAACCAACCGGGGTCTTATGCCCAGAACCGACGCTTTATGGTGTCACCAACACGCTCGGGAAGGTCGTCACCACAAAACGCCGATCCTGCCGGTCATACCGATCGCAGAAGAGAAGAGTAAATAAGAGAGTAATATAAACTCAAGTACTTGTCCACAAAAATCACATGAATATAATAAATCTCCACGAAGGGAGAATCCACGGTAACAATAAATCCAAGCACTACTAATAAAATGGGCTCCTGCCCGATACATCATAATCCTCACTACAAGTTACTCAATGCGGAAGCAAATTTATAATATCTACTAATGATCGGGACATACTGTCCCTGCTGGCTTGTAACGCCCTGAAACTGAAAGGAGCGACGGGGGACGTTTTGGGCCAGTTTTGGGTTCTGGCTGCAGGCACACGGCCTGGGACACGGGCGTGTCCCAGGGTGTGTCAAGTGTGTGTCGACACTCAGCTGGGAAGTCGACATTTTGAGCTCGACATTGTGTCGAGACTGGGCACACGGCCTGCGACACGGGCGTGTCGCAGGGCGTGTCGACCCGTGTCGACACTTAGCCCGCGAAGTCGACACTTTGCGTTCAACGAAGTGTCGAGACATGGCACACGGCCTGCGACACGGGCGTGTAAAAGGGCGTGTCAACCCGTGTCGACACTCGTCCCGAGAAGTCGACACTTTGGTCTCGACATTGTGTCGAGACAAGGCACACGGCCTAGGACACGGGCGTGTCCAAGGCCGTGTCATTAGGTCGACGATCTTCGCTCGATGAAGTGTCGAGTGTCGAGACCGTGTACACGGCCTGTAGCCCAGGCGTGTTGAGGTGACACGGGCAAGGACACAGGCGTGTCCTAGAACCCGTGCATTGTTCGGGTTGTTTTCGGGGAAAAATGATGGGGGTACACGGCCGGCCACACGGCCGTGTTAGGTGGAACACAGGCATGTCAGGTCGAACACGGGCGTGTTCGATACCCGTGTGAGGTTCCAGGCGAGCCGATTTTGACGGCGAATGAGGCATACGGCCCTGGACACGGGCGTGTGCCAGGCCGTGTGCGGTCCAGATTGGGCATTTCAGTCCCGAATCAAAGCTGTCCATTTCTTTAATTGATGATCCAACGGCTGGGGGTTGTTCCTGAAGGGATATACCCGGGATTGGACTTAGAAACCCTCACTTTTCATAAGTTATCATCTTTCTAAAAGCTTATAGAGAGAGGAGAGCCAAGGAAGGAAGAAGGAGCTAGATCTGGCCATTGGAGGAGCTTCGAAGCTCCAAATCGCGAGCCGACTCCGGATCCACGGAGGCAAAGCTAGTGCGGTGCTTTTCATCTGCTTACTTTTCCATGGCGCCAAAGAGGAACGCTAGTGTAACGATTCTCTTCTTGAGCATGAGTAGCTCTCCTTCTTTGCATAGGAAGCCCGCTCTCGCGAGTTTGCGGAGAGTTGGAGGCGTTCCTTCGGGTAGATATGTGAAGTCCCCGTTGTTTAGAGTCCGTAAGCGAGAACGGACATAGGCATGATGTGTGAAGCCTACCCGGACATGTTGCTCTGGATCGGTGATGTTGCATTGCATAAATGCCGGAGAAGACTCCGTGCTATTGATTGTTTTTCGGGTTTTCTACGCGGTAGATTGCAGCAGGGAGCCTTGGGGATTAACCCAAAGGTGCACCCAAAAAACTGGGCGGATGTGAGATCTTGCCAACTTGGTGGCCTGAGAGCCAACTTGAACATAACCGGGTTATGTGAATTGCGATGGAAATGGGACTCGGTGGAAGTTTGACCCGCGCAAATGGCTTAAATTGTCGTTGGGATGTGAGCACGGGTTAGATGGAACCATACCCGTTCTATGTCGTTCGGTTAAAGAGACCTAAGGGTACGTGGCACTTGCCGTTGGCATAGATTAGGGTCTTCGGCGGTCAATGGCTAAAATTGTCGTGACCCAGGCCAGGAAGACAAAATGCTCATAGGTTTGGCCGTCAAAGTGGCGGTGGTGAGTCCGGAATGTCTATGGCTTTAATTGACGTGACATCGACCGGTTCACCGAGAATGTGCCCTGAGAGCACGAGGCGTGTGGCTGTGCGAGCCAACGTCTGTGATGAAATGTATATGGTTATATATTGCTCGCTTATGCTAATGAAATGCAGGGAAGGAGCATCGCCGCCCCGAGTTGGGGGCGGGATCGTTATAATTTGGTCAGCATTGCTGACCGTTGCCTTGTTTTGCCACCGTGCGGTGATTTGTTGCTTGCAGGTGCTGCTGGACCAAGTGGCCAATAGCGGGCTAAAGCCCAAGTGCGAAGCCGGCCCTCGAAGGCCGAATTGAAAGTGTTTACTGTTTTATTCATGTATGACCGGCCTGCGTGTCGTGGTTTGTAAATCATGTAATATCAAGTGAAACATTTTGTAAGGCCTTAAGGCTTGTACTGATGTATTTTGTAACATTCCTATTTGGTATTAGTGGACATTCAAGCTTTAGTGCTGGGTTCTTATTTGCAACTCTTATTAATCTGCTTCCGCTAGAATGCTCTGTGTAGGACGTTATGATTGGTTGGATGGTTTCCATGAGTAACCACCCGGTCTGTCTATGACATACGGCGTCGGGCCCCGGCCGGACCTACTGCTATATGCTATGCGACGGATAGGGGGTGTTACAATTTGGTATCAAACTACTGGTTTTGGTCGGGCTTAAAGTGAATTCGTGGGCGAATTCTTTTTAAGGTGTGGTGAGCACATTGTGTGCGTCATCGTTATAACAGTAAAAGAACCCATGAATGTCCACTTAGGAATGAAAATACATGTGTTTGAGGAACCTGCGTGTTCCTATAATTGCTGTTTGCAATTTATTTGGTCACTTACCGGTGTTTTGTACCACTATAGGTGACCAGAAGTGGTGTTGGGCCGTCAGAACGCCGAGTTTCTGAGGGTAGCAGTGCACCAGATGTTGCTCCTGCAACAACTCTATCGGCTGAGAATATACGATTGGTGGCTGAAGAGGTGTTGGACGTGATAAATGCGCAGCCTGCAAGGCAAACGCTGCAGCCCGCTCCTGTGATGGAGCAGGAACCTCTTCAAGAGGCTGAGCCGAGGAGAGTGGAGCAAGTGGTTGTGGAACCGGTGGTGCCAAGGAGGGCAACCGAGAGGCAGCTTAAGCATGTAATGAGCTTTAACCCTCCGTTATTCTCGGGGTTGGGAACCCCATCTCAGGCTGAAGACTGGCTCTCCAGGGTGAAGAGAGTCATGACAGCAATGGAGATGGAGGAGTGGCAAATGACCACCATCGCTACGTTCCTTCTGGACGGTGAAGCGAGAATGTGGTGGGAAGGATTGGAGCTGCACTTACTGAGAGGTAGGCAACTTGGTGATGTCTCGGTGGAAGAGTTCTCGAGATTGTTCTTGGCTAGATACCTTCCTTCGACGCAGAAGATAGCGTTGGAGAATGAGTTTCTGAAGTTAGTTCAGGGTGAGAAGAGCGTGGATGAATATCTCCATGAGTTCACTCGTTTAAGTCGATATGCTAGCTCCACCATCGTGAATGAGGAGCGCAAGACTAATCGCTTCTACGAAGGCTTGAGAGATGAGTTGAGATTACTACTCTCGGGGCCGATGACGCAGGGTTTCTTAACCTTGGTCAATACTGCCCGGTCCTTGGAGAAGGACATGAAAAATGTACAAGCAAAGAAAAGCTTGGGTGAGAAGAAATCTGAATTCAAAGTGCTGACTACTTCAAAGTCCGGCTATCGGAGGTCTTTCAAGAAGCATAGGACTTCGGGTCCAGCTCCTTCTGGTGCTTCTGGGGCGACTACGAGTCGGACCCCGGGTGCGTGTTTTACTTGTGGAAAGACGGGGCATTTTGCCCGTGACTGTTGGAGCGGACGTCCTAAGTCCGAGAGAAGACCGGGAGCTACTTATGAAGAGAAGGGCAAGTCGGTGGAGTCAACCGCATCCCACTATGCTCCGGCCCAACCAAGGGTGTATAATCTTGGCCAACAGGAGGCCATCAAACAAGCTAATGTGGTGACAGGTACGGTTTAATTTATAGCAAGTCAATTTCTTTAAATATTTGTTATGCACATGTTACCTTACCACTGCTTGTTTAGGATTTGTATTAATTTGTGAAAATCCGGCACGAGCACTCTTCGATACGGGAGCTTCACACTCCTTCTTGTCCGAAGGATTTATATCACGCATCAGAGTCCCTTCTTCGATGGCGAAGGATAAGTTGGATGTGTTGTTGCCCAATGGGTGTTCGATGCGAGCGGATAGGATCTGCGATGTTAAGATTCGTATTGGGAATCAGGAGTTCGACCTGCAGGCGTCTTTACTCCCGTTGGTGGAGTTCGACGTTATATTTGGCATGGACTGGCTCTCGGAGCAGCAAGCCTATATCGATTGCGGTCGGAAGGAAGTCAAGCTGGGAGCAAGTCGTGAGACGACTTTTACGGGCTTAAATGGGTCGAGCAAGACGTTGATGTCTGCTCTTCAGGTGGTGAAGGCGGTTCGTGTCGGTGCAGAACTATTCTTTACACTAGTGGAGGTTGCAAAGCCGAAACACGCGTTGGATTGTATTTCAGTGGTATCTGTTGAGACTATATTAGCCAGCAGGACACGTGTGTGTGGGACCGCATGTTTGGGCTTTCCCCATCACGTTCCAGATTTGGGTGTTGACCCCGGTGGGCCCTCTTGTGTGGCGGAATATCCCCGCGGTCCTGTAGTTGGGGTTAGTCCCATATCGCCTGCAGTAGGCGATCCTTTGTGTTCATGTACCCCCGTCCCCCCTTACCATCACCTCGGGGTTTTGGGAAGATGTGTGGTGACGGGTGGTTTTCACATGGTATCAAAGCCAGGTTGTCCTGCTGCGGGGGTGTGTTGAGACTATATTAGCCAGCAGGACACGTGTGTGTGGCACCGCATGTTTGGTCTTTCCCCATCGCGTTCCAGGTCTGGGTGTTGACCCCGGTGGGCCCCCTTGTGTGGCGGAATATCCCCGCGGTCCTGTGGTTGGGGTTAGTACCACATCACCTGCAGTAGGCGATCCTTTGTGTTCATGTACCCCCGTCCCCCCTTACCATCACCTCGGGGTTTTGGGAAGATGTGTGGTGACGAGTGGTTTTCACAGTATCGGAATACCCTGATGTGTTCCCCGCAAATCTTCCTGGAGCCCCGCCTCAGCGGGAGATAGATTTTACGATCGAGCTAGTGCCAGGTGCAAAGCTTGTGTCACGATCTTCTTATCGGCTAGCGCCTAAGGAAATGGCGGAGCTGAAAGTTCAACTGCAAGAGTTGTTGGAGCAAGGGTATGTGCGCCCGAGTTCTTCGCCTTGGAGCGCACCAGTCCTCTTTGTTAAGAAGAAGGATGGAAGCTTGAGGCTATGTATTGACTATCGGGAGCTCAACAAGCTGACGGAGAAGAACAAGTACCCGATCCCCCGGATTGATGATCTTTTTGATCAGTTAGTCGGGTCGACGGTGTACTCGAAGTTAGATCTCAAGGCTGGGTACTATCAGTTGCGAATAAGGGAGTGTGATATCCCGAAGACAGCGTTTAGTACGAGATACGGGCATTATGAGTTTACGGTCATGCCGTTTGGGCTGACTAATGCGCCGTCAGTGTTCATGGATTTGATGAACAGGACATTCAGGGAGTACTTGGACCATTTCGTGATCGTCTTCATCGACAATATTTTGGTGTACTCGCAAAGTGAGGAAGATCACTTCAAGCATCTTCATTTGGTGTTGGAGACGCTAAGGAGAAATCAGTTGTATGCCAAGTTCTCGAAGTGCGAGTTTTGGCTATCCTCAGTGGCGTTCCTCGGGCATATAGTGAGTGGAGAGGGTATTACTGTGGATCCGACGAAGATTGTTGCGATACGGGAGTGGCCTGAGCTTGCTACGGTAGAGGAAGTCCGGAGCTTTTTGGGGCTTGCCGGCTATTATATGCGCTTCGTAGAGAACTTCTCGCGGATAGCTTTACCTCTCACTACTTTGACGAGGAAGGAGCATAAGTTCGTTTGGACGCCGGAGTGCGAGCGAGCTTTTGAGGAGTTGAAGTGTTGGTTGACCACGGCGCCTGTGCTGAGTTCGCCATGTGGGACCGAAGGCTATGAGATTTATAGCGATGCTTCGGGCAGCGGTTTGGGTTGCGTGCTACTGCAACACGGAAGTGTAATAGCTTATGGCTCGAGACAGCTAAAAGTGCATGAAAGGAACTATCCGGTCCATGAATTGGAGTTAGCGGCCGTGATTTTTGCCTTGAAGCTGTGGAGGCACTATTTGTACGGTGTTAAGATTGACATCTACACCGATCACAAGAGCCTGAAGTATCTTATTGATCAGAAAGATCTGAATATGCGGCAGCGTAGATGGATGGAGTTCCTGGGGGACTATACATTCAAGATCCACTACGTGCCTGGAAAAGGAAATGCGGTTGCGGACGCGTTGAGTCGCCGAGCCCCAGCTCAAGCCAATTGGCTATCGGTGCATGATGAGCGGTTGGTGCGGGAGTTGGAGGCGTTGGAGATTGTTTTTGTGAACAGGCAATCAAGTGCTGAAGCAGTTCTGAATTGGACCGAAGTCCAATATGACCTGGCTGATCGTATTCGGCAGGCTTTGGATATGGATGCTCATATGAAGCAATTCATGGTAGAGGCTCTGGATGGGTCAAATTCCCAATTCGTCGTGGAGGACGGATTACTTTGGAAGGACGGTCGTCTGTGCGTCCCAAATGTGAGTAATTTGCGGGTGGAGTTGTTGTACGAGGCACACCATACCAAGTACTCGATTCACCCGGAGAGCACGAAGATGTACCGTGATGTGAAGAAACTGTTTTGGTGGCCGGGTTTGAAAAAGGATGTGGCGCTCTCGTAGCGAAGTGCCAAACTTGCGCCTTAGTGAAGGCGGAGTTCCAAAAGCCGGGAGGATTTCTTAAGTCCTTGCCTATTCCGGAGTGAAAATTTGACGACATCTCTATGGACTTTGTGCACGGTTTGCCAAGGTCGCAAAAGGGAAACAACGCCATTTGGGTGGTTGTTGATCGGTTAACGAAGGTGTCGCATTTCATTCCGCATAGGAAGGATGATCCGGTGGAGAAGTTGGCAAAGCTTTATGTGGATAACATAGTACGGCTTCATGGTGTGCCCCGCAGCATCGTGAGTGACCAAGATGGGCGGTTCACGTCCAATGATTGGAGGCTTGTGCAGCAAATGTTGGGAACAAAGCTGAAATTCAGCACAGTCTTCCATCCGCAAACGGATGGGCAGACCGAGAGGGTCAATAGAACTATGGAAGACATGCTCTGCATGCGTGTCTTGGATTTTGGAAAGCAATGGGAAGACCACCTTTATTTGGTGGAGTTCGCATACAACAATAGCTACCAAGCGAGTATTCAGATGGCGCCTTTCGAGGCCCTATATGGTAGAAAATGTCGCACGCCGTTGTCTTGGTTTGAAACAGGTGAGTCAAAGTTGTATAAGCGATCGGAAGTGGAGGGTGCTACTTCTTTGGTGAGAACCATTCGGGAGAGGTTGCTTGTCGCTCAGGACCGGCAAGCGAAGTACTATAATGCCAAGCACGGGAACGTGGAGTTCGCTGTGGGCGACTATGTGTACTTAAATATCAAGCCGTTCAAGGGTGTCTCGCGGGTGCGGCGATTGAAAAAGCTAAGCTCGAGGTACCTTGGGCCGTTTGAGGTTCTGGAGCGAGTCGGTGAAGCGGCCTATCGGTTGAAGCTTTCAGTGGAGCTTAGTGGTTTACATGATGTATTCCATATTTCGGTGCTTCGGAAGGCAGTGCAAGAGCCTACACAAGTGATCGCGGTTGATCAAGTGCCGGTGGATAGTGGGCTGACGACAAAGGTCAAGCCCGTGCGGATTGAGGACTCAGAGGTCAAGCGGCTACGCAATAAAGAGATCAGGATGGTCAAGGTCCGGTGGGACAATTGCGGTCGTGAGGAGCTCTCTTGGGAGCGAGAGCAGACTATGCTTGACGAATATCCGGAGTTGTTCTGCTCAGGTACAAATTTTGGTTTTGTACATGTCTTTCCTTTATATAATTTCGAGGACGAAATTCTTTTAAGAGGGGGAGAGTTGTAACGCCCCGAAACTGAAAGGTGCGACGGGGGACGTTTTGGGCCAGTTTTGGGTTCTGGCTGCAGGCACACGTCCTGGGACACGGGCGTGTTCCAGGGCGTGTCAAGCATGTATCGACACTCAGCCGGGAAGTCGACATTTTGAGCTCGACATTGTGTTGAGACTGGGCACACGGCCTGCGATACGGGCGTGTCGCAGGGCGTGTCGACCCGTGTCAACACTTAGCCCGCGAAGTCGACACTTTGAGTTCGATGAAGTGTCGAGACATGGCACACGGCCTGCTACACGGGCGTGTCGCAGGGCGTGTCAACCCGTGTCGACACTCGTCCCGGGAAGTCGACACTTTGGTCTCGACATTGTGTCGAGACAAGGCACATGGCCTAGGACACGGGCATGTCCAAGGCCGTGTCATTAGGTCGACGATCTTCGCTCGACGAAGTGTCGAGTGTCGAGACCGTGTACACGACCTGGAGCCCAGACGTGTTGAGGTGACACGGGCAAGGACACGGGCGTGTCCTAGAACCTGTGCAGTGCTCGGGTTGTTTTCGAAGAAAAATCATGGGGGTACACGACCGGCCATACGACCGTGTTAGGTGGAACACGGGCGTGTCAGGTCGAACACGGGCGTGTTCGATACCCGTGTGAGTTTCCAGGCGAGCCAATTTTGACGGCGAATGAGGCACACGGCCCTGGACACGGGCGTGTGCCAGGCCGTGTGCGGTCCAGATTGGGCATTTCAGTCCCAAATCAAAGCCGTCCATTTCTTTAATTGATGATCCAACGGCTGGGGGTTGTTCCTGAAGGGATATACCCGGTATTGGACTTAGAAACCCTCACTTTTCATAAGTTATCATCTTTCTAAAAGCTCAGAGAGAGAGGAGAGCCAAGGAAGGAAGAAGGAGCTAGATCCGGCCATTGGAGGAGCTTCGAAGCTCCAAATCGCGAGCCGACTCCAGATCCACGGAGGCAACGCTAGTGCGGTGCTTTTCATCTGATTACTTTTCCATGGCGCCAAATAGGAACGCTAGTGTAACGATTCTCTTCTTGAGCATGAGTAGCTCTCCTTCTTTGCATAGGAAGCCCGCTCTCGTGAGTTTGCGGAGAGTTGGAGGCGTTCCTTCGGGTAGATATGTGAAGTCCCCGTTGTTTAGAGTCCGTAAGCAAGAACGGACATAGACATGATGTGTGAAGCCTACCCGGACATGTTGGTCTGGATCGGTGATGTTGCATTGCATAAATGCCGGAGAAGACTCCGTGCTATTGATTGTTTTTCGGGTTTTCTACGCGGTAGATTGAAACAGGGAGCCTTGGGGATTAACCCAAAGGTGCACCCGGAAAACTAGGCAGATGCGAGATCTTGCCAACTTGGTGGCCTGAGAGCCAACTTGAACATAACCGGGTTATGTGAATTGCGATGGAAATGGGACTCGGTGGAAGTTTGACCCGCGCAAATAGCTTAAATTGTCGTTGCGATGTGAGCACGGGTTATATGGAACCGTATCCATTCTATGTCGTTCGGTTAAAGAGACCTAAGGGTACATGGCACTTGCCGTTGGCATAGATTAGGGTCTTCGGCAGTCAATGGCTTAAATTGTCGTGACCCAGGCCAGGAAGACAAAATGCTCATAGGTTTGGCCGTCAAAGTGGCGGTGGTGAGTCCAGAATGTCTACGGCTTTAATTGACGTGACATCGATCGGTTCACCGAGAATGTGCCCTGAGAGCACGAGGCGTGTCGCCGTGCGAGCCAACGTCTGTGATGAAATGTATATGGTTATATATTGCTCGCTTATGCTAATGAAATGCAGGGAAGGAGCATCGCCGCCCCGAGTTGGGGGGGGGATCGTTATAATTTGGTCAGCATTGCTGACCGTTGCCTTGTTTTGCCACCGTGCGGTGGTTTGTTGCTTGCAGGTGCTGCTGGACCAAGTGGTCAATAGCGGGCTAAAGCCCAAGTGCGAAGCCGGCCCTCGAAGGCCGAATTGAAAGTGTTTACTGTTTTATTTATGTATGACCGGCCTGCGTGCCGTGGTTTGTAAATCATGTAATATCAAGTGAAACATTTTGTAAGGTCTTAAGGCTTGTACTGATGTATTTTGTAACATTCCTATTTGGTATTAGTGGACATTCAAGCTTTAGTGCTGGGTTCTTATTTGCAACTCTTATTAATCTGCTTCCGCTAGAATGCTCTGTGTAGGACGTTATGATTGGTTGGATGGTTTCCATGAGTAACCAGTCGGTCTGTCTGTGGCATACGACGCCGGGCCCCGGCCGGACCTACTGTTATATGCTATGCGACGGATAGGGGGTGTTACATGGCTGAACTCCCGGGCTAGACTGTCCCGTCTCCAAGCACACTAACCTTTGGGGCTGCATCTCTTGGTTCGGCTTCACGATCCCCTAAAATGATTTAGTCAACAACTGTTAGTCTAAAAGACTAAGTCCTATCATCCCCCACCCCTCCGGCATGGCTCCTAGGCACCGAGCGGGGTGAAGGAAAGAGAAGATAATGAAGGCGGAGAGTAACAAAGTAAGCAGGTGACGACGAACATAAACTAACAGTGATATCACAGAGCTATAAAGGTATACAACAGTAATATGACAATGCTAAAGTAATGCAGTAAAGTAAGAACAGTAAGAGAGCAATGCATAATGAAGAATAACCTTAACTTATATGAATGTTCATACAAACTTATAAGTTAAGGGGTCTTTTGCAAGGCTCCCATCGTATAAGGTATCTCATACTAGGTTATACGATGAGGTGTCAGGTTTTTTGCAAATATGAGTATAGTGAAATGTTATGCGGATGAAATTCTATGTTCACACAAGTGCAACTCACACACACGACTCTATGAGCACAGACCTTTAGTTCCCCATATTTGGAAGCTAGCATCACTCCCAGGAGCCTCTTGTGATACCCCCCCAACCTTTTGCCTGGGTCGGGCCGGAGGGGTACTACTGGCCCAAGACGTCCACCCAATGCTCTTAGGGGAAACAATCCACCCTATTTAAATACTAGATGGTTGTCTTGCTCGGCTTGAATCATAATATTTACAACCCATCAAAGTATAACAGATGAATTAACATGAGACCACTGCAGATATACATATATATATATCACATTAATAATATAGAGGTTCTAGGGCCGAAGCCTAAGCGTTTATATAAGCCCGTGAGCTATACATGTACTACATATAACACTCATACTCTCTCTCCCTCTCTCTATGCTGCTCGGTGGTACTCACGTCTCTAAACTCTAGGGACGGCGGAGGTGCATCTGCTCGAGTAGTCCTAGCCGCTGGCGTAATCTCCTGTGGCAGCGGGTCACTACAGTGCTCCATTTCCTGTGAATGGTTATTTAAATAACTGTTAGTCACAGAACTAAGTAGAAACAAATCTCCTCCCCGGATCCATATCCTGGGGACGAGCGCACACCCACCCAACAAATGTAAATAGCCGAAACAAGAGAGGGTTAGCACAACATTTCATATATGCATAGCTAGGAGCAACTATAATAGATGGCAGGATAGTATAACTGGCAAAAGCTGCAGTAATATAAATTAGTTATAACAAGACTCCGCTAGCTCATCAACACATCAGGTTTTCACCTCCCGAATTCTATCGCAGGCGTTCACAGCCGCGCACACACCGCAGGCATTCATAGCCGCGTACACAAACCCTATGTCGACATAGTTTGCACCGCTTCTGTTCTAGTAGGATATCGAACCCCGCGGGCCTCACCGATGTGGCCGTCGGTGACAGTGGCCAGTCCTGCCACTTCTGGGGGTGGTCGTATCGCACGACCCTAGGCCCTAACATATAACCTTGTGTACTCTTGGATGTGAGCGACATCCGGCGAATCGTTTTGGCCGACCAGCAGAGGAAAACATGACATGGAATAATATAACGGTCGGTCACCCGTGGTACCCATCTCTCTGTCACCTTGAGACGTCGACCTTCCCGTACCGGTACGAATGGTCTGCGGGAGGGACTGACCCGCCACTATTTCACCGCAAGCAATTTACAAACGATCAAATAAAAGACAAAAAATATATACACCAGGTCTACGTCGGCCTGCCCTGCCAGACTTTAGACTTCGGGCATCAACACTTAGCTCTACTTTCAACAAGGAGTGAGGGAGCGCATTATTTGGGGCTAGACCTGGAGGACTACTTCAACTCCAGTTATCCCCAACTAAGGCTCAACTTTAACAATGACTGCTCGTCAGAGCGGGACACATGATTATAATAGTAAATTGCAATGAGGACAAGTGCGGTGATTAAGCTACTTATTTAAAATGTTGGAATGAAATGTGACCAGTACGAGACTGGAGTGGTACTGAAATAAAAGTACTAAAATAAGCTTGACCAATACGAGACTGGATATGTACTGAATTGAAAGCACTAAAGTAAGCTTGACCAGTACTACACTGGTGTAGTTCTGAAATACCAAAATAAGCTCGACCCGTACGAGATTGAAGATGTACTGAATTGAAAGCACTGAATTAAGCTTGACCAGTACGAGACTGGAGATGTACTGAATTGAAAGTACTAAAATAAGTTGGACTAGTACGAGACTGGAGATGTACTGAATTGAAAGTACTAAAATAAGTTGGACCAGTACGAGACTGGAGATGTACTGAATTGAAAGTACTAAAATAAGCTTGACAAGTATGAGACTTGAGTAGTACTGAATTGAAAGTACTAAAATAAGCTCTACCAGTACGAGACTGGAGTAGTACTGAATTGAAAGTACTAAAATAAGCTTGACCAGTATGAGACTGGAGTAGTACTGAATTGAAAGTACTAAAATAAGCTCGATCAGTACGAGACTGGAGATGTATTGAAATACTTATTTGATTATAAGGGGGGGTCGCACGCTCCAATTTCCATGTTCGAGGGAAAATAGATGGAAAAATGATCCGTGAGCGACCCTAGGCTTTCAATATTTTAGGAAAAATATCAAAACTTATCCCTATGACCCCAAATTTTGATAAAACCCTTAGGAAGGCCTAAAATGAGCCTAGTAATTGTTTTATAATTTTCCAAAGTATTTTGGGCTTTTAATTTAGCTAAACAAATTTTATTTTGACTTTTAAAAATACTAAATAAACTCCACAAATTCTCAAAATTTTTGTGGACGTAGCCCTCATCATGGGGAACATTTTTCATGTTGGTCACTTTCCTCCTAGTGGCCTAGATTTGCCCCAAACAAATACCCAATCTTTCTGATAAAGAGTGGTCTGCAATTAGCAGATCCACTTGATCCTGCGGCTGAGATTGAGCCGCAGGATGCAATCGGCCAGCATTTCTCCACAGCGGATCAACTACGGATCCGTTGTAGGGGCACAGAAGAGGAGGCGGGGGCATGGATTAATGAAATCAGGGCCGTCCGATCTCATCATGAGATCGGACGGCCGCTGCTGTTCCCCGACGGTGTGGACGGTGGCAGCCTCCACCACCGTCGGGCAGCCTCTGCCAACCGTCATCGCAAGCCCCGATCAACATGCTGGGGGACGACGACTCTCTGGGCGGTGGTCCGGCGGCCTGGCGCCGCCGGCCGCCGCCGGAAAAACCAACCCGAAAGCCTGGGGTGGCGGGGGGCTTTGCTCCCGGCGCCACCACACCAACCCCGCTCCTCGGGTGGTTGGCCGCCTACCAATCCACCCCCAGCCAGCGCGCTGGGGGTCGGGCTTCTTGCCGGCGGTGGCCCGACGACCATTCACCGCCGGCCGCCACCGCAAGCCCTAAAAGAGCTTTGCTCTGTTTTTTGCGGGTGCCACCGGAACCGCATTTTCTAGCGGCATCGCCACTCTTCGCCATTGGGGGTCACCACCCACAGTAGTATAGCACTCCCCCAGTGGCACCACCGGCGCTGGGGGAGGAGCTTTTCTCCCTGGGCACCACCCGGCCTAAAATATGGCTCAAGTGGCGCCGACGGCGCTTCGGCGACCGGGAGCGCCATGCAACACGTCCAGATTGGGGAAGGGGGAGGGAGAGAGGTTCTACCTGGGTCTGATGGGCTCGGGAGGGGCCGGTCTAGTCGGCCATGCCAAGGTGGCGGTGGTGTAGGGGGGAAGGGGCCTCGGCTTGCCTTTTCCGACCACCTGGGCTACGACAGAGGTCGGGCAGGGGGGGAAGGCTTGCTCAGAGGGGTTGAGGGGGAAAGAGGGGGAAGTGGGACTTTTATAGGCTTGGGGAGGGGGCTCTCCTCCCCTAGCCAAGGTGGGATTAATCCCTCCTCTGGGAGGGATTAATCCCCACCCTCCAGCTGTCCAAGGACAGCTGGAGGCCCCATCTTTTTCCCCCATGTGGGAAAAAGGCCTAAGCCCTTATGGGCTTGGGCTTTGAATAAGAGAGGGGGCGAAAGAGAGGAGAGGAGGGGTAGTGGTGGGCCTCCACTTATTTTAGAGTGGATCTTGCTGGTTGGGGGCCCAAAGGAGAGTGGGGGGCAAGGAATATCCAAACATGGAGAGGGGGTGGGCCCCCATTTGGAGAAAAGTCCAAAAATGGGTTTTTTAGGGGGGTTTGATCAAGTCAACCCTAGGGTGGGTCCCCCTTGCTGGTCAAAGTCAAAGTGGGTCCAAGTCATCAGGGTCGGGTCAAAGTTCGGGTGTCGTGTCACAATTGGTGTGCGCACGCTTTTCGGTTCACGACTATGCTTGATTTGACCACGAGTTGACCAATTATCGTCGAAATTGACTAGGACGACTTTCGTTGACTTCGTATTGACCACACGAGTCCAATGCCACCGACTGGGGTTGAATCAGAGTCCGTTGGGCGAAAGTCCAAAATTTGCGCGTCATAGCGCGCTAAAATGGTTGAAGTGTCTAAATCTGTCGTTAGATCTCGGATTGTGACGCGACGGGTTCCGGTGCACCTGTCTAGGTTATAAGAGGTCACATGAATCGACAGAACTCAATTCAAAGTTCTCTAGCTCGATATCCAAAATCTCGCTCTCGTTGCGTTTTACGAGGAATGGTCACATCCACTATATGACCTCAGGGTCCAACTGAACGAGTTCCGGTGCACTCGTATCGACTATACGAGGTCACATGAACTGACAGAACTCAATTCGTAGTTCTCTAGCTCTATTTCCTACCTAGGGTTATCTCCAACGGGTCATGGGTAGAGTTCGAGCCACTTTTATTGGGCCTACTAGGGCTCTGGTGGCCCAATAAAAGTCGGGATGTTACAATCCAATAAAAATAAAAGGATTTTCATCCCCAAAAATTTGCTTGGAGTAGGAGGGAAAGGTAACATACCTGGGGAAAGAGTTCTGGGTGCTTCTCTTGGATGAGTGCTTCAGGCTCCCACGTGAACTCCTCTCGTCCGCAGTTTGACCACAGTATCTTAACCATCGGGATGGTCTTATTATGTAGTGTCTTCACCTTATAATCTACTACTCTGACGGGTTCGAGCTGGACGGATCTATCTGACTGTAGTTGTACTGGTGGGGTAGGAAGGTGCTTCTCTGGTTGCCGGAGTACTCGTCTCAAGGAAGAGACATGAAACACATCGTGAAGATTCCCCAACTCTGGGGGCAAGGCTAAACGGTAGGCGACAGGGCCAACACGCTCTATCACCGGATAGGGCCCCAAGTAGCGGGGATCTAACTTTTTCTGCTTTCTCAATCGGGAGACACCATGCATGGGATTTATTTTCAAAAACACCATCTCACCCACGCTGAACTCCACCGGTCGGTGTCGCGCATCGTAGTACTTGGCCTGTCGGCTCCGCGCTTCCTGCATTCGCTCCTGGATCAGTCGTATCGCTGTCGTAGTGTCATCAATGTAAGCCACTCCCAAGGCTTCTGGGTATTCTTCCTGAGCCCAAGTCAACGGGGTTCGACAACGCCTCCCATACAACGCTTCGTACGGAGCCATCTTAATGCTAATCTGGTAATTGTTATTATAAGAGAATTCGACTAGTGGAATCAGATGCTCCCACGACTCATTGTGTTCCACTATACACAATCGAATAAGATCCTCCATCATCTGGTTCGTCCTCTCCGTCTGTCCGTCTGTCTGCGGGTGGAAGGCGGTGCTGAAGGCCAATTTGATTCCCAAGTATGCCTGTACCCGCCTCCACTCCTTAGATGTAAAGCACCCGTCACGATCTGATACGATGGACTTTGGCACTCCGTGAAATCGGACCACTTGCTCTAGGAATATTCTGGCCAGAATATCCACTCCGTCACCCTGCCGATTTGGAATGAACTGCGCTACCTTGGTGAGTCGATCTACGGCCACCCAAATTGAGTCATTCCCAGCGCGCGATCGAGGTAGGCTGTGGACGAAGTCCATGGAGATATCTTCGAACTTCCATTCTGGTATCGGCATGGGCTGTAATAGGCCTCTTGGACCACGACATTCGGCTTTAACCTTCTGACAGGTCTGACACCGGGCCACAAAGTTGGTGACATCTCTTTTCATTACAGGCCAATAAATGGTCCTGCGTAGGTCCACGTACATCTTAACTATGCCAGGGTGAATCGAGTACATGGACTGATGGGTCTCTTGCAGAATTTCTTCATGAATTCCTCCGGTAGCGGGAACGAATATGCGATGCTTGAATTGTAGAATCTCGTCATGCAGATTATAATCCTCATATGCCCTTCCTTGCAGAGATCGGATGATCGGCATTACGTCTGGATCGTTCTGGGCTTCATGTATCCGGTCTCGGATGTCGCATTGGATCTCCATCCAATACAATTGAGAATAGTACTCTTCCGGATCTCTTCGGGCAACCAGGGTAATCTCCAAGTCTATCAAGGACTGAAATAGTTCCTTAGGGATCTGCTCCATCCAACTCCCGGCTATCGCAAGCTGGCGGCTCAAGGCGTCAGCGACTGTGTTAGCTTTCCCGGGGTGATATTGGAGAGCGAAGTCGTAATCGCATAGGAATTCTATCCATCGGCGCTGTCGGAGATTCAGCTCTTTATGCATGAAGATATACTTGAGGCTCTTGTGGTCGGAGAAGATCTCACATCTTACTGCGTACAGATAATGCCTCCAGATTTTAAGGGTGAAGACGACGACGCCAAACTCTAAATCGCATGCTGCGTAATTTAATTCGTGCAGGTTTAATTGCCGAGATGCGTAGGCCACTACATTGTCATACTGCATTAGAACAGCTCCCAATCCCTTCAGGGAGGCATCAGTGTAGATTTGGAATACCTCGGTCCCTGTGGGAATCGTAAGGATTGGCGCAGAAGTCAGACACTTCTTCAGTTCGACGAACGCAGTCTCGCACTCCGGCGTCCATCGGAACGCGGCGTCTTTCTTGGTGAGAGCAATTAGGGATAGGGAAATCTTGGAAAAACCCTCAACGAAATTCCTGTAGTATCCGACAAGACCGAGAAAACTCCGGATGTCTGCAGCCGTCCTGAGTGGCGGCCAATTTTGTACTGCCTAGACCTTGGCTTGGTCTACTGCTACTCATTCCTTGTTTATTGTGTGGCCCAAGAATCCAACTTCTTCTAGCCAAAACTCGCACTTACTGAATTTGGCAAAGACAGAGTGGTCCCGGAGTTTTAATAGCACCATCTGCATGTGCCGAGTATGGTCCGTCTTGGTCTTCGAGTAGATTAAGATGTCGTCTATGAAGACGATGACAAAGTGATCCAAGAAGGGTTCGAAGACTTTATTCATCAGGGCCATGAAGGCGGAGGGCGCGTTGTTGAGCCTGAAGGGCATCACTAGGAACTCATATAAACTGTCTCGGGAGCTGAAGGCAGTCTTGAGAATATCTTCCTTTCGGATTCGAAAATGATAATAGCCGGATCTCAGGTCCATCTTGGAGAACACGGATGCACCTTGCAACTGATCGAACAGTTCGTCGATCCTAGGGAGGGGTATGTGTTGCGTATAGTAAGCTTATTTTGTTCCCTGTAGTCGATGTACAGTCGCAATGTCCCATCTTTCTTCTTGATGAAAAGCACCGGGGCTTCCCAGGGTGAGGAACTAGGCCAGACAAATCCAGCATCTATTAGTTTATGTAGTTGGATTTTCAGTTTAGTTAGCTCTCTTGGGGCCATCCGGTAGGGGGCTCGTGATACTGGCCATGCTCCGGACACGATCTCAATCTGAAAGTCGACCTCTCACTGGTGTGGAAATCCCTAGAGGGACTCAGGAAAAATGTCTCGAAAGTCACGGACTACTGGAACTTTGGCGAGCACCTGGGTTTTGCCTTCCATCTCGAAATAGATAAGGTATACTTCATCCTTCTGTCGGACTGATTTCACAATCTGCGTAGAAGTCAGAATAATATGCAAGACAGATGGCACACCTGTCAACGTGACGCTCTGAACATTTGGGTTCTGTAGCCGGACTTCTCGCGTGGAACAGTTTATCTGTACTTGATGCTCGGCCAGCCAATCCATCCCCAGAATTATGTCAAATCCAGTTATTGCTAGGATGGTTGCATAGATCTCAAATTCTACTTGTCCCCAGCACAGCATGGAATTAGCACTTTTCGGTATATGTCATATCTGATCCGTCCGGTAAACTGATTCGTATAGACAGTCCGGTTGAACAAATAACGTTTCCTTTTGTTGCGATGAATTCGTGGGAGACGAAAGAATGTGTCGCTCCTGTATCAAAAAGGGTTTTGGCATGGTGTCCTTCTACCAACAAGATTCCTGACGATATGAGAAATATATACATATATATCATCTAACTAATACAGAAGATGTAAGCACACAGATATATATATATATATATATATATATATATATATATATATATATATATATATATATATATATATATATATATATATATATATATATATATATATATATATATATATGTGTGTGTGTGTGTGTGTGTAATATACAACATCAGTTGTAAGATCTGATATCTCCCTATCGCCTAAAGTATATACCTATGACCGGTCTGTGCTGCAAGTCCAGTGCGTAGGCCTCCAGGGGCGCTGCTCGGCCCTGCTCGCCTCTTCTGCTAGCTCTACATCTGCGGCCTCTCTGACCCTGTCCCTGTGCCAGTTGTCCACTCTGAACTATTCCTAATCCCGGTCTCCTTGTCTCCTGTGGGCAGAAAGCTCTCATATGTCCCGGCTGCTGACATAAGAATCAGTTCCCCGCGAAGGGAACATCTCGTCGGGCCACTGGTGCGGGCTGTGGTGTTGGAGCTGGTCTGATGTCTGGATGCGCAGCTGGGGGTGCTGGGCGTACTGGTGGGAGCCTATAGGGCTGTCTGCGGCGTCACTGGCTGCACTCTCTATCCTGTCTGTGGGGAGAGACTCCTCCGTCTCACCTCTGGTCTCGAGGAATCTCTACCTGGCCCCTATGCTACTGAGCCAATGTCCGCTGGTCCAACTCTAATACTGCCGCATGGGTGGCTATGGTGTGATAGGTGGCCTGAGAGAGCATGATCAAGGCCTGCCTCAAGTCGTCTCGTAGTCCTCGGTAGAACCGAGAAGCTCTATACTTGTCGGAGGCAGCCAGATTCCCGGCGAAGCGTGCCAGGTGTATAAACTCTCTCTCGTACTCTGCCACTGTGCGGTTGCCCTGTCGAATGATAAAGAACCTCTCCTGCAGCGCAGCTCGGTCTGCATCCGTGATGAAGAACTCTAGTAGAGCCTCAGAGAACTCTCCCCAAAGAATCGCGCTCAACGACCGATCTCGAAAAGTAGAGCGACTAGCTGCTCTCCACCAATCCCTCGTGTATCCCTCCAAAAGGGTCACCACTAAAGAGACTGCAGCCACAGCTGGGCACATCATTCCCACTAATAGCTCCTCCACCCGCTCCACCCACTCATATATCACTCATACTCTCTCTCTCTCTCTATGCTGCTCGGCGGTACTCATGTCTTTAAACTCTGGGGATGGCGGGAGTGCATCTGCTCGAGTAGTACTAGCCGCTGGCGTAATCTCCTGCGACAGTGGGTCATTACGGTGCTCCATTTCCTGTGAATGGTTATTTAAATAACCGTTAGTCGCATAACTAAGTGGAAACAAATCGTCTCCCCGGATCCATATCCTGGGGACGAGCGCACACCCACCCAACAAATGTAAGTAGCCGAAGCAAGAGAGGGTTAACACAACATTTCATATATGTATAGCTAGGAGCAACTATAATAGAGTGCAGGATAGTATAACTAGAAAAAGCAGCAGCAGTATAAATTAATTATAACAAGACTCCACTAGCTCATCAGAACATCAGGTTTTCACCTCCTGAATTATATTGCATGCGTTCATAGTCGCGCACACACCGCCTACATTCATATCCGCATACACAAACCCTATGTCGACATAGTTTGGACCGCTTCTATTCTAGCAGGGTAGCGAGCTCTGGGGGCCTCACAGATGTGGCCGTCGGTGATAGTGGCCAGTCCTGCCACTTCTGGGGGTGGTCGTACCGCACGACCACGGGCCCTAATGTACAACCTTGTGTACTTTTGGATGTGAGCGACATCCGACAAATCGTTTTGGCCGACCAGTGGAGGAAAACCCGACAGGGAATAATATAACGGCTGGTCACCCGTGGTACCCATCTCACTGTCGTCTTGAGTCGTCGACCTTCCCGCACCGATACGAATGGTCTGCGGGAGGGACTGACCCGCCACTATTCCACTGCAAGCAATTTACAAACAATCAAACAAAAGACAAACAATATATACACCTCACAACCCGCATTTTCTCACACATTTAAATAATATCAGAGCACGAGAAAATACGTGTCGTGATGCCACGCCGTGCAGGGGATAACTGCACGCGCTCAGGCAAAACCTAAACTCGCGTTCGTTGAATAAATCATTGTTTCTTATGCAAGTAAACCAGTTACAGTTTGATGGCCGTATCCCTCGGCACCGTGGATCAGCTAGTCCACATGAAAAACTATAATTTTATACGCAGCGGAAATACATGGTTGAGGTAAGTTGATATACTACATGAGTAGAATCGTCCCCAAAGGACCTCTCATGGAATGCAGGACTCTACACTACTAGAAAACAGACTTTTTTACGTACTCGAGAAATAGTGCGTTAGTAGTTTAAAATCATGATATGCATGGGATACATATACTATTACTTTTAAGGTTTAACATAACTAACGTGCAACCTAGCATAAAACATTCCCAGAATCAAGTAAACAACCTCCAAAAAAAGGTAAAACTAGCAGTCTTTAGTTCATAGTACATCACTAAAAGAAACCATCAGTGGGCGTCAACAACTTGACACGAACCCACTGGTGGGTGTGTATGTCTGTACAGAAAGAAGAAAAACTACCTCGCCAAAACGAGGAACAGCAACCACAACGTCCACAAGCAAGCTCCACCAAAAGAACACTAGCCGCTCAATCGACTATCACCTGGACCTGAGGCATTCCAAAGAAAGAATACCTCAGCAAGTATATAAGAAACAGAAATGGAGCATTATCTTATGCATAAACAATAAAAAAATGAAGCGTTTCATCAAAAAGTAATACGCTGCCCAAGGCAGGATCAAGATGCACTAAGTGCGAGAGATATCACCATAGCCTGATACAACCTGCAGGAGCAATAAGGCCAACAGATGCCAAAATACCAAAAGAAAGAACATATTAAATTCGTGATGCATTAACAGTGGTAAAGTCATTACTCAAGGGTTCAACGGTGGCAGCCCTTAAGGTGAAACACACCAACAAAAACAGCCCATATCGGGGCCAAAAGGTGCTCTCGACACCATAAAACAACCAGCCCATTATCTGGGGCCAAAAGGTGCTCTCTACACCATAAAACAATCAGTCCATTATCCGGGGCCAAACAGTGCCCTCCAGGCTCTACACCACACCACCCCTTACAGAGCCATCAGACAAACCACATGCCATACTTCACGAGTTCAATCGGCAAAACATGCCAAAATACACCAATAACCCAAACTCCCGACGTAACCACGAATCTGAAAGTTCATCCTAAGCAAGTACGCCACATGATCTAAGTTCCTATTTCATATATCTACCTTCAACCAAGATTTGGACACAAAATGAATAACCATAATTTCAACTATACCATAGTCATATAACCATAAGAGATGAAAGAAAAGGAAAACTTGGCAAGGGAAAGAACACCACTTGCCTCAACCTTCATGCACAACAGCCGCTATCACAAACTAGGAGAAAAACCTGAGGTGAACAACATAAGAGAAAAACAACTAAGATATTTAACAACCCATCTTCTTTTCCACTAACCAAGAGCAAAGAAATGTTACCTAAGGGGCAAATTCAGAGTAGCTGGTCCCTCTTCCTTTCTTTCTCTTGTACTCACCCTCTTTGGAAATGGAGAATGATAAGAAGAAGAAGAACGAACACAAAATGGAAGGAGAAAGACTTAACCTCGGCCTTATTCCCAGGGAAGAAGTTTAATCCCTTGGATGAAAACAATAAAGAAATTGAACGGCAGCAAAATTTGCTGAAATTTCGCATTTCGGCCCTAACACGCCCTGTGACACGCCCGTATCACAGGTCGTGTCACTTAAGCGGTGGGCAACCGCCTCTCATTCAAACAGTACACGGCCTGTGACACGGGCGTGTCACAGGCCGTGTCACTGTACACGCCTACCTACACGGCCGTGTCACTGGTCGTGACATAGCACACAGCACCCAGCCAAATAACCCGAGAAGGACACGGCCTTGGGACATGCCCGTGTACCAAGCCGTGTCACCCTATACTCGACACTCGTCGAGCGAACTTCGTCGAGCGAACTTCGTCGACCGCGGGACATGCCCTGTGACATGCCCGTGTCACAGGCCGTGTTCCCCTTCTCTCGACACTCGACAATCGTCGAGTGAATTTCGTCGAGCGAAGTTTGTCGACAGCGGGATACGCCCTGTGACACGCCTGTATCACAGGCCGTGTACCCCTTCTCTCGACACTCGACAATCGTCGAGTGAATGTCGTCGACCGAAATTCATCGAACACACGGGACACGCCCTGTGACACGCCCGTGTCACAGGCCGTGTACCCCGACACGCCGTGGGACACGCCCGTATCCCAGGCCGTGTCACCCAAATGCACTCCAGGTCTTTGACCTCTTACACCTCTCCCCTGCTACAAGAAACTGCAGCCATACCTTTAGCACCTAAGGGGCAATAACCAGGAACCAATGGAGCATAGCAACATATCCATATGTTATAACTTCTTACTCATGTTATACCCGAGTCAACCAAGTCGGGTTCGAACAAAATACACACGCTACGACTCTAGTGGCGAAGTCGAAATCAGTATTCGACAAACAAAACTTGGGCTAACCTTGCCCGAAGCCAAAACACAAGCATTCCCGAAGAGGCATCACCGAGTCACCAAAACAGACTCCGGCTTGCTAGGGAATCTTGCAAACAAGTTATCAACCAAGCCACTAAAGGCCTAAAGAGCGAAGATTACGCTCTAACAACAGCAAAGGTCAACGTAACGCCAAACAAAATTACACACAAAAACCGGGGGCGTTACAGTCACTCCCCCTAAAAGAAAGTTTCGCCTCGAAACTTGACACAACAAGGACATAACAAGTAAAGAGGTAAATGGAAGAAATCATACCAGACAAGCTTAAGGAAACAAATGAGGGTGATCTGCCCTCATAGCCGACTCTAATTCCCAAGTAGCGCTTTCCACGTCTTGGTTCTTCCATAACACTTTCACCATAGGAATCTTCTTTCTTCGCAACACACAATATTGTGAATCCAAAATGCGGACAGGCACCTCCACATAAGAAAGATTTGGTTTTAATTGAGGCACAGATTCTAACACCTACCTGTCATTTCGCACACACTTGCGGAGTTGGCTTACATGAAAAACATCGTGAAAACCGGGAAAAGTTGCGGGCAATTCCAACTTATAAGCTGATACACCAACCCGCTCAATAATCTTGAACGGTCCCACAAACCTTGGGTCCAATTTCCGATCTTTCCCAAATCTCTTTATGCCAACCATCGGGGAAACTTTAAGGAATACCAAGTCCCCCACAACAAACTCCAAATCTGATCTCCGCCGATTGGCGTTCTTCTTATACCATTCTTGCGCTATCCGAAGCTTTTCTCATATACGCGTTACAACAACTTTCATTTCTTCTAATGCATCTGGACCCAATAAGGTTGTCTCACCAACCTCAACCCAAAAGAGAGGAGTTCTGCAACGTCGCCCATACAGGGCCTCAAACGGAGACATTTGCAAGCTTTCTTGATAGCTGTTATTATACGCAAATTCCATAAGCCACAAACGTTCATCCCATGCCCCGCCATGGTCTAAGATATAACATCGAATCACATCCTCTACTATCTGATTCACTCGCTCTGTTTGACCATTAGTCTGCAGGTGGTATGCGGTCGAATATCTCAAATCCGTACCCAAACCCTCTTGTAAACTCTTCCAGAAGCGAGATGTAAAGCGAGAGTCTCGGTCGGAAATGATATTGCGGGGAACACCATGAAAGCGGAGAATCTCATTCACATACAGTTCCGCTATCTTCTTCATCGGATAATTAATCTTATACGGTACGAAGTGAGCACACTTCGTTGATCGATCCACGATCACCCACACGGAATCATACCTTCTAGGAGATCTCGGTAGACCGGTTATGAAATCCATCGAAATACTTTCCCATTTCTAGGTTGGAATTTCCAACGGTGTCAACTTGCCACCAGGCCTTCCATGATCGACCTTCACACGCTTGCATGTATAACATTCCGACACAAATTTTGCTATGTCTCTCTTCATCCCATCCCACTAGGCAATCTGCTTCAAGTCATGATACATCTTCGTAGACCCTGGATGGTAAGCAACGCTCGAATCATGAGCTTCTTGGAATAACATATCTCAGATGTCCATAACAGTAGGAATACAAAATCTGTCGCGGTATTTCAACGTACCCGCAACATCAATCGAGAAATCAAGTAACTCTCCTTTCTCCGTTCTCTTATATAAGTGCAGCAAATCTGGATCATCTTTCTGATGCAACCGCGTCAGCGCAATCCAAGAAGGTTCTGCTGCCACCAAACTACTCTGCAAATCGCAGCACCCTACCGAAATATCCATCAACAGAAATTCTTCCACTAATCGGTCGGCGGAAAGATTAAAAATCTTTCCTGTCTTCCGAATTAGGGCATCGGCCACCATATTAGCCTTGCCCGGATGGTACTGGATTTCTACATCGTAATCGACAACATACTCCAACCATCGCCGCTGGCGCAGATTCAATTCCTTTTGGGTGAATACATACTTTAAACTTTTATGATCAGAAAATATCTTGCACTGCACCCCATACAATAGATGTCTCCACAATTTCAATGCAAATATAACAGCTGCAAACTCCAAATCATGTGTAGGATAGTTCTTCTCATGAGTCTTCAATTGTCGAGACCCATACGCAATCACTTTGTCATCTTGCATCAACACACATCTAAGGCCAACATACGATGCATCTACAAAAAACATCATAACCTAAGCCCTCCGTAGGCAGAGTCAAAACAAGAGCGGTACACAATCTGGTCTTGAGTTCAAGGAATGCTTCCTCACACTTATCATTCCAATCAAAAGCCACATTTTTCTGAGTTAACCGAGTCAAAGGTGCAGCCAAAGTAGAGAAACCTTCCACAAATCTTCTGTAATAGTCGGCCAACCCCAAGAAGCTCCTGATCTCCTTGGGAGTATCCAGTCTTCGCCACTCCATCACTGCAGCTATCTTCTCTAGATCAACTGAAATGCCATGCCTGTTGATCACATGGCCTAAAAACGAAACCTGAGGTAACCTGAAAGTGGAGGATAAGATCTATCTTGACTCTAGAGGGGGGGGGGGGTGAATAGAGTATATTAAAATAATTTTTCAAGATAAAAATTATTTGCAGTGGAATACTTAATTTAAATAATATGTGTATAGTGCTGCAGAAAATAAAAATATAAAAGCAAGAAATAAAACAACACAGCACACAGCAAAACACAAAGAAGCAACCAGAGGACACAAGGAGCTATAGTGGTTCCCCAATCAATCTGGGTACATCCACTCTTCTACCACCCTAGGTAGGAATCCACTGCAGGATGAGTTGATCAGGTGTCCTGGGCACCAATGAGCTTTTGATAAGGTGCTCAAAAATCAAACTAGATTTTTTTGATCAGGTGCCTTGCCACCACTGAGTTTTGACAAGGTCTCAGAAACTAACACAAACTTTTGAAGGGAGTTTGATAAACCCTTTACAGCACAGAGAGAGAGAGAGAGAGAGAGAGAGAGGTGAGATGATCTTCTCTGTCAACAATCAGAGAGAAGATAGTGTATGTTGTCAAAGCTCTCCCTGAGATCTTGAGTTGTTCAGGAAGTGAAGCTTTGCAATAGGGTGATAGGCCTTTAGAAGATTAGATCTCCAGCAAAAGATGGTTCCAGCAGCAGCTGAAATGTGTGGTGTCTGGAGTCTTGAATGATAAGGCCTTTGAACACTGGAATCAAAAGGGATCTAGAAATTTCAGTATATTGATCTCCTTCAGTGATGTGTGTTCCTATAAGAATTCTATGACTGTGAATATCTGCAACTTTTTCTCTCTTTCTTGTTGTTGTGTTATGTTATTCTTAACCAGCAGAATGAATAATCTTTTATTCCTTAGATCTGAATAGAATAATTCTCTGTCCAAGATAGTCGTTAGCATGTGATAAATGACTTCCTTAAATGCATTTTGTCTTCTGGAGGAAAGTCCAATAAAACATTCCTTTAAAATCTCCTTGAAACTTACTCTAGATTAATTGAAACGGCTACAAGATTCTTGAAATAAATGCTGGGAACAAATATAAGGGAATACCAAAACTGACTGAATTTGAATCTTGAAAAACGTCGATCTCTCCAGAAAAACGTCGATCTGAGCTCAACTATCGTTGAACTGAGCTCAGCGACTGGACTTAGACTGAAGCAGAATTCGTCGATCTGAGCTCAACTATCGTCGAACTGAGCTCAGAGATAGGGAAACAAACTAGAGACAGGAACGTCAATCTGAGCTCGAAGATCGCCGAACGGAGTTCGACGACTCGTTGAAGTGAGTTCAGAGATCGTCGAATGGAGTTCGACGATTCGTCGAGCTGAGCTCGACGAAATGACATAGTCTCCTGAACTGAAATATCTGGTCTTGAGGGTCTTGAGGGCAGCTTTCAAACCTAAATACTAACCCTTAGACTCAATCTAATTGACCTTTAGATCTATACAAGGAGGTCAAAACAATTTTCCTAAAGGACATAGTGATCCTTGCACAAATCAGTAATAGGGTGTTCCAACATAACCAAAAATCGCACTTACTCAATTTGGCAAACAATCTATGGTCCCTCAAAGCAGACAAAACCAAACGCAGATGCTGATCATGCTCTTCAGCATTGCGGGAATAAATAAGAACATCATCGATAAACACAACTACAAACTTATCCAAAAAGTCTTTGAACACTCGGTTCATCATGTCCATAAAGGCTGAAGGCGCATTGGTTAAACCAAACGACATTACTAAGAATTTAAAATGCCCATACCTTGATCGAAAAGCAGTCCGTGGAATATCTGACTCACGGACCTTAAGCTGATGATACCCAGAACGAAGATCAATCTTAGAGAACACTGAGCTACCGCGCAGTTGATCAAACAAATCGTCAATCCTTGGCAGGGGATACTTGTTCTTAACAGTGACTTTATTTAGTTCTCGGTAATCAATGCAAAGCCGCATCGACCCATCTTTCTTTTTAACGAATAGAACCGGTGCACCCCAAGGCGACGAGCTTGGTCTGATAAAACCCTTTCTTAACAACTCATCCAGCTGGTTACGCAGCTCTGCCAGCTCTCGAGGGGCCATCCTATACGCCGCCTTTGCAATACGACTCGTACCCGGCTCCAACTCTATCACAAATTCAACATCTCTATCAGGCGGAAGACCAGGGAGATCATCAGGAAAAACTTCTGAAAACTCGCGCACAATAGGAATCTCTGCTAACCGCGGAAAACGACCAACGGTCTCCACAACTGAGACTAAACAAGCAAAACAGCCGGAACCTAGCAACGTCTGAGCACATACCGCAGAAATAGCTGGAGAATCCTGACGCAAATCACCATAAACACTCCCAGGATGACCGTTGTTCTTTCGAAAGTCCAAGCGCTTACCCTTGCACTGGATCACAGCATCGTACTTCGATAACCAGTCCATGCCTAAGATTACATCAAAATCTTCCAGGTCAATCACCTTCAAATCTGCCGTAGCTATGAAATCCCCCAACACAATAGGACAATCCAAAATGCCCCAATCGGAAACCACAGAATCACCAGAAGGAAACTTGATGCAAAAGGCATCCCCCACTCGATCTGGTTCCAAACGATATCGATCCACGAAGGCTCTAGCCACAAACGAGTGGGTAGCGCCAGAGTCGAAAAGAACATGCGCTCAGCGGTTCTTTACCTTAAACTTTCCTAAACAAGGTGCACACGGATCACATATCTATGAAACAAATGAAACACGATAATGACGAACGAAACAGGAGAACTCGGGAGGAGTCTAACCTGATACAACCTGAGTAGAAGTCTGAGCGTCTTCAGAAGTAATCACATTAAGCTTTCCTTTGCCTTTATCCAATCGCTGAGGAGGGGGCAATGCCTGGAGTGGTACTGGTTGCAACACAGGTTGCACTTGCGGGCACTGAATCTTGATGTGCCCCTTTTGTCCACAATGATAACACACTTTCTTTGACCAACAATAGGCACCATCATGCCCCCTCCTCATACAGATCGTACATTCCAAGTCCCTCTGAGGCGCACCCTGAATTGCATGAACATGCTCCTTCTTTTGAACACCTAATCGTTTGAAACATCGCTCGAAAGGGTGGCCTGACCGGCCACAGAAGCTACAAACTTCTTTGCTCTTCTTCCTTGAAGCAGCATCAGGCACCTGTGTGCTCTTCCCTTCGATTAACTTCCTCTTGTCTTTCCTCATCCACTGTCCTTTTTGCTTAGCATTTTCAATTGCCTCAACTTTCAAATCAGCTTCCACTAAGGCAGCATAGCTTGTTGCTCCATATGCACTTGCTAACTGCTGTACCTCATTTCGTAGGCCACCAAGAAAACGCTTAACTCGATCCGCCTCGGAAGTTACCATGTCGGGGGAAAACCGACTCAGTTTACTGAACTCAATCTCATACTCACTCACTGTGAGTTGTCTTTGCTTCAAGTGTAAGAACTCATTCATCAAACGGCCCCGCTCGACCGAGGGTAAAAACTTACTTAGGAGCATCCCCTTAAACGACGCCCAAGAGCAGCCTTCCGTCAAGCTCTCCTTTTCTCGCATCCACCAACTCTTTGCTAATCCCTTTAGCTGATATGCAGCGATCATCACTCTCTGATCATCAGTGACGCCAGAGTAAGAAAATATTTCCTCCATTGCTATCAGCCAATCATCCAATACCATGAAATCCGTTTTGCCATCATAAGTAGGTGGTCCAAGTCGCTGAAACTAGGAAATAAATGTCATCTCAGGTGGAACCACTACGGGAGGCACCAACGGAGCAGGAGGGGCAGGAACAGCTAGACCTACAGCAGGGTCCTGCACCCTCGGAGCAAGCCCAGACATCATGGAAAACATAGACTGAATCTGGGACTGCACATCCCCCATTTGCCTTACCAAAGCCTCATTACTCTGTCACAAACTTTCCATACTTGCATTATTCTGGGCACCCGAAGACTCGCCCTCAGACTGGTGAGTCTGCCTCGTCATAGGACGCTTTGACATCCTATAGTCCAATCAAAACGAATCAAAAACTAGCCCAACTGCTAGCACAAAACGACTATGTACAAACACACATACACATATGAACTTCAACTGCTAACTTGCTCTGGGAGTTGTAAATGATGTTATGCCTCACCTACGATGAGTCACCCTCATCACACTAATGTGTGTGCCTATACCATGCATGCATGAAGTTATATGCCTTTTGACTCAAAATCATGTGTGTACAGGCGTCATCATGTCAATCTTTAGCTTGGCACGTTGTGCGTATGCAATGTTATGCTATGCATGTTGTGATATGCATTCTAAAAAGGCCTTAATGCATGTCATGGGCGGCGTATGCATGAAAATGTTATGCATCTCATACTACATGACATTCTCATGCAACGAAAAAAAACGTGCTAGTCGCATTCATGTGCTGAGGTTATGCATCTCATACTACATGACTCTCACATGTTGCCCCTATGGTGGATCCATATACAGACACATATTATGCATCCTATACTACATAATATGCCCTGTATACTTCATGTTATGCTATGAGTGATGTGCTCGTGCTTTAGCCAAGACGAACTGATGACACCTCGGTGTGTGTATGATAGGCCACTGCCCGACCCAAAGTCAAGCAAACCTCCCTCTGATACCATTTGTCACAACCCGCATTTTCTCACACATTTAAATAATATCGGAACACGAGAAAATACGTGTCGTGATGCCACGCCGTGTAGGGGATAACTGCACGCGCTCAGGCAAAACCTAAACCCGCGTTCGTTGAATAAATCATCGTTTCTTATGCAAGTAAACCAGTTACAGTTTGATGGATGTATCCCTCGGCACCGTGGATCAGCTAGTCCACATGAAAAACTATAATTTTATACGCATCGGAAATACATAGTTGAGGTAAGTTGACATCCTACATGAGTAGAATCGTCCCCAAAGGACCTCTCATGCAATGCAGGACTCTAGGTGACTCATAATATATAGAAAATAGCTTTTTTACGTACTCGAGAAATAGTGCGTTAGTAGTTTAAAATCATGATATGCATGAGATACATATATTATTACTTTTAAGGTTTAACATAACTAACATGCAACCTAGCATAAAACATTCCCAAAAGCAAGTAAACAACCTCCAAAAAAGGTAAAACTAGCAGTCTTTAGTTCATAGTACATCACTAAAAGAAACCATCAGTGGGCGTCAACAACTTGACACAAACCCACTGGTGGGTGTGTATGTCTGTACAGAAAGAAGAAAAACTACCTCGCCAAAACGAGGAACTGCAACCTCAGCGGCCACAAGCAAGCTCCACCAAAAGAACACTAGCCGCTCAATCGGCTATCACCTGGACCTGAGGCATTCCAAACAAAGAATACCTCAGCAAGTATATAAGAAACAAAAATGGAGCATTATCTTATGCATAAACAATAAAAGAATAGAGCGTTTCATCAAAAAGTAACACACTGCCCAAGGCAGGTTCAAGATGCACTAAGTGCGAGAGATATCACCATAGCCTGCTACAACCTGCAGGAGCAATAAGGCCAACAGATGCCAAAATACCAAAAGAAAGAACAGATTAAATTCGTTATGCATTAACAGTGGTAAAGTCATTACTCAATGGTTCAATGGTGGCAGCCCTTAAGGTGGAACACACCAACAAAAACAACTCATATCGGGGCCAAAAGGTGCTCTCGACACCATAAAACAACCAGCCCATTATCCTGGGCCAAAATGTGCTCTCTACACCATAAAACAACCAGCCCATTATCCGGGGCCAAACAGTGCCCACCAGGCTCTTCAACACAGCACCCCTTACAGAGCCATCAGACAAACCACATGTCATACTTCATGAGTTCAATCGGCAAAACATGCTGAAATACACCAACAACCCAAACTCCTAACGTAACCACGAATCTGAAAGTTCATCTTAAGCAAGTACGCCATATGATCTAAGTTCCTATTTCATATATCTACCTTCAACCAAGATTTGGACACAAAATGAATAACCCTAATTTCAACTATACCATAGTCATATAACCATAAGAGATGAAAGAAAAGGAAAACTTGGCAAGGGCAAGAACACCACTTGCCTCAACCTTCACGCACAACAACCGCTATCACAAACTAGGAGAAAAATCTAAGGTGAACAACATAAGAGAAAAACAACTAAGATATTTGACAACCCATCTTCTTTCTCACTAACCAAGAGCAAAGAAATGTTACCTAAGGGGCAAATTCAGAGCAGCTGGTCCCTCTTCCTTTCTTTCTCTTGTACTCACCCTCTTTGGAAATGGAGAATGATAAGAAGAAGAAGAAGAATGAACACAAAATGGAAGGAGAAAGACTTAACCTCGGCCTTATTCCCAGGGAAGAAGTTTGATCCCTTGGATGAAAATAATAAATAACCAACCAAATAACTCGAGAAGGACACGGCCTTGGGACACGCCCATGTCCCAAGCCGTGTCACCCCATACTCGACACTGGTCGAGCGAACTTCGTCGAGCGAAGTTCGTCGACCGCAGGACACGCCCTGTGACACGCCCTGTGACACGCCCGTGTCATAGGCCGTATTCCCCTTCTCTCGATACTCGACAATCGTCGAGTGAATTTCGTCGAGCGAAGTTCGTCGACAGCGGGACACGCCCTGTGACACGCCCGTGTCACAGGCCGTGTACCCCTTCTCTCGACACTCGACAATCGTCGAGTGAATGTCGTCGATCGAAATTCGTCGAACACACGGGACACGCCCTGTGACACGCCCGTGTCATAGGCCGTGTACCCCGACACGCCCTGGGACACGCCCGTGTCCCAGGCCGTGTCACCCAAATGCGCTCCAGGTCTTTGACCTCTTTCACCTCTCCCCTGCTACAAGAAACTGCAGCCATACCTTTAGCACCTAGGGGGAAATAACCAACAACCAATAGAGCATAGCTACATATCCATATGTTATAACTTCTTACTCATGCTATACCCGAGTCAACCAAGTCGGGTTCGAACAAACTACCCACGCTACGACTCTAGTGGCGAAGTCGAAATCAGCATTCGACAAGCAAAACTTGGGCTAACCTTGCCCGAAGCCAAAACACAAGCATTCCCGAAGAGGCATCACCGAGTCACCAAAACAGACTACAGCTTGCTAGGGAATCTTGCAAACAGGCTATCAACCAAGCCACTAAAGGCCTAAAGAGCGAAGATTACGCTCTAACAACAGCAAAGGCCAACGTAACGCCAAACAAAATTACACACAAAAACCGGGGCGTTACACCAGGTCTACGTCGGCTTGCCTTGCCAGGCTTTAGACTTCGGGCGTCGACAGTTAGCTCTACTTTCAACAAGGAGCGAGGGAGCGCATTATTTGGGGCTAGACCTGGAGGAATACTTCAACTCCTGTTATCCCCAACTAAGGCTCAACTTTAACAACGACTGCTCGTCATAGCAGGCCCCGAGATTATAATAGTAAATTATAATGACGACAAGTACGGCGATTAAGCTGCTTATTTAAAGTGTTGGAATGAAATATGACCAGTACGAGACTAGAGGGGTACTGAAATGAAAGTACTAAAATAAGCTTGGCCGGTACGAGACTAGAGATGTACTGAATTGAAAGCACTAAAGTAAGTTTGACTAGTACGAGACTGGTGTAGTACTGAAATACTAAAATAAGCTCGACCCGTACGAGACTGGAGATGTACTGAATTGAAAGCACTGAAGTAAGCTTGACCAGTATGAGACTTGAGATGTACTGAATTGAAAGTACGAAAATAAGCTTAACAGTACGATACTGTAGATGTACTGAATTGAAAGTACAAAAATAAGCTGGATCAGTAGGAGACTGGAGTAGTACTAAATTGAAAGTACTAAAATAAGCTCGACCAGTACGAGACTGAAGTAGTACTGAATTGAAAGTACTAAAATAAGCTCGACTAGTACGAGACTGGAGTAGTACTGAATTGAAAGTACTAAAATAAGCTCGACCAGTACGAGACTGGAGATATACTGAATTGAAAGTACTAAAATAAGCTTGACTAGTACGAGACTAGAGTAGTATTGAATTGAAAGTACTAAAATAAGCTCGAACAGTATGAGACCGGAGATGTATTAAAATACTTATTTGATTATAAGGGGGGGGGGGGGTCGCACGTTCCAATTTCCACCTTCGAGGGAAAATAGGCATAAAAATGATCTGTGCGCGACCCTAGGCTTTCAATATTTTAGGAAAAATATCAAAACTTATCCCCATGACATCAAATTTTGATACAACCCTTAGGAGGGCCTAAAATGAGCCTTGTAATTTTTTAAAATTTTACAAAGTATTTTGGGCTTTTAATTTAGCCAAACAAATTTTATTTTGGCTTTAAAAACTACTAAATCAACTCCAAAAATTCTCAAAGTTTTTGTGGAGGTAGCCCTCATCATGGGAAACATTTTTCATGTTAGTCACTTTTCTCCTAGTGGCTTAGATTTGCCCCAAAAAATACCCAAAGTTTCTAATAAAGAGTGGTCTGCAATTAGCAGATCCACTTGATCCTGCGGTTGAGATTGAGCCGCAGGATGCAATCGGCTAGCGTTTCCCCACAGCAGATCGACTACAGATCAGCTGTGGGGGCATAGAAGAGGTGGCGGGGGCGGGGATTAATGAAATCAGGGCCGTCCGATCTCATCTTGAGATAGAATGGTCGATGCTGTTCCCCGGCGGTGTGGAGGGTGGCAGCCTCCACCACCGCCGGCCAGCCTCTGCCAGCCGCCGTCGCCGGCCCCGATCGACTCGCCGGGGGCCGGTATCTCTCCGGGCGGCGGTCCGGCTGCCTGGCGCCGCCGACCGCTGCCGGAAAAACCAACCCGAAAGCCTGGGGTGGCGGGGGGCTTTGCTCCCGGCGCCACCGCGCCACCCCTGCTCTGTAACGCCCCTGGTTTTTCTGCAATTGTTTAATCTTCGATTGGCGTTACGTTGGCGTATATTTGGCCTTTGCCGTTGTTAGAGCGTCGTCTTAGCTCTTGAGGAGTTCTTAGTGGCTTGTTTTGTAGCCTGTTGCAAGGTTCCCCAGCTAGCCGGAGTTTGTTTTTGGTGACTCGGCAGAGCCTCTCAGGGAATGTTTGTGTTTTGGCTTCGGGAGATGTTAGCCCGAGTTTTGATCGTCGGATGTTATTCTCGACTTCACCGTTGTTTTCGTAGCATGGGTGTTTAGCTACGGTGCGAGTTTCGTCGAATTCCGAGATCGTTTGTTTTTTCGCGTCAGTGGCCGGTTTTGCTTGGCTTCATATGTATGTGTGTGTGTGTGTGTGTGTGTGTGTGTGTGTGTGTGTGTTTGTGTATATTAGCTTGATTTTTAGCTTGGGATTTAGCTTGATTTACATATATATATATATACATATATACATATATACATATATATATATATACATATATATATATATATATATATATATATATACATATATATATATATATACATATATATATATATATACATATATATATATATATATATATATATATATATATACATATATATATATATATATATATATGTTTAAGCTTGAGTGCTGGAGCTCAAGTGGCTGATTATATATGATAAGTTTTAGCTAGTGGCCGAACTTCTTAAGCCTTAGATTATTTTATTAGGTGTTGTTGAGTGAGTGGAGTGGGATTTAATTTAGGCTGGCTGGGTGCTCTCTTCATTTCTCCTTTCCCGAGCCAGGAGTTAGCTTCCAGCGGAAGGCATCGGGCGACGGAGGTGCTGGAGCTCCGGCCGGCGATTTCTAGAGGTTTAGAGCTCGTTTTTCTCGGGTAAGGGCAGATTTGGACTGCTCTCACCCGGATCTTCCTCCCTAAGTAAGTATTTCTTGCTCTAGAGCTGTCTTAGAAGCTAGGGTTTTATTTTCGGGTTCGCCCATTCTTCCCTCTAAAAGCTCCAGATCTTTTCTTAGGTGGCTGACCTTGCCGCCGGTGCCGAATTTTGGAAGACAGCTGCTGTTTCCCGGAGGTAGAGGCAAGTGGCACCCTTTGCCCTTGTCAACCTTGATTTCTACTCCAATTAATCATATTATAGTAGCTCATTCTTTCTCTTTCCTAGAAGCTACGGTTGCTGCAGTTTTCATCCCAGCTAGATCTTGCTCAATTTTGTCCAGTTTTAATTTATTCTCTCTCTTCTTTTTACTGTTTTGTGTCCAGGAGGTGGCTGGAGGTAGGATTTTAGTTTGCTAGTATTAGCCTAGCTTGGGGGATAGCTGTAGCCGGGTAGAAGGGTAGAAAGAGGAATTAGAATTTTATTTTCTCTAAGCATGCTGGCTTTGTGTCGACACATGCTGGCTTGGTGTCGACACATGCTGGCTTGGTGTCGACACATGCTGGCTTGGTGTCGACACGTGCTGGCTTGGTGTCGACACATGCTGGCTTGGTGTCGACACATGCTGGCTTCGTGTCGACACATGCTGGCTTCGTGTCGACACATGCTGGCTTCGTGTCGACACATGCTGGCTTCGTGTCGACACATGCTGGCTTCGTGTCGACACATGCTGGCTTCGTGTCGACACATGCTGGCTTCGTGTCGACACATGCTGGCTTCGTGTCGACACATGCTGGCTTCGTGTCGACACATGCTGGCTTCGTGTCGACACATGCTGGCTTCGTGTCGACACATGCTGGCTTCGTGTCGACACATGCTGGCTTCGTGTCGACACATGCTGGCTTCGTGTCGACACATGCTGTCTTCGTGTCTTCGTGTCGACACATGCTGTCTTCGTGTCGACACATGCTGTCTTCGTGTCGACACATGCTGGCTTCGTGTCGACACATGCTGGCTTCGTGTCGACACATGCTGGCTTCGTGTCGACACATGCTGGCTTCGTGTCGACACATGCTGGCTTCGTGTCGACACATGCTGGCTTCGTGTCGACACATGCTGGCTTCGTGTCGACACATGCTGGCTTCGTGTCGACACATGCTGGCTTCGTGTCGACACATGCTGGCTTCGTGTCGACACATGCTGGCTTCGTGTCGACACATGCTGGCTTCGTGTCGACACATGCTGGCTTCGTGTCGACACATGCTGGCTTCGTGTCGACACATGCTGGCTTCGTGTCGACACATGCTGGCTTCGTGTCGACACATGCTGGCTTCGTGTCGACACATGCTGGCTTCGTGTCGACACATGCTGGCTTCGTGTCGACACATGCTGGCTTCGTGTCGACACATGCTGGCTTCGTGTCGACACATTCTGGCTTCGTGTCGACACATTCTGGCTTCGTGTCGACACATTCTGGCTTCGTGTCGACACATTCTGGCTTCGTGTCGACACATTCTGGCTTCGTGTCGACACCTTCTGGCTTCGTGTCGACACATTCTGGCTTCGTGTCGACACATTCTGGCATCGTGTCGACACCTTCTGGCTTCGTGTCGACACCTTCTGGCTTCGTGTCGACACCTTCTGGCTTCGTGTCGACACCTTCTGGCTTCGTGTCGACACCTTCTGGCTTCGTGTCGACACCTTCTGGCTTCGTGTCGACACCTTCTGGCTTCGTGTCGACACCTTCTGGCTTCGTGTCGACACCTTCTGGCTTCGTGTCGACACCTTCTGGCTTCGTGTCGACACCTTCTGGCTTCGTGTCGACACCTTCTGGCTTCGTGTCGACACCTTCTGGCTTCGTGTCGACACCTTCTGGCTTCGTGTCGACACCTTCTGGCTTCGTGTCGACACCTTCTGGCTTCGTGTCGACACCTTCTGGCTTCGTGTCGACACCTTCTGGCTTAGTGTCGACACCTTCTGGCTTAGTGTCGAGAGGGACTTGACACCTTGTGCTTAGTGTCGAGAGGGACTTGACGCCTTCTGGCTTGGTGTCGAGTGGACTCGACGCCTTTCTCCTTAGGCTGGTGTTTTCTCCTGAGTTGGTTAGGATGGGTTTATTTCTGGTTGATGATGTTTCTCGGCTGGTTTTGAAAGCCGAGTCGTGAATTATGGAAAGTGGTTTTTATTTGATGGCTCTGTGAGGGGTGGTGTGGTGTAGAGCCTTGGTCACCACCATTTTGGCCCCGGGATGGGCCGGTTGTTTTGGTGTGTTGTCACCATTTTGGCCCCGGTTTGGGCTGCTTATGTTGGTGTGTTGGACCTTAGGGCTGCCACCGTTGAACCCTTGAGTATTTTTGGGTCTGGTTGTTTGGACGAGGACTGTTTTTGGTCACCAACCCAGACCCATGGCTTTGCCACTGCTGATGATTCATAAGTTAGGACTGTTAGTTCCTTTCTAGTGGCTATTTGTTTGGCATATGTTTGCCTTGATGCTGCTGTATGTAATTAGCAGAGCATGTTGCTATGTATGTTCACACTTGGTGTGTTTTTACTGCTCTTTGGGCAGTGTTTCTTCTTACTGTCTTGGTTATTTCCTTCTGCTCTTTTTGATAGCATCTTTGTTGCATGGCTAGTAAACCCCCTTATTTTATTGCTTATGAATCTAATGCCCCACTTCTTTTCATTTTGTACTTGCTGAGACGTTCTTTCTTTGAATGCCTCGGGTTCAGGTTGTAGCCGGTAAAGCGGCTAGTACTCTTGTGTAGCTTACTTGTGGCCTCCTGGGTAGCTGAGATTGTTGTTCATCATCTTGTGAGGTAGTTTTCTTCCTTTCTGTATAGACATGCACACTCACCAGTGGGTTCGTGTCAGGTTGTTGACGCCCACTGGTGGCTTACTTATGATGCTGGCTATGAACTAAAACTACTATTTTTGCCTTGTTAGAGGTTGTTCACTTGTTTTTTGGGAATTCTTTATGCTAGGTTGCATGTTAAGTATTTTAAACCCTAAAACCATTGTTATATATATCTCATGCACTTCATCTTTATAAAACTAAAGCACTACTTTCCCTAGTAACGTAAAAGTTATTCTTATACTATATCAAATTTAGAGGTTTACTTACCATGAGTCGTCCCTCAGGGACACTTCTGCTCATTTAGGATGTCAAATCAACCTAACCAAAGTATTTTCTACTGCGTATCGATATATTTTAATTGTGTACTAGCTGATCCACTGTGCCGAGGGATACAGCCGTCAAATTTAACTGATTTTCTCTCATAATAAATCATGATTTTATTCAAAGATGTAGAGTCTGGAGTTTTGCCTGAACGTGTGCGGTTATCCCCTGCACGACGTGGCATCATGACACGTATTTTCTCTAGCTCTGATACAATTTTTATTTGTGAGAAAATATGGGTTGTGACACGCTCCTCGGGTGGTTGGCCTCCTATCACTCCACCCCCGGCAGGTGCGCCGGGGGTCGGGCTTCTCGTCGGCGGTGGCTCGGCAGCCATGCGTCGGCGGCCATGCGCCGTCGGCCTCCGCCGCCAGCTCTAACAGAGCTTTGCTCTGTTTTTTGCGGGTGGCGCCGGAACCGCATTTTCTGATGGCACCGCCTCTCTTCGCCGCTAGGGTTTGCCGCCCCCAGTGGTATAGCACTCCCCTAGTGCCACCATCGGTGCTGGGGGAGGAACTTTCCTCCATATGCACCACCCGGCCTGGAACATGGCTTGGGTGGCGCCGGCGGCGCTCCGGCCGCCGGGAACGCCATTCAACACATCCAGATTGGGGAAGGGGAGGGAGAGAGGTTCCACCTGGGTCTGGTGGGCTTGGGAGGGGCCGGTCTGGTCGGCCATGCCAAGGTGGCTGTGGTGGAGGGGGGGAAGGGGCCTCGACTTGCCTTTTCCGGCCACCTGGGCTCCGACAGAGGTCGGGAAGGGGGCGAAAGGATTGCTCAGAGGGCTTTAGGGGGAAATAGGGGGGAGGGGGCCTTTTATAGGCTTGGGGAGGGGGGGCTCTCCTCCCCTAGCCAAGGTGGGATTAATCTCTCCTTAGGGAGGGATTAATCCCCACCTCCAGCTGTCCAAGGACAGTTGGAGGCCCCATCTTTTTCATATAGTGATGTATTTTTGACGTCAGGGCGTTACGTTGACGGATAGTTAACGGGTTTTGTTTGTTGGGGCATGGGTTTTCTCAGTGAGTTTTCCTGTATGGTTGGTTTTGGCTTGGTTGTGCACCATCCCTTGCGAGCCGGGTCTGTTTTGGTGACTCGGTGGAGCTTTTTATAGGGATGTGGTGGTGTTTTATCTTCAGGTTGTGTTTTACCCGAGTTTTGTTTGTCGGATTCGGATTTTGACTTCGTCGTTAGATTCGTAGTGTCTGTATTTAGCTACAGTGTGATTTTCACAGGATTCCGAGTTGGTTTGGATTTCTGGTCGTGTTGGGTTTATTGATTATTAAATTGTATTATATTATTATAATTATTTATGTATGTATATATATAGTCGGATATTAGGCCGGGTCAAAAAAACTGTTCATCATCTTCCCAACCCGAGTGGCGGCCGTTTTTGCGAGCGGAAGTGGAACGGCGTCCCGCGTGCTTTTGCCCAGTGACTTCCAGCGATTTGTGGGGCGGATTCCTCGATAAATTAGAGATTTGGGAAGCTCTCGCCGGGATATACCCGATCGTGGTAAGCTTTTCTCGATTCCTTGATTTTTAGGCGTGGGGAGGGTGGGCCTCCACTTATTCTAGAGTGAAGCTTGCTGGTTGGGGGCCCAAAGGAGAGTGAGGGGGCAAGGAATATCCAACCATGGAGAGGGGGTGGGCCCCCATTTGGAGAAAAGTCCAAAAAATGGGTTTTTTAGGGGGGTTTGACCAAGTCAACCCTAGGGTGGGTCCCCCTTGCTGGTGAAAGTGGGTCCAAGTCTTCGGGGTCGGGTCAAAGCTCTGGTGTCGTGTCACAATTGGTGTGCGCACGCTTTTTGGTGCACGACTATGCTTGATTTGACCACGAGTTGACCAATTGTTGTCGAAATTGACTGGGACGACTTTCGTTGACTTCATATTGACCACACGAGTCCAATGCCACTGACTGGGGTTGAATCGGAGTCTGTTTGGCGAAAGTCTAAAATTTGCACGTCATAGCGCGCTAAAACGGTCGAAGTGTCTAAATCTGTCGTTAGATCTCAGATTGTGACGCGATGGATTCCAGTGCACTTATCTAGGTTATAAGAGGTCACAGGAATCGACAGAACTCAATTCGGAGTTCTCTTGCTCGATATCCAAAATCTCGCTCTCGTTGCGTTTTACGAGGAATGGTCACATCCACTATATGACCTCGGGGTCCAACTGAACGAGTTCCGATGCACTCGTATTGACTATACAAGGTCACAGGAACTGACAGAACTCAATTCGGAGTTCTCTAGCTCTATTTCCTGTTTAGGGTTATCTCCCACCGGGTCATGGGTAGAGTTCGGGCCACTTTTATTGGGCCTACTACGGCTCTGGTGGCCCAATAAAAGTCGGGATGTTACAATCAAATAAAAATAAAAGGATTTTCGTCCCCGAAAATTTGCTTGGAGTAGGGGGGAAAGGTAACATACCCGGGGAAAGAGCTCTGGGTGCTTCTCTTGGAGGAGTGCTTCAGGCTCCCACGTGAACTCCTCTCATCCGCAGTTTGACCATAGTATCTTAACCATCGGGATGGTCTTGTTACGTAGTGTCTTCACCTTGTAATCTACTACTCTAACGGGTTCGAGCAGGACGGATCTATTTGACTGTAGTTGCACTGATGGGGTAGGAAGGTGCTGCTCTGGTTGCCAGAGGAATCGTCTCAAGGAAGAGACATGAAACACATCGTGGAGATTCCCCAACTCTGGGGGGGCAAGGCTAAACGGTAGGCGACAGGGCCAACACGCTCTATCACCGGATAGGGGCCCAAGTAGCGGGGATCTAACTTTTTCTGCTTTCTCAACCGGGAGACATCATGCATGAGCTTTATTTTCTGCAAGTTTTCGTTCAAAAGCCCTAAGATAATTATTGGGGGTCTAACATGTCACATTTAGCCTAAATCCAGAAACTTGTAATTTTTCTAATTAATTTGACATTTATTAAATTTTCCAAAAGTTATGCTAGTGGTAATTTTGAACATGAAGTACTAGGTTTCCTTGAATTATAGCCACCCCAAAATTAGGATCACTATATGACGCCAAAATAACAGAGATTACTAAGTGTCACAAACTTTCATAAAAGTATCAGTCCCTAAATAATTAATTCAAGATAAATACAAATAATAAAAGTTAATGAAGGGAGTACCATGAATCATAGTCCAAAAATAATATAAAATTATCAGAGCCTTATAATGGTCATAAAACACTACAAACTAAGTTTTATTAAATTCCCAAGTCTGTACATTATATATATAACTACTTCAAATAAATCCATTAAGGTGCACTTTGTGAAACAACATTCTTGTAAACTCATCAAAATAACATATAATAATTTTTAAACTTTATTATGCACTAAAAGATTCTCTGGCCAAATAATACAATTTTCCAGCAAGATATAGTATTTATTTTCTATTTATCAATGTATGGTGCACTAGTTCACTTAACATGTGAAGTAGTAAGAGGAAATGCCCAAACGATCCAATTAAATTACTAGTGCCTCTAAATGATATTGAATTAGCATTGCCAGAGTTTCATATCATTATAAGTTAATCTAACCATGGTTACTTCAAAAATCATCAAAAAGAGTAAGGTGAAGATTATACCTACAAGTATGAGCTACTGTTCATTAAACATCATATAATAATTTTCAGAGATCAATATCACCATAAAATTACTCCTATCAAAGTCTCATGAATATCCAAGATCATATGACCCATTATTTATTTCATAAGGTGTATAAACCTAATTAATTCCCTAGTGATTAAAGTGGGATGCATGTGCCCAAATCTACCAAACCCCTTCCTAGGGCATTTCACCACCCTAAGATCGCATGGACTAAACACCAAGTCCATACAAGGACATAACTCCCCATGTTCTTCATAAACCCCCAAAGTTCATCCTTAAGGTTTAAACTAGGGTTCTAAGGCAAAACCACCCTAATCCACCCCAAACTCCAAGAGAGGGTGACCCTACTGACCTTGGGACTCTGGCCAGAGCCCCAAACCATTTGGGTGAGGTTTGGCCCCTCCATGCCTCAAGAATCCTAAACCCTAAACTCACCCTTTAGGGCCCAAACTTTAGTCACTTCAAAAATCCAAACAAAACATGTCCAAATAGGTTGAGACTTTAACAAGTGACTCATGATGACCCCTAAGACCATCCACCAAATTTTTGGGGGTTGGTGAGGTCATTAGACCCCTTAAAATAATTCATACATGGATTATTAAATTTCTATAAAAACTTTAGGAAAATGCTTTCCAAAAATTCTCATTTTTGGATATGTTCTAGGTATAGGTATAAGTGACCCACAACCAAAATTTCAAGTTATTTGGATGGCTGGATTGATGGGGGCACACAAAACAATCTCTGATCTAGCTTAAGTATAGACCTCACCAAAATGAGTGTCGAGATCTGACCTGAACTCCAAATTGGTTCCAATCAGTTTTAAAATAAACTAGACTCCTAGAGCTACAAGTTTCATGATAACCACTTTCTCTGAAATGACCTTTAAGTATTTTTAATTTAAACCGTAATGTAACTTATATTATGTGACAGAATATTCATATAATACAATAAATAAAATTGGATCTGCACAGATCCTGAAGCAGATCGGGCGGCTGCTGGCCTTCTTCCTCCTCCAGCCAACGGCCTGGATCTACCCGACCTGGAGCCACTTCCAACAGCTACCGCCGGCCATCCGGCCACCTCCCTAGTTGGTCACCGCCACCACCACCTCCGTTGAGGTGGAGGCTATCGCTGGACGGCGGCAAGGTCGCCGGAGAGGCCGTTTCCGACAAACCCGACACTTTATTTTTCACAAAAAAACCAGGGGAAATCTCCACCCGATCGGGCACAATTGAGCCCGATTCTTATCCCTAAAGATTCCTAAGATCTATCCATAGAAGAAGGACTAGAGGAGGACCTGTTGGGAGAGCTGGAGGCGGGCCGATCGTCGGATTGTCATGGATGGTGGTGGCGCTGATCGATGCTCTGCAACTGCACTACCAACTCGCTCGGCTCCTCCGGGTAAAGAGTGGGAACGTCTCCTCTGAGTTCAGGGATGCTTATAAGTTGATCATATGAGGAAGGGGAAGGGCCTAGCACTGATGGCCATTAATGTCCATTAAAGGCTTATTTCGTGCATGGCTTGGGGGGTTGAACCTGGCTCAACCCGGTCAAGAAACAACCGGAAACTCCTCCTCGTCCCCAGGAGATTTGAATCCAGCAGTAAAGGGGGTGACCTTGGCTTCCCAATGCCATGGATGGCTTTCTCGTTCACTTTCTCTCTCCTCCATTACAAAGAAATGACATTTTTCTCTCTCCTCCAAATTACCAAGACCAGAAGCTTAGTCCGACGAAATTCATCTCATTCGTCGAACTCCGCCTGACGAATCTCTCCTTGTCGATCTTTGCTCAGCTTTGCTCGAGGCTTTCGTCGAGCTCTGCTTGGCGATCTTCGTCGAGCTCTGCTCGACGTTTTCGTCGAGCAATACTCGACAATTTTCGTCCAGCTCAGGTTAACTCTTAGGCTGTATTTTTTGGGGTGTTACATTGGGTGTCATCAGACCCTTTAGTGCTTCCCAGGGTTTTGTCATGACCCAGTCATGACAAAACCATCCTAGGGGTCTCGAAGTCTGAGGATGTTACATCCGCACTCGCCCAGAGAAAACTAAGCAGCGAAATCATAAATGTAATATGCAGCGAACATAATCTCATTGGCGGGCGAGAGGTCTCAAATAATTACAAACAAGAGTTCGATGTCCTGAGAAAAGAGAAACTTCGTGGCCCTATTACGTGAGTCGGTCCAGGATACAAGTGCAAACCGGGCCTGGCGATCGGTGGCTGGGAAGGGGCTGGTGCCTCAGTACTGGATCCACTTCCACCTGCCCCTCCCCGAAGTCCCAGATCGAGGCGGCACACGAGGATAGAAGTACTCACGAACTGTCATTAATTCCTGTTGGGCCAGGTCGACCTGCTCCGTGGCATGCCTAAGCCGCTCCTCTGCTTGCATGATGTGCACCCTCAGAGAAGTAATTCCATCTCCGTCAGCTGGGCGACTCATTCCCTCCAGAACTACGAACCGCCCCTCCGCCTCAGCCTTGTCCTCGTCTACCCTGTTGCAAACCTCCTGTAACAGCAGAGATTATTTTTGAAATAGTCGCATCACCCGCTTCTTCATCCCCTCAGCATCTTGCGGGTCGCCCAGATATTCCGAGATATGATTTGTAGAAGGGGGAGGCAAATACCCCTCACTGATGTCGACTTCAGGAGGAGGATATCACATTAAAGCCTACAGAAGGAGAGATCAGAAAAAGTAAGCAGTCATAAACAGGCAAAGAATACAAACTCACCGGGGGTCGACACATTGCCCACGCCGGCAGATGGTCGGGAGGTGCCCGACCAGCCCTGAAAGAGCCCTCCTTCAAGAGCTACGAAGGATTTCCCCAGCCCAGGGGGAATTGGTGACTGGGAAATCGCAGGAGGGGCATGCTTCTGGGCCGAAGGGCTGGCGGCCCGCTCAGTTATCAGTGGGAGGGAATGACCCCGCTCCCCTCCATCGCCTCCATCTTCGCGAGGCGTCTCCTGAAGAAAAAGAAATCAGAGGCAGAATTATGAATCAGACAGGAGGTCCGCATATCTCATGCACGACCTCAGCACCGACCGCCGAGCTGGACCCCAGGGGGTCGTTCGCAGGAGACTACCTGACTATCTTCCCTTTCTTCGGCCTAAAGAGGGGGTCGGGCGATCCGTGCGCCAGCCATGGGGCGATATCAAGAACTTGGTTCCGCGTCCCCTCCCTCGCGGTTGCTAGGCGCGCTCGCATCCCTTCGGACACAGACATCGTCCAGCTACAGCTCGCAAGGGAGGTTAAAGAAAGGCGGGATTTTTCCCGAAGGCCCGGTGGCATATTTATAGCATAATGGTGGGACCCACCAAAAGATTCTCTCCTGCTCAACAAAACACTCATCAAACACTTGAGGTTAGATGATTCTTTCCGAGTTTTACCAAGCTCAAAAAGAGCCGGGATTATGTACAACCCTGTGTTCGCCGAGTGGGTTCACCGGGCCAGGCGAGCGAGCCAGAGCAACCGGTCCGCATCAGAGCAGGCGGCGGGCGAATCCAGACGGCCGGCTCGCTCTCGCTAAAGCTAGGCGGGCGATATGCGCGAGCCGGCCCATCCGACCCGCTCTCGCATAGGCGATCTTATCGCCAGCTCGCCTACGAATAGGGCATGAGAGCCACGACGGCCCGGCTCGCGCTCGCATAAGGATGGAAGGCGAGCTGCGAGAGCCAGACCGCGTACGCTAAGCAGGGTGGCGAGTTGAGGCGAGTTGACCCCATGTTTGAGAAACACGCCCCGTGAGGTTCAGAGGCAAAATTACTTGTATGCCCTTGCGGGGTACAAGTATAAAAGACTTTCTTTTGCATCTCGCTCTGTAATTGAAAAATACAGTGAGAAATCCTAATGCGACTATAGATATAGGCAGATTGTCAAACTATGTAAATCTCTGTGTTCTGTACTGATTTTGTTGTCGTTTTTTCTTCATTGTTTTTTGATTTTCTTTACTAAGCATAGTTTTATAATTTATTTAAGTTTCAAACTGAACAGATTGATAGAAATTATAAACATGAGGTATAATTATGTTAAATATGCGCGTTCCTAAATTGTGATTAACATTAATCCTATTTAGATGATCTAATTAATCAGATCGATTAAGTTTCATATTATATGGATGATTTAGATTATGGCTACGTTTGGGGGGACTTATTTTCACCGGTCAAGCGGTCACGACAGCATGATCGGATCTTAATTAAGTCCTGGTTCATGCGGTCGTGACCGCTTGACCGGTGAAAATAAGTCTCCCAAACGGAGCCTATGTATGAAACCATGCGTCGTTTAATGCTTATATGAATGACTTAAACGTAAAACGACAGTATTAGAGAATTGCTATAAATACGTTATGATCCTTGAGTGACAAGATATATATTTTTCCACTCTCATTCAGTCTTAGCACCACATAGCTAGAGAAACCCTAAGGAGGACGATGAGGAGAATTGCCTTATTCATCCAAACCATGTAGATTTCGAAGATTCGTGACCGCAATAATTCATTCTCATGGATCAAATATGCATCCGCTCATACATTTTTCGACTAGAATGAATCCCGCTCAAATATGGTTTCACAAATTCTCCCCAACACAAATTTCTTCGATCAAATTGGAAAACAATAACACAAGCCTTTATCCCATCATAGTGATGCCGGCTATATGGATCTTTTTTCGTCATTGTGCCCTTTCTTTAGTTAAATTGGAAAATTCATATCATATGCATTTTTTAAGAGAATCTTTAGTTAAATTTTCGCAGAAAATTAATTATAATCATATCATTGTGAATAAAAATAAATAAAAATCTAATTAAATACAAAAATTTTAAATGAGGCAAAGTAATTTTTAATGCTGCAGAGAACAAGCAAGAGCATAAATTAGGATCACTTCGCAAGCCAAAGATGAGAGAAACATATTTAAAACGTTCGGGAAGAAGAGGACGCAGGGGCGACGGCTTGGACAAAAGCAGGGGCGACGGCGTTGAAAGACAGAAGCCGCCGTCATATTGAGGAGGAGGCGCCGTCCGGGGCGAACAGGGGCCGACGAGGTAAAATTTGGAAACAGTTACGTGAAATATGAGGTGCAAAATATAAGGTTTATAAGGAGAACCATTAATTTGGGCTAATATATAGGGGTTTAGAAATGGACCAAAAAATAGATTCTCTTTTTTAAAATTTCACTTTGTTTTAAAAATTGGACAAAATTTCATATTTCCTAAAATTTTTACCAAAAATATACCATTAATTTGGGCCGCCAAAAAATAGATTAAAATTTTGTTTGGCGCGGTGGTAGCGTTCGTGAACGCACACGACGGTCATAAACCGTCATTTGTGAATGTCCGAAACTCGCCTAAAAATATTCATGCATTTTATGCTCAAAACTAATTTATTTTTTAATATTGGACGTTACCATTGTCTCGCTAAACAAACATTTTTCGGTAACGATGTTTTTTATCAAACTCATGGGAGCAAATAAATCCCTAAAATGGGAAAATTTTGCAGAAAATTTTATGCTCAGAGCTATGCACGCTAGTTGCATTTTTATGTTCTAAATCACTTATTTCGATTTTATTTTTTTTTAAAAAAAATCAAATTATAAAATATTATTATTATTTTTTTATGCTAATTTTAAATACCATATTTCCTATATTATGTATCACGACATTATGCTCGTAAAATAAAATTAAAGTTGTATTATGATGTAATGTCATAATACAGCTGCAATGTATGAAATTACAGCCATAATTTTTTCAATTATTTTCATAATATGAGTAATATAGTACTTAAAATGAGCGTAAAATATAAATATTAATATTTTGTAATTATTTTTTAAAAAATAACAAGCTAAAAAAATTAATTTGAAGCAGCACAGCTCATACAGGCTAGGCCCACCAAAACATTTTTCCTCCAAATGAAGCCTAAAATAGAAGAGAGCTATAGGTTCCAAAAGAGTATGGCAGGAGGCGCAAATCGCAATCATCTTCCCCATATAAGATTCAACTGCTTCTGCCAAACATATCCACAGCACTGCACATGCACAGTAAGAAGAAAGAACAACTCTACAGTCTCAAATGCCACATGAAAGAGCCACGCACCGCCATTTTCTGCCACAAGCTATAAAGCGTGGCCATAAAGCGGGGCCATAACGCGGCCAAACGGCAAAGAAAAAAATTCCGTTTTGGGCTACACTGCTCAGCTAAAGTTTCAGAAGCACGGCTACCGAATAAAGGGCAAAGAAACATCAACGCACAGCTCAAAGCAGCTGTGGTCCAGCAGCGGCAGCGGCCATGTGATGAAGCCAACGTCGCCTCCAGCTGTCGGTCAGATCGGCGGGCCCGCCGCCATCATCGCGCCCACCGCACAAACCAATCCATTACTGCTTTTTTAAAAGCAAACGTCAGCATCATCACGTCGTAGACATCAGACTCACCACCACCAACTCTGTCCAGCCGCCATGGCTTCTTATGCCTGGCCCTAGTTTGAGATCACTGCTCTCATTCAATTTTTAGATACAGTGATGCATCATTCATTCATTCTCATGTAAATGAAACTTTTTTAAAAGCTGAGGGCGGGCGAAGCTTGATTAAGGGCGATTTTATTAAAAGCAGGGGTCGGGCAAAACCCGCTTGATTGCGGGCGAAACCCGCAGCGACGCATCGAGAACGGGCGGAGCCCGTTCAAAGATACTATATATATATATATATATGTGTATATATGTGTGTATATCTTTATACTATAAGCAAGGAGTAAAGAGTCATGGTGTAACATTTGGATACCCAAAATACCCTCCACAATGATGTAACATTTATTCCCTAAACACCCCTCATATGATCAACTCTCATTTTCATTTGTTTGGGTCTTTTTTGTCATTTTTCTTATATTTAGAGAGAAGAGATAGAAATTACGTTTTGTATGTGAATACGTTTGTTTTTTACAAAATAAAAAATATAATCGTGATTTAGATTTTTTTACAGTCATTTTGAGTACTCATATGTATATGTTGCGCGCGTAGCCCGCAGCGACACATATAGCACGGGCGAAGCCCGTGCAGAGGCGTGCGAAGCCCGCCTAGATGCGTCCGAAGACCACCCAAGAGCTCTCCCCTCCTTTTTATTTGTTTGGGCCGGATCTTGGTTCGTCTTTTTAGTCATTTCTTCTTATACTTTGAGAACTCTTCTTATAGATGTTGTCGAAGATCACTCAACTTGTAGACGAAAAAAATGATTCAGTCTGATTTAGCCACCCTGTTCGACAGACGGTAGATTTTGAGAACGAATGTCACTCCCACGATAAATGTCGCCCCCTCGACAAATGTCGCACCCACGCCCAATGTTGCCGCCTCAGCCAAATGTCGCCCCCTCGACAAATGTCGCACCCTTGACAAATGTCGCACACACGACGAATGTTGCCCGCATGGGGTCCCCCGTGCACGACTGCTTGTATATATATATATATGTATATATGTGTTTGTGTGTATATATATATATATATATATTCGCCAATTGGTGGCCTATATCCAGTCTGGAGTGGGACCCTCTCCATTGGACCACCAAATGGTTACTGTTGTTGAGTGGTGTAACAGACGGTGATATTCGAGTGGGTCGTGTTGGGGTTCAGCCCCTAAAGGTGATGTGTGTGCAGAATTTAAGAAAAAGTGTGTGCAGTTTTTCAGGAGTTGCAACCTGGATTTTGAGGTGGCTACTTTTTTTCTGCTGGATTGCTGGGAAGGCTAAGTGGGCAGTTTTTATATTTTAAAACTGCAGCAGTTTTTATTAAAAAACTGTGCGTGACTTTTGAAAACTGTGTGTGTGTGGCTTTTATCTTCCTCCCGATAGAAGTTTCTAGGTCTGAAAAAAAAAGAGTTGAAGCCGCAGCCCCCTCGCAGCGATCGTTCGTCCGCCATCGCCGTGCCTGTGCCGACCGCCGGCCGCCATCGCCGCGCCCGCGTCGTCCTCGACCGCCATTCCCGCTGCTGCAAGGAATCTTTGCCGCTGCTGTAGGCGGTTCTTCGCCGCTTGAAGGAGGTGTTTCCTCGGTGCTATTGGAAGGAGATTTCTCTACCGTTTCAAGGGCTTCTTCGTCTACGGTTTCAGGTGTACCCTTTCTTGTCTTCGTTTGCTATTTTTGCTTGAAGAAAGAGTAGGATTTTTATCCTTGTTGTAGAGAAGTTGTGGCTTGATCTTGGTGGTAGAGAGGAGTGGATTTGTGTGTCAAATCCGGAGGGCTTTCTAGGTTTTGGGCAAACCTAGATAAATCTTGTAATCCTTATTTATTATAGTGGATTTTCGTTGTGCCGTGCCCCGTGGTTTTTGACCTTCAAGTGGTGAAGGTTTTCCACGTATATCTCTGTGTTCATCTGTGGTGTTGTTTTGTTTTTTTGCTTCTTATTGCTTTGACTCTATTGATCGGTGGGGGTTGTTGTTATCTTCGGACCCCCGGTTCCCTAACAAGTGGTATCAGAGCCAGGTTCTTTGGCTAGTCGTTTGTATTTCTCGGTTTCTAACTTGGTGCGGTAGGTGACGACCATCGGTCCGCTCCCTATCCTCTCTTGTTAATCGTTTGAAATAAATCGACTTGTGGACCGTAATAGAGTTGTTTGAGAAAGCAATGGAACAGAACACAAGGATGGTCAGTATGAATGGCAAGAACTGGAGCATCTGGAAGCCTCGGATGGAGGATCTCTTATATTGTAAAGATCTCCATGCTCCGTTGACGGGGAGACCTGCTTCAGTTAAGGATGATGAGGAGTGGAAGAAAATGGATCGAAAGGCAGTAGGGTTCATTAGACAGTGGCTCGATGACTCTATTTTTCATCATGTTTCCACGGAGACCTCGGCTCAGGCACTATGGAAAAAGCTTGAAGCTTTGTACGAGCGGAAGACTGCAGGTAACAAGGCATTTCTGATTAGGAAGCTTGTCAACTTGAAGTATCGGGAAGGCTCACAGATGACTGAGCATCTGAATCTTGCTCAAAGTATTATCAATCAATTGGAGTCCATGAAGATCACTTTGGAAGATGAACTCCAAGCTCTGATGATCCTTAGTTCTTTACCCGAGAGTTGGGAGACTCTAGTAGTGTCGTTGAGCAACTCAGCACCTGATGGAGTGGTAACCATGGAGATGGTGTCTGGTTGTCTCTTGAACGAAGAGCTAAGAAGGAAGGATTCTGGATCTTCCACTTCGGGTGTTTTTCTCATGGAGGGAAGAGGCCGGTCTGTGAAGAAGGATGTGAAGCACAGGGACAGTTCCAGGAGTAAGTCCAGGGGCAAGTCTAAGAAGGACATCGAGTGCTACTATTGTAAGAAGAAGGGTCATTTCAAGAAGGATTGCTTCCAAATGAAAAGAGACCTGAAGGGCAAGACCAAGGAGGTTGGAGAATCCAGTGGTGATGCGACGACTTCGATTGTGGAGGCTGAGCCGTTATGCTTGCAGTGCAGTGGGTCGTCTTGTCAGGACTGCGTTGACACAGACTGGATTGTGGACGGAGGTGCATCCTATCATTGCACTCCTCACAGAGATTACTTTTATACCTATTCTGCGGGAGATCTTGGTGTGATCCGGATGGCAAATTCCGGTGAGTCGTTAATTGTTGGTAGTGGTGATGTCCACTTGGAGACTGAATTGGGGAAGATTGTTCTCAAGGGCGTTAGGCATATTCCTGACTTGAGAATGAATCTGATTTCCATTGGTAGGCTTGATGATGGTGGTTTCACAAGCATTGAAGGTGGAGGTATCTGGAAGTTGGTAAAGGGTTCCTTGGTGGTAGCCAGAGGAAGGAAGTGTTGTGGCCTTTATCGTACTAAAGCCAAGATCTGTGGTCCAAGTGTGAATGCGGCAGAGGGCGACTCTATGGAGTTATGACATCGCAGACTTGGGCATATCAGCGAGAAGAACTTGAAGATCTTGGTGAAGAACAAGGTCCTTCCGGAACTATCAGGAGGACTTCCTGATACGTGTACGCACTGCTTGGCCGGTAAGCAGAAACGTGTTTCCTTTGCTGATTCTGAACCAAAGAGGAAGGCGGAGTTACTATACTTGATACACACTGATGTGTGTGGTCCTATTGAGCCCAAGTCTGTGGGCGGAGCCGCTTACTTTGTAACGTTCATTGACGGTCACTCTAGGAAAGTCTGGGCATATTCTGTGAAGCAGAAGAGTGATGTTCTAGCAAAGTTTGAAGAGTTCAGAGCGAAGGTGGAGAAGATGACCGGGAAAGAAATAAAGCGAGTTCGATCTGACAACGGGGGAGAGTACACTGGTGCCTTCGACGCTTACTGCAGAAGGCATGGCATAGTACATGAAAGGACAATCCCGAGGACGCCGCAACAGAATGGGTTAGCAGAAAGGATGAACAGGACGATTATTGAGAAGATCAAATGTATGATTTCTCAAGCTGGCATTAGCAAACAGTTTTGGGCTGAGGCTGTGCAAACTGCTGTACATCTGATAAATCTGTCTCCTTCTGCACCTCTGAATGGTGATATTCCAGAGCGTGTTTGGTCCGGAAAGGAAGTGTCGTACGGACATTTGCGGGTGTTTGGGTGCAAAGTTCACGTTCATGTCCCCAAGGAAGAGAGATCGAAGCTTGATGAGAAATCCCGGGAGTGCATCTTGATGGGATTTCCCCATGAGCAGTTTGGCTATAGACTCTGGGATCCTGTAAACAAGAAAATGATCAGAAGTAGAGATGTGATCTTTGTTGAAGATCAAGTGGTTGGTGATCATAATGCTGCGGAGTCACAGGTTCCACAGTTTCCACCTGCGGAGGAGAGACTCTATGCTGATGATGGGCCAGTAGAGACTATTGCTGATGATGGGCATGCTGAGGAGGAAGTTGGTGAGCTTATTCCTGATGAGGAGATGATTCCGGATGTAGGGGGAGCTCTGCCAGTTGATGTACCACCTGTGGTGGAGGTTCCTCTTGTCAGATCTGAGAGAGTCAGAAGGCCCAATACCAGGTATTCTCCTCATGAGTATATTTTGCTTACAGATAGTGGAGAGCCTGAGTCCTATGCGGAGGCTCAGAGTACTGAAGATCGTGAGGCTTGGACAGCTGCTATGGAAGAGGAGTTGTACTCCCTTCAGAAGAACGAGACGTATGATTTAGTCTCATTGCCCAAAGGGAAGAGAGCTTTGAAGAACAAGTGGGTCTTCAAGTTAAAGTTGGATGAAAATTGCTCTCAGCCAAGGTACAAGGCGAGACTTGTGGTGAAAGGTTTCAGTCAGAAACAAGGTATCGATTTCGACGAGATTTTTTCTCCAGTGGTGAAAATGTCCTCTATCAGACTGGTGTTGGGTATGGCTGCCTCCATGGATCTTGAAGTCGAGCAGATGGACGTCAAGACGGCATTTCTGCATGGCGATTTGGAGGAAGAGCTATATATGGAGCAGCCCGAAGGCTTTGTGTCTAAGGGGAAGCATCATTTGGTCTGCCGACTCAAGAAGAGCCTTTATGGGTTGAAGCAGGCACCCAGGCAGTGGTATAAGAAATTTGACTCTTTCATGATGAAGAGCAAATTCCAACGGACCAGGGCTGATCACTGTGTGTATGTGAAGAGGACTGAGAAGATGTTCACTATTCTGCTGTTGTACGTAGATTATATGTTGATTGTTGGGGATGACAAGGCCAGCATAGCTGAGTTGAAGAAGGAGCTCAGTGAGTCCTTTGAAATGAAGGATTTGGGACCGGCAAGGAAGATCCTTGGAATGAAAATTACCAGGGACAGGAGTGCTGGTCAACTATGGCTGTCTCAGTCTGAGTATGTGGAGAAAGTGCTGAAAAGGTTCATGATGGATAAGGTAAAACCCGTTGCTACTCCTTTGGCCGGGCACTTCAGACTTTCTAGTTCTCAAAGCCCCTCATCTGAGAAGGAGGTGGAAGAGATGAGCCAAATTCCTTATGCATCCGCAGTGGGGAGCCTGATGTATGCTATGGTCTGCACTAGGCCAGACATAGCTCATGCTGTGGGGTCTGTGAGCCGTTACTTGGCAAACCCAGGGAAAGTCCATTGGAGTGCTGTGAAATGGATACTCCGCTATCTCCGAGGTACCTCAGACCTTTGTTTACAGTTTGGTGGAGGTCCACCGGAACTTATTGGGTACTCGGATTCGGATATGTCAGGAGATGTTGACACGAGGAGATCTACTTCTGGATTCGTGGTCACTTTTGGAGGGGGAGCAGTGTCGTGGCAGTCAAGGCTTCAGAAGTGCGTGGCATTGTCGACGACGGAGGCTGAATATATTGCGTTGACTGAGGCGTCAAAGGAGCTTATTTGGATGAAGAAGTTCATGCTAGAGCTTAATCTCCGACAGGACGTGTACACAGTTTTCTATGATAGTCAGAGTGCTATATTTTTGGCCAAAAATCCCGCCTTTCACTCCAGGACGAAGCACATTGACGTGAAGTATCATTGGATTCAGGATGCTGTAGAAGAAAAGATATTAGTGGTGGAGAAGATCCACACAGATGAAAATCCCTCGGACATGATGACGAAGGTCGTCCCAAGGGAAAAGTATGATCTCTGCCGACGGTTGATCGGCATGATCCCCACCTGAAGGAGTCAAGGTGGGATACTCTCCTTTATGGTCTGAAGGGGGAGTTTGTTGGGGTTCAGCCCCTAAAGGTGATGTGTGTGCAGAATTTAAGAAAAAGTGTGTGCAGTTTTTCAGGAGTTGCAACCTGGATTTTGAGGTGGCTACTTTTTTTCTGCTGGATTGCTGGGAAGGCTAAGTGGGCAGTTTTTATATTTTAAAACTGCAGCAGTTTTTATTAAAAAACTGTGCGTGACTTTTGAAAACTGTGTGTGTGTGGCTTTTATCTTCCTCCCGATAGAAGTTTCTAGGTCTGAAAAAAAAAGAGTTGAAGCCGCAGCCCCCTCGCAGCGATCGTTCGTCCGCCATCGCCATGCCTGTGCCGACCGCCGGCCGCCATCGCCGCGCCCGCGTCGTCCTCGGCCGCCATTCCCGCTGCTGCAAGGAATCTTTGCCGCTGCTGTAGGCGGTTCTTCGCCGCTTGAAGGAGGTGTTTCCTCGGTGCTATTGGAAGGAGATTTCTCTACCGTTTCAAGGGCTTCTTCGTCTACGGTTTCAGGTGTACCCTTTCTTGTCTTCGTTTGCTATTTTTGCTTGAAGAAAGAGTAGGATTTTTATCCTTGTTGTAGAGAAGTTGTGGCTTGATCTTGGTGGTAGAGAGGAGTGGATTTGTGTGTCAAATCCGGAGGGCTTTCTAGGTTTTGGGCAAACCTAGATAAATCTTGTAATCCTTATTTATTATAGTGGATTTTCGTTGTGCCGTGCCCCGTGGTTTTTGACCTTCAAGTGGTGAAGGTTTTCCACGTATATCTCTGTGTTCATCTGTGGTGTTGTTTTGTTTTTTGCTTCTTATTGCTTTGACTCTATTGATCGGTGGGGGTTGTTGTTATCTTCGGACCCCCGGTTCCCTAACAGGTCGAGACTCGTTAAAAGGGGTGGTTTAATCTCACATTATCTAGCGTGTTTTTTTGATCCTGAGTGTATAAGCGGTGTGACCACTACTTCAGCCGCATGGTTTTAGGGAGGAACGCCACAATACTTTACAACCATTTCTTTAGGATTGTCGTTTTCCACCCAATTGGAGGGATACCAACTCTACTGCTCCATAAGTTTGGGCGTTGTTGCTCCATCTCCAATGAGGGAAAATGCGAACCGGTTACCCTCCACGTCGCTTCAAAATGTTATTTTTAGTCATTTTTGAACCCCCTTCTGTTAGAGCTGGAGCCTAACTGTGTTGGATGTACTGCGCACTCGACACAAAGCGGTATGTATTTAAGACTAATTTCGGCTTAGGGTTTAGAGAGAACTGAGAATTGAAGAAGGAGAACGGCCGGAAGAAAAAAGCGGTGTAAATTTCTTTGAACGTTCTTAATAGTGGATTTCTGTGGCGCGAGTGGTTGTGGTTCTCCCGGACTTGAGGTTTTTCCACGTTAATATTCGATGTTGTGCTCTACATTTTTCGTTGTTGTTTTGCACTCGATTCCCCAACACCTTTTCTCACGGCTTCAATTGTCAATGCCGAAACAAATAGCCCTGAAGACTTTCCCTCAAACTTTGTATAATCTCGCCTACAAAATTGAGTTTTTATTGTTTTTCTTACATGTTAGTAATGTAAATTTTGATGGAAGGTTGCTATAATTATGCAAAATCCGTATTTATCAGTCACATGATAATTTTTCGTATATTTTCCTATAGAGAAATCCTGTTTGCGCAGTGGTAGCAGCCGTCAATGCGGTAGTTATGAACCGTTTTTCCCAACCTCACCTAAGGAACTTCATCCACTTCTACGTTTAAAAATAGTTATCTTTTCTTCGTGACAGTCATAATCATTGTCATGCCAAACATACATTCTATGATGATGACTTTTTTTTTCCAAAATCGCCCGAGTAAAATCTCAGTGAAACCTATGTTAAATGACTTGAACACAATCATTAAATAAAAAGATTGAAGTACTAATCAAGAGCAGTCAATACTAATGAACTCTTCAATGTAGCTATGCAACAAAAAGTGGCAATATAAGAACAAAGGAAAGCTGATAACATCAGAAACTCCACTCCATACTCCACAAAGCAGCTGGTCCACACAACATTCCCACATGATAATTTACAGAGTAGATAAACAAAAGTGCAGATCCCAAAGGAGAAAAAGAAAGAAGAAGACGAGGGGGAAGAAACAGCACGAAACTGCTCACAAAGGAGAAAAAGACAAGAGGAAGCATAGTAGATGATGACGAATCAGGAAGAGGGCTCAGCGCCTGCTCTTGAATGGGATAGCACGGATGACAACCTGGTGGTAAATAGCAGCAAGTGCGGCTCCAATGAATGGTCCAACCCAGAAGATCCACTGAAAGAAGAGAGCACTTAATTAGATGTGCGCAGCAGAATTCAAACAGGGTTAGAATTAAACCATAAGAAGAAGAGAGCAAAAATTTGAGCATATCTCATATGGATAGAAATGAAATCTATATTGACTATGGGTTTTCCTGCATTCATATTGGCTATGGTCGCTGTAACGCTCCGGCCCTTTAGAACCAAGCCGCGCTACACTCCAACACAATCTCCGTGCCACCGGGCAACGACAGGTTTGGCATGAGGTTTCGAACCCACAACCCTTTAACAAGACTCATCGGAGAGCTCATCACCAACTGAGCTATAGCCCTGTATCGGTGTCAGGTTGCCTTCATGGGCCGTTACATAAAAGTGCGCTTTTATGTAACGACCGGTCCTTTAGGCCAAGCTGCAGCTTAGTCGGTGATGAGCTCTCTGGTTGAGAGTTTTTTAAAGTGTTGCTGATTAGAAACATTGCGCCAACAACCTGTCGTTGCCCTGTGGCGCGGAGATGTAGCGCGTCTTGGTCTAAAGGGCCGGAGCGTTACAGTCGCGGCTGCCGCGGAAAAAAAACATCACTTTGAACCTAAAAGCAGACGCGGTTCAAAGACTGAGGTTGGGACGCCTACATAAAAATCCTCTTTTTGTACCTAAGCCATGATGCGGTTCTAGGAGTGAGGCTGGGCGTTCACAAATTACAGTTCATAACCATTGCGTTCCGGATCGCCAACACCATGCCAAAGAGACCCATACTATCTCGCTCCCAAAAAGTATATCATAAATCAAGAGCCCACGCAACCGGGTGAACAAATAAGAGTCATCCGATCATGGAACTAGCTTAAGAGTCATCTGATCTCTGGGTCGAAGGTTTATGCCGGTTAATCAGTTCTGATTTTTCTCTTGTTGATCGAGGTTCTCCAACAATGGATGAAGTGAATTGTGCTCGACACCATTCGGGCAGGTCGCTACTTATGCGACAAGGAACCATCGTCAGTCAGATCATATTCGCTAAATAGTAGGTCGAGCAGAGGTTGAACTCTCTTCTGCCTCTTCGAATTCCATTTGCGAACACATGAGCTTCTTTTACTAAAGGAGGGTTGGGGGATATTACTCCCATGCTTTTTTTCTCTGAAGATTGGAAGAAGATTCAAAAACTACATTAAACGCTTACTATCGGACTACGGCTTTGTTTGACACCGCGGTTACAGTGGTCATGATCCAACATTTCTGAACACTGTTAATAATAGTCCCACACCGTCAATCCGCTCTGGTCTGATCTGTTTATATGGCAAGGCAATCCTCACATGTTGAGCCGGTTTTTCAGGTTGAATTAGGCCAAACCTAACAAACACAATGACCTCGCCCAAGGAACTTCATCCACTTTTACGCGCAAAACTAGTTTTTCTGTGGCGGTCATAACCGCTGTCATGTCAAACATGCATCCTACGATGATGGAGTTTTTTGTCCAAACTCGATGGAGCAAAAAAGCTGCCCCAAACAGGACCTAAGTTTCTCCTCTATCATTACTTAATAGAGAGCGCGGGCAAAAGAATAACTGAAGTTAGACATTGTATACTAATTAATGACCAAACCCCATTGAAGAACTTGCCTGGTCATTCCAAGCATGGTCCCTGTTGTAGATGATGGCAGCTCCAAGGCTCCTGGCCGGGTTTATCCCAGTTCCAGTGATGGGAATTGTGGCCAAGTGAACAAGGAAGACGGCAAATCCAATTGGAAGCGGTGCGAGGATCTGCAAAACAAACAAAAATACAATAAAAACGCGATCTTCATACCACACAAAGTATTTGGAATGATAAAAGTCGAAGAAGTTCAAGACGATTACGCACGGGAACATGAGAATCCCTGGCATTCCTCTTGGCATCGGTGGCGGACATAACCGTGTAGACGAGAACGAAGGTGCCGATTATCTCGGCGCCGAGGCCATCTCCCTTGGTGTAGCCCGGGTTCACGAAGTTCGCGCCGCCACCGTTAGCCATGTAAATGCTTTTCTTGAAGCCCTTGACGACCCCGGCTCCGCAGATGGCGCCCAAGCACTGCATCACGATGTAGTAGAGAGCTCGGGTGAGAGAGAGCTTCCGGGCGAGGAAGAGCCCGAAGGTCACCGCCGGGTTGATGTGCCCTCCTGCCCGTTACAAGAGTTCATCAACAAAGCAAATGAGAATTGTGTATATTTAGATATTCTATAGAAATTATTCATAATTAGCACTAAAAATGCATAAACATCACTACAATTAGTCTCTTTATGCATGCATCATTCATATTTCACTATGGCTTTGTTTGGGGGACTTATTTTTACCGGTCAAGTGGTTACGACAGCATGAACCAGCACTTAATTTTAAGGTCTGGTTCATGATGTATTTTAAGCTCTGATTCATGCTATCGTAACCGCTTGGCCGGTGAAAATAAGTCCCCCCAAACGGAACCTATGTCTCTATTTGGCGCGGCAGCAGTCACGACTGTGACGGTTATGAACCGTCGTTCCTGAACGTCTGAGCACACCTAAGAAATTTTGTTCATTATTATGTTCAAAACTACTTCCCTTTTTTTATGGCGGTCATAGGCGGTGGCGTTTTTGTCCAAACTTCCCCGAGCAAAAAAAAAACCATGCCAAATGAAGCCTAAGAACTCCTCTCTAGGTTTGCTAAATTACCGTTTACATCCCTCTTACTTTTGAAATTACAAAAATCACCCTTAAATTTTTATTTTATAACATTAAACTCCACTGAATTTTTCATTTCATAACATCTATGCACAAAGAAATTTCCCTCGAAATATATTTTCATGGAGATTAATGTTATGGAATGTAAATTTTAGAAGAAGTTTCTGTAATTTTAAAAATAAGAGAGGTGCAACCTGTAATTATGCAACTTCCACAATAAATTTTGGTTAATATTTCTAAAAATTACTCATAACACTAAGAAATGCATGTATAACATTAATATCAAGTCACTTTATACAATTATACATATATCATCCATATTTATGACATATATTTAAAATTAATGCTTGAATATCACTAAAAAGTAAAATCAAGTATATATATATTTAACCAACAATTTTTTTTTATTTATCTGTTTATTTTAACATAAAGAAGGGGAGCCTTGGCAAGCACACAAGTTTAGGTGTTGCCTCGTGATTTTGACGAAGTCATGAGTTCGAGTCCTGGAATCAGCCTCTTGCAAAAATATAGGATAAAATTTGTTTATATTTCACCCTTGTGTTGGGGAAACTTTTATGCACGCCCAACACACCAAAAATGATTTCATTCGCTAAAATTTATATTTTTACAAAATAATAAATGGAATATAAATTCAGGATTTTTTTCGATCATTTTAAGTACTAATATGTATACATTTTGAAATAAAAAAGTGCAAATATAGAGTTGCAAAAATTTTCCCAAGAACGTATATTTTTAAGCTATTTTCCAACCGTAATTTTGAGGCAAAAATGGGTGTCAAAATGGTGGAATACTGTTAGTTGGAACTGTAAATCACTTTACAACTATAATTTTGCACAAAAAATTGATCGGCGCATCATACTCATGGTGCGATGAGTATACAAATTTTTTTTTTGATACGTATAGGAGAAAATCCGGCCGTAAGATCGTGAAATTAATCCGTGTTTGATCACTTTTCAATACGATCTGTATCAGAGAAAATACAATCGTATTTTTTAAGAGAAGATCTGAGCCGGTTGAAATCAGGGATTATACGCCCGGATTTGATCGCGCACGAAAAAGTAATAGGTCCTTATAGGTACGGAAAATATTTCACAAGAGACCCTTCCGTAGGCCCTTGCTACTGCACGGGGATGCTTTGTGCACCAAGCTGCCCTCTTCTCCTTACTTCAACATGAAAACCATCACTCCCGCTCTCTGCTTCTCAACTAACCAAACCAGTAAACTATGGTTTTCAATATGTTAATTATTACACATTTACCACTAAAATTACCATTATTATCCATCAAACCCCTAAAAACATCTTCAAATTTAAACAAAACACAGAACTAATTGCAATTAAGTGAAGTTTAACACAATTATAGAACATCATTGCTATAATCCCCCGTGTTTTAGAAGAATTACAGGGGAGGGTGAGAAACAGGGAGAGAAAATCATATCCATGGTTCAAAAAATACAAACACAGAGAAGAAAGAAAGTAAAATCGCTTCAGGTTGAAGAAGATTAAAAGTTAACGACGGAAGCAAGCTGGAGAACCAAAAAATAAAAACTCTACAGAATCTGAAGAAAATATCTGAAAAGACTTGGGATCTGAAAGAAGAAAGCCTTAAACCCTGAACACGAAGACTAACGCCAACTGAAGATCTACAACAAAGAGCACACAAAATCCTCAAATCTGAAACATAGACCCAAAATCCAGGCCAAAAACTATATAAAAAAACGAATTTTTACCTGAAATCCCTGCAGTACAGTAGACCAGAGCAAAGATCATCCCACCAAAAGCCCAAGCGATCCCCTGAATCCCCACAGTGGAGCACTTGGTCTTTGAGCTCACCACTCCCATCACAGTCAGTATAGTTATGTACAGAAATAGGAAAGTCGCGACGAATTCTGCGATTCCGGCTCGGTAAAAAGACCAAGACTTGAGCTCCCCGGGCTCGAATAACGGCGCCGGCGGCGGCTCCTTGTAATCTTTCTCGTCGGACTGCGCCGCCGTTCCGATCGGCTGCCTCTCCGGGAACTTGTTGGCGCCCAAGTTTACGTCTTCCTCCTTGCCCTGCATCTTCGCTTGTCTCTCTGTTTTCTTCGGAAAGCGCTCTGGGAAGAAAGGGGACGCAGATGATAAAAGTGAGAAGTGGTGGAGAAGAAGGGGAGTGTTTTATAGAGATAGAAAGAGATTGATATAATTGGTTTTTTTAAGCATTTTTAAGGGAGTATTTAAGGGCACCTTACTCTTTGGCTAGTTCACACAACATTTTTCCTAATTTTTTACATCTTTCGTAAAATACGTCTTGTACATGTTTTTTTTAGAAAAAGTGTTCAACATGAAAGTTGTAGATCTCACCGAGATCTACAACTTTAGTGTTGAATACTTTTCCTAAAAATATATATACAAGACGTACTTTGGAAAATACGTAGAAGTTTCGCGTCTTTTAGAAATACACTTGTACATGCATTTTTAGGGAAAAAGTGTTCAGTATAAAATTTGTAGATCTAGTCGAGATATATAACTTTCGGTTGGACACTTTTCCTAAAAGTGCATGTACAAGACGTATTTTCAAAAGACGTGAAAAATTAGGAGAAAGTTTAGTGCACCTAGCCAAAACTGCGGTGCCCTTAACAACTCCCTTTTTTAATTCTGAATTTTTAAAATTGACATTTTGCACCTCTTAATTATCAATTTTTTGACACATTGCACCTTCAGACCAACATTTCAAAAGTATTTAGGTTCGGACAGAGTAAAAAAAATGTTCATTTTGACATTTTGCATCATGAATATTATTGGTGTTTCCCGTCTTAACCTAAATATTTTTGAAAGAACATTTTTGGTACTGTCCGAGAACCTAAATATTCTTAAAATTTTGACATGAAAGTGCGAAGTACCCAAAATTAGTATTTGGCTGTGCAAAATGACAACTTTAAAGATTTGAGGTGGAAAATGCAAAACCCCTAATTAAAAGGTGTAAAGAATCAAATCCCCTGCTATAATTATTGGAGCAGTTCTAAATTGACAATCAGGAAGAGTAGAGATTATTGTGGAATGTTCATAAATTATTCATAATATTTATGATCCTATATTTATGTAATTAAATTTAGGGAGTAAATGATCTATTTGACAGGATTTAAATTAAATGCATTATAATTATTTAAAATCATTTTAATTTAAAGGCAAGAATCCATTCCACGTGGTCGTACGGTATAGGCTTGGCTGCCAACATGTTTTATTTGTTTATTTAACAATTTCCATCATTTCATCTTTGACAAATTTTAATTTTTGTTGTTGTTGTTAGGCTATATTTAGGCTTCATTTGGTTCGGCGGTGGCGGGTTAATCCGGCGGGTGGAAACAGAGTATTCGAAATGGAGGGGGGAGGTGGCTTCTCCAAATGGAGCTTTTTGGGACGTTTCTCAAGGCGGGCGGGTGGAAACGGAGCAAACGCCGCCGGAGTTTCATTTGTTTACCCGCCTTCCGGCGGCGTTTGCCCCAAACGGAGTGGCAAAACGCCGAACCAAATAGAGCCTTAGTTCTGCGGTGGTGAGTGTATTCGGTGGGCCGAAACGTCACTTTGAAACCGGAGTGTACAACCCCGTATCCGATGAGTGAGGCGAGCAGAAGCTAAAGCGGTCAAGTTCAGCCCAAGTCCCAGGGGGCGGGACATGTGAAGGGCGAGTGGGGCAAGCGGGCTCGCACTCGCCCTGACTCTCGGTAAGCAGTTGGCGAGTGGGGCAAGCGGGCTCGCACTCGCCCCAGGGGCTCGATAGGTACCAGGCGAGTGGGGCGGGTCAGGTCCGCACTCGCCCAGGGCCGGGCAGAAGCGGTGAGTGTCAGCTCCATCGAGCACTCGCCGCCCCGGGCGAGTGGAGGTATCAGAGGGCCACTCGCCCATCTATTTTATGAGGCTTCATTTCTTTTTACCCCCTGCTGGCGCCCTCCTGCCTTTGGCATTGAGTGATGTTGCTCCACTCGACGCTCTCGGCGCCCTCCTGGCTATGGCGTTGAGTGATGTTGCTCCACTCGACGCTCTCGGGGCCCTCCTAGCTATGGCGTTGAGTGATGCTTCTCCACTCAACGCCCTTTTGTCTTTTGGGTCCCGCCTAGGGTAAGCAGGTCGGCTCGCACTCGCCCTAAACGCATTCGGCAAGTAGAAGGCGAGTAGGGCCAGCCGAGCTCGCACTCGCCCCAGAGGCATTCGACAAGTAGCAGGCGAGTAGTGGCCAGTCGGGTTCTAGTACTCGTCCCATAGACATTCAGCAAGTAATAGGCGAGTAGGGCAAGCCGGGCCCGCACTCGCCAAAGGCCGAGAAGAAGCGACGAGTGCCTGCTCCATCGAGCACTCGCCGTCCAGGACGAGTGAGTGCTTTTTGAGGACCACTCGTTCAATGACCTATGATGTATTTTCACAATTTTGCCCCCATTGGTCTGCCCCTAACCTCTCAGAACAGCGGAGTTACGTTGTTGGCAGACCAACCTGAGCTGCACATAGCCTGCTCAGAACGGTGGATAACAGCTATTTGCATGTCATTTTCAGTAAAACTATAAATAGACTCAAGGGGGTACCTCAGAAGGCATGCATTCTTGTGCTCTGATCTTCTTGCTCTTTCTGAGGTATCTTTAGCTCGACATTTGCCTAAAGAGGGGAAACGCTCTAAGAATCTTTCCGGTGTGTGGTGGGACCTCCACGCTGAGTCCTTGGGTTTGTCTCCGATTCCATTTCCTTAGTCGTTTAGCTCGCGGGAGAGAAGTGTGCGAGCACCCCTTCCCCAAGGGTGAACTCCATAAGAGACCGAGTTCTCAGTTTCAACACGGATGGGGAGAGGTCGGGGTCAAAACGGAGCGGATCGAGACCGTTTCCTCCTTTCTGCAGGTGCAAACAGAGCAAACGCCGTCGGCGGCCGTTTGTTTACCACCCGTCGTCCGGCGGTGTTTGCTCCAAATGGAGGCGGCGAAACGCCGAAGGATTCCAATCCGGCGGGTGGAAACGAAGCCTTAGAATAATCACTTCAACCCGCCTTCCGGCGGCGTTTGCCCCAAACGAAACGGCAAAACGCCGAACCAAACAGAACCTTAGAATAATCACTCCGCCAAAACATTAATGAGGAAGAAAAAAAATAAAATTTGGTCCCGGTAACGTACCATTATGTAAGGCTCCGTTTAGCACGATGGTGGCGGTCGTAAATGCATAGATCAAAATGTCATTCGTTAAAGATCACCTAACAAATATCATTCGTCTCAACATAAAAGTGAATGAAGTTTCTTAGGTGGGCGTTAACAAATGACACGGAGTGGCGGTCATGCACACGGGCCTTAAATTGTCATTTGTTAACGCCCACCTAAGAAACTGCATCCATTTTTATGTACCAATGGATGATATTTGTTGAGAATTGCTATTAGCAGTCCATAAATGGTTATTCGCAGTCCATTTCTAAACCCTTTATTATTTAGCTCGCAGTCCTTAAATGGATATTCGCAGTCCAAAATGAAATGAAAAGTTCTCTTTTATAAACTCCTTATTATTTAGCTCGCACCTCATATTTCACCGTAGGTTTTACTGTTTCCCTCCCCCGAACGCCGTCTCCTTCGCGATCCCAACCTCGCCGGCCCCTGTTCCCCCCGGACGCCGCCTCCTCCTCAATCGACTTCGCCCTCCCCGAACGGCGGCTTCTCACCTTTCCACCTGGACGCCGTCGCCCCTACTGAAATGCCGGACGTCTTTCCACCTGGAAGCTGTCGCCCCTGCGTCCTCTTCTTCCCCGAACGTCGTCCTTTGATAGAGCTTGGCCAGAAGCATTAAAAAAGCTCTGTATATGTAGTGATTTGGCGGCAGCAGAGCACAGGCAAAATGAAGAATCATCTTCATTAACGTGTGCTATTCCTCTCCCGTTAATTCTCATTCACCGGCTCCAAGGCTTCTTTTGCTGGCGATCTAAACTTTTTTGGTATGGACAAGTTCTGCTTGTGCTCAAGTTTTTATGGTTTAGAAGTCATGTTTCTCTCCGGATATCTTTTGCTTGCGATCTTCATGTCCATGCTTAATCATACCAAAATTTGTCATCCTCATGCTAGCATCGTGACTGCTCTTGCTTGTTCTCTGCAGCAAATGTCCTCCCAAAAACTCATGAAGCCCTAAATCAACACTTTTGCTCATTTTAAAAATTTTGTATTTAATTGGATTTTTATTTATTTTTTATTCTACCGAAGAATTTTGTTTGTACTGCGAGTTTTATTTTGAACTACGATTATAATTTATGGACTACGAATAAAAATGGACTACGAATAGCCATTTATGGACTGCTAATATCAATTCTCTATTTGTTTGGTGATTCTTAGCGAATGACATTTTAACACGTGTTTACGAACGTCCCACCGTGCCAAAAGAAGCCTAAGTATGTTGTACACATATTTTTGCAAAAAAAAAAAATTATTGAATATGAATTACGATACTTTAACAACCAACTGATCAATCCACATTCTAGTAACAACTGAAAAATTTGGTTGAATTTTTTGATCCGATTGGGAAAATTTCGGATATAAAAATCAAACGAATTTTTTCAAACAAAATGGTACTCAAGCTCCCTTTGGCACGATGGTGGTGGTTGTAAACGCAATGGTTAAACCATCGTTCTTTAACGATCACCTAACAAATATCATCGTCCGTTCCGCTTGAATCGGCTCCACCATCAGCGCCTGTTCAGAATTAATAAAAGAATCAAATATCTTTGCGGTATCTTTTTTTATTTTTTGGCAATTTTTCAATCCACCATTAGTTTCCAACCGAACCACTATTATCTTTTTGGAAACTTTTTATTATTATTTCTTTGGAAATTTTTCAGTATTATTTTTTGGAAACTTTCCGCCGCTAATGGAGGAGCACAAATGGAAGGTATCGATCTCATGCCAAAATTAAATATTGTCCGTCATGCTTAGGGTTTTTTCATGTCTATATATATATAAGTGTCGGACACATCTCATAAGAGAACCGTGTGAGTGATCGTCCACCTTCTTCCTCCCGGCCGCTGACCTTCTTCATGTCGTCGGTTTCTTCTTCATGTAGCGTGCTCGGCGATCGGCCGCCATCTTCCTCCCGGCCATCGACATCCTCTTTCCGGTGTTATCTTTTTTTGATGTAGTGTGTACGATCGGATCTTGGAGGAGCGAGATTGCCAACATCTCTAGCGAAGTGGTGACTGCCGACAAAATTGAGCAAGAACGGTGGAGCACAAGAGGATTGAGTGTTGTCTCCTTTTTCTTCTTCGTTGTGCAGTAGAAACTCTCATTTATCTTTCTTTCTTTGTAACAGTATTGTATGCTTGAGAAAGAAAAATCAGAAGTTTTGTTTGCACAGTGAACACACCCAAAATTTGGGGAATCGTTTTAATTTTGTGTTCTTTGTGTTAGATGTAATGTATTTACTATGTAGCAGAGTTGTTTTATGCTCACCATGAACGTCGTGAACACTCTCCTACGTACTTGTATTTATATTACCTTACCTCTTGTGAATAGATAATCAAATTCAGTGAGTTTTCCTATCATCTTTTGATAATGATGATGAAGGAAAGGAAGAGAGTTATGGACTAATGACTCGGGATGATAAAGAAGATCATGATGACTCATTTTCTGATGAGGTACAATCTAAAATTATCTTGTCTGATTTAGATTATGAAACTGGTGCTGAGTCAGAGGCCCTCTCATCTTCTGGAAATGAGGACTCTGAACTAGAGAATTCTTATGAAAAGATTGTGGAGAAGTATGAGGCCCTCCTTGAAGCTCTGGGAAAAACAGAAACTTACTAAGAAGCAACCTGAAGAACTTGAACTCCTCAGACCCTTGAAGGGTCATCTTGAGGAAAATACCTTAAAGATCATTGAGCTCAGAGATATTATTGACAAGCATACTAAGATTCTCATCCAAAGGAAAAGAACTATTAAGAAGCTTGTCAATGATCTCCTCAAGGAAAGGGAACTTGTGGCAAAATATTCTAAGCCTCGGACTATTCTCCCTATAATAGACACCTTCTTTGTACTATACAGAAATAGTGTAGGATATAAGGAGAGTAGGAGGAGAACTAAGGCCAAAGGAAAGGCATACATACAACCCATAAAATTCAAAAAGATTCTCTTAACTACAAACGACTATGACCTAAAAAGTGTTCCACAAGTAGAACTAAAGATGTGCACTGTGGAAAGAGTGATCTCAGGGCAGTTCATGAGGAAGTTGTGATGAAGGATAATGACCCCTTTGTGTTTAGTGTCAACACCAGCACCAAGGGTAAGGGAAGTGGGCCTGTAATAAAAGATGCTAGAAAGGGCAAGGCTATGGTTGTGGATGACAAATCACTACCAGTACCACACCACAATTTAAGTAAAGATTCACATGCACTCTCTTGTAGACACCCTTCTGATCTAAAAAGGACTCATCCCACTCTTGTTGTGAGCTCCAAGAGGAGATATAACATGTTTGAGTATTGATGTTGTGAGAAGATTGGACATTTTGTAGTTGATTGTTGGCTTTATCCAACTTCCCCTAAAACTCTACCTAGCAGACCAGTGCCAAGGCCTGGACAATTCCACACTATTCATCTGTCAGGTCCAAAGCCAAGGCAAAGTGCAAGTGCTAATAAGAATCTAGGACCCAATATGATTTGGGTACCTAAGAAAAGATAATTTATTTGGCAGGAATGTCCAAAGGACAACCAAACTCCCATCTGGTACTTGGACAATGGATATTTCAGACATATGACTGGAACAAGAAGCCTTCTAACAGACTACTATTCAGTTCAAGATGGACCCAAAATAATCTTTGTAGGTTCTAATAGAGAGAAGACAAAAGGTTATGGTAAGATTTCAAATAACATAGTCACAATCTCAAGAGTATCTTATGTTGAAGTATTGCAGCACAATCTGATAAGCATAAGCCAACTATATGATCTTGGTTATGACATTTTCTTCCACATGGATAAGTGCTTAATTAAAAATTCTAAAGAGGCCGTACTAATTGGCACCAGGAGTGGAAATATTTACTACTTGAATTTCATTTGTAATGATTTAGGCTCTTCAATCTACCTTGTAGCTGAGAACAGAGCATTATTCTGTGTGAAATGTCACAAAAGACTAGCTCATCTCAACTACAATACCATAAATAAGTTGCTCTCAGCAAAACTTAGTTAGATATGGTCTTAAGTGGATATGTGTCTAGGAAAGCCCTTATGAAGCATGTAAGAAGAGTAAGCAAACAAAGGGCTCATTCAAATTCATTAGGGTTAAGTACATCAGTAGGTGTTTATACATATTACACATGAACTTATTTGTTCTTATGTCAATTCACAGCCTAGGAGGGAAAGTCTATACACTTGTGATTGTTAATGATCATTATATGTTCACTTTGGTGTTCTTCATTAAATAAAAGTCATATACTCTAGAAACTTTCCCTAATTTTGTCAAACAAATTCAGAATGAAATAGACAGTTTTGTGGTCAAGATCAGAAGTGACCATGAGACTGAATTTTAGTCTGGTGTTATGAATAAATTGTATGAAAGCCTAGGTATCATTCTGGAGTTTTCCTCTCCCAGAACTCCACAACAAAATTGAGTTACAAAGAGAAGAAATAGAACCCTAATTGAAGCATATAGGATCTTGTTGAGTGACTCATCTCTCCCAGAATACTTTTGGGCAGAGGCTGTCAACACAGCCTGTTATGTTAAAAATAGGGCATTAATCAACAAGATTCACAATAAGACACCCTATGAGCTTATGAGAGAATTTTTGTTGGAAATAACATTAACTTAAAAACTGCAACATTCAGCTAAGTAGGGCACCTTTGTTTTGTGACTCATCTAGTGCAATCTCAATTTCTAAAATCTTGTATCACGCAGCATGACCAAACATATTGAGATAAAGTATCACTTCATCAGAGAGCATGCGAAAAAAGAGGATATCTGCCTTGAGTTTGTTCCCACTAACAAAGAAGTAGCAGATATTTTCACCAAACCTCTGGATGAAGAGAAGTTCAACTTCTTTAAAATTGAACTGGGCATGTAAAATCTTGAATAAATCCAATGTCTAGCCTTTCAACTAGAAGAGGAGCTTAAAACATTTTCTTCTTGGTGGTGTGCATATAAATTTTTTTTGGGTGCACTCTATTATTTGTTACAATTATTATTGGGTAGTATGCAAATAGTACCTGAAATACTAACCAAGATGTAAGAAATAAAGACTAAACCCCATTCAAAGGAAGAATCAGGAACATGAGGAAAATCAGGGCAAAATCGTCAATAAAAGAAAATCGGCACAATATTTTGATATATTAAATTCCTTACCAGATACATGTTGTTTGGTATTCTTTTTAATTATTATTAAATTAGAAATAGCAGGAAACACTATGTTAAATAAGCCCTAAAAATCCCAAACGTCAGTACCCTAGCTCTCGTATTCTCGCATTCGTCTCGACATAGAAAAATTCCTCACTGTCAAACCCTAACCTCTTCAATGGTACCCAAGGAGAGTTCCTCTGAGAAAATCAACACTGGCAACAAAGTCGACAAGGGCGGATTCAAGTCTTGTTTTGAAGAAATCAGACATGTGATCTTTCTCCTAAGTGTCGCGGGGTTTGAGACAGTCCTGTTAAAACCAACAAAGATTATTCCAACAGCAGTTGAAGAATTTTTTCCAGAATGCAGAGGTTAGTAGCTCCGACCATAAGATTACATCTACTGTACTGAATCATTGTCTGCGAGTCACGACAGGAAGTATCAACCGTCATTTAAATTTTCCCACCCTCCAAGAGGGTGAAGAAGACGAGGAGATAACTAAAGAAAATATAGAAGCAACTCTCGCTTGGTGCGAATACTTTGGAAAATGGTATGCCTCACTGGAGAAGAATGACATGAACATACCAGGAAAATTATTGGCAAACATAACAAGTCCAGCCCTATTATGCAAACCTGGGTCCCATGACCAGATTTTAAGGGACATGTTCAAAGTAATGACTGTTATCATTCTAACCAGGAAGATTGACTGGAGCAAGTTCATTCTAAAAAGGATGAAAGAGTTCATGTCTGCCTCCATTATAGGGAGCATTGTTTCACATTATTTGTTCAAGAGCCTAGGAGATAAGCTAGAGCTACTTCCACAAGTCCCTCTTCACTACCTAAAGAATATTGACTACATGGTCTTAAATAGGTGGGAAAAGTCCTTTCCCACATAGGAGAATGGAGGAGCAAGCTCCAAACTCTCTCAAGGAGAAGAGAGAAAGAAGGACAAAAAGGAAACTAGAACAAGCCCCACGGGGCTAGTGGCTGTCAATAAAAGAAAAATGAGGAAAGCTCATCTAGAAGAAAGTTCTCATCATACCTCCATACCTGTTGAGTGGGAGGAGACAGGGGATCACCACCCTGATCTCTACAAAAATTTGCTTCCTGAAGATGTGGAGAGTTCAACACCTATAAAAGAATCAAGGGGTATGATTGGTCTTGAAGGACAAGTTAATCAAGGACTTAGTCTTCAATTCTCCACAACAATCCTCCAAGAAGCATTCATAATTCATACTGAAGTTTTGGAAGAAATAAGTCAACCATCTCTCATACTGAAGGATATAGTTGAGAGCGAGCCTATACCTGAGTTCTTTGCCCAAGAGACTGAGATTCTTGAATCATCTGCAGAGTTACTGGGGGAGTCAAATCTGAATGACTCAGCCCAACAAGAGGTCATCTTCAAACTGTTGGTCAAAAAACCTGCTACTGAAGACAGCTCTACTGAAATCACCCCCATAGGCAATGAACTTATGATATGGAAGGGAAAGAGCGTGCTTGAAGAACAATTCATTGGGATATGGTCCTCTAAACTATTAACTCCAAACTATCTCTATGAAGACTATGTGGGTCCAACAACCTCACCTCAGAAAGTTGGTGTAGTTGAGACTGAGCTAGTTTTTCCAACAAACAGTTCTGCTGAAGAATCAAAATCCTTTCTGAATCAGCTACATAGAATGATGGATACTCAAGGAAAGAGTATTGAGATATTTGTTGATAAGACAGTCCAAGGTCTGAGGACTGAAATTACTGAAAGAATTTCAGAAGTGTAACGAGAGATGATTCACCTGAACACTCAGACTTTCCAATTTTTCATGAAAGTTGCCACGACAGTGGACTTTACTGCTCAACAAAATGCGATGACCCATCAGGGAATTGATGCCATTATTGAGAATCAGAATGACACTGTAGAAAATCACAGATATGCCTTCCTAATAACTCATGCCAGAATGGCTGATAACAGAATGGTCATTATGGAGAGGATGGATTTCTGTAACCAGTTGTTGGATGGCCACCTTCTAAAGACAAAAGATACTGTGGCGGCATAAGTTAATATGTTAAAGAAATAATTAGTGAAGCTTAAGAAGTTGTATGCAAAGGTTTCATTGAAGAAATAAGAAAGGGGAGAGTAACATAACCTACCATTCTGTCCAACAGGTTATTTGGATATCAAACAACATAAGAACTGCCTTGGATATGGATCCACTTGATTTTACTCCTCAACCTCTCATCCCAGAGACTAACCCAGCTGCTGATAGTGACTATCTGCTACCGAAACACAAACCTTTTGGTGGGACAAGCGCTTTGGGCATAAGGTCCTCCGGTTTTTGAAAAGGGTATCTTACAAGGGTATCAGAGAGGAAAAAATGTTTCGGATTTATAAAGAACAGTAATCACAGATGGTTCACCACCGTATGTTAATTAGTTCGAGTATAAACTATGCAACGGAAGCGTGGTGGACCGTGGTAGAATCATGATGAAACATCACGCAAGTGTCCGCTAGTAAAGCCCAACCAAATCAATTCTTCGACAAGTACCTACCCCTTTAGCCTAATTACATAGTTCTGACACGTATATTTTTATAATATGGCACAGGAATTTCGGGAGCCTAGTCTCAGATTGAGAAATGAGAACACGGATGACACTGACGAGGACAGTTATAGCCCCGACACGCTAGTTGATGAGTGGTCCCCTCCACCTCCTGCCGCACCCACTGGTCATGCAGTACCGGCCCAGCCGACCCCAGTTCAGCAAACGGAGTTGGGGCAGACCCTTACTGCACTATTAGAAACTTTCCGGGCCTCACTACAACAGCAACAGCTGCTACATGCACAGGGCCCTACAGATGCAGAAAGATTGGTGATGTTCAGGAGCTTTCGTCCCCCGACCTACAGAGGGACAGAGTCAGCCATCCAGACTATGCGGTTTAGGGTTTAGGGTTTAGGTTTTTAGGGTTTAGGGTTTAGGGTCAAAGATTTGATTAAGTAAATAATAGGGTACACTAGCTAGAAAGATAAGGAAAAATTTGACTGCATCGAGTTCAAAGCTAAGGAAGAAATTCGACTGCATCGAGTTCAAAGCTAAGGAAAAATTCGGCTGCAACGAGTTCAAGGCTAAGGAAAAGTTCGACTGCATCGAAGAGAAAATGTTCGACTGCATCGAAGATAAAGATTCGACTGCATCAAGTGCATTAAGACAGCATGTTACTGCAGACTAATTTTGTCAAGAGTCAGGGATTTCCTTATATAGCTTTTATATGTTCTAAGTTGACCATACATAATTCATATGTTCTAAGTTGACCATACATAATTCATATGGGTCATTTGACTTTTCAACTGGATTATGTCATGGTTACTTAGATTTATTTTCTACAGCCTGACACGTGGCACAATGGGAAGGTCCTTAAATTAAGGAGCAGATTGTGCAATGATATAAAATCGAATTGATTCACGTGATTTACTCCATGAATTCAGGAATTGTCAGTAAGGAGTAATATTCTCATTCATTAGAGAATATTTCCAAGATTTCAAATACTTTCCTGAATCAAATTTTGAAAGCCGTTGTTCATTCCAAATCTGGATTAATTCATAAAGTGTCTGCTATGCATGTGGAGAGATCCAACCAGAATATTTTCAAGATTAAAAAATTTCCTTATGCAGATTTCAAATAGTTGTTTGAAGTAGTTGCCCAAAGAAGATTGTCTAGACGTTAGAGAATTCAAATTCAACATTTATTCTTTTTGCCCGCCAAACAAAGTATAAAATGAGGACTTGAATACTTGAGAAAAAACTTTTCTTTTTCTGGATATCCAAGCCTTTTAGAGATATTCTGCATCACTCAGTGTTCATAGAGATTCTACACAACTAAATCTTCTATGTTCTATGAAGAATTTTTTAGTGGTAAATCTTCAAAGAGTTCATCTTCAACCACTGTAAGTCATCTTGATCAAGCCAGCTATTTAAAGAAGAAATCTCAAGTGCTGCTCAAGATCCGGAAAAAGAAGTCTGTTGTGTGTGCTTTTATTTGAAGACTCAAGCTTCTACGTGTTGAGTCAAAATCTTTGTAATCTATTACTGTATAGGGTTGATATCGAGTCGAGTTCGAGCGATTTTGGCTCGACTCGAAATCGAAATTTTCGACTTGAACTCGGCTCGAAATCGACTCGAAATCGAAATTGATTTCGAGTCGAGTCGGCTCGACTCGAAATGGCTCGATTCCGCGGCGGCTCGAAATTGAATCGAGTCGGCTCGAAATCGAATCGAGTCGGCTCAAAATTGAATCGAGTCGGCTCAAAATTTAGCAATTTTTCGTTTTATTCATAGTTTGCTCAAAAAAATTGGGCAACCTATAAATTTAGCAAATGAAACACTTAAAGTCTTCCTTCTTTTTATTTATGTTTAAATTTTGTTATTTTTAATCTTAAAATAAGAATATATTAATAAATACATAATTTTTTTAATTAATTCGAGTTAATTCGAATCATATTTCGAGCGATTCAGGGCTGGCTCAAAATCGACTCGAAATCAGATTCGAGTCAAATTGAATCGACTTAAATTGAGTCGAATCAATTTTAACCGATTCCGATTCGTCTCAATTTTCGAACGATTTTCGAGCGATTTTCGAGTTTCGAATAATATGCTCAGCCCTATTACTGTATAGGATCCTTGAAAGATCTGAGTGTAGGATTCCATTGTGAATCTGAGTGTAAGACCTAGCTTTAGATCTGAGTTTGTAGGGCTTGCTGAGCCTGAGTTTGTAAGGCTAGAGGGAAGCTTGAGTTGTAGGATCTAGGTGCATATCTGAGGTGTAGAGCTTAAAGCTTGAAGTGTAGGACCTTTGTAGAGGTCTGTGGTAGGGAACCTTGTTCTTGAGATTGTAAGATTCGAGGATCTGAGAAGAGTATTTGGAGGAGTTTTTACCTACGCTACAATCTGCTAGATATGTGTAGATGGAAAGTGGATGCACTCATTCTGAGAGAACCATCATAAATCTCTGTGTATTGTGCTTTGTTTTTGTGTTCTGCTATTCTTACTGTGCTGGTTAAATAGAACATCCAAATAATCAAAATTAGTAAATCACATATTCACCACCTCTAGGTGAGTAGCAACCCTTGACTTTTAGCGAGAGTCCTTAGCATCGATTGTGTGTACTTGGTGAAATTGGCAAGAATGAAGGAGCTGATGGACAAGACCAATGGTGTTGTGATATATGTGTGGGTGGGGTCTCAGCGAGAGTTCTCGGTCTTGGGCTTGTAACGTCTTTGGGGAAATAAGAGTACTCATGTGATTGATATGACATGTTGATGTGTGATGATATGTTAGACTCATACACGCTATAGGATTCCATGGGTGAAACCCTTATTTATATACATGCTGCATTATATGCTAAACATAGAAACATGTTTGATGTTTAAGACACTAAATCTTGTTGTTGAGATTGTAAGATTCGAGGATCTGAGAAGAGTATTTGGAGGAGTTTTTACCTAAGCTACAATCTGCTAGATATGTGTAGATGGAAAGTGGATGCACTCATTCTGAGAGAACCATCATAAATCTCTGTGTATTGTGCTTTGTTTTTGTGTTCTGCTATTCTTACTGTGCTGGTTAAATAGAACATCCAAATAATCAAAATTAGTAAATCACATATTCACCACCTCTAGGTGAGTAGCAACCCTTGACTTTTAGCGAGAGTCCTTAGCATCGATTGTGTGTACTTGGTGAAATTGGCAAGAATGAAGGAGCTGATGGACAAGGCCAATGGTGTTTTGATCTATGTGTGGGTGGGGTCTCAGCGAGAGTTCTCGGCCTTGGGCTTGTAATGTCTTTGGGGAAATAAGAGTACTCATGTGATTGATATGACATGTTGATGTGTGATGATATGTTAGACTCATATACGCTATAGGATTCCATGGGTGAAACCCTTATTTATATACATGCTGCATTATATGCTAAACATAGAAACATGTTTGATGTTTAAGACACTAAATCTTGTTGTTTTGTGTTAATTTGTGTTTTATTACATATGCATATGAAGTGCTGACCCGCAGGGTAATGGAATGTCTCGGGCTCCGCTAGGGACGGCCGGGATGAGGGGTGTTGGTTACACAGTTGAGGTCAACCTTTGCTGACCCACATTACAATAAATTTTTACATGGCAAGGATCAATCTGAAGTTGCAGTCAGCTCCCCGGCCAAAAAGGTCTAAGCCTCATGAAGTGTTCCACCTCTTATTTTGGTAGTTTGTATTGTTTCCTTTGTTTTGCTTTCAGCTTCCATGCCGAGGTAGTATAGGATTGTTGTACTCTTGATTGGTTTAATGTTGATGATGATTTGGACTTTTGGTTGATGTAAGGCCTTAAAGCCATTTTGGACTCCTATGTACTCGTGGACAGCTTCTAGTCTATGATGAAATGTTTCTGCTGTTTTTTATTCTGAGTTTTGAGATGAGTCGTACTTTTATATCACTTTATAATACTAAAATTGTGACATCTATATGTTGTGAGGCTCCGACCGAACTCATATTATATAGTCATTGCATGAGAGGTGTTACACGAGTCCCGGGCGGCCAACGACCGACCCTTGCGTGGTCGGTCGAGGCTAAGGCCCCTCGTGCGTCGGGCGGCCAAGGGGCGGGCAACCCTTGCGGGGCCGACCGGGGCCGAACTCGCCCGAGCGACTGGCGGCCTTACGCCGGCCCTTGGGGGGCCGGTCGCGACCATGGCCCATGGCCGCCAGCGCATCGGGCGGCCACGGGATGGCCGACACTTACGGGGCTGGCTGGGGCCAAGGTCGCCTATGCGCCTGGCGGCCAAAGGGAGACTAGCCCTTACGGGGCCGGCCGAGGCCGAGGCCTCCTGAGCGTCGGGCGTCCTAGGACCGGCTCTTGTGGGGCTGGTCGTGGTCGAGGCCGCCCGAGCGTCGGGCCACAAAGTGACTACCCAGGGAACTACCTGCGCACAAGATCCCATGTGGTGGTTGGGATCTCATGCACGGTGGTTATCATGCAGATCGGGCACGCAGATCGTGCGCACGATGGTTACGCCGATAACTTTCCATTTTGTTAGTGGGGTGAGAGGGAAATTTGGTTATTTGCAGCCCGAATTTTTTTATGAATTGGGTCTGAACCCATCATACTCCTATCAGAAAAACACATAAAATATAGTTCTTAATCGAAGATTTTTACGGAGTTTCAATGGTCATTCATTTTGAATAAATCATCATCAAAAGACTTATGCAGACAATTCATAAAATTTCAAAAAACAAATTGGCTTATTAAAAAACTTATTTTTTGCTTGCCAGTCGCTTCTAGAACCTTCTTACCATCTCAATTTCTCATATGAGTGGATCAAAAAAAAACTATTTTTTTCTAATAATGTTGTTGATCTCTGAAATAAAATTTAAATAATTTTATTGTTCATTTTAAAGTATTAGTCTGCTTCAGAGCTCAGTTAAACTCCTGTTAGAAATAATAATACAGGTTTTCTTTTGAGAAATTAATGTACAAGAATAATTACATTAGGAATATTAAGTATGAATATATCATTAAATAACAATTAATCAAATAATAAACTACTAAATAATAGATAACTCACACACCATGTGAGAACCGGATCCTCTCCAGTTGGAGCGAACTGGAGGGGATCCAGTTCGCGGCTGGGATCATTTCCCCCCGCATTTAACGGCGGAGCTCCACTCGCAGGACCCACTTTGCGGGGTCCACTCGCTGGCTCCTTCTTCTGCTCCACCGTTAGATGCGGGGGAAAATGATCTCCCCCACGAACTGAATCCCCTCCAGTTCGCTCCAACTAGAAAGGATCCCAGTCCGTAATAAGAAATGTATGATGAGAGAGTAATAAGTGGAAGAAGAAAAAAACATTAGTGACATGTAAAAAAAATTAAATTAAAAAATAAAAGGGAAATGTGTGTCATGCTAGATTATGTTATTAATATATAATAATATGAATGACGTAAGCAAATGCAACTTGATAAATATATATAATCCCATAACCTAATAATCTAATTAAATTACATCCGGTTCAGTTGTCGCAATAATGTTCTCCTTCAGTCCTTCGCCATCCCGGAATCCGGATACACTTCTTTCTTATAATTTAATTAAATTTTTAATTATTTTCTCAGGTTAATGTTATTTTTTATTATTTTTGACGTTTAATGCTGAATAATTTTCTTCCAAAGTAATTCCCTCTGTAAATCTCCTATTCGTCAAGGGTTAAAGGAAAACGATCAGTAGTTAACAAGTCAACGAGCAACGCTAGTACACGAAGACCCTGTCAGCATTCAAATGGCAAGCAAAGGGCGCAAGAGGACCTTTACACGCAAGCGAGTATCATACTCGGCAGGTCGCGCGACCACCCGCAACACAGGCGAGCTTCAAAGACCTTTTAGTACAGGCAGGCTACGAGCAGTACCAGTGGCGAGCAACAGTAATACTCGCTTAGCAGGCGATTTCCGACCAACACCACGAATAATCATCAGTCTGTACTCGTCAGTAACCGAGCCAGGTCGCAAGAAGGCTGATGCCGATAATCGCAGGGTTGGGTCTCCTTGCCCAGAGATCCCCCCCCCCCCCCCCCCCCCCCCAAGGTTTCTTACCTATAAATAGGACTTCAATGGTACAAGAATATGAACTTCGAACCTTGAAAAAAATCCTGACCGCCTCTTTCCTTGAGCTTTTAACTGAGCCTTTGGATCCTTTCTCTGAATAGACAAGTTCTCAGGTAGTGTCCCCCTCGTATCCTGCTCGATCATCTTTGGTTATGGAATGAAAGCTTATTTTAAGCATACAGGTATGTGGTGAGACATCATTATCGCAGCACATGGTGTCTGTTATGTTGTCCCCCTATTTTTGCGTTTTAGCCTGTTTAGCCGTCTAGCCTGACCGCTAGAACAGTAACCTTAGGCTGCACTGATCCGAATTTTGGAGTAGGGATTTTCTCAGCTTCAATAATTGTGACCCTCATCCATGGATTATTGGAATGCCTACATACTTGTTGTGGTCTACTTAACGCTTCTGACAAATTGGGCTAAACTTGGTTGTTTTAGCTCGTGGAGCGGTCAATTGCGTACACAGTCACAGAACAAGAATGATGATACACACGATGTTTTTTACGTGGAAAAATCCCTCCATCGGGTAAAAAACCACGTGAACAGGTCTGTGCCGGTCAAACTCCACTACGAGCTTTGGGTTAAGAGTCTTCTGCAGAATCGAGGGCGATAGGTCACTCCTCGTTACAATTAGGGGATGAGAGAGTACACTTGTACTCGGTGAGCGACAGGCTGCCTCACGTGAAGCTTTCAGTCTGAGACCTTTGACGATGACAAGTGCTCCTGGGCGTCGTGAAGGAGCTAATTACGATCGCTGATTGTGTCGAGTGATGTTGGCAAGGACTTGGGGGATGCTGCACACAAGGAGGCTTCTTTGATCGGTTCGTGGAGAGACGGCGGCTTATAGAAGAAATTCGGCGGGGCTCTAGTCTAAGGAAAAAGAAAGCAAATAGGAGAAAGATGAGAAATGAGGATGCTTGAAACTCCTTTTATAGCCTCAGGGAGGGGGATTACGGTAGTTATCCGACTATCCACACATCGTAACCACCCATAATAATATTTTTAACATAGTTTGGAATGTACATTATTCACATAATATTTACTAAATGCAAGCCATTTATTTTATTAATGGCACACCTCCACTATCCATGGTGGTTATTGGGGGGTTCTCCATGAAATGGGCGACGATGATTGTGGTGGGACGATTGGACTGCGGGGAAGGGCCGACATGTATGGGCGGCCACCTTTACGGCGGACGGCCATCAGCAAAGGAGGACCATGGCCACGGGAGGCGGCCGTGGGAGGAGCGGGATCGGGAACATACCAGGTAGAAATCACAATCGCGGTAGAGGCGGAAGGGTTAATAGACAATATAGGGGAAAACCAGTGAAAATTTGTGCTAGGCGGGGGAGGGGGGGGGGGGTAAGTTTTGTGGCATCGTGAAATTCGGTAGTCACTTCTCAAAAGTGGTGATCCGCGTGATCATTTCCGAGCAATCTTATTGGCCGGTCCAATAGTTATTCGGCAAAATTACAAGACCGCCCTCGCTAAAATCTATAAATAGGTCTAGTTCTATTTCAAAGGGGCCTTTTTTTTATTCACTCGGTCCCCCCCCCCCCCCCCCCCTCGTCCCTTCTCTCTGCAAGGTCTACGTTCAAAACCGCCACCGCAAGGCAAGCCGAAGCCGCAAAGAGAAGACGAGGTTCACGCGAAAGCAAGTCAAGAAGGAGACACGTGAAGCCGCCCCCGCTGTCCGTCAAGACAACTACGAAGGAAGGAGGCGCCCGCATCTCCTGGGAACACACATCAAAAGACTGCCAAAGCAACGCGACGGCCGATGACACCCATCACTCATTCTCCTCCCCTCTCATAAACTGTAACGAGGCGCGACATATCGCCCTCACTTTTATCCCGGAAGCTCTGTTAGAAACGCTCATATAGTGGAAGTTAGGTCGGCACCGTACCGATCGCTGGTTTTTCACTCCGATTGCGAGTTTTCCACGTCATCAGGTCTTCGTCTCAACATCTAATTTATCTTTGACTGTTGGCACGCTCAGCCGCACATGTGCTAAGACGGTTGAATAGTTTCGAGAGCACCGCAGGGTTGCCCAAAGAGATCAGACTCAAAGGTGCAAAAGCTTAATTGGGAGTTGATAGGATTTGTTGCAATTGTTTATATATTTTAAATATTGAAATCTTAAAAATTATTTTTCTTGTAAAAAAAAACATTTACACGAGTTTAAAATCTGAAAACAACGACATTTCAGTATTTAATTATTTTCGAGTTGTGTTTGGTGATACGACCACGTCAGCAATTTGAACGGCAGTTAACTAACGCCGCCCAAAAAAAACCCGTCCACTCAGAGGTGGCTGTGGGCCCCACCAGCGGTCTGGCCGGTGGAACAAACTAATTAAAGGCACGTGGATAACATTTATTTAAGGGAGCCAGTATCCTTACACCAGTTTTGTCTAATGTGATCTTACTTTTTTTTCTAATTTGTCACGTACTTTAAAAAAAACATCTTGTACATATATTTTTAGGAAAATTGTTCAATACAAAAGTTGTAGATCTACAACTTTCGAGATCTATAACTTTCGTGTTGAACATTTGACGAGATCTATAATTTTCGTGTTAAACACTTTTCCTAAATATGCATGTACAAGTCATGCGTTGGAAATACGTCAAGGTTTTGCGTCTTTTGAAAATACGTCTTGTACATGCATTTTTTGGAAATGTGTTCAACATAAAAGTTGTAGATCTCAAAAGGGGCGAAAAATTAGGAGAAAGTGCGGCACGATTAGCCAAAACTGCGATGCGGATATCAGCGCCCTTATTTAAATATTTAAAGATGCATACAAATTTTCCAGGGACAGCCTAATGAATTGAAAAGCCACGGGGGCCAAATTATTGTCGTACTTAATTGTTTTTTTAAGCTTGTATTCACAATAGAAAGAAACCGTACTTAATTGTTGGTGATGAGACAAAATGGCTGTAAGAAGTCCTTCAATTAATTTTGCCCTAGTTGGCTTCTGGGGTGGTACTTCGGCAACCCCTGAGGTAGCAACCGTCGTCTTCTTTAACTGTAGGATGGTACCCCATCATTACACCATGTCACCACAAATATTTTTCTTTTTATGATATAGGTATAGATGGATGTGTACAAAATTTAAAGCACGGAATAATAGTCATAGAATCTCCCACTTGATACAAAGGTGTGTCCAAGAACAATGTTGTGCAATCCTGTATTTGTCAAGTAGATGCATCGAGTCCTCAAGCGGTTGGGTGGACTGAGCCCAGGCGAGTCGAGCTAACATGCCCGCAATCGCCCCATTGCTCGGGGCGAGTGACGAGCCCTGACTTCACCAGGCACCTGTCACCCCCAGACAAGTAGGCCTAGAACCACCTGGACTCGCCCATTTGTATGCAATCAGTTTTTCCAGGAAATCTCATTTTGGCCTGCCAATAGCCACTTCAAAAGACAGTATTCCACTATTGGCAGACCAATTTGAGTTGCATTTAGTAAAACCAAAAGGCGAGATTTCACTATCCGCTGACTAGTTTCAGAAAACTATAAATATAACCCCCGCGGGCACCTTTGGAGAGAACTTCTTCTGCCTCTCTCTCGTTCGGCTAGATTTGGTTGGAGATAACTCTATCTCACTGTTCACCGTGATCTTCGCGTAGGCAGTCAGGTGCTCTCAAGTGTCATCTAAGGTGTCTGACTCGGCATTGACTTGAGAGGGAAAGCTCTATAAGATCATCAACTTTGTGAGCTCCAAGAATAAACATTGAGCATTGAAGACCCTCCCAAGCTACACCAAGCTATATAGCAATGACCAATGGAGAAACTTTATCGGATAACTAGTTTTTTAATCAATTCTTATGCACTCTTTTTTGTGAATAATTAAATTTTGCAGAAATCATAGCTCGTCTTGGTGGAGTTTAGACTCTTGAATTTTGATGCCAAGGACTGAATGTAATTTTGCAACATACAGAATCCTGGGGCTGCTCGACCGGGTTCTCTTCCTCTCCCGCGGCCAACCGTGTTTAGCGGCAAGCCGGATTCGCTCCCCCTCTTCTCTCCGACTTCGGCAACCCATCCCAGACAACGAGAACCGTACGGAATTCGCCCTCGACCTCATCCGCGAGCTCGAATCAACCGCCGCCGGCACCAAATCCCTCGTCGATTTCCACCGCTCATGGCAGAGCACCATCAATTTCCCGTACTCCACATCCTCACCAACCCTAAAAAATCCCCACTCTCCCTCTCCCTCAAACAAGCCATCACCTCCAGCATTTCCCACGGCAAGCTCGTCTCCGGCATCACCGGCACCGCCGCGCCTCTTTCCCCCGCTTCGCTAACCCTTTCTGGATCGAAATCGCCGTCCTCGTCAAACGCGCCTTCACTAATTCCCGCCGCACCCCCGAGCTCTTCGGCATTCGGATCGGCGCCGTCCTCATCACCGGCTTCATCCTCGCCACAATCTTCTGGCGCCTCGACGAATCCCCCAAAGGCGTGAAGGAGCGGCTCGGCTTCTTCGCGATAGCCATGTCCACAATGTTCTACACCTGCGCCGACGCCTTCCCGTCTTCCTCCAGGAGCGCTACGTCTTCATGAGGGAGACCGCATACAACGCCTACCGCCGCTCCTCCTACGTTTCTCCAACGCCATCGTCGGCTTCCCACCGCTCGTCATCCTCTCCATCGCCTTCGCCGCCACCACTTTCTTTTCCGTCGGGCTCGCCGGCGGGATCCACGGATTCATCTTCTTCTTCCTCATCGTGCTCGCCTCGTTCTGGGCGGGGAGCGGGTTCGTCACATTTCTGTCCGGCGTCGTCCACCTGATAGCTACCCATTTGAAATTTTTACATCACCATCAAATTTAAGTTTGACCCAATTGATCCACCGAGGTTCCCGGAGAAGAGCTGTAATCGACGGCTAGCCGACCACGAACTAGCCGACCACGAGAACCCCACTTAGGCAGATTAGCAAGCACAGTTTGCCGCTCTTTGCACTGAAAAAGCTCTTTCGAATCCACACCGCATTTCTAAACAGAAGTGACCGATGAAGAAGAAATATCCTCAATGATTTGGTTGGGAAGCCAGATCAAACCTAACCTAGATCGAACCAATTATGCATAGCCCGAAAAGTATACTCGCAACCCGTGCTAGGGCTAACGTTGTAAATGCAAGCTTGCGAGCTTGTGGGAGTGCCCATAAGGTAGATATTATGGCATCCACACCCCAACAAGATCCGGAATTGCCCGACTATTTCATGACCAACCGTTGAGGTCTTGACGACTCTCGGTGTCTGCTAGTGAGGCCTCCTCGTCCCTCTTCCAATCAAAAATGTATGAGGCTAAAAGAAACTCGACTTGTCTCGCACAATCAATCAAAGTCTATATATGATTGTGGCATGCTCCTTTTCTCAAAGAATGGAGCAATATAGGTAGGTATATCAAATTATTCCATCAAAAATAATAGAAGTAACAAAAGCCTTCCATCCTCATTTTCCTCCTGATTTTCCAACCACTATTGATTTTCCACCACTATTTTTCCAGAAGTCTTAGCCGGCATAAGCAAATCAAAGACATTAGAAGAAAATTTTATAGCTATATTTCTAGCCCACAAGAAGAAATAACTAAGCACATCCAAGTTGAATCATAGTTGAATCTGAAGAATTTGCTTGGACTCAACTATGAACACAACTCGCAAGAGAAGTACGTATACTCAAATCACCCGAAAACCATTTTCAATGAAGCGCGTGGCCAGTTCAGGAGAGGGGGTTCCCCCGGAGGGCCTAATAGTAAGGGGTGCAACCAATTATGAATACTCCGACAGGAGTATTTTAGAGATCAACATTTTGTGGTGCACTTTTTCTCGCAGGATAGCAAATTATTTCATCCGACTTTTTTCGTCCATCCATGCTGGTCGACACGGAATTAATCAAACAATGACAATATACGGATATGGAGAAATAATTGATTGGGCATTGTAGTTACCTACGCTGTGCAATGGAAGAGTAAACTCTATAATGTCATTTACATATAGGGTCTTCCCTTTTTACTCACATGCATAGGAAAAGAGTTGGGGGGAATGGAGAGAGAAGAGACTCTGGCTTCATTTGGATCGGCATTTTCACGTCGGCGTTTGGAGCAAATGCTGACGGACAGCGGGAAAACAAACGGGCGCCTGCGGCGTTTGCTCCGTTTGCAAGATCAAGAGAGAGAAAGGAAGAGAAAGAGAGGAGAGATTTCAATTAGGATGAGGGATTCTCAAGAACATCTTTCCATCTCCTTCTCTGGTCTATGTTAGTTTAAGGCCTTCGTTTGGCGGTAATTTTGAACAGAAATGCTATCGTCATAGAATGAATGTTTTGGATGACAACATTTATGACCACCACCAAGAAAAAAAAACTAATTTTGAACATAAAAGTGGAGGAAGTTCCTTAGGCGAGGTTGGGCGTTCATGAACAACAATAGTTCATAACCACCACATTTATGACCATCTCCACCGTCATGCCAAACGAAGCCTAAGCCTAAGGCTCCGCTTGGAGTGACATTTTTGCACATTGAACAAAAATATCACAATAGAATTGTTTGCACATTGAACAAAAATACCACCAATAAAAGAGAACTATTTTTTGGCGGCGGTTGTCATGTCAAACATATAGATGTGGCATTTCTGTCGAAACTCACCGGAGCAAAATCACTGGAGCAAAATCACTGTGCCAAACGGAGGCCGAGTGCCGAATTAAAAAGAGAAAACCTGCCGGCACATCATTCTCTTCATTCTTCCACTCCATCTAGCTAGTAATTGTGGCGACCCTACAAGAAAACTAGGTTCCAAAACCCGTGCAGCCAATAAAAATCGCTTAGGGTTCATCCTGTTGAACGAAATTGGCAACTGAAGAGAAGTTTGGGAGCTTCGTTGGCAACTGAAGAGAAATGAAATATACGCACGGTTCTGGAACAGAGATTCTCTTATTAGAACGAACAACACTAAACAAACGCTGAAAGTGCGTAGAAACCCAACATAATTGGTATATAATCGCGCCGACTACGACTTCAAAACCCCAGAACCAGCATATTAATCAGATCATTACATCAAAGAAAGAATTATTATAATAACCAAAATTAAGGTGATAAAGAGATTCCCTATGAATCATCTAAAAGCACACAGAAACTATAATGTCCAGGGGTGTAATAATAATTAAGAAGAAGAAAAATGCATAATTGCAGGGATATCCTCTACTCTTCAGAATTACAAACACCTCCCCTCTTGCGCTCAGAAGGGAGGGCTTTTGCAAATTTAAAAGTTAGAGGAGAGGTCCCTATAATTATACAAAGTTGGAGGGTAGGTCATAACAAATGACCCTATGTTCAGCACCCCACCCCCGGCCCAAAAAAAGGGAATTCTATAAAATTGAAAAACGAAGAAAATCATGAACCTCGGCTAAACTCCGGGCAATGCGAAACTGCACAATGCTCATTGGACTGCACCTATTCCTCGGCGCCAACACTGCTCTGCTTCGGCACATACTTCAACCTCGAACTCTTTTCGGTCTTGGGTCTCGACTTGAACTGCCAAGAGACAGTTGATGCGGCGGTTCCCAATGCGCACGCTCCTGCAAGCCGATTCTCGACGCGACCGAGAACGTTCCGTCCTTGAAAATCAGACGTTCGTGGTGATGAGTTCCGAAAGTTGCCTGCGGCAGAATCACAGTTTCCGGATGCTTCCGCTTCCGGAGGAGAAATGAACACTGCATCGTCACATGCAATGGCCTCCTTCCACCCTATATATATACATAAAGAAGTGATTGAATCAACTCGAGATTGGATGGTTTAAAACTCTAGCCCAAAAAATTAGATTAAGGATAACGATTGTGACTTACTCTGAGCAAGGAAAGCCTTTACGGCCTCGCCGGAGAAGATCGTGGCTCCTTCGCAGGTATCTAGATGTGGGTCAAGTTCGGCGGCACTGGTAGCAGGCACATCTACTTTTACATCGTCGCAATCATTATGAACCGAAATTTCGTTCCCGTGGCGACTCACCGGCCGCCAAAGCTTAGTTGTGGTCTTATGGAGACTGCTCGAACAGGAATCGGGCTTAACCGGTTTGTCTTCAATTTGGGGTTCCAAGACAGGATACGAATTATGGAGGTCGCTGGATTCGAGTGAAACATTAATGGAACCAATAAGGACTTCCCTGCTTTCCACATCTCTGCCATTTCTTCCGCGATCTTCGTTGTCGGACTTGGATTTTATGGTCCAAACTTTCCGTCCATTTGCTTTAACTGAGGACTTCGATGTGGAATTGTTGGCAGCTTGGAAACCATGGGGGGTGTTATTCTGATTTGGCTTGGAGTTTGGATGTCGCGGATAACTTGGCTGCATGTAAGTACTCGCTCTATGAATTTGAGAAAGTTTTTCCTGTGCGGGATCGTCGGTACGAAATGGTAAATCCGTTCCCTTCCCGCAATGGCCGGAATTTTGCTTCTGTATGTGCTGGCTTCTGCACTTCACGGAGTTCACATCATCTTCAGCGGTTGACGATTCCGCGGAGCCGAAGAGCTGCTGCTCTTGAATTTGTGAGGGTTCAGAGGTGTAGTCCTCTGATGACGCCCTTGGGCTGGAAGTGTCTGGGGACACCGTGACGTCAGAAGGAAAGTCAAGTGAAGGGATTTTAATGTCTACTTTCTCGCCGCTCGACAATTCCTTCACCTTTTGCTCCTTCTGCCTCAGCTTCTTCAGACGTTTCTTTTCTAAAACTTCAGCTCGCCTGCCAAATTGAAAAACAAAACCGAAAAAGTCAAAGATTTGGGAAAATTTCAGGTTATGAAGAATTACAACATAAAAGCATCTATATTATCATCAGGATATTTTGCAAAACAAATACAGTCGTATGTCTTAAAATACAACTACAAATACAACCATCCCATTCCTTCTTACAGCTCTCCCCTCCACCTAGACCCATTTGTTCTGCAGAATCCCCTTCAGAAATCTGAATTAAGTGCAGGAATTTCACCAATTCTGCTGTGAATACCCTGAATCAGCAAACATACCCCCTTCATTGGACCTTAATTATTTGCTTATGCTCTAATTTGAAATGTATGCTGCTTAGTGTTGATTATTTGATGAGAAAAAGTGTGATTTGGGATCTTAACTTGTAAAAATTTGTACAATTTTAATTCGACCTAGAATATTTATTCGCCAAACATTTAATCAAAACACTCTTTGCTTCAACTTAAATAAATCATGCTTGAGTTTCTAATGCATCATTCCAGATTCCTACAACATTCCATGAACACATGCACATCTACACCCATCCCGCATAGGAATGCAATCTTTCAGTAACGTGTGAATTGTTATTGCTAACTAGTGACACTCAATTTTGTAAGGTAAATTAATTATTCTTTATTCAATTTGACTTGCGATAACATATATTGTTAATGTTCAAATTTGCCTAAGAACATATTATTTGTTAATCAGTTTTAGGCACCGTTTGGTGCGGTTTTTTTGTTCCGGTGAGTTTGAAGAAAAATACCACTGTCATAGGATGTATGTTTGGTATGACAACAGTTATGATGGCCATAAAAACCTAGTTTTGAACACGGTTCATAACCACCGCGTTCGTGACCGCCACAGGCACCGCCGCGCCAAACAGGGCCTTTAATGATCAAGTTTTACATAAAAAATTATTGTTTGTTAGCCATTTAACAAAACACATTAATTGCTCATGTATTTTATTTCCATCTTTTGTCTTTTGCTGGAACGAGATGATGAGAATTGTCCAAGTAAGAAAGAGCTGCTTATCTCTTCTGGGAGAACAAACAAATTCCATCTTTTGCAGCTTCCACTAATTTGTTGTCTGCATTATCTATAGATTTACCTTTAAAGTCCAAATAATCAACCAATTGCCCTTCAGAAAAACTCTCATTCACGCCCGCAACATATCTCTAAATTTTTCTTCTATGGATCATCTTTGTCACAATGATATCAAATTGCAACTCATCATATTATCCATATTTATAGATAAATATTGATAAGAAGCACCCAAAGTTCTTAAGTGCCACGATCTTATAGTACAAGAGATGGAAACCATATAGGAAAATAAAACACAAGACAAATGGCTAGACTACCTCCACGGTTGAAAATCTTGGGTGTGGGGTGGCTCATTATTGCTGAGCAAAATGTTGATGTATTTGATAAGTAATGCATGATTTGTGGTGCGGAGATATACACAAGTTTTGGCATTGCTTATGAGGATATCTTTTCTGTTGAAACGAAGATGAATGCCAACAAGGGCTTACTACATCATGTCCCCCCCCCCAACACAAACACACACAGCAAGGGTGGAATCTTCGGCAACGAAATATCAAGAATGATTACCATTCTCCATGGAGATCGGTGGATGAGGTATACATGAGCATCCCTCCTCGGTTCATGCGCTCATAAGATAATATTCGTAGAAAGGTCATATATGGATTAAAATAATCCCATGAAGAACTTAAGTCTGTTTGTATGCACAGAAGTAATGATCGTGGATCAGCGATATTATAGCACTCGGCAATGGCCGATCATCACACGATGAGTGCAACAGACCTATAACAAATCCTAAAATGATGATGCAGAACAAATGCAAGCACACACAATCCAATGGGCAAGCTACGACTCAAACAGTAACAACCATAATGCAAATGTGAAACTTGAATCATGCAAAGCGCAATCGATTAAACAATGTTAATTTCAAAATTCTCATATAACATTACAACTCATCACAAATATAAAAATTTAGGCAAGCATGTAATAACGACACGAAATTAAGATTGCCTGAAATTAAGTACAGGGTGAAGAAGTGTTGCACATCTACCAAAAGGAAAGAATCACATCAAATTGAGCAAAATACTACTTGAAATACAAGGAACCCATATAATGCAAAGAAATGAAAATTGGAAGAAAATAACTCATAAGTAATCAGTGTCGGTGGTGGAGGGGAAGATCTGATGGTGGCGGTGGTTGTCTCGCAGGGAGAATGTTGTTGTGTAGGGGATGTCAGAGAGGGGCTGTGGTTGTTTGGTGGATGGGATGGGAGTGTGGTATGTGTGAAAATTTTAGAATAACTAAATTTCATTGCTCCAAAAAACTTTATATTACATAGGTATGACCCCCTATTTATACAGGAAGGGGGGGAATACAACAGACGATGTAGGACTAAAAAATAAATGCCTACAACAGACGACGAGGCGGATAGATATTATAGACCACGCGGATTGTGCGGTTAGACAAGCTAACCGCCAAAAAACAGCAAAACGAAGTATCCACCGGCCTCTAATCAATAGATCGCAGTATACCACCACGAACAACAAAAGCGGTAAGAAAGATTCTAACCGCCAGACCACAACAGATTTAACCTTCTCTGATTGCCAGACCGCAACGGTTAATCTCCACCAGACTTCTCTTGCTCTATCAAAGGTGCGACTACGTTGGTCATCCATAAGACAACTAGACCACCAAACCAGACCTCCAAGCCGCCAGGTCTAATCCGCCAGAACAGATTGTCAGACCACCAGAGCTTTGTGTTCTAATACTTCCCCTTAAGCTGAAGCATATATGTCAACCATGCCCACCTTGTCATAGATGTTTGGAAAAGAAGTGGACACTGGTTTGGTAAAGACATTGGTTAGTTCTCTGTCAGAAGTAACAATCGGAATGCAAATTTGATTCATTAATATTTCTTCACAAATAAAGTGGCAGTCAAATTCAATATGTTTTGTCATGTCATTAAAAACTGGATTTTTCAATATGTATATAACGACTTTGTTGTCACAGAACATTGGCAAGAGATGATCATAGATCTCTCCTAAGTCAAGCATAAGTATTTGTAACCATTTCAACTGGCAAGTTGTCAAAATCATGCTTTTGTATTCAGCTTCAGCACTTGATTTGGACACAATAAATTGTTTCTTGTTTTTCCAGCTAACCAGATTTCCTCCTATAAAGATGCAAAAACAAAACATAGACTTTCTATCTTCTTTATCATCAGCTATCAGAGTAGGCTTCAATCCTCAAATGGTTATTCTTCTGAAATAATAACCCCATTCCTAAAGATTCTTTCACATATTCTAAGATTTTTAGAGTTGAATGAAGATGACACTCTCTGAAAGTTTGCATAAACTAACTAACCCTGCCTACCGCATAACAGATATCAGGTATCTGGTCTTGTGACAGTAAAATAGGTGAGTTTTCCTACTAGTCGTCTATACCTGATATTATCTGAAAGAAGAGGTGAATACTCACTCTAACACTTGTCATCGCCAACAGTCAGCAGAAATCAAGCGGGTCTTGCCCGAAGAAGACCGGTCTCTTTCAAAAGATTCAATGCATATTTCTGTTGTGAGAGCACTACAGAGTTGTATTTTTGTGAGATTGTTATTTCCAAAAAGTACTTAGGAGATCTCATATTTTCTGTAACAAAGTGTTGCAGAAGATGTTTCTTGGTTGCTCCATGTATACCGCTTTCTACAGATCATCATAAAAGACATTCTTGACATTTAACCGAGACATCTTTCAATCCTAGTTAATGGCCACAGAAAAGAGAACACGGATCGTGCTAATGTGAGCAACCGGGGAGAAGGTGTTAAAGAAGTTGACACCATATGTCTGAGTAAAACCTTTGGCAACCAACCTAGCCTTATAGTGATTTATAGTACCATCAGGATGAAACTTCATGACAAAGACCCATCGACAACCAACCGCATCTGCTCCTGGAGGGGTAGGGGCAAGAGTCCAAGTGTCTTTTTCGGTTAAGGTCTGCATCTCTTCGTCCATAGCAACTTTCCGATGAGCAATAGTAAGAGTCTCTTGATAAGTGATCGGGGTGACAGTGATCGAGAGAGCGAGAGCAAACTCTTGCAAGTGGGGGGAAAGACGAGCATATGAGACAACATCATGAATGGAATGTTGAGTGCATTTCTGAACTCCCTTCCGTAAAGCAATGGGAAGATCAAGATCCGACATGTCCTCTGTATCAGATCCATTCGTCGGAGAGTGTTGGTCCGAGAACTGTTAGTGATGACTCTAGATGTAGGGAAGCAGTGTCGGGAGAAAGGGATGGAGAGACAGAGACTGGTGGTGGAAGAGAAGGAACATCAAGCTCAGGTAGAGGTGGAGAAACAATAGGTGAACCAGGAGGATCAACAGGAGGTGAGAGATAAGAGGCTTGAGCAAAGTAAGGAGTATCTTCAAAGAAAGTGACGTCGGCAGAGATATATTGTTTCTGAATAAGAGGATCATAGCACCGATACCCCTTTTGAGTTGGAGAGTAGCCATGAAAGATGCATTTAACGGAGCGAGGAGAGAGTTTATCACGACTAGGAGAAGTAGAGTGGACAAACGTCGTACAGTAAAAGACTCGCATAGGTAAAAGAAACTGTGTGACATCTGGATACAGGATGAGAAGGATGTTTTGTCGTGGAGAACCGAAGGAATACAGATGATGAGATGACATAAATAAGAACAACATGACTCCAATAAGATCGAGGGACATTCATTTGAGTGAGAAGGGTGTGAGCAACATTCAGGCGATGACGAATTTTGCGTTCAACAACGCAATTTTTTTGAAGTATACACATAGCTGGTTTGATGAATAGTATCATGATGCATACAAAAAACCGAGAATTGATGACTAAGATACTTTTTAGCGTTATCAGTGAGAAGAACTTTTATAAGCACACCAAACTGTGTGCGTATTTCATTATAAAAGACAGTAAACACAAGGAAAAGTTCATAATGTTCTTTTAAAAAATACAACCAAGTACATCTACAAAAGTCATCAATAAAGGTAACAAAATACAAACTGTCCCTACCAACAGATCGAGTAAGAGAGGGACCTCAAATATCAGAATGGACAAGATCAAAAGGACGAGAAGAACTACGCCCTTGTCTTGCTTCAATGAGAGCAGAGGTGTCGATATTGACCACAGAGTGACCTCCACAGCCACTAGTGTTACCACGAAGAGCCGGATGAGCAATGGTGTCGAGATGGGGCGGAGAGGAAAGCAAGGGATGCTGAAGAAGAATATTGACAGCAGAGATGCGAGCAGCAGTAGCATTAAGGGTGGAAGAGTCAGTCTCTCCGAAAATTTATTGTCAGATCATATCAAAAGATTCTAGAAGGAGAAGATAACACGGCATCAGAAGTTCCTGGAAGTGTTTGAGTTGTTCAGCAAGATCAACAAAGAAAAGACGATGCTGAAAAAGTTTGATGCCAAGAGCTTGCACCTCCTTGTAAGCAGCATCAGAAGTCGTAGTTGGGCGGGCAAAAAGGTCAGCATATAACATGCATATGCGTGAAATTTAAGCTCTCTTGGAGTGTAGGCATTCATCAGAGACACTATTAGCAAGCCACGTTCTCACGAGAGCATCACTAGCGTCCCAATCATCAAAGGCAGCAGATCCTCGTTCAGGAGGGTCATCAAGAAGATGATGTTTGCGCTGAGGTCGTAATAAGTATATAAAGGAAACACTCTAATCCAGATAATTTATGTCAGTCAACTTGGAGACAGTGTCAAGATTGTCGAGAGTGGAAACAAAGGGAGCAGTTAGAACTGGAGGCACGAATAGAGTGGAACAAGAGAGGGTCGGAGTATCCATAGTAGAGAAATCGGACAAAAAAAGGCTACCCGCACGGACGGAGAAATAGACCGCTCCTGAAAGAGGAATTCGTGAAAAACGCAAAGGGCAACAAGAAAGCGGGCAGAAAGCTCTAACCGCGCAGAAAGACAGAGGCAGCACAAAAAAGAGCTGAGATTGCGAAGGTGGTTAGAAAATCAGAATTCGTACATGCAGAAAAGGAGCGGGCAGTTAGAAAATCGGAGTCCGCCATAGAAGGATTGAGTTATAGCTCTGATACCATGTGGAAATTTTAGAATAACTGAATTTTATTATTCCAAAAAAACTTAATATTACACAGGTATGACTCCCCCTATTTATAGAAGAAAGGGGGGAGAGAGAATACAACAGACGATATGGGAATAAAAAATACAATGTCTACAACAGGCGACTAGGCGAATAAATATTTACAGGCTGCGCGGGTTGTGAAGTTAGACAAGCTAACAGCCCAACAACAGCAATTCAAACGAGTATCCGTCAGCCTCTAATCAATAAAACGCAGTAGGCCACCATGAACAACAGGAGCGGTTAGACAGATTCTAACCGCCAGACCGCAACAACTTTAGCCTTCTTTGATTGCCAGACCACAACAGCGGTTAATCTCTACCAGGCTTCTCTTGCTCTATCAAAGGTGCGACTATGTTGGTCATCCTCAAGACAGCCAGACCGTCAAACCAGACCTCCAAGCCACCAGAGCAGGCCTCCAGACCGCCAGGTCCAGTTCGCCAGATCAGACAACCAGACCACCAGGGTTTATGTTCTAACAGTATGGAGGATCTTTTAAGGTTATATTTGAGTGGGGCGGGTTTGGTATGGCTTGGGGATGGATTGGACTAGGTCAGGAGGGTTGTTGAAAGAAGGATGATGGATAGGTGTGGTGTTGGGGAGGTTGATGGAGTGTATATATAGAGGGATATTGTTGTCGATATGGGACGGGATTGGTGGAGGCTGGAATCCGGCAGCAAGGGGCTCAAATGAGGTATGAAGGGAGGGGGCAGGTTGGTTGGAGCTTACATGGCCGTTGGAGGCCGGCAGAGACCGACAGAGGGTTGGAGAGGTGGAAATTGGACTGGATGTGTTGTCTTGGGGTCGGGGAGGGTGGGGACAATGGCAACAGACTCGAAATGGGGGAGTCAGTGGCTAGACGAGGTACTAGCGTGGTCACCGGAGGCTGGAAGCATAGTAATTGACGACGATGACAGGCGTGCAGCCCTTGGAGTCAACACCAGAGGGATCAAGCTTTTACATCTTAGACCGAGTGTTTTTTTAGAAACAGTAACTCTTGATAATCCCCTTCAGTCGGTTGCACGTAAAACATAGAGGGGAATTAGATTAAGTGATCTGAAGGCCCAAATCGGTTGATCACATTACTTGACCTATTTCTCAAAATATGGGTCCGAAAAATAAAACAAATACATGAAAAATGCAGAAAATGAGCCTGATACGATCACGATCTCTGAACGTCCATTTGACGAGCCAAAATTACGATCTCGTAAATCTCCCCAATGCGACACGATCGATCACTATCAATGGCCCTTGGTATTTGTGAAAGTGAATGGCTCAGGTTTTTAATGAGGGATCATATGTTCCTTTCTAAGAATCAAATTTGTTTGTTTTCTAACAATAAAATTGTCATTTTATTGACCAAAATCTAATCCAACATAAAGTTACTAAACCTATAGAGATAAGGAAAAAATGATAATGGTGCATTGGTGCCTTTAACTCCTAGTAAATCTGAAGAGAAACTTCCAAATATTTTTATTAAAGTTAGTGTCTTCTCTTTTTTGTAAATATATAATCGAGTTGACAAGAGGGGGAGTGTTGCAACTAAATGATAATTTAGATGGGAGTGAAAGTGTAATGGTCAGCTCAAAGAATGGAGTTGATCAACGATAAAGGTTCAAATTTGTTCTCTAAATCTTGATGTTATAGAATTTCAAGCATATGTGGTGGTCAAAGGTGAAATGGACAACAGCATGATGTATTAAAAAAGAATTTAAGTAGGTTCGTGTCAAGAAGAAACCATTTAGGCTGACTCAAGTTCAAATCACATGACCCATAACTCATTACAACTCACACAACACTATATTGGCCCATAACTAAAATTAAATTACTTAAGACATGCCTCGCATAAACCATTAACCATTAAATGCGCGTCAAAATATATGTACTTTTAATCCAAAATAAGAAAACACAAAAATGTCTACTATGGTCCTGCATAAGTGAAATGGTAAGCTTGCATTAAGGATTTTAATGGATAATGACTTAAAGTATGTGTTAAGCACGAACTAGGGAAGAAGAAGAACTAGGGGAAGAAGATAGAGATTAGGGTTGAATAAGAAGGAAGGGAAAATACCTTGGATAATACTTGCATGCCTCCAAAAGAGAGGGGTCCGGGTATATATAACCCGGGACCCAAGGCCGGCCAACCAAGGGGGCCGGCCGGCCCCCATGGGGCTGAACCAAATGTGGTTCAGCCCCCCTGAGCCGATCTTTTAAGAAGAGGGGGCTGAACCCATTGGTTCAGCCCCGTTGTTGCCTCGCACGCGCCGCTGCCGCCGCTCGTAATGTTGCCCAAATAGCCAAGCCTCGTCTGGAGGCCTAACATTCCCTGCTTCATCAAAAACCAGCTTGTCCTCAAGTGGGTAATCGGGGTAAAGCGCCTGGAACTCCAGCAAGTCCACCCAAGTATTGTGCTCCGCGGAGAGATCCTTCCATTTAATTAGCAGCTCGGGACAGTACACTGTGCCCCGACGTTTCCACTTGATCAAAAGTACATCTGCCGGAATGGGGCGAAGCTCGCCGCTAGAAGTAGCCTCTGGCAGCACGGGAAAGATCGGAACAGCCTCACCCAGCTTACGCTTCAACACGGAGACATGAAAGGTAGGATGAATCTGTGAGCCCTCGGGCAAAGCCAAGGTATACGCAACTGGCCCGACCCGTCGCGTGATCCGAAATGGTCCATAGTAGCGAGGTGCCAGCTTCTGATTTGTCCTCTGCGCCACAGACAACTGCCGGTAAGGGCGAAGTTTGAGGAAAACCTCATCCCCCACCTGGAACTCTCTTTCCGTCCGCTGTCGATCTGTCTGTGCTTTCATACGATCCTGCGCCGCCCGAAGATTCTCGCGCAAGGTGGCGAGGATCCGATCACGATCACGGAGCGCCCGATCAACTGCTGCCACTGCGGTCACTGCCGGACTCGTAACTGCTTAAGGAGGGAGGTGGCCGACCATAGACGACCTCAAAAGGGGTGAGTTTGCTAGCGGAGTGATACGAAGTGTTGAAGCAATACTCCGCCCAATGTAACCAACTGGCCCATGTCCTTGGCTCATCCATGATAAAGCAACGAATGTAAGTTTCCACTCCCCGATTCAAGACCTCCGTTTGTCCATCGGTCTGGGGATGGTGAGCCGTGCTGAAACGTAATGAAGTCCCCTGCAAGCGGAAGAGTTCCGTCCAAAATCTGCCAACGAAGGTAGGGTCCCGATTGGAAATGATCGCCCGGGGAACCCCATGCAATCGAACAATCTCCCGAGCAAATAAAGCCGCCACAGACTCCCCCGTGTAAGGGTGGCTCAGAGCAAGGAAGTGCCCATACTTGGACAACTTGTCCACCACCACTAAGATAACTGTTTTACCATGCGACTTGGGCAGCCCATCAATGAAGTCCATCGAAACCGTATCCCAGATTTCATGCGGAATCTCTAAGGGAGTGAGTAGCCCGGCTGGAGAAGTAGTCTCATATTTCTGCCGCTGGCAGACATCACATTTCTGAACCAACTCCTGAATGTCACGGCGCATCCCCTTCCAAAATACATTTGCCCGAGCCCGCTGGAGAGTGCGAAGAATACCCGCGTGACCGCCCGTCGGCGACGAATGGAACTCATGCATCATCACCGTTCACCAAGCTGACTGCCCAGGAATGACCACTCGTCCCTGATAATATAGCCGGTCATTTTGTAAGTGATAACCGGGGGTTACCTCACGAGCCTGCCGCAGGTTCTCCACAATAACCCGTAACTCGGGATCTCGCTGCACCTCCTCCTGAATCTCATCCAGCTACTCCAACTGTGGCATAGAAATGTGCGCCAAGGCCCCCTCAGGTAAGCGCGATAGGGCGTCAGCCACCCGATTGTCCTTCCCCGGCCGATACTCGATCTCATAATCGTATCCCAACAACTTGGTGACCCACTTCTGTTGAAGAGGGGAAGAAATCCGCTGCTCGAGAAGGTGCTTCAAGCTCTGATGATCTGTCCATATTTTAAAATGATGTCCCAGCAGGTATGGCCGCCATAGGGCCACCGCATGAATAACCGTCAGCATCTCCTTTTCATACACCGATAGTCTCAGTGTCCGTGGAGCCAAGGCCTTACTGTAGAAGGCGATCGGTCGTCCCTCCTGCATCAAGACCGCTCCCATTCCCACGCCGGAAGCATCCGTCTCCACCACAAACTCCTTAGTGAAATCTGGAAGTGCCAGCACTGGAGTCGTCGTCATCGCCCTCTTCAACGCCTGAAAAGCGGTCTCGGCCTCCTCCTGCCACGAGAAAGCATCCTTCTGTAGCAGTTGCGTAAGTGGCCGAGCAATCTTCCCATAATCCCGCACAAAACGCCGGTAGTACCCGGTGAGGCCCAAGAACCCCCTCAACGCCCGAATGGTCAAGGGCCGTGGCCAAGCAATCATACTCTCGATCTTCCGTGGGTCGGCTTTCACCCCATCCGCTGAAACTAGATGTCCCAAGTACTCCACCTCCTGTTGTCCAAAAGAACACTTGGACCTCTTAGCATAGAGCTTATGTTGTCGAAGAGTAGAGAAGACCTGAGCCACATGACGTAAATGATCCTCCCAAGTAGCGTTGTAGATCAGGATATCATCAAAGAAGATCAAGACGAAGTGTCGCAGGAATGGGCGAAAAATCTCGTTCATATTGGCCTGAAAAGTAGACGGTCCCCCCGTCAATCCATTCGCCATCACTAAGAACTCATAGTGTCCGTCATGAGTCCTGAAAGCCGTCTTATGCACGTCCTCCTCCTTCATAAGAATCTGATAATAGCCGGATCGCAAATCCAGCTTCGTGAATCTAGTCGCCCCACTCAACTCATCCAACAGCTCCTCAATCACGGGAATCGGAAACTTGTCCTTCACGGTGACACTGTTTAAGGCACGGTAATCTACGCAGAAACGCCAAGATCCGTCCTTTTTAACCAGAATAATCGGTGCTGAGAAGGAACTGGTACTAGGCCGTATAATGCCGGCAACAAGCACTTCTTTCACACTACGCTCGATCTCTGCGTTATGCATGTGAGGGTACCTGTAAGGACGAGTGTTGGGCGGCTCCGCCCCAGTCTGTAGCACAATCTGGTGATCACGGAACCGTGACGGTGGAAGTGTCCCCGGTTCTTGGAAAATGTCCCCATACTCCTCCACTAATGTCCGCATCTGGTCAGGAACCTCCATCGGTCTATCCTCGTCAGACCTCACCCCCAACAGGACCGTCATCAAACTATTGGACTCCTGAAGCTGTTGTAGGCTGCGAATGGAAATATCTTTGACCGGAGAAGATCTGAGCCCTTTCAAACAGAACTGGCGCTCCCCTTGCGAGAACTCCATTGTCATCTGGTCTCAGTCAAAAGTCACCCTCCTCAACTGCTGCAGCCACTGCACTCCAAGCACCATATCTGAGCCTCGGATCGGTAAGAGATAGACATCTGTGCACCCCACATAACCCTGCATCCGAAGCTCCATCGCCTTCAACACTCTCTGGCACTGTAGTTTGCTGTCGTCTGCCACCATAACATGGAACGCCGCTCCTACGTCAATCACGTGCCCCACCTTTCGTGTCACATCTGGATGAATAAAATTATGAGTACTCCCACTGTCCACCAGAATGGTCACCCTCTCCTGCTGAATCCACCCCGCCAGCCGCATAGTAAGAGGAGGTGGATTGCACCCTTCCATGGCATGTAGGGACACACCCAACTCCGTCAAGTCTAAGTCCCCCCCAGACTCCAACTCCTCCTCCGGAAACTCGTCCTCCTCCAGCCGCTCCTCCTGATGCAACATAAAGACCTGGACCTTCTGGCACTTGTGTCCTGGCGTAAATTTATCACAATTAAAGCAAAGGTCTTTCTCCTTCCGTGCTTGTAACTCGTTCCAAGACAACCGTGTCACCGTCGGTCGGCCGGCCACTGGAGTCTCTCTCCTGGCCGCGGCCGGTGTAGTAGTATGCCTTGCCATACTGCGGGCTCGTTGCCTATTTAACTTTTCCTCTTGGATGCGCGCCAAGCTGATCGCGTGGTTCAGACTACGGGGCATGTAAGCATGAATCTCATCGCGTAAGTGATCCTTCAGTCCTGATACAAAACAGCTGAGGAGTGTCTTTTCTTCCCACTGAACCCTGTTGGCCAACTTCTCAAACTTTGTTCTGTACTCCATCACTGTACCCTTCTGCCGTAGCTTCAGTAAAAGCGCCTCAAAGTCTTCAAACTCCAAAGGCCCAAACCGAGCCGTGAAGCCTTCCACAAACTCCTCCCACGGAACATACTCCCGTCCCCACAAGAATCACTGTGTCCACTGGAACGCGTCGTCCTCCAGATGGAAGGACGCTAGCTGCACCCACTGAGCCTCTGGCACCTCCTGATAGCTGAAAAACAACTCAGCTTTTTGTACCCTCTCCAAAGCGTCGCCCCCACTGTACCGAGGGAAATTCATCCGAGTTAACTTGGGAGCCATGTACGGCCTTTGGCCGCGTTCCCCCGCCATTGGGGCCCCATGACGGAAAGGCCCCCCTTCTCCCCACTGCACCCCTCTTCCAAAGCCTGGTGGTTGCCCTCTTCCTGCCGGTGGGGGTAACAACCCATCCCGACCTTGCCTCCAAGGAGCATGCTCGGTAAAAGTCCCAGCCCTTCCGTCAACACCAGTTGCGAAGCCGCCACCCCTGCCGGCCATGTCCAGGCCTGCCGTCCCAAATCCGGCCCTCCCCGTGGTTGCCCCGGGGGGTCCAGCCACTCCGAAGCCACCCCCAGCCATGCCGAAGCCACCCGGCCCAAACCCGGCGCCCTGATGGCTCGCCGGCCCCGATCCGAGCCCCACAGGGGCCGCTGATGCCCAGCCGACCCCGCTGGAGCCTCCTACGACATTTCCCGCCCCTCCGTAGCCCGCCGGGACAAACCCGACCCCCTGCATGCTCGCCACCCCCGATCCAGCCCAGCCACCGCCAACAGCTGCCGATCTGGGCCTCTGCGTGTGCGCTGAAGCCGATCCCGACCAACCGACACCACCCCAGGCCGATCCGGCCCCTCCGTGGTACGCCGCACCCGATCCAGCCCCCGCATGGCTCGCAGCAGCAAGTCCGACGCCAGCCGCCCCCGATCCGGCGCTTCCCGCACCCGATCCACCAAGTCCGGGCATTTCCGGCCTATTCCTTGTAGATCCGCCCGGTTCCTCCTCTGCCACCGCATTGTCCTTCAAATTTTGCGCTAATAGCGTCATGATATCGTTCAAGCGGTCGTCGATTCGCTCTTCCAACCTTTGAGTGGACGTTTTGACATTTTCTTCGATGGCGGCTACCGAATCGGTAAGCCCCATCAAATTCTCCTCTAGGGTTTCCAAGCGGCCATTCTCCTCTTGCGAGCGTGTAGTCACCATGATGGAGGAAGGAATCCTCTGATACCAAATGTTAAGCACGAACTAGGGAAGAAGAAGAAGAACTAGGGGAAGAAGATAGAGATTAGGGTTGAATAAGAAGGAAGGGAAAATACCTTGGATAATACTTGCATGCCTCCAAAAGAGAGGGGTCCGGGTATATAATACCCGGGACCCAAGGCCGGCCAACCAAGGGGGCCGGCCGGCCCCCATGGGGCTGAACCAAATGTGGTTCAGCCCCCCTGAGCCGATCTTTTAAGAAGAGGGGGCTGAACCCATTGGTTCAGCCCCGTTGTTGCCTCGCACGCGTCGTTGTCGCCGCTCGTAATGTTGCCCAAATAGCCTAGCCTCGTCTGGAGGCCTAACAGTATGTATATTTTGTTTTACAATTATTTACTGTAAAAAAAAATGCAGGTGCATATGATGTTGCACTGCATGCTTTTCCTAGCGGGTACAAGCTACCAAAGGATAGAAGGGAGTTGCAAGATAATCGACTTGATTTTACAATCAAGTAGGGTGTCAATCATTAGACATGACAATCTGTGTCCATGATAATACATATATTATATATATTTTAAGCGCTAAAGTTAGCCATTAACCATGAACATATGGCGTGCCTTCATTCATTTAAGATCTTTATTAGACAATCAAGTATAATGTGTCAATCATTAGACATGACAATCTGTGTCCATCATCAATGATAGTACACATTATATATATTTTAAACCCTATATTTAGCTATTAACAATGAACATTTAGCATGCCTTAATTCATTTAAGGTCTATATTTACACTTTTTTTAAATTCCAAGTCAAATGAAGGCATCACAAAAATAATGGAGCACCTGGCCAAGAAAGAGCTGATTTGGAGACATTCCCGTGAAAAAACCAAGTACACGCCATGTACCCGGGACGTGAAACATCCAATGTCATTAAGAGGCTCATCCCTCAAGTCGTGGTGTCAGCTACAACAGTTTTTGAAGTACAGACCCAATGTACATGTTGTATATCATGGGTGTGTAAGGTCAATTTATCACCAAACGACTATCCTTCAATTCCAAAACACGTCTCAAGTTAAATTTGGTGGTTTTTCAAAATCATGCCCCAGTTACACCCATTTTGCTGTTATAAAAGGAGAATCATCCCATAAGTTCATCATCCTGCTATAAAAGGAGGAGGATCCCATAAGTTCATCCAATTTTGTTGTTATAAAAGGAGGATCATCTCATAAGTTCATCATCCAATTTGGTGGTTATAAAAGGAGGATAATCCCATAAGTTCATTAATGTTGAATGTTTTGTTCGGCTATCTTACTTAATAAATCACCTAAAAAATTAAACAATCCGGGCAGTTTTTATCCCTTGCTTATTTGGTGATTTATTAATTAAACATGTTTTAGTCGATCTTGGCGCAAGTATAAATCTAATGTACAATTTATTTTAAAAATTAGGATTATGAGAACCTAATCCCACTAAGATGAGCAATCAATTAGCGGATCGATCAATCAAATATCATACGAGTATTATTGAGGTTGTGCTCGTCAAGACTAATTAATTTATTTTTCTGGTATACTTTGTCATCCTTGACATAGAAGAGGATGTCGGGGACCACTTATCCTTGGCCGACCCTTCTTAGCTACCTTTCACGCTATTACTCATATATGAAAATTTCCCTTGATAATGACGACTCATATTACCTTTTGGAGGCTTCACATGACATTGACTCCATTTTGTTTTCATTTTTTTTACTTCCTACCTTTTCATATGAAGATGAATTTGAAACATTAAATCAAATTTCTGATTTACCTAATGAAGACAGTCACTAAATCTCAAAGTTTTGAAATTATTGAATTAAGTAGTGATTGTCTTAAACGATTAAACGATCATACGAAGAACCTCCTACTCTAAATTTGAAGCAATTGGCCAAACATCTGGAGTATATTTTCTACAAGAATATTCAAAACTTCAAGTAATTATTTTGGTATTTTTGAAGAAGATAAAAATTAAAATTATTACATGTCTTAAAAGAACATCGCTGCTTGGAAAATTACAGACATCAAAGGTATCAACCCATCTTTTTGCCAGCATAAAAGTTTTTCTTGAGGAAACCGTTCTACTAATCAACCACAATGCCACTTATATCCAAATTTGAAAGATGTTTAAGTAGAGATTGTAAAATTATTAGACGCGGGAATAATTTCTCCAATTTTCGATTGCACGTGGGTTAGTCGGGTACATGTCGTGCCCAAAAAGGGCGGAATTAAAGTCGTTCCAAATGATGAAAATGAACTTATTCCTACAAGAACCATTACATCATGACGGGTTTGTATCGATATTGTAGTTAGACGATGAACCGAAAGGGATCATTTTCCACTACCATTCATGGGTCAAATCCCAGAACGGTTGTCGGAGCACTCTTATTAATTTTTTCTCGATGATCATTCGAGATATTTCAAAATCCCATTAGTCCTGGAAGAAAAAACTACTTTTACTTATCCTTTTAACACCTTCGACTACCGTAGGATGTCATTTGGTCTTTGGAACGTGTTGGCTACAGGTTGTCTGGGCACTCTTATTATTGTTTTCTCAATGGTCTTTCAAGATATTTGATATTTGCAAATTCCAATACCACCTAAAGACCAAGAGAAAGTAACATTTACTTGCCCATTCGACAAATTTGTCTACTGCAGGATGTTATTTGGTCTTTGCAACACGCCTTCTACATTTCAAAGATATATACCAGAAATTTGTGATGAATTACTAAAAGACATTATGGAATTTTTTATGGGAAGATTATTTCATTATCGATGACTCTTTCGATATTTGTTCCGGAAATCTTGAGCGAGTCATCCAACATTGTGAGGAAACTAATTAGGTTTTAAATTGGGAAGTGTTGTTTCATGGTACAAGAATGTTGAATTTTAATCCATGAGATTTCAAGGGAATATAGTTTGATAAATATAAAGATGAAATGATTGAAAAACTACCTCCCCTTTTTACCGTTAAAGTCGTTGGGAGTTTTCTAGGGCATGCAAATTTTTATCTTTGTTTTATAAAAGATTTTCTAAAATTACTAAACCATTAACCAAACTCCTTGAAAAGGATGTGCCTTTTTTTATAATCAATGACTTGCAACTTATTCAATTATTAGAAAAAATTTTAATTAACACTCCTATAGTGATTGCCATGAATTGGGAACTTCCTTTTGAAATTATGTGTTACACGAGTAGTTTTGTGGTATGTGCAGTTTTGGGTCAAAAAAGATAAATATTTTCACTCCATTTACTATGCAAGCAAAACTCTTACGTACCCACAAAAAAATTATACCATCAATGAAAATGAATCACTAGCAATACTTTTTTGCTTTTAATAAATTTTATCTTATATCACTCCAATCTCTCACTAAGGTGGTAAGGTCATTGTTTATAGTGATCATTCAATTTTGCGATATTTACTAACTAAAAATGATGCTAAGCCACGATTAATCTGATGGATTTTACTCTTACAAAAATTTGATGAAGAGATTCGAGACAAGAAGAGAGTAGAGAAACTTACAGCGGGTCCCCTATCTTGGTGGCAGAACTCATACTTCGTGGCATTATTTGAAGAATATATCAATGATACGTTTCCAGAAGGACGACTTCTAGCGCTCCAAGAGATATATGACACTCCCACCCCTTTGTTCGTCGATTTCGCCAATTATCTCGCAGCTAGAGTCCTCCAAAAGGATTTTCTCATGAATAGAAGAAGAAATTCTTCTCAAATTTGAAACACTACTTTTGGGAAGACACTTATATTTTAGAGTTTGTGCGGACTATGTAGCGTGGAATCCACTTATGAACTTTTGCATCAAAGCAATAAGATAATTCATTTGGTCAATGATATCCCCCCATGTTGTGAGAGGAACGAGACGAGGAGCGGATAATTGGATGGATCTGATACCAAGTTGTTATGGGACAACCCGTACAACATTGGTTACTTTGTTGGAGATCGTCGAAGGAGCGACCAAAAGAGGGGATGGAGGATACTATGGTGCTAAAATTGTGGATGTCTAGTGCTACCAAAATCATATGCAGGGTACAAGGGAAATAGACTACTTCTCGAATACTTCATTCATCCTCTAATGGGTACTTTGAGGGATACTTAAATAGGATTACAAGATTCAACCATCAACTAACATATTAATGACTCGCATTACATAACCTAACTAACAACTAATGCATTAATAAAACAACAACACTCAAGCTTTTATCCCACTATAGCGGGGTCAGCTATATGGATCCCTTGTCGCCATTGTACCCTATCTTTTGACATAATCTCACTAATGCCTAAGTACATCATGTCTATTAAAGACACTGATTAATTTACTCAACTACCAACAACACATTAATTGACATATTAAATTATTAATGACTCATTAATTGACTAAATTACAAATAATACATTAATGACTAATATTAATTAAGCTACACATGAAAACTCGTAACCTGATAACTAAATGTGAAGGCCCATAACACATTATTATAGCTAAAATGTAACAAATAACTGGGATAAGACGTGATGTGTTAGAGAATATTAGAAAAAAATAATGTATTGGCCCATTAACTTGGCCCATGTAGGATTTTGTGTTTAGTCCCACATTGTTTGTATAGCTAGATCTTACTCTCCTCTCTCCTATATATTTGTACTCATACTTGTTTTTTGGTATTCAAGAAGTATATACAAGGTTTGGATCTTTCTCTACATGGTATCAGAGGCAAACTGTCCGGCTTGTTTTCTCTCTAACCGCTCAGTCCTCCTGTTAACCAGGCAACCTGTTTTACTGCTTAATCGCACTGCTTTGCGGCCTCCTTCTTTTCTAACCGCCACCTTCTCTCTCGTGTATCCACCTCCTCTTTCTCTTCTACGATCTTTTATAGCCTTCATCCCTCTGGCACGTGGACCCCACTCCCGTGCGGTTAGATTTTCTTAACCGCCATGGGCTGCACTCTACCCGCTGCGGCTTCCCCCCTTCCCGCGGTTAGATCTAACCGTCTGGCCTCAAGTTCTACTCGTTGCGACCTGTCTCTGTCCGCTGCGACCGCCTTTCTCTTCTTGTCGCACGACCTCTTCTCGGTCTTATCGTTGCGGCCTCTTTCCTTGTTGCACGGTCTCCTTGTCACAAGGAATCTTATTGCTCTTGTCGCAAGGAGCTCTTTCCCGCTGCGACCTGTCTCTGGCCTCAAGTTCTCCCCTTGTCGTGCGGTCTCCTTCTTATCGCAAGGATTTCTTTCTTGTCTTGTCGCTCTTCTCTTGTCGTCTACCGTGTTGCTTCCCGCTTCTCGGCTCGACTTGGTTGTTCGCGCGGACTGCTTCTACGGATCTAATTGTGGTTTGCTTCTAATCGCACAGTCTGGTGTCTGTTTGTCACTTTTTGTGCGGTCTGCCTCTAACCACCGCGGATTATTTCTATCTGTTGCGGGCTCTCTTCTATCCACAGGTTGCGGCCTTTCTTGACGCTGGTGCGTTGTCACCATGACCGCTGAAGACTGTTTCTTACCGATCTTATTGTGGTTTGCTTCTAACCGCACGGTCTGGTGCCTGTTCGTCGTTTTTGACCTTGGCGCGGTCTGCCTCTAACCGTCGCGGCTTGTTTCTATCCGTTGCGGGCTCTCTTCTATCAGCTGGTTGTGGCCTTTCTTGTCGCTGAGGCGTTGTCATCGTGACCGCTGAAGACTGTTTCTTACCGCGCTGGTTGCGGCCTTTCTTGCCGCTGGTGCGTTGTCAGCGTGACGGGTGCGGACTGTTCCTTACAAGATGTTCAGCTGTCCTCCGGGCTCTGTGGTGTCTATTTCCGATGGTAGTACCTCCTGCCTTGCTCAGAGCTCATCCAGGATTTTGGATTTCGGGGCCTCTTACCACACTACCTCACGGAAACCACCATAATATTTGAACTTTGTGCATCCCAAGTTCATCAACTTTGTGCATCCCAAGTTCATCAACTTTGCGGCCTCCTTCTTTTCTAACCGAATGGTTCGGTTCGGTTCGATTCGTTTTGATGGTTTAAATAATGTGATAAAGCTTAAAGATTTATAGAGAGAGATCAGGGATGGTGCAATGAATGAGGCTCAACCAACAAATATGAAAGTGCTGTCTGAACACAATTCCTATCACCTAACCATTTCAGGACTCCAAAATCAAATGAATAGAAAATGTAATATTCATCAACATTGTTTGTTTGGAGAAATATCAGGACTAAAAATCAATGACAACTTAGATGCATTGTTTGTTTGGAGAAAGATCAAATAGAAAAGTGTTGTGGAATGACACGGCGAAGTCGGTCTGGAATGATCTAAATGAGAAGAAATCAACACAAGGAAAGTGGAAGAGGAAGAGAGAGGAGAAATCAACACTAAGGAAGATGAAGAGATGGAAGAAGAAGAGAGAAGAGGAAGAGGGGTCACCTGCGACGACTGGAGAGAGCGGCGGCCGACCCACGGTGGGATGAGAAGCGGCGACTTGGCGGGATGAGGAGAAATCAGCAGTCGCAACTCGCAAAAAGCACTGGTCAGGAAATAGCCGAGAGAGTTAGGTGAAACTTTCAGAACCTAAAAATAAAATATAACGTAATAACGCATGATTTAATCATTAATGAAATGTAATTAACTGTTTGCCGCAAAAGTCTAAACCATGAAGCGTATGGTTTAACGCATGATTTAATGAAAATATGAAATGTAATTAACTGTTGTATGATTAACCGTATGACTTAATGAAATTTAATTAATAAATTAAATATTTTTATATACAACGGTTCGGTTCGACTCGATTCGGTATGTCACGTAAACCATAAACCGAACCGAACCGTATGTTTTTCTAAAATCAAAATTGTAACCAAACCGCGGTCTACTGAAACTGAACCAAACCGTATGGTTTGGTTTGGTTTGGTTCGGTTTTGCGGTTCAATTGGTTTTGGCTTACAGGCCTACTTCAAACTTTCTTTCCCCATCACCCCTTGTGTGTTTGGCTGTGTGTGTTTTGTTCATCATCTTGGTCCGTCCACTGACAAACTTGCTCCACGTGCCACTAAATATATGTTTGTGGGTTACTCTCGTACTCAGAAGGGCTACATTTATTTTTCTCTCAAGGATCGCAAGGTTGTTACTTCTGCTGATGTCACCTTCCTCGAATATCAGCCATATTACTCTCAACCAGCTAATTCTCCACTTCTGCCACCTCTTTCGCGGCATGTTATTCCTGTTCATTCAAACCTTCCACCTCTCCTTCCCACACCAATCCCACCTAAACAACCTAGCATCTGTGTGTACACTTGACGTCCTTCGTCTACTACCCTACGGGAGATGCCCTGCTCTAATGATGCTTTCATCCTGCGGATCCGGCAACAGGTTCCACTGTCCACCCGCTGGCCAACTATGTCTCTTTTCACCGCCTCTCTTCGGAACTCCGACTAAGTACTCTTTCATTATCCTCTATTTCCACCCCTAATTTTGTGCAGGAGGCTCTCCAACATCCCGGGTGGCGGGTGGCTATGGACGAGGAAATGTCTGCTCTTTGGGCAAACCACACATGAGATGTGGTCCCGCTTCCTCCTGGACAATCTTGTGTGGGATGTAAGTGAGTGTTTGCCGTCAAACAGGGTACGAAGTCTGGATTATGATGACACTTTTTCTTCAGTCGCTAAACTCAATACTGTTCGTGTGTTGATCACCCTCGCAATTCGCCGCTATTGGGCATTGCACCAACTGGATGTCAAAATTATTTTTCGTAATGACGATTTACAGAAAACTGTTTATATGCAACAACCTCCCGGGTTTGAGACCACGAGGGAGTCTCTTGTTCGTTGTCTGAAAAAGTCTCTTTATGGTCTCAAACAATCTCCTCGAGCATGATTTGATAAATTTAATAAGACTGTTAGTGTTGTTGGGTTCACTCGGACCTCGGCCAACTTTTCTATGTTCACTCATCATCGTCCAACAGACACAGTGATTCTGTTAATATATGTGGATAATATTTTGATTACGGGAGATGATCTTCCAGGAATAAAGATGATCAAACAGCATCTGGCGACTGTGTTTCAAACAAAAGACCTGGGAAGACTTCAATATTTTCTTGGTCTCGAAGTGGCTCGGAGACCTGATTGTCTTGTGTTATCTCAGAGAAAGCATTGTCTTGACTTACTTCATGATGCGGGCTATTCTGGATGCATGTCTGTTGATACTCCCATGGATATCAATCACAAGTTTTGTACTCATGTCACAGACTCTGATTTGCTCCTTCCGAATCCAGAGTATTATCGTCGTCTTGTGGGAAAGCTGATATATCTCACTGTTAGAAGAGTTGATATATCATTTGTTGGAGTTGTCAGTCGATTCATGCATGAGTCATGTATCTCTCATCTTCGGACAGTCGAGCGTATTCTTCAATACTTGAAGACTGCTCCTGGACAAGGACTTGTATGCAAGCCCTCTTTGTCTCTATTATCTCTGATTGCATACTCTGATGCTGATTATACTGGCTTGTTGGATGACCTTCGTTCCATAAGTGGATACTGCACTTACTTTAGAGGATATCTTATTACATGGCGAACCAAGAAACAGTCAGTGGTTGCTCGCTCATCTGCTGAGGCCAAGTATCGATCGATGGCAGCAGTTGTATCTGAGATCACATGTCTTGCGGGACTCCTTGATGATCTAGGAGTCAAGCTCTTCTCACCTGCCACTTTATTTTGTGACAGTCAAGTTGTTATACACATTGCCAAGAATCTGATCTTCCATGAACGGGCAAAACAAATTGAAGTTGACTGTCATTTCATTCGGGAGAAGGTTCAGCTGAAGAAGATAGAGTTAACACATGTTTCTGTTGCTCAACAAGTTGTTGACATCCTCACCAAGGCCTTACCACGACATCTCTACTATCAGTTCTTGTCCAAGCTTGGTGCCTACGACTTGTAAGCTCCATCTTGCGGGGGAGTGTTAGAGAATACTAAGAAAAATAATGTATTGACCCATTAACTTGGCTCATGTAGGATTTTGTGTTTAGTACAACATTGTTTGTATAGCTAGATCTTACTCTCCTATATATTTGTATTCATACTTGTTTTTTGGTATTCAAGAAGTATATACAAGGTTTGGATCTTTCTCTACATGATGTAACAAACTACAAGTTTGTAATGAAAATGATTTAACTGATGGGTTTGATCATGATCGGGTACGATTTATTATAAGAACAAGTTATTACAAAGGCCACAACAAAGAATTGAAACTAAACCCGGAAGAATTTATTGTGCAACTCTACACAACTCAAAAACTGCAATCCCTAGATATACAAATAGCATATATACCAATCATGAAACTGAAATACAACTATCGCTGGCTTATTGGAAAGTCGAGAAATTTTACTGAATTTGTAGGCATGATCAAAATAGATGTAATAAATTTATAGAAAACGATTAAAGAAACACGAGCATAATTCACGGTAGTAACTAATAATACACACTGCCTCAGGAAATAGAAAAGTCAATGCTAAAAAAATGTGAAGAACTGAGAATAGGAATTTATCACTAGTTTTATGGAAAAATATTCAACTCCATTTCCGTTTATATCAGAATACTCATCACAATTGTACCTTCTGTTGGCAGCTTCTTCTTCATCTACAAGCAACTTTTGGCATCTCAAAGCTTCTGCCTCCTTGTCAACAAGCCATGCTTTGACCTATCAATTGCACCAGCTAAAATTAGTTGTCGTAATTTCAGAGAATCATTATTATCAGGGATGTAATATGTAAACAGGAATATCCTACCAGTTCTATTTCAATTAGAAAACTAGTGCAAGCTACTAAATTCTTAATTTCCAAAGCCTTTTTTACAGCTTCTACATCAAATATGTACTTCTGCAATGACAAAGCTGTCCCAGCACATAAGAAAGTCTTCTCACTTGCATCATCAAGCACACTGAATAACTCTTCTGATGACATGGACATGGAAGGGCTTTCTTGAACAATATCCTGATCAGCAGCAAATTTCAGCAAGCATTGATTAAGTATGCATATCCAAAGGCCAGGAGACATGCAAATGTGGAAGTTCTTACCAAAAGTGTCAAACCAGCTTTGATGTACACCTGTGGAAGGGAAGACAACATCCCCGGCCTACGAAACCATGTAGACAAAGCCTTTATGACAGAAGGGCCAGTGACTTCCTGAAATTTGACATTTAAAGACTTCATGCCAGTAAAAAAAATATAGAATAAAAGTCATTATATACAAGAAATAATTTTCAGTAGAAATTGCAGCAACCAAATAGAAACAATAAGAATGAGTAATGACATGTTTTGTTGCACGGAGAGAGGATGGAATCTGGGATACAATATAGATATGGGATTCATGGTTTTCAAAAAACTTCATATAAGGGACACGTTTTTAAATATTAATTATCTAAATAATCAGAAGAAAACATAAGGTGCCAAGAAAATCACAACACAAACAAGAATTAAGCATTTGTTGCATGATAAAAAGGATATAAATGAATCAAAAGAAACAAAGAATTAATTGGTCCATTCACCTCCACTTTCACATTCTTCAGCGATACTAACTTTTTTGCCTGGTCTGTAGAGAGCTGCAATAAATTATGTATTTCGTTAAGTTTAGCTATATAAGTTAAAAAAAGCTTCAAATAATAAGTTCTGCTGAGGTTTGATATATTAATGGTTCTGGACGGAAAATTTAGCCAATTCAAAACCAAAGCCATTGCTACATTTTGAATTGTGTGAGAACAAACCTCCAGTTCGAACTCACTGGAAATCATTTTAAAAATGGGCTAGTAAACCAAAAGGAAATAATCACCTTGTTCCAAAATGTTCCCAATAAATCTCTATTCATTGAAGAGTCCTGTTAAAAAAATATGCATTAGAAAGAAGCAATGCAAGGGAGAAAAAAAATCATTCGAAGTAAAGATAAAATAGACCTCCAAGGCAAGGAATCCTTGAGCACATTTTATCAGAATACCATATCATTTATTCCACGCACCATATTATAGTTTTTACTATAATCATATATTGTAATCATATTTCAAAACTTCTGATTTAAGTTATCTTCAAGTTCAAAAAACAATTGTAGTTTAGTGCACTGCATGTGCCTTTTACTCTTAATAGTATATAGGCAATAATTAATAGTATATATGAAATAAGGAACCCACGCAGTATAAAGTTTTTCAGCTAGTCCTACAAGCCAAGAACAAAATGTGCACCGTTATAATAGAGAGAGAGAGAAAAAAAATTTACTTCTGTCCTAATCTTTCAAAATTTCTGTTTGAAGAAAAGTGAGAGATAAATGAAATCTCAATCATGTATGTGTTGATTTAGTAATTTGTAACCAATTATGTTGATATTTTCAAGCTTTTTTAAAATGTTCCTTCCTCTTAAATTCACAATCATCCAAAAATATCTGTTTCAACCGAATCACGAAAACAAATACCACCAACACATATTCTATTAAAGTGCTCATAGTGTTGTTATCATGTCCAAGCAATAGGTAAGAATCAATAAAGAATCAGAGTAACTACTGATAAGGAGCTTAATGTAAATCAAATTTAATATGTTATGCTTGGAAACAAAAAAAGCATTACAATATCTACTAAACACCATTTTTGTACCATATATTGAAATGTTACAGTATACATTTATCACCATAAAGGATCAAATACTAACTGCTCTTTCAAATTACAAAGTGCTTCAAACAACTCTGTCACACGAGCTTCCTTATTAAAAGTCCAAAAATTGGATGCGTTGAAAAGATGCATGAAGGCATAGGGACGGGAAGCACAATACCTTGTCAACATTCAAAGATCGTCGATGAATGCGTCTATGCCGCCGATAATTAACGGAGGAACAGAACTCACGAGAGCATTTGTCACATTTCTGCAATTGTACCTTAGCTGGTGATAGCAAAGGCCATCCTGGAATATCTGCTGCAAATAACACCAACATTTTTTATGTTCAGTACCTCACATTCAATGGGACCAGTCCCTATCACTATTTATAACCCAAAATACCTGATTTTGACACTTGACGTACATTTTTCAGGCTCACCAGTGGCTCGAGCAGCAGCCTGAGCAAATGCAACTACAGCTTCAGGAACTTTTCGAGAAGGCATTTCCGCAGGCGTGCACTTTGGCCCCTTGGCATTTGACACATGGCCCTTAAAATGAACAGGATCCTTGATCCCATTAAACTCGGAAGTAAAGGAATTCATGCCATTGAAAATATTGTCCGATTGTTCGTTAAATTCATGATAATTGTCCCCCTTTGAATTTTTATAAAGTTTGTCACTCCCTTGCTGCTCAAAGGCACTAAGCAATTGCATCAACTGAATAGGTCTATCAGCAACTCTTGAGAATGACAGAAAAGGTTCTTTTCCAATAGCTTGCCGAATTAAACTGTCTATATTATCCTGCTCGGGATTCATTTCATTCAGAATGCTACAAGCCCTCACTTTTGTTGATGACATTTTTCGTCTATATAAAAACATGAAGGGAAGGAAAACAAGCAAGTTATAAATCAATTTGGGCAGAGATGAAAAGTATAAAAGGATGGTCAGTTTCTAAAATTCAAATACTGAATGATTTCATGGATCAATCAGATATACTAAATGAAGTAAAAATAATTTGAATAATAAATCTTCTTAATTTCAATAAAAAGATGATTAGACGAAGCAGTCTTCAGTATTGAGATGCAAAGTCACAACACAAGAGGGAAAAATATTATGTCATGGCCATGAAAGACAGCAGATAAAGACCTAATTGATGAATAATTTGTCTTGTTCTTGTCATTTTTCAACGAAAATTTATACATGGATAAATATAGGAACCTTTATACTAAGTGCTAATAAAAATTTGTCATTGCACATGTAAGCTTGTGATAGCAGTTATACACAGTAAACACACTGAGGGCTCAGGGCCAAGGAAGTTGTGCACAAAAGTTTCATAGATAGGCATCATAATATGCCGTCATCCTAGACTGTGAAATCCGCTACTTTGATTTTACATTTTTTGTTATTTAGCTATTGAGTGTTTGATCAATCTAAGTAACATCTAATTTTGTTTGAGTAGCTGAATTAGACAATTCCATTTGGCTAATTTACCTTATCATATTCTTCTCTTTAGGTTAGGATTAATTCCAATGAGTCGCAGGATTAATTTTGTCAGTCTTAAATTTTGATATAACACATAAAAAATTTACACATATTTGAATCGGGCTGATTCCAAATTAATCTACACAATTGCAGGCCAATAATCTTTACTATAGTTTATGTGATATAGAGGCATGTTATCATTTTTCGCCGAGTAATAAAGTCATTCAAGGAAAGAAAAAAACTAGTTTTTCCAATGTTAACCTCACAAATTACAGCCTAGTAGTTGGTCAAAGCATGTCTTTAGAGATATAAAAATGAATACTTTTTGATATCTTCAATTTCTGTGAGGGCAAATTTATGGCATTTTCACCTTCAAAGCATGTCTTCTATTGATCAAGTTGCATCACTCTGGTGCAAATACTACATCCATTATATCTCACCATTTTTTGAATACAATTTGATAATCGATTGTGTTCTACAGCCTGTGGAGATTACCTTCTGGAAATTATTAAGAGGCTTAGCACTAATTGAGGTATATTACTCAAGCAGCGCAGGATAGAAGAAAGATCAATGATCCTTCTATAATAGATGAGATTCTACAATCACCAATGTAAGCATTGATTGTGTAGCATAGCAATGCTTGAGTGGAAATTTATAGTATTCATTATCTATACTAATATATAAAGATATTCTCTTATGGTATAATAATGGTGTGCACAATCTTGGTCATTGCTTTAAAATAAAAATTACAAACACTCTTATTTTTCCCAGGCCATAACAATAACTCCGCCCAGGACTCACGATAGTGTAATGGTGTGCATGGGCGAAGGTAGTCATGACCTGGGTACTATCGCAACTGCACAGGGGGAGACCCGTGCACTATCACTTGTATCCTTTGGTTGTATGAAATGTGTACATTGTCACTCATACTTTACAGAATATTCTTCGTGATAACCTCTGGTTGTATGGAATGTGTGCATTGTCGCTCGTATTTTACAAAATATTCTTCTTGATAACCTCTTGTTGTATGAAATATGCGTGTAGTGATGCTTTATTCAGTGTAAATCCCATCTTTTTGTGCAGCTTTGTATTTTACAAAATATTGAAAACTCCACATTAGTTTATGTAGAAATGATTTAGGCTCCGTTTGGCACGGTGGTGGCGGTCATGACCATGTGGGGTAAATTGTCATTCGTTAACACTCACCTAAGGAACCCCATCCACTTTTATGTTCAAACGGATGATGTTTGTTAGGCGAGCCTTAACGAAATGCCGGTTTAACCCATGCGCTTAAGCCTCGGTCATTGCTTTGCACATTTGCACTCTGCAGTGATGAATATAACATTGTGCCCATTAATGTATGCACTTTTATGGCTTCTTATTTCTTAATCATGAATATGATCCTCTCTCCGGTGGATTTTGGATACATAAATCTTCACATCTAGTGTTCCAAACTGTATGTTCATCAAAATCTGTATGTTCACAAGATGTCTCCCTAATAATTGGCAATAGAACAGTTTCTAGTTTTAACACAAAATATAGAGCAACGAAAACATAATAATACATAACACCATTTTATCCATGAAAACTCCAGTTAACACGCATGTAATCAATCTAGATTGCAAATCGAAAATTTAAGAGATCGGATCAACAGAATTCGGAGAAAGACGTACCGCCTTCTCCCGGGCCAGTAGATCTAAGATCGCGCAAGGATTAATCGACGAAAATCGGGCGGCCCCTTTACGAAATCGAACAGATCAGAAGAAACGAATGGGAGGCACGAAGGATGAGGAAGCCAACGAAACCCTAGATTGTCAGAGATCCGGAAAATTGTAATGGAGAAAATGACAGGGAGGAAGATTTATAAGTGCGGCCGAGAAGAATGACAAAGAAGACCGAAAATACTGCGTCCTTCTCCCGACTCCTGCGGGAATGGAAATTAGGGGAGCCGTTAGATGTTCCTCTGGAATGATCGAGCGGTGTTATTTTATTACACGGTGACATTTAAAATTTAAATAAATATATCAGTTAAATCTTAAATGGATTATATTGATTTAACTATTTTAGGGTTCATTTATTTGTTTTTAAGGATGGAACACATGAAGGGATAAATAGGGAAGGACTAGGTAATGAGGATGAGAGAATTTTCCGTGCGGGTAATAAATGGGAGATCGGTGAGGGACCTTTTTTTAATTCAAAAATACAATTGGATTTGCATTTATTGTAAAAATAGACTGGATTTTAGTTCAAAAATACAACCGAATCATTAATTGCAACAGCACCTTTTTACAGTTGTATTTTTACCCCAAAATATAGTCATATGAGTACTTAAAATGAGCGTAAAAATACATAGATCAAAATTTCATGACTTATTTTGTGAAAAAATAAAAATCATAGGAGGATTTTAACTTTCCCCCACGGTCCTCTCCGTGGGGGTACCGCACAAAAAATTTTTCGATGCGGATGGGGGTTGTGTATGTCACAAATTCTTTGAGCTAGTAGATGGAGGAGGGTGAGGGTTCGACAAGGGATCGAGAGGAGCAATGAAAAAGATAGTTGTTTAATATTATTATAGACGAAGGGATCGTATCAGGAGGAACAGTCGCAATGTGTATGGAGTTTTGGAGACGTTCAGGATGTGGGTATGAGAGTGTTGGATTTGGGAGTGAAGAGTGATGATCTTTTGTACCGTCGGTGAGAGTCGTGACGACTTTGACAACAGGTGGATTTTGGATTTTGGATTTTGTTGCATCTCATACATATGTTTGGATGCGTCGATGTTCAGTTCTCTGGAGATGACGGTCGGGTCATTCTATTTAGGCGACAGCTTGGATTGTGAGGGCACGAGCGCAGGGATGATGGACGTATGGACGCATGATGAGGTGATGAGCAATCTTGAGATGGAACATCTAATGCTCATGTTGCGTAAGAATCGGATACTGGTGGACAAATTGGACTCAAATAACGGCAATTTTCGAGTGAGAGAAGTAGTTCTAATGGTGACAGGCGGGGTGTGTCGTGGTCATGAAGGATGTACAATTTAGTAGCATGTAACGATTGATGAGGACCGCGGTGTAAGGTATTACACCTATGATTTCTGCAGGGAAACATTGTGAATGGTCGAGGTGGTGTAATGAATCGCCCTTTTTGTGGCATGACCTCGGCGAGTCTGCTTTTGCAATCCATGTGCGTCGACTTCCCAGAGGTGAGACAGAATAAAGATAGAGTCGGCCTGCATGAAGTTGGGCATCCCCTCATATTTAGGATAGTGCTTCGCGCAGTCATTACTTTCGTGCAAATATTGTTTTGTGTAAAATGTGATATTTGAAATTCAAATCAAATGATGATTATTGAATTGATTTGAATATTTCAACACCTGACCTAACCTTAAATTGCCCAACTTATCGACCCAATATATTAAAATCTTCTTTTGGGACTTCTATTAACTTTTAAATGTCTAACTTACTAGACCAATTAAATAAAATCTTCTTTGGAGACTTCTATAGAAATCTTGGCACCCTAAGTGATATCTTCTTTATTATTTTATATATTTCTTTAACTTTATAAAAAGGAAAAGTCGATCATCTGAAGAACAAATCACAAAGGAAAAGTCATGAAGATGAGAGACAATGCATGGTCGAAGGCCGCAGTAAGCACTGACATGCGATGGTGGGTTGCATTGGCATCATAGAGAGCTGCAAGAGTGTAGGTAGCAGCAAGACGTAAGATGTCCGGGGCTGCGTCTAGGTGTCCAATGCTCAATAGTTGCATGCTCGTAGGTTATGGTGGTATGTTCTGTTCGATTGAATTGGAAATGAGGAATTACAATTCAGTCAATCACAAAACCCGCATGAATCAGAATTGACCTGAATCTCAATTATGATGTTCGACTGCGAGATGAAATTGAGCAAAACTATAGGAATTGATGTTGAGTGCAAAGCTCAAGGGATATCAGTATCACTTGCTTTTCTAGATCTCGTCACCTCCACGCCTCATTTCCATCACAGTACTCGAGATAGATCAATTTCGCTTCCAGAATGTCAAGTAAATCCTCCATCCTCACACCCAAGCGCTTCTCTGATGATCCTAGGAAAGGAAATTTTACTGATGTGTTCACCAGCACGACAATTTTGGTCGTCCGGGCTGCAGCCCAAGCACCCCAACCCACTCTCTGCACTTTATTCTCTGTGCAGCTCAGTTGGTGATGAGACTCGGTTGAAAGAGTGCTTATCAAGTAGGTCTCAGGCTCGAATCCCCGGGCTCAACAATCCGTTGCGCTGAGAAACAAGCATTGCTCACAGAGTGTTCTCTGTATTTTGAAATAAATACCTCACCTCTTAGTTACATTTCATAACATGCATGCACAAAGGCATGGACGAGAGCTCTAGAGGTGTTTTTTACATGTATGCCATGAAATGTAAACTCCTTAGGTTTGTAAATTCAAAAGATATTGGGGTGCAAACTGTAATTTGTAAATTCACATTTGGGGAATTAATAGTAATATAAATTGTACAATCGGGCTCCCCATTTTAAATTGGTTCGTTTAATGAGAGAATTTTTTGTGCTCTGCGCCCATTACAAGCATGAGTTTTTTTTCTTGCAAAATTATTGTTATAATGTAATTTACACTTGTAATGTAATTTATAGTTGTAATGAACTGTATTCTTAAATTTTTTTGCGGCAAAAATACAATTGTAAAATAATTTAAAAACACTTTTGTTACAATTGTATATCCATGAGTACTTAAAATAATCGTAAAAAAATACATACATTAATATTCCGTTAATTTTTTTAAAAATTAAATATTTAACAAATAAATTCAATTTTTCCAAAATAATTTATAAGCCACGCACCATCCTCCATGTTGGATTCGTCCATACAAAAGTGTTCATCCTTTAGTACCTTAGTAATCCCCCAAAAATATTAGGCATAACCAATTGTCATACATTGGAATATATTGTTTATAGACTACTACGATTAATTCGCAACATGTCAGTATGTTCGATGTAAACCTGAGATCCGTTGGTCTTGTAGGTTTGGGTCCCAATCCTCGAAATGTAAGGTTTTGGCAAAATGCATTATAAATTATTAAATATTACAAAATGCATCCTCCAATTAAAAAAGGTTGGCGCTTTGCATCCTGACAAGAGTGCATTTTGCCAAAAAAAATCAGATTGGGGGTGCATTTTTCAATATTTAACAATTTGTGGGGCATTTTGCCAGAACCCTATAAATCGAGGGTGCATCTTGCCAACTACCCGTTTTACTATTATTATAAAACCTAACTTTTTTGCTTCTTCTCCCCGATCCGTGAGAAACAAAACCAGCCGACCAAAGTTCTGCCACCCTCTCTCTCTCTCCCTCGTCTTTTTGCTCGCGTGATCGGGGAGGCAGCCGACCTCAAGGAGGATAGCCGGTCTTGGAGGGGTTGTCGTCGTCCTTAGAGGATAGTCGCTGGCGTCGGACGAGGAGAGTTGTCGTCGGTCTTGGAGGAAATAGTCGTCGGCGTTGGTGGAGAGCGTGAAGCGAAGGAGGAGATTTGTCGTGGAGAGGAGAAGCGTTGTTTGTCACAACACGCATTTTCTCCGTATTAAATAATACGTCATAGTAAGAGAAAATATGCGCTGTGATGTCACGTCATGCATGAGATAACTGTAGACGTTCAGACAATCATATGCTCACATTTACTTTAATGGAAGAGTCTTATGTTTTAAGTTAAAAACATATTTAAGTTCTTGAGTTTACTGATCGTGTCTCTCGGTCGGGTGGAACAACTAGTCCATAGGTGAGAAAATATAGATTTACGCAGCGGGAAATACTAAGCTTGATTCGTTTATTAACCTATATGAGAACGAGCACATAACATAAAATGCAATGAAATATGACTTCTAAATTTAGTATAAATAAAAGAGATTTTCTATAACGCTTCAAAGTAATGTGTTTTACAGTTTAAAAGTTATGTCATGCAAACATTTCAGTATGCAACTTTGTATTCTTAAAAGTAACTACATGCATCCTAGCATAAAACCTTCTCATAGAGCAAGTACAAAAAAGCAATAAGTAACAACAGTAAATGTAACAAGTAAACTGTCATAAGAAGTCTAAGACTATGAGCGTCAACAACTGACATGAACTCATAGAGAAACAGTCATGTCTAACAAAACAACTACATCAACACTCTGAGGTGGAAACAAACGGCCGCAGCAACTCGTAGCACCAGAAGCGTAACTCTGTCAGTTAAACCTGCTACTGCTCTTGACCTGAGGCATTCAAAAGAAGAACACATCAGAAGCAAGTTACAAGTGGTGCAAAAGAGTAAAAGGAAGACCAACAAAGCTCGAAGTAAATGAGGGACAACAAATCAACTGCAACAAAAGTCAGTAACAAAGCAACAGAAACAAAACAGTAAATCTAGCTGAGCATGAAAGACTAAATCACAATAACTGGACAGAACAAAATGTCAAACATCAGAAGTTCATATATTCATCTTTCTTTATTATTCATGTCATTCATCATTTAAAATGAGACTGATCAGCTCAACAGGAAAGAGCACTGTGTCAGGGAAAAAAGTCCACAACGCGCACAAACTCAGCCAAAAGGCACCATGCTGAGGGGAAAATCTCAATGCGCACAGACCAATTACTAAGGTAATGTATCGGAGATGAAGGTCCACAACGCACACAGACTCAGCCATAAGGCACTGTGCCGAGGGAGAAACCCCAACGCACACAGACCATCAGAGTTTTCTTTAGTTACATCAAAAGGACACTTATCATATAAGACTTACCCGACGAGATTTCAAAGAGGTTAACAAATGACTTGGACTAATAGATGAAGACTGCAAAGGGTCACAAAAGGTAGGGGCGATCAAATATAACATGACGCACAAGATAACGTAATGATCAAAATGACACGACAATTAAAATGACGCGTATTTTCTCTTACTCTGGCGTATTATTTAATGCGGAGAAAATGCGGGTTGTGACACGGTTAGAGCTGACTTGGATTCCCTCTCTGGTGGTGGCGTGGTCTCTGGCGGTGGTTACGAGTTGAACGTCGGACATCGACATTGAAGGTTTTGGTGAACCTTATGCGTCCGCTGGGCGGATTACAGTTCAGATCTACCACTCTTTCTCGGATCATTCGTGTCTGACGCATCCGCGTGTGCTTCTTCAGACTATCAATTTTCTCCCCATCTTTGTACACATTTATATTCATATCGCCGATTTTATTTATATAGCTATGGTAATGTCGCGACGAGTTTTGTCAGTTGCAGTTTTGTGTTTGTTTATGTGTTCCTTGTTTACCTGTGATATATAGTTGTGTATGCGTTATGTACCAGGTTTTACAACAATATTAAGTTGCATCTTTACCAATCCCCAACATGAGGTAGAGATGTCATCATCTACATGAAGATGTGTGCTTCCACCAAATGTAATAGCATTATTGCAGTGTGATTACACCACTAATATTTTATCAATCGATGCACCACCATGACCAAAAAGTACCTTTCTAGCTTGATTAATTATGGGGTAACATTAGTTTTGATGGGTCATCCTCTCCTCTATTTATAGAAATTTTAGCCTTCAAATAGCTTGGAATTCCCTTGTCTCCTAGTGGGTATCACAGGGATAATCGCCCAAAACCGTTGCGCGCAATCCACAGCCGCGTCCGGCCTCTCGATCGACCGCTTCCTTCTCCCCGGTCGGCTTCCCGCCATCGGGGCCTCGTTGCCGCCCCCCCCCCCCTAGACGGCTCTCATCCGTCGTCTGATCGCCGCCGTGCGATTTTCATCGCTCGATCGCCGCCGTGCGATTTTCATCGCTCGATCGCCGCATAATCACCTCCTATAACCACCATCATTGGAGGTGTACATAACAAAATTTAATATTCAGTGTGTGCTAGGGGTGTAAACGAGTCGAGCTTGAAAAAATTCCCAAGCTCGAGCAACATATTTCATGCACGAGCTCATTTTGCATGGCTCGAGCTCGAGACCAATATATGGAGCTCGAGCTTTTGAGCTCACGAGCGCGAGTCGAGCTCAAGTTGTTCATGAGTTTTTCAGCTCAATAGCCATTTTTATTTATAATTATATATATTTTAAAAAAGTCAGAAAGAAAGCTCGTGGCCCAGCTCGCGAGCTCATGAATAAGAGCAGGCAATCTCGAGCTTTTTTTCGAGCAAACTCAACTCAACTTGCACCACTGGTGTACGCATAGTAAATCATTAAAAAATACGTGATATGAATGCTAAGAAAACGGCCTACAAATTATAGGTGGATATGGTATGCAGATTACTGCATGACCATCATAATCACCCATGAGGCTTATAAATACGACTCCAAGGTCTTCACTATTTCCATTTTATTTTCCTTCGGCTTCTTCTTCTACGCTCGTGAAAACTAAACCAGGAATCTCATTCGCCCTTCGAAAACTCCTAAGAAAATCTTCAAGTGCCTTGAAGATCCTTCGAAGATCTTCATCCTCCTTCGAACGCTCCTCCGCAAGCACTTTGCAGCAAAGCATTCTGCGCGTAACGCGCTCAGTGTTCATTATACCCTCATCTCAGTTGGATGCCCTCCAGTCAACAATAAATCCACAGCTCCAGACTTCTCTGCGTGTGGCAGGAGACATGCCACAAACACTGAGACACGCAGAGCACGCCCCTCCAGCTTTTGAGTACCGGCGGAAGGCTCCAGAGCATCCAGTTTGCAGTGCTTCCCACTGCAGCAAGCAAATAGACTTAGGCTTCATTTGGTTCGGCGGTGGCGGGTCAATGCGGCGGATGGAAACGGAGTGTTCGAATCGGAGGGGGGAGCTGGCTTCTCCAAACAGAATTTTTTTTGGCGTTTCTCAAGGCGGGCGGGTGGAAACGGAGCAAACACCGCCGGACGTTCATTTGTTTACCCGCCTTCCAGCGGCGTTTGCCCAAAACAGAGCGGCAAAACGCCGAACCAAATAGAGCATTAGCTCCGCAAGTGGTGCTCTGTTACCTTTTGAGCACCTCTCTCTCTCCACCAATAATTGTAATGAGGAGCGGCAAGTAGCTTTCATCTTCTCTTGAAAGCTCTGTATAACACCCGCAGATAGTGAAGTTTGGTCGGCACATCCCTGATCACGTGGTTTTTCACCTCTTTTTGAAGTTTTCCACGTAAAAAAGGTCTCTTGATAGCATTCTTCCTCTCTGTGACTATTTGCACGTTAGATCCCTCCCGGGCTAAGACGGTGCAATCTAGACCGGTTTTTAAGAGTCTCAAATTGACCATAACAAGTTTGAATGTACACTGCGTCCTCACACCGCGAACACAGATTCGCGACTACACAATCAATCTAGACTGCATAAACCACAACTAACACCACCTATTGCCTCTGAATTTGTCCATTACAATCCATTATATCATATTCGACTATGTTTAGATGTTTTTTGTGTGATTATGATTACTATGATCTTCTTAGAGCACATGATCAAATAAAATAAAATAAATGAACAAAACAATAAAACAACATTGTTAGAAGAATAAAATAATTGGCTCAAAAAAAACAGTCTAATTGAGTGTTGTAGCATAAAGTATTGAATTTAAAGCATGTTTAATTGATATAGATGAAAGATGCAATATTTTTTAACTCAAATAAAATATATGAAAAATACAATAATCTAGAAAATTATATTTTTAATAATAGCGGTGTAACACGATTTGTGGTTTTGCACCGTCAGAAACCGCATTGCAAACTATGTAATTTTGCAACCAATGAAATCGCTACAACACCAAATCTTTCGGTGCGGTTTGAAATTAGTGTGGCCTGATGCAGTATTGTGGTTGTAATATACAAAAAATTACTCCCTCATGATATAACGCGAAATTTTCGCGTCCCGTCCCCGACCTTCGAAGTTCCTCATGCAAATAAACCAAACAGGTTTATTTTTTCCTCCGGTTTTTATTTTTGATCCCCCTTGTTCATTCCAACGAGTTTGGTTTTGGTTCTTATTGGAACCGATTGGAATGAGACCAAAACGCATAGAACCGGACTGAATCATTAGTGGTCTGTTTGGTTTTGGTTCTCATTGAACCGGAACCGTTGGCAGATGGTTCCAAAAAATTATCTTGAAGCCAGAACCGAAACAAAAACCAGTCAAACCAAATAACATTTTCGTTCCAATTTGAAGATCCGTTAATTTAATGTTTCGGTTCACGATTTTAATCGAAACCAAATCAAAAACATGACAGCTTTGTCGCCATTATGTAATTCCTTTTTACTATATTGTTCGCACAACCTAACTAGTAACGAATGAACATAAGACTTAAAAAATGTAGCACAAAGTTAAATCAAAAGTTCGAAATGAACATCGGGGCTTCATTCATCGTAAGGAAAATAGTAATGCGATTTTTCGTGGGCAGTTATCAAGGGTGTTTTGGATATTTTGTAAATGTGCGGAGTGCTATATAAACTACTAGCTTGTTATTCATGGCTTTGGAAATTTTATGGAAATATGAAAACCGACCTCTCTCTATGACTTGCCTCTAGTCTTCTTCTAGTGAAAAACGATTTGTTGCCCGTGAACTTAGCTCATCATGAACAGAATCACATAAATCTAATACTTTTGTGTTCTTGATTTTGTTTGTTTTCATTACACTCTTATTTTCGTAAGAGTAGCTCCAACCGATCGACATTCACTGGGAATGCCGATCGATTCTGCTCCAACGGATCGGCAAATGGGCTTCCATATTTGCCGATACTCTCTCCTCCTCTAAATTTTGAGAAAGGGCAAGGAGTCTCAATTTTAGCCTGTGTTTGGTTAGGTGGTGGCGGGAGGAGTCGGTGGATGGAAACGGAGGATTGGTACCGGAGGGGAGGCAAGGCTGGAAACGGAGTAACCGAATGACTTTTCCTCCTTGCTGCGGAGCAAACGGAGTAAACGCCGTCGGCGGACTGCTTGTTTTTCCGCTGTCCGACGGCGTTTGCTCCAAACGCTCGCATGAAAAGCTCAAACAAATGATCGAAGCCTTATTTTTAATACATTTTTATCATCGTTCCTCCCTCCCGATGGCCCTTCTCCTTGCCTCCCCTATCTCCCTCATGGTCGAATCCACCGCGGCAACCGGACCACAACCTCAGCCCAGTCAACTTTCATCATGGAGGCGGCCGAGCTGAATCGTGTCTTCCAAATGTTCAATCGCAACGGCGATTGCCGTATCCCCAAGAAGGAGCACGGCAACCCGCTTCACAACCTCGACATCCACATCCCCAAAGCGAAGCTCCAGTCCATGATGTACAAGATCGACGTAAATGGCGACGATTGCATCAACATGTACAAGTTTGGCGCGCTACACCAGACCATGATGGAAGAGCGGGGAGAGGGTGGTGAGGAGAAGGATATAACCGCAAAAATGACAATATATTTACAAAAAAAGTATAATTTTCTTCTGATACGATTTGAGTTGATTAAACAAGTTCTCCTTATTTGAAAAACCTAATACACTGAGAATCTCTAAGGCTCCATTTGGAGGGACTTATTTTCACCGGTCAAGCGGTTACGACCGCATGAACCAGATCTTAATTGACCTTAATTAAGGTCCGATTTTGTTGCAGTAATGACGCATCTTCCCTTTTTGGCCGACGTCTTTTTTAGAGACCGCTCAATTCGTGGCTGCTCCTTTTTTGGAATTCCCCAAATTCCAGTAATTATTGAGGAGCACTGGTGGAAGAATATATTTACTTACAAACAATGAATGAGATTTTTTGGAAGGAGATTGTTTCTCCTTACTTGATTGGATCCAGCCAGCCTCACCTTCATTTTACCTGATTTAGGGTTCTTCAAGTCTATATAAAGAGGGGGCCGGTTTTCCCCAAGTATGCAGGATTTTGGGCAAGCAGGAGAAAGCAGAGGAGGTCGGCCGGCCTTGCCCGAACCTGGGGGGTTCTTCCCCGTTGTAACCACGTGTGTATTTTTTTGGTCAGCGGCCGCCACCCTTGTCGTCGAGCTTCTTCTTTGATGTAGCTTTGGCGACAGGCTACTTCCTTACTGCAGGGTGCAATTTTTCATAACACGGTTCATGCGGTCGTAACCGCTTGACAGGTGAAAATAAGTTCCCCCAAACAAAACATAAATATAGAGATTCTATTGGAAGTGCTCCAAGGCAGTAAGATAGGAATTTCAGATCAAGCTTATGAGCCAGCCAGCCTGTTTGCAAGGACCAATCCAGCTTTATGCATGCCAGCCTTTATTGATTTGTTTTTCTTCCCAACTCTTCACCAAAGAAACATCATGGCAGCACGTGCTTAGCACATGATCTGTATGAATTATTATAAGTTATAACTCATATATTCCTTGCTTTTTATTAAATAATAATAATAAATGATTCATCCCTAGCTACCAGTATTAACTATTAAAGCTGCTGAAATAGTTGGAATTCTGTTATTATTGATTATGACGCTGTCTAGAGTGTCTAGCTATGAATGGAAGGAAAAGTGCACATAATTACTGTGAGGCATAATTTCGCCCGGCTTTTTTTTGAGAATTGATATTAGCAGTCCATAAATGACTATTCGCAGTCCATTTCTAAACCTCTTATTATTTAGCTCGCAGTCCTTAAATGAATATTCGCAGTCCAAAATGAAATGAAAAGTTCTCCTTTATAAACCCCTTATTATTTAGCTCGCACCTCATATTTCACCTTAGGTTTTACTGTTTCCCACCCCCGAACGCCGTCTCCTTCGCGATCCCAACCTCGCCGGCCCCTGTTCGCCCCGGACGACGCCTCCTCCTCAATCGACTTCGCCCTCCCCGAACGGCGGCTTCTCGTCTTTCCACCTGCACGCCGTCGCCCCTGCTGAAATGTCGGACGTCTTTCCACCTGGAAGCCGTCGCCCCTGCGCCCTCTTCTTTCCCGAACGTCGTCCTCTGATAGAGCACAGGCAAAATGAAGAATCATCTTCATTAACGTGTGCTATTCCTCTCCCGTTAATTCTCATTCACCGGCTCCAAGAATTCTTTTGCTGGCGATCTAAACTTTTTTGGTATGGACAAGTTCTGCTTGTGCTCAAGTTTTTATGGTTTAGAAGTCATGTTTCTCTCCGGATATCTTTTTCTTGCGATTTTCATGTCCATGCTTAATCATACCAAAATTTGTCATCCTCATGCTAGCATCGTGACTGCTCTTGCTTGTTCTCTGCAGCAAATGTCCTCCCCAAAACTCATGAAGCCCTAAATCAACACTTTTGCTCATTTTAAAAATTTTGTATTTAATTGGATTTTTATTTATTTTTTATTCTACCAAAGAATTTTGTTTGTACTGCGAGTTTTATTTTGGACTACGATTATAATTTATGGACTACGAATAAAAATGGACTGCGAATAGCCATTTATGGACTGCTAATATCAATTCTCTTTTTTTGGCTCCGGTGAGTTTGGACAAAAACGTTATCGATGTTAGTCAGAAGGTCGACGGGATCGTGTTATGCGGGAAGAAGACGATGTGAGAACGGGGGAAGACATAGGTAGGGAAGGGAAAACTAAATATTGATTTTTTTTACTAATGTAAAACTTCACTCTTAGTGTAGGGTTGAGCATATTATTCGAAACTCGAAAGTCACTCAAAAATTGCTCGAAGATAGAGCCGAATCAGAATCATTTACAATTGATTCGACTCAATTTGATACGAACCGTATTTCGAGTTGATTTTGAGTCAACCCTGAATCACTAAAAATATGATTCGAACCCTCTTGAATTAACTAAAAATATTATATATTATTAAGATATTATTATTTTATAATTAAAAACGCTGAAATTTAAACATACATAAAAGAGTAAAGTTTTAAGTATTTGCTTAATTAGAGGTTGCTCAATTTATTTTCGAGCCAACTAGGAATAAAGAGAAAAATGCTTAATTTTGAGCTAACTCGATTTGATTTTGAGAAGGCTCCGAATGAAGCAATTTCGAGACGAGATTGAAATACTCGAAATCAATTTCATGCCGATTTTAAGCTGAATTTGACTCGAAAATTTTGATTTCAAAGCATATCTAAGTAACTCAAACTCTACTTGATATCAGCCCTAATTACATGGCTTAAATAAGGCCACATACATGAGCGTTCATTGAAATAAAGAGGATACATAAAGACTGGCGTTACAGGTATGTTACACCAATTTATTTACCAGAAATGTTGCTAATGAAACAACACGGTTTAGAAGTGGAGTTAAACTCCTTAGGTGATGAGGTCGCCAAGTCGTGTTAAGAAATTAATTATATATCTGCTCGTGTGGAGACTGACTTGAAACGATTCATTGAGTTTCGTGTCACCCTAGGGCATGCATGACTCGACACTGAAGATACTGTTGGGATATTTAGTTATATGTATGGGCGTGTCAGGACCAACTCGTAACGACCTTTTGAGTTTCATGTCACTAGAGTGTAACGGCTCTACGCTGGAGATACTATATATGGTCATTCCACACTTGATGAGACTCAGTGAACTATCTTCAGCGGAGTCAGTTACATTCTCAAGATATTCGTTTAGGGTTTCTGCTCTCCCTCTCTTGTCCGCTCTCTCCACTTTGCAAATTTCTCTGCGCCGCTCTCCTCGGTTCGTGAAGCAGATCGAGAAGAAGGAATCGCAAAACACTGTCGTTCGTGAATCTCTCGATGCCGCTCCCGCGCTCTCGGTCTTTCGCTCTTGGGGTTCTTCCGGGAATCACTTTCGTTGTTTCCGAGAGCAGATCGGTAGGTGTTCTGCCCTTCCAGGCCGCGAGAGCCAGAAGCCCAGCGCCACCCGCCGCCAGGAAACATCAGATCGCCGCCGGGAATCCACAGATTGCTGTCCTCACCATCTGTGAAAGTAAGGAAGTCGATCTACAGTCTCATTTTCGGCGCCGCTCATCTATAGATGGCCGGTTGTTTCACGTCGCACTCGATTGGAAAAGGGATAAGGTTTCCCGTCGCCAGATCTGTGCTAAGATTGGTGCCACTTGCGATCTTTTTAATTTCCGACCATCGCTGATCTGGAAGAAGTCGCCGGAAGGAGATCTGTGCCGCTTGGAGTTCTCTATCACCAGATCTGTACTGGGTTTGAGGAAAACTTCTGGATCTGCATATTAGATCTTTCTTTTTGGTCCCTGGTGTGAAGATTTTGGTGTCGTTTTGTTGACTGGAAGTGCTGGTTTAAGGGAATCTCCATGATATTAGATCTGATTAGCTACATATCAGAACCTCTCGCCTTTGTGCTCTCTCAATACAGAGAAGGAGGCCTCTCAGTTGTTGATCTTGCTGAAAACTGTTGGTGCTGGATCTGTCAAAGATATAAAATTTAGCACTGTGAGGCTGATCTCTTGCTCACCTGTGGAGGCTGCTTATTAGATCCAGTTTTTGCCGACTAGTTCAATTCTAGGCGGAGAGGAGCAAAATTATTTCTTGATTGGATCCGAAGATTTTCTGACGTCTTCACACGGCTCAGGTGACCTCGTTATAGCATTTCTTAATTTATGTTTGAATCTGGAACTATGTCGAAGAAAAGCGCGCTCGACACTATAAAGCTGCAATCGTTCGACCCCTCCGATTTCCTTAGTTGGAAAATATAAGTCCAACTAGGAATGAAGGAACGTGAGATCTTCTATACTGTTCAGAGCGATTTCGCTTTTACCGTCGAGGACGTGGACGAGTACTAGTGGAACAATGATGAAGATTTCTGCAGGGATTACCTATTGAATTCTCTGAATCCTCGGCTCGCATTGACCTACCACGCTTACAAATCTGCAAAGGAGATTTGCGATCGTCTGAACGCGCATTTCCAGAAGGAGGAAGGATTGTCAAAATCGCTCATTGGAGAGAAGTTCTTCAACTTCAGATTCAAATCGAACGTGTCTATCACTTCTCAACTCTTGGAGCTGGTCAAACTGTGTTAGAAGCTGGATGATGATCATTCGAAGATGGAAGACACCCTCTTTGTGCACATGATTCTGAGTAAGCTGCGTCCTGAGTGGCTCTTTTTCAATACCGAGATGCACAGATTGAAAAAGAAGATCAGTTTGGATGAACTCAAAAGGTTCATCTATATTGAGGACCAAAACATCGCTGGGAAGAGTTTGGAGCAGGTTGGGCAACCCTCACAGGATATCAACTTCGTTTCACGTTCTAGTAAGTCTTCTCAGAAGCCCCCGACACCTAAGGGTGATACCCCAGCACCGTTGGCGGTCAAAAAACCTTCTCTCAAAAGGAAGAAGGGAAAGTGTCACAACTGTGGCAAATGGGGTCACTGAGCCGCCGAATGTAGGGGTCCGAATAAACAAAAAGAGGAAGCCCCACAAAATGTGGCGAACATGGTGGTCGACAACTCCGATCCCAAGTCCTTCGTAGCTATGATTGAGAGTAGTCACCGCAGTGCGTCTTCTGAGTGGTGGCTGGACAGTGGTGTTACCTGTCACGTCACATATGACAGGGGTCTTCTTTTGAAGGTCACAGCGGTCAAGGATAGAGTTGAAAATTACAATGGAGGAGCGACCGATATTACTCATGCTGGGATTGCAGAGCTAGTCCTCTCTTTAGGTAAAACTTTAATTTTACAACATGTTAAAGTAGTTCCTAATTTAACTAAGAATTTGATGTCTATTAGTTTGTTTGATAAAGCTGGAATGACTTTCACAAACATGAACGTTAGAATGACATTAACTGTTAATTCTCACTACTTTGGTTGTGTTTACCTGATCAATAGTATATATAGACTTAGCCTAGATAACGAGTGCATAAATTAAGTGAGTTCAACTCTGATTGATTTGAAGTTATTACACAATAGACTTGGACATATTCACTATAAGAAAATGCGAGATCTAGCTAAAAGTCAAAACATCCTTTACAACCCGTATTCGTCGAGGGTGGGTCCTACCACAGCCAGGTCAGCAAAAGTCAAGGTCAACAAGTGAAGACAGGAGTTAAAGACAGAATTCAAGATCGCGGAAGGCCTGAGCGAGTATAGGCGAGCTCTACTCGCATACTCGCCAGGTAGGCGACTAGGCGAGATACTCGCCCAGCCCGTGCGAGTTCCTTTGGAAGTCGCCTAGTCGCCAGGGGGTGGGGTATAAATATGACCCCCCCTCCTTGGATTTGCCTATAAATAGGACCCCAGGGGTACGAGGTGAGACACTTGAAATCCTCGGCAGGATACTCGCACGCCTTATTTTTGAGATACTAGCTGGGTCTTTGGATTCCTTTTCCTTGGAGAGCAACTCGCGACCTCGCGACTTTGCCAGCTAGCTTCCTTCGTATCCAGTTCGGCCATCTTTGGTTGAGAAGAGGCTGCTCCTTTCGAGCATCCGGGTACGTGATGGGACCTTCCTACCGCAACATCTAGGGTCATGTTTGACCTGATTCTTCGTTCTAGCCACCCTAGCCGTCTAATCTAGCTTCTGAGCCAGTAACCTTAGGCGACTTTGGTCTGAATTCTGAGGTTGGGATTTTTCCTAGCTTCAACACTTGGTGTTCAACCCGTATTCGTCGAGGGTGGGTCCTACCACAGCCAGGTCAGCAGAAGTCAATGTCAACAAGTGAAGACAGGAGTCAAAGACAAAATTCAAGATCGCGGAAGGCCTAGGCGAGTATAGGCGAGCTCTCCTCACATACTTGCCAGGTAGGCGACTAGGCGAGATACTTGCCCAGCCCGTGCAAGTTCCTCTGGAAGTCGTCTAGTCTCCAGGGGGTGGGGTATAAATATGACCCTCACCCCTCCTTGGATTTGCCTATAAATAGGACCCCAGAGGTACAAGGTGAGACACTTGAAATCCTCGGCAGGATACTCGCGCGCTTCATTTTTGAGATACTAGCTGGGTCTTTGGATTCCTTTTCCTTGGAGAGCAACTCGCGACCTCGCGACTTTGCCAGCTAGCTTCCCTCGTACCCAGTTCGATCATCTTTGGTTGAGAAGGGGATGCTCCTTTCGAGCATTCGGGTACGTGGTGGGACCTTTCTGCCGTAACATCTAGGGTCATGTTTGACCTGATTTTTCATTCTAGCCACCCTAGCCGTCTGATCTAGCTTCTGATCCAGTAACCTTAGGTGGCTTTGATCCGAATTCTGAGGTTGGGATTTTTCCTGGCTTCAACACTTGGTGTGGTGAGCGTGGATCGCAGCCAAGGAGAAAAGTTTGGAAGTTGAGTGAGATGACCATTGGTGGCGAGCAAGGAGAGTTTGTCGGCAACTCGGCGGGAGGAGGAGACGCCACGGGAGGAGGCGAGTTTGTGACAGTGGCCGCATTTGAAGAGTTCGCGAAGAAGATCGAGCAAACCATCCTCGCAGGGTTCGCTCAGCGCCCCGAAGTCACGACGACTTCTCCCTGTCGCCTGACACTGCTAGAAGAGGAAGCGCCGCCGAGGCGAGCTGGAAAGGAGCCCGCTTGGGCAAGGGAATAGCGACCGATGCAGTCGCGATATTACCCGACGAGTAGCCAGGGGGTCCATTTTTGGGATCCAATGTCGTCGGCGAGATGTAGAGATACTTGGCACTATGGCAAGTACGACGTCTCCAACAAGGATGAAACTCGTCACCGCCAGGGAGGGAGGAGCCCCTTCTGTGACGAGATCCTCGCTGCTCCAGTTCTAGAAGGGTTCAGGGAACCCGTTCTCACTTACTACTCCGGCAGAGGCGACACTGTCAAATACCTCCAGTGGTTTGAAGACGTCGTATCAATCCGCAACATGTCTGACGCCTTCAAGTGCAGGTTCTTCTCCATCACCCTCAAGGGTAACGCCAGGTATTTGTTCCATCAGCTACCGGTAGGGTCCGTGTACTACTTCTCAGATCTGCATCGGGGCCTCATGGCGAGGTTCGCGACATCGAAGAAGAGTAAGAAGGAAGCGATGACCCTCTTCAAAATCATCCAAGGGCAGCACAAGAGTTTGGGTCACTACATCGACCGCTTCCAGGAGGAGATTTTGGAGGTAGAAGAGGTGGACAACTTTACCTTGATGGTAGCCCTGAAGTTCAGGTTAAAGCAAGGACTGTTCAGTCTGGAGATGGGGTCCAATCCCCCGAGATCTTTTGAAGAAATGATAGAGAAGGAGAACACTTTTGTTTGAGGGGAGGAGAAGAACAAGGATTTCTTAGCAAGACTGGATGGAGAGATTGCAACGGAGAGGGGAAGAGCAGGACCTTCGTTGTCGAAGTTAAGGAGGACGCCAGAAAGGCGAGAGGAGAGGAAGAACGAAGAACGAAGGAGAGAGGAGAGACAGAAGAGGGAGGAACCCATGAGGGTTGAAGAGAGGAGGCAGGAGAGGCCTCGAAGGCAAGAAGAGAGAAGGCCGACGGAAGCTAGGGAAGGAGGAAGGGGGGAAAGACAATTCCAGTATCCAGAGAATTGCCACTAATGGAGACCAGCAAGGCAGCAGTACCAAGAAGAGAGGAGGAATGAAAACAGGCAGGAGGGAGGCTGAGGAGGAGGAAGAAGGGAGACGATGGCCATCGCTCGACAAGATAACAAACAGCGCCGGAGGGAGCAACAAGCGATGCGCCAGGAGGCAGAGATTCCCCTCTACTGCGATATTCATCGGGTAGAGGGGCACGAGACCTTGGCTTTCCCCGAGTTCTGGGAAGCAAGGAGGAGGCTGGAGGCAGGAACAATAGAAAGAGAGCAGCAGAGGCAGGAGGCCCCGGTGGGGCAGGTAGCATTCCAAGCTCTAGCGAGGAGAAGGAACGAGGACCGAGTCAACCTGGGAGGTCGCGGGAAGTGATACATGGCCCAGGAGGTGCGCATGTAGGCGTGATCAATGGAGGGGCCGGGTTTGGAGCTTCCCGCAAGGGGAGTCTCCACCAGATATATCGGAATTACGTCGTCTCGATGTCACAAACCCCGCCGCCATTGGAGGTGATCACCTTCTCGGAGGAAGATATGCTGGGAAATGAGAATCCTTTCCATGATGCCTTGGTCATTCAAGCCGCCATCGAGGACTTCACCGTCGACCGAATCCTCGCAGACAACGGTAGCTCGGTGAATATCATCTTCAAAAGAACCTTCGTCGGCCTTCAGGTGGAAGCGTCCCGAGTCCAGGCAGCAGATGGACCGCTCTTTGGCTTCTCAGGAGAGAATAAAGAGGTGGAGGGAGCAGTGAAGCTGCTGGTTACGCTCGGCGGGACGTCAATCCGATGCCGCTTCATCATCATCGACGCGCCGAGCGGTTACAACGTCATCTTCGGGCGACCCCTCATTAACTAATTCAAGGCCGTTCCGTCGTCTTACCACCAGTGCCTGAAATACTGCCGCGGAGATGTTCAGATCCGGATCAGGGGAGATCCCAAAGCTTCCAGGGAATGCTACTTGAATGCCGTCAGCACCATCAGCTGGATGGGTGACGCGGAGAAGCTGGAGGATATGCTGGAGAAGGAGAAGGGACTGTGTGCTGCTGAATAGGTGGAGGAGATAGAGGTGATCTATAGAGGAGGAGAGTCAGGACTGCTGAAGGTGGGTGGATCACTGCCGCTAGGAGGGAAGATAGAGATGATTGCTTGCATGCAGGACAATGTTGATGTCTTTGCATGGAGCGCCGCCGAGATGCCAGAGGTGGACGGCGATGTTGCTTGTCATCCCCTCAACCTGGATCCCGCGGTGGCTCCAGTTCGACAGAAGTAGAGGAAGAGTGCCGCCATGCTGACTGAGCTGATTAGGAGGAGGTAGAGAAGCTGGTGGAGGCAGGTTTTGTCTCGGATATCCAGTATCCAGGCTGGGTCTCCAATGTTGTAATGGTGAAGAAGCCAGGAGGGGGTTGACATCTATGTATCGATTTTTCAATGTTGAATAAAGCTTGCCCGAAGGATTGCTACCTCTTGCCTCAAATCGATGCGCTGGTTGATTCCGCCATCGGGTTTCCTGTGATGAGTTTTCTTAATGCTTTTTCAGGGTATCACCAAATCCGGATGCATCCCCCCAACTGCCGGGACGTCTCTTTCATAACCAGTGACGGCTGCTATAGCTACAAGATGATGCCCTTCGGGCTCAAGAATGCAGCCGCGACTTATCAGAGAATGATAGATCAAATCTTCAAGGGGCAGAAGGGGCGGAACTTGGAGGTTTATGTGGATGACCTCCTCGTCAAGAGTAAAAGTGTCGCGGAACACATAACGAATCAGGAGGAGACCTTTGCTACTCTGAGGAAGTACAAGATGCGACTCAACCCGGCCAAGTGCGACTTCGGTGCAGGAAGAGGGAAGTTTCTAGGTCACCTCCTTACTCCCAGGGGGGTGGAACCTAATCCAGACAAGGTGAAGGCCATTATGGAGATGACATCACCAAGGGATCCCATGGAAGTTCAAAGGCTGACTGGAAGGCTGGCAGGCCTCAGCCGTTTTTTATCCAAAGCAGGGGAGAAGTTCTCTCCGTTCTTCAAGACCCTTCGGGGGAATCAGAAGTTCGAGTGGACGGCGGAGTGTGAGGAGGCTTTCAGAAAGCTCAAGCAACAACTAACCCAAGCTCCTCTCCTCCAGGGCCCGCGGGGTAATGATGATCTTTTTCTCTATCTGGGAGTCGGGGCGGAAGCAGTTAGCTCGGTGTTGGTCCGAGAGGAAGGCAAGAGGCAGCTTCTTATCTACTATGTTAGTAGAGTGCTGCGGCAGGCGGAGACGAGGTACCCTATTTTGGAGAAGCTGGTGTTTGCCTTGGTGGTTTCGGCTCGGAGGCTCCGTCCGTATTTTCAAGCTCACTCCATCAAGGTCATCTCTGATCATCCTCTACGGAGTATCCTGGATGGAGTGGAGCATTCTGGCAGGCTAGCAAATTGGGCGGCGGAGCTTAGTGAGTTCGACATTTCTTACTCTCCAAGGGTAGCAATCAAAGCTCAGGCGGTGGCAGATTTCCTTGTTGACTTCTCGGCCGAGGTAGAAGGAGAGGAAGGCTCTTCTAGCACAGTCTCCTGGAAGATGTTCGTGGATGGTGTACAACCTCGTATTCGCGAAGAGTGGGCCCGAAACAAGGTAAGCAAGTTTTTAAGCTTTTTGGAAGTTTTGCACTCCTAGGGGCCAATTTTTGGTGAACTTGAAAGACATACTAGTAGGGGGAGAAAATATTTCTCCCCCCAAGGCGCTCTTGGCAAGCCGCCTCAAGCCGCCCCAGGCCGCCAGGCCGCAAGCCGCCCCAGGCCGCCAGGTCGCAGGTCGCCCCAGCTCGCGAAGAGTGGACCCTATGTAAGGCGTGCCTAGCGGGGCGAGACCGACCGGGGGCCAGGGTCTCGCCCCCGCCTCTTCTTGTTCGGCGGCCTAGCGGGGCGAGACCGGCCGGGGGCCAGGGTCTCGCCCCCGCTTCTTCTTGCTCGGCGGCCTAGCGGGGCGAGACCGGCCGGGGGCCAGGGTCTCACCCCCGCCTCTTCTTGCTCGGCGGCCTAGCGGGGCGAGACCGGCCGGGGGCCAGGGTCTCGCCCCCGCCTCTTCTTGCTCGGCGGCCTAGCGGGGCGAGACCGGCCGGGGGCCAGGGTCTCGCCCCCGCCTCTTCTTGCTCAGCGGCCTAGCGGGGCGAGACCGGCCGGGGGCCAGGGTCTCGCCCCCGCCTCTTCTTGCTCGGCGGCCTAGCGGGGCGAGACCGGCCGGGGGCTAGGGTCTCGCCCCCGCCTCTTCTTGCTCGGCGGCCTAGCGGGGCGAGACCGGCCGGAGGCCGCGGTCTCGCCCTTGCCTCCCTGCAGTTTTACCTTCTTGCCCTCGGGGGAAATTCCCCCTTTACCCCCCGGCGTGGCTGTTTTCTATTGGCCCAAGGCTTTTTGGGCGTGAGGGTATCTCCATCATTTTGGTCCAAGGGGTTTTGGAAAACTATAAATAGACCCCCTTGGGTGCCTTAGAGGGGATCTTCTTCTCCTTCTTCTTGTTTGCTCCTCCCTTGACTTCTTCTTGGTAGAGTTGAGAGAGCTCCTCCAAGGCACCCTAGCTCGAGCATTGGCTAGGGAGGGGAAGTGCTCAGGTAGCCTTCCGGGTGTGAGGTGGGACCTCCGCGCTAGAGCCGATGGTCTTTTCCTAGCTTCTTGATCCTTTGGTCCGTGACGTTCTCTTGAGTGTAGTAGGTGTGAGGTCACCCCTTTCTAGGGACCCCAAACTCCACAGAGACCAAGTTCTTGGTTCCAACATTTTGATGCGGTGAGCGTGGAGAGTGACCAGCACAGAAGATCTCGGGAGAGTGTCATGATGGGAGGTCAAGGAGGTAGTGATGATCTCGGCGAGCTCCCCACCCCAGGACCCTTTGTGGGGAGGCAAGAGTTCATGGCCTCCATCCAAGGCATCATGGAGATGTTGCGAAGCATTGCTCCTCAGGGTGGCAGCTCCACCCAGACCCCCAGGAGTTAGCTCCCCCTCTCGACGAGTCGACTCCCAGGGGTCTAGGCGAGATGACCCCAGCAGGGGGAGAAGGAAGTGTTCCAGGAAGAAGGCCCGGGAAGGAGAGGATGGGCGATGGGGTCGAGCGAGACCTCACCGGCCGGGAGCTGTTCTCCAGCCCGGCGAGTGCCAACCTTCAAGGCGAGCAGGTCGCGCGAGTGGATGTGGCGAGACCACCCCTTGGGGGGTCACCCTTCAGCGAGCTAATCATCTCAGCTCCCGTTCCCGAGGGGTTCAGAGAGCCAGACATGGCTTACTACACGGGGAAGGATGACCCCGTCCAGCATCTGCAATGGTTCGAGGATGTCGTCTCCATCAGGCCGATGACAGAAGCCTTCAAGTGTCGCCTCTTTGCGATCACTCTGAAGGAGAAGGCAAGGGACTGATTCCATCAACTCCCTCCGAGGTCGATCTACGGGTTCGAGGACTTGAGCCGAAGCTTCCAGCTCCGCTTCTCCACCTCCAAGAAGCGGAAGAGGAGCCCTGAGTCCATTTTCTTGATAAGGCAGGGGGCCGAGGAGTCACTGGCCCGCTACGTTGACAGGTTCCAAGAGGAGATCCTGGAGGTCCAGGAGATGCCAGGGTATGCTCTCCAGATGGCCTTCACTGTTGGGCTGAAGGAGGGCTTCTTCAAGATGAGCTTGACACGGAAGGCCCCCCTTTCCTTCGAGGAGCTGATGGAAAGGGCGGCAGAGGAGATAGCCATGGAGGCGGCCAACCCGGCGTTTGTCAAGAAATTGGCAAAGCTGACAGAGACAGAGGAAAAGGAGCAAGGTGGCTCGAGGCCCCAGGAGGGAAGAAGGAGAGAGGAGCGGAGAGCTCAGGAGGGTCCGGAGCCAGGTTGGAGGCAGCAGGGAGGACCCACTCAGGGCCCGGGAAGAGGTTATGCCCATGATGGAGGAAACTTTCATGGGGGCCAAGGAAGGTTCAACTTTCAGAGGCAAGCCCCTAGGCAACTCCTACCCCCACCATAGCAAGCGATGGAAATTGGTCGAAGGGAGAGGAGGAACCGCACGGGAAGGAAAAGAGTCAGAGTAGAGTTACCCTACTGTGAGTTCCACCAGGAGGAAGGCCACGCGACATCTACTTGCCCCGAATTTCTGGAGTTGAGAAGGACAAGAGCTCCAGCACCGCAACCTCATCAGCCTCAACAAGCGCAAGACCCGGTGCGGATTGAAGAAGTCCGACCCGAGGCAGCATCGGAGAGATGTGAGGACAGGGTTGATGTGGGCACCCGGGGAAGGATCGGATGATTCACGGGGGAAGAGGGAGGTAAGAGAGAAGTGAATCATCTTTTTTGTAATGAACTTAGCTTGCGTTGTATTGGCTATGATTAATGGTAAAAACCACCGAAAAATATTTGTGGTCCATGGAAAGTCCCTTAGCTCCGAGATGGATTCCGCTGCCAGGCTCCCACTAGCTGGCAGGGCAGGTTGATCTCTCGTGGAGGCTAAGTCCCTTAGCTCCGAGATGGATTCCGCTGCCAGGCTCCCACTAGCTGGCAGGGCAGGTTGATCTCTCGTGGAGGCTAAGCCCCTTAGCTCCGAGATGGATTCCGCTGCCAGGCTCCCACTAGCTGGCAGGGCAGGTTGATCTCTCGTGGAGGCTAAGCCCCTTAGCTCCGAGATGGATTCCGCTGCCAGGCTCTCACTAGCTGGCAGGGCAGGTTGATCTCTCGTGGAGGCTAAGCCCCTTAGCTCCGAGATGGATTCCGCTGCCAGGCTCCCACTAGCTGGCAGGGCAGGTTGATCTCTCGTGGAGGCTAAGCCCCTTAGCTCCGAGATGGATTCCGCTGCCAGGCTCCCACTAGCTGGCAGGACAGGTTGATCTCTCGTGGAGGCTAAGACCCTTAGCTCCGAGATGGATTCCGCTGTCAGGCTCTCACTAGCTGGCAGGGCAGGTTGATCTCTCGTGGAGGCTAAGCCCCTTAGCTCCGAGATGGATTCCGCTGCCAGGCTCCCACTAGCTGGCAGGGCAGGTTGATCTCTCGTGGAGGCTAAGTCCCTTAGCTCCGAGATGGATTTCGCTGCCAGGCTCCCACTAGCTGGCAGGACAGGTTGATCTCTCGTGGAGGCTAAGCCCCTTAGCTCCGAGATGGATTCCGCTGTCAGGCTCCCACTAGCTGGCAGGGCAGGTTGATCTCTCGTGGAGGCTAAGCCCCTTAGCTCCGAGATGGATTCCGCTGTCAGGCTCTCACTAGCTGGCAGGGCAGGTTGATCTCTCGTGGAGGCTAAGCCCCTTAGCTCCGAGATGGATTCCGCTGCCAGGCTCTCACTAGCTGGCAGGGCAGGTTGATCTCTCGTGGAGGCTAAGTCTCTTAGCTCCGAGATGGATTCCGCTGCCAGGCTCCCACTAGCTGGCAGGGCAGGTTGATCTCTCGTGGAGGCTAAGCCCCTTAGCTCCGAGATGGATTCCGCTGTCAGGCTCCCACTAGCTGGCAGGGCAGGTTGATCTCTCGTGGAGGCTAAGCCCCTTAGCTCCGAGATGGATTCCGCTGTCAGGCTCTCACTAGCTGGCACGGCAGGTTGATCTCTCGTGGAGGCTAAGCCCCTTAGCTCCGAGATGGATTCCGCTGCCAGGCTCTCACTAGCTGGCAGGTTGATCTCTCGTGGAGGCTAAGCCCCTTAGCTCCGAGATGGATTCCGCTGCCAGGCTCTCACTAGCTGGCAGGGCAGGTTGATCTCTCGTGGAGGCTAAGTCCCTTTGCTCCTAGATGGATTCCGCTGCCAGGCTCTCACTAGCTGGCAGGGCAGGTTGATCAATCGTGGAGGCTAAGCCCCTTAGCTCCGAGATGGATTCCGCTGCCAGGCTCTCACTAGCTGGCAGGGCAGGTTGATCTCTCGTGGAGGCTAAGCCCCTTAGCTCCGAGATGGATTCCGCTGCCAGACTCTCACTAGCTGGCAGGGCAGGTTGATCTCTCGTGGAGGCTAAGTCCCTTAGCTCCGAGATGGATTCCGCTGTCAGGCTCTCACTAGCTGGCAGGGCAGGTTGACCTCTCGTGTAGGCTAAGCCCCTTAGCTCCGAGATGGATTCCGCTGCCAGGCTCTCACTAGCTAGCAGGGCAGGTTGATCTCTCGTGGAGGCTAAGCCCCTTAGCTCCGAGATAGATTCCGCTGCCAGGCTCTCACTAGCTGGCAGGGCAGGTTGATCTCTCGTGGAGGCTAAGCCCCTTTGCTCCGATGATGATTCCGCCGCCAGGCTCCCACTAGCTGGCTGGGTAGGTTGATCTCTCGTGATAGCCCAAGTCCCTTTTCTCCGAGGTGGTCCCGCTGCCAGGCTCCCACTAGCTGGCAGGGTCGGTGGTACCTCTCGTGGAGAGTCCCTTTGCTCCGAGATGGTCCCGCTGCCAGACCCCCATTAGCTGACAGGGCCGGTGGTACCTCTCGTGGAGACTAAGTGTTTGCACCCCGAGGCCGTCTCGCCACCCAGGCTCCCATTAGCTGGCATGGCAGGTTGACCCCGAGGGGAAGTTACACTCCGCGAATACGTGAGGTTGGATGTTTCTGTCCGAGCTTGTGCCAACCTCGAAAAGAGCGGGGATTGTGTACAACCCCGTATTCGCGAATAGTGGGCCCGAAACAAGGTAAGCAAGTTTTTAAGCTTTTTGGAAGTTTTGCACTCCTAGGGGCCAATTTTTGGTGAACTTGAAAGACATACTAGTAGGGGGAGAAAATATTTCTCCCCCCAAGGCGCTCTTGGCAAGCCGCCTCAAGCCGCCCCAGGCCGCCAGGCCGCAAGCCGCCCCAGGCCGCCAGGTCGCAGGTCGCCCCAGCTCGCGAAGAGTGGACCCTATGTAAGGCGTGCCTAGCGGGGCGAGACCGGCCGGGGGCCAGGGTCTCGCCCCCGCCTCTTCTTGTTCGGCGGCCTAGCGGGGCGAGACCGGCCGGGGGCCAGGGTCTCGCCCCGCTTCTTCTTGCTCGGCGGCCTAGCGGGGCGAGACCGGCCGGGGGCCAGGGTCTCGCCCCCGCCTCTTCTTGCTCGGCGGCCTAGCGGGGCGAGACCGGCCGGGGGCCAGGGTCTCGCCCCCGCCTCTTCTTGCTCGGCGGCCTAGCGGGGCGAGACCGGCCGGGGGCCAGGGTCTCGCCCCCGCCTCTTCTTGCTCGGCGGCCTAGCGGGGCGAGACCGGCCGGGGGCCAGGGTCTCGCCCCCGCCTCTTCTTGTTCGGCGGCTGATAACTTCTCAAAAAGAAGTTATTTAGCTCAAGTTTTGGACCTTTTTGCTCGTTGATTCGGGAGAAAAACCCGTTTAATTGAAGTCTAATTGCAAGCAAATTCACTTTTATTTTATTAATGACTAATGTGGTCTTTTTCCTAGGTGTTCATGCAAGAAAAGCTAAGGAGAATGGTTGGGAAGAGGGATTTTGTCAAATATGTTGTCCTGGAGAAAAGGTTGCAACCTCTGAAAAACGGTTGCAACCTCTAGACGAATTTCAAATTTTAAAATTTGAAAATTGCGCCTTATGCAAAAATGGAAAGAGGCATCCCTTGGGGAAAGGGCTGAACGTTTTTTAATGAGGATTATTCAGAAGTTAATAAAATTCCATCATTATCATCCATTGTTGGTTGGAGAGAAAAAAAGGAGAAGAGTTCTTCCTCTAGGGCTAGTTCCGGGCAAGGAAGACGGACGGATTTCGGCCGAATCGGAGAGCGAAACGCTGTAAGTTTTTAATTTCTAACATCATGTGCTGTAAGATCTACTCATACTTGTGGTTTTCTTCCGCCGTCATGAACTAATTCTCTCAATCTTGTGTTGTGAAAGTACTATGTCTTGTGTGATGAATGTTCTTTAGATTTAACTTTGTAATTGTATGGTGGATTTACTTTTATTGAATTCATAATCTATATTTTGAAGCCTTTGATCACGGTTTCGTCTTTCTACTACGCTCCATAAATCGAGAGAGGAGTTGCGTAAGTGCGTTATGGATTCCATATAGCACTTAAAGGGAGAAAGAGATTTCCCCTTAGTGTTAGCAACTCGGGTTTTCAATCTCTAATCGGTTTCCTATTTCACCCGAGGGGAAATAGAGGACTAGGGACCTCCGATATCGAGAGATACGGTTGTCTACTTTAAAATCATTGCAAGGTTTTCCACCACTCATTCTCACAAAGCGTTATTTGCAAATTCATCGCAGTAGACATAGGAAATCACCACACAAGATTACTTCTCCAATTTGAATCTTAAAAGTTTTCTCCTAAGGTACTATAGTTTATTTCAACTTATTTTAGAAATTCGTCATCATTTAGTTCTAAATCAAAATCATCATCTTGTTTCACTTGGATTTAGAGAAAATGTCTAACTAGTAATTGCAAGCACCGAATTCACCACCTCTCCGTGGAAACGATCTTTATTCACTCTTTATTACTTGAACCGGCACGTGCACTTGCGTGTAATACGCACACCCGTTTTGGGCGTATCAAGTTTTTGGCGCCGTTGCCGGGGAGGTGCGGCGTATTCTGTGTTTCTTTCTTGCGATATTAGTGAACCCTTAGTATTTAGAGTTCAAGTTTGTAATCTTGTTTGTTTTGCTTGTGATTGTTTTTTTTGTTATTTTTGTATTGCCTTTCTCCTTAGTGCATGTCCCGTTATCGATCGCCAGAACTACTGCCTCTAAACCTAGAAATCGAACGGACGTGTAGACAAAATAGGAGAGCGGTTCGTATAGGACATACTAACTCTTCAACAATGGACCGCAATAACCAAAACGTGGAAAATGAAAATTACCAAGAAGGTCAGGATTTAGGAGGCCAGGTAGATCAAAACGGTCATCCAGTTGAACAAAGAAGAACGTGTCGTGACTACAATATGCCCTTACAAGGAGGATTGCATTTTAGCATTACTAGACCCGCAATTGAAGCTAACAACTTCAAAATAGATTCTATGACAATGCAACTCGTTCAACATAATAAATTTGGTGGCCATAACCATGAAGACCCTAATTCTCACTTAAGGACCTTCATCGAAATATGCGACACTTTTAAAATCAATGGCGCATCTGAGGAGGCTATAAAACTTAGGTTATTCCCATTTTCTTTGGAGGGAAAAGCAAAGGATTGGTTGAATTCACTACCCAACGGTTCCATCACTACTTGGGTAACTTTGATAGAGAAATTCTTGGCTAAATATTTTCCTCCATCGAAAACTGCAAAACTTAAGAGAGACATATCCACATTCATGCAAGGGAATGGAGAGACACTCTATGACGCATGGGAAAGGTTTAAGGAACTATTGCGTAAGTGTCTGCACCATGGTCTAGCCATACACCAACATGTATGGACCTTTTATAACGGTCTCCAGACGTCTACCATGATCCAAGTCGATGGAGCTGCAGGAGGATCTCTAATGAATAAATATCCCGAGGATGCGTATGAAATCTTAGAAGATCTGTCATCCAATAATTATCATTCATTTGAGCGTCAAGGTTCTTCATCTACGGGAGGGGTGCACCAAGTTGACCAACTCACTGCTTTCGCTGCACAAATGACCGCACAATTCAACTCGATGAATAAGCGGTTAGATGCATTAACTCTATATCAAAATCAAGCTCAAATGAACCCCCAAGTTAATAGTATAGCTGCTCCTCCGATTAACATGAATCCTTCACTCACGGTGGAGCAACTCATTAGTAGTAACGAGGAGGTCAACTATATAGGAGGTCAACCGAGATTCATGAATCACAATAACAATCATAATACAATTCCAACTCATTACAACCCGGATTTGCGAAATCACCCTAATTTTTCATGGAAGAATAATTCAGGTTTGGCACACCCACCCGGATTCAACTCGAACCCTCATCCACCCCAGAATAATAATTATAATCAACAAGGGTCATCAAGGAAATTATCTGATGAGTTACTCCTTGAATCCATGCAGAAGAGGGATGCTCGCATTTCTAGTCTAGATGGCTCTTTACGTGTAATTGAAACTCAGTTGGGACAAATCGCTAATGCTTTAAGTCTTAGACCCCCAGGTTCGCTACCTACGGATACAACACCAAATCCGAAGGGAGATAATCCGCACTGTAAAGCTGTCACTCTACGGAGTGGTAAGGAGTTAGTGGGTGAGACTATAAATGAGAGTGAGATCCAAGTTGGTGAGGAAAAAGAGTTGGATATTGTTGGCTCTAATGTTGCAAACAACCAGTTAAAAGAAAATGATAAGAGAAAGGAAGAAGTAGAAGAAAGATCCGGAGAGAGTAAGAGAGAACTTGTCGCGGAAGATAAACAGAAGAACGCTAATATAAAAATCTATCCACCACCGCCGTTTCCACAGCGGTTAAAGAAGAGCAAACTCGATCAACAATTTCAAAAATTTGTTGAATTATTTAAAAAACTACAAATCAACATCCCTTTCGCGGAGGCTTTGGAGCAAATGCCAAGCTACGTGAAGTTTATGAAGGACATCCTTTCTAAAAAGCGGAAATTTGGAACGCATGAGACGGTGGCACTCACGCAAGAGTGCAGTGCCATCCTCCAGAAGAAACTCCCGCCTAAATTGAAAGATCCGGGGAGTTTCACCATACCGTGCGCTATAGGTTATCAATTCGAGGGTAAGGCTCTATGTGATTTAGGTGCAAGCATCAATCTGATGCCATTTTCGATATATAGGAAGCTTGGTTTAGGAGACATCTCCAAGACCTCCATCACCTTGCAACTAGCCGATAGAACCCTTGCATTCCCAAAAGGAATAGTTGAAGATGTCCTAGTTAAGGTGGACAAGTTTATTTTTCCAGCAGACTTCGTTGTCTTAGATATGGAAGAGGATAGAGAGGTTCCCATTATAGTAGGGAGACCATTTCTCGCCACAGGTCGGACATTAATAGACGTACAGAAGGGGGAGTTGACCATGAGAGTTAACGACGAACAAATCACCTTTAATGTACTTGAAGCTATGAAATTCCCTCGAGGTCAAGAAGATCATATGGAGGCGGTAAATCAAATTTCACTTCAAGACTATAATTTGAATATTGAATCCACTAGGCAAGATGACTTATTGACTCGATTTTTGATACACGAGGAGACTTCGGACGATGATGAGGAAATACGTGATTTCCTAGAGGTATTTGAGTCACAAGCTGTTTTCGTTAGGAGACCGGAACCTTTTGAGATGCCGGACAAGGCGTTGGCGGACAAGCCCTCTATTGTTAATCCGCCGACTCTTGAATTGAAGCCTCTCCCAGACCACCTCATGTACGCATATTTAGGAAAAGATAACACATTACCGGTTATTATCAATTCTAAACTATCAACTGATCAGTATCAAAAGCTTTTGGAATTGCTAACTCAATTTAAAACGGCCATAGGATGGACCATAGCGGATATCCGAGGGATTAGCCCCTCACTATGTATGCATAAGATCCTCTTGGAAGAATCGTTTACGGGATCGATCGAACCTCAGCGTCGCCTCAATCCACCAATGAAAGAAGTGGTGAAGAAGGAGATCATTAAGTGGCTTGACGCCGGGATCATCTATCCCATCTCGGATAGTTCGTGGGTATCACTGGTGCAATGTGTGCCAAAAAAAGGAGGGATGACGGTAGTACGAAATGAGAGGGATGAGTTAGTATCGACTAGAACGACTACCGGGTGGCGTATCTGTATGGATTACCGAAAGCTGAACAAGACCACTCGAAAAGATCATTTCCCCTTACCTTTTATTGATCAAGTGCTAGATAAACTAGCGTGGAACGATTTTTTCTGTTTTCTTGATGGCTATTCAGGGTATAATCAGATTACGGTAGCCCCAGAGGACCAGGAGAAGACCACATTCACATGCCCTTATGGGACGTTCGCATTTAGAAGGATGTCATTCGGTCTATGTAATGCACCCGCCACATTTCAGCGATGCATGATTGCCATTTTCTCGGATATTATGGACCATGGTATTGAAATTTTTATGGATGACTTCTCTATCTTCGGTAATTCTTTTGATGCATGTTTAGCTTGTTTGGAGAAAGTGTTGACGCGCTGTGTTGAAACTAATCTCGTACTAAATTGGGAGAAATGTCATTTCATGGTGCGGGAGGGTATTGTGCTTGGTCATCACGTTTCAAGAGAAGGTTTAGGAGTTGATAAGGCGAAACTAGATGTGATTGAGAAACTTCCACCACCCAATAATGTGAAAATATTGCGTAGTTTTCTAGGCCATGCTGGGTTCTATAGAAGATTCATTAAAGACTTCGCAAAAATCGCAAAGCCATTAAGTGGATTACTAGAAAAGGATGCGAAGTTTCAGTTGAGCGAGGAGTGTTTAAATGCTTTTGCCACACTAAAACAACGCTTGACTACAGCACCTATCGTGATAACTCCTGATTGGGAGAAGCCGTTTGTCCTGATGTGTGATGCTAGTGATTACGCGGTTGGAGTTGTGTTAGGACAGGTACGGGAGAAGGTATTTCACACCGTTGCTTATGCTAGTAAGACCTTGATTGACGCCCAAATAAATTACACAACTACCGAGAAGGAATTACTAGCTGTAGTGTTTGCCTTCGAGAAATTTAGATCGTATCTTTTGTGCACAAAGAGCACCGTTTATACGGACCATGCTGCGATCCGTTATCTCATGGATAAAAAGGACGCTAAGCCCCGATTGATCAGATGGGTGCTTCTTTTACAAGAATTTGACGTGGAGATTAAGGATAGGAAAGGCACGGATAATCCGGTTGCAGATCACTTGTCCAGGATAGAGGCTACTCGACCCTCCTATAATCTGGAAATTGATGAGAGATTCCCAGATGAGAGAGTTTTGGTGATTCATGATAGTACCCCACCTTGGTATGCTGACTACGTAAATTACATAGTGAGTAATGTTCTACCATCTGACTTGGCGTATCAACAAAGGAAGCGATTCTTACACCAGGTACGCTCTTATCTTTGGGACGAGCCGTATCTATTTAAAATCGGAGCTGATGGAGTGGTAAGGCGTTGCGTGCCGGAGGTTGAAACAAGATCGATATTAGAGAAGTGTCATAGCTCACCTTACGGAGGACATTTTATGGGAACGAGGACTGCAATGAAGGTATTAGAGGCCAGATTCTTTTGGCCTAATTTATTCCGCGACGCTAATGAATTTGTTAAACAATGTGATAGGTGTCAACGATGCGAGAATTTGAGAAGGAATGAGGGAATGCCAATGAACATCATGTTAGAGGTCGAATTATTTGATGTTTGGGGAATGGATTTTATGGGTCCGTTTGTCAATTCAAATGGTAATTTATACATTTTGTTGGCAGTTGATTACGTATCTAAATGGGTAGAAGCGATCGCAACACCTAAGAATGATGGCAAGGTAGTCCTGAATTTTCTAAAAAGTCACATATTCAATAGATTCGGGGTACCTAGAGCGATCATTAGTGATGGGGAAGTCATTTTTGCAACCATCAATTCACCTCATTGCTAAACAAATACGGGGTTACCCATAAGATCGCACTCGCTTACCACCCTCAGTCAAATGGATTAGCGGAGGTATCGAATAGGGAGATAAAACGGATTTTAGAGAAAACAGTGAGCATAAATCGAAAAGACTGGTCACAAAAGCTCACCGATGCATTATGGGCATACCGGACTGCATTCAAAACTCCCATCGGATTAACCCCGTATAGGTTGGTTTACGGTAAATCTTGTCATTTACCACTCGAGTTGGAACACCGAGCATTCTGGGCGATTAAGAAAATCAATTATGACTTTCGGGATGCCGGTAAGAAGAGATTACTGCAGCTAAATGAACTCGAGGAGATCCGGATGCAAGCTTACGAGAACTCACGGATCTATAAGGAGCGCACAAAGAAGTGGCACGACCGACGCATTAAGGAAAAACACTTCGAGCCGGGTCAATCGGTCCTCTTATTCAATTCCCGTTTGAAGTTATTTCCCGGGAAACTCAAGTCGAGGTGGTCGGGGCCATTTAAAGTTAAATTAGTTCATCCATATGGCGCGGTGACCATCATTAATGAGGGTGATGGATCAGAATTTAAAGTAAACGGCGAGCGACTTAAGTTATATCTGAAAGACGGCGACGACAGAGCGATGTCGTGCGTGATGCTCCACTAGAGTTGAACCGTCCTGCCGGGACGGTAAATTAGGCGCTTGGTGGGAGGCAACCCATCTTTTATTTATTTCTGTATTAGTTTCGTGATATTAATGGTTTTAATAACAATAATAATAATAATAATAATAAAAAAGAAAAAAAAAACCCCTCTGATTAGGCCGAAATCCAGGAAAAAGGCAATGAACTACTAAATTTCTGTGGTTGCAACCTCAAAAATGAGGTTATCACCTTTTTTGTGCTGTTGGATTGAAGGAGTAGAAAGAAAATCGTGCCTGGGCTCGGTTCAGCTGAACCGGCGTTTGAATGGGCCAAAAAGATGAGGTTGCAACTCCGAAATGCAGGTAGCCACCTTTATTTTGCTGCCTTGAGGATAAATTGGCCTGTGAACCGGCGCTGGCCGGTTCACCTCAACCGGTGCTCCCCTTAACCGTCCTTTAAATTGTTAAACCGTTCTCTCCTAATTAAACACCCTTAATTAATACCCTATTATCTGTTAAGTAATCCCGGTTCAGCCCACCTATTTATAAAAAAAAAATCTGAAAACAATTCCCCTACCATACTCGATTTCTCGGCTAGGGCACGAACAGGGTCGGCGACAGCGCGGAGGGGGCGCGGCGTGGCGATTTCCGGCGGGCTGCTTCGGCTGGAGACGGTGACGCGCGTGGACTTCTATTTGAGGCGCGGCGTGGCGATTTCCGCCGACCTGCGGCGACCCGAGCGTGCACGGCCCTCTGCGTTCTACTTCGCAAGTGAGTGAACGACCACCTACAGCGTAAGGAGGCGAGATCTCCTTGAGGTATATTTTCTATCCCTAAATCCTACCCGGTGTGCATGTCGAATATTTCAGTTCTGTGCTTAAGGAGTTTGGGTTTCGATTTTGGTTAGGATAGGTTATGGCTTCAAAGAAGAAGGGGAAGGGGAAGGAAGTCGCCCGCCCTAGGACCAAGTTTCTGAATGACCAGGCCCGCCTCTGCTTCCAAGCAATCCAGTCCGTCCCGTTCATCTGTGAGCGTGGATTTTTGATGGAGAAGCGAGCCTGGAGCCTATCCTATGCTGAGCAAATTAAGAACCTAGGATGGGAGGCCTTTTGTCACCCACGCACTGAAGCTATCTACTCTTGGGTCTATGAATTCTACGCCAATGCAGCGCACGGGGAGGGGGACACAGTTTTGGTGCGGGGAAAAATGGTAGATTATTCCTCCTCGGCCATCAACGCACTATTTGACCTGGATGATTCTGCAGAATGCAGCTTTAAATGGATCCAAGCTTCTGTCTCAACCAGTGATCTAGCTGCAGCTGTGTGTTGCGTCCCTCAGCCGGAGTGGTCGCGTCGCTCCAAGAAAGTTTTGCGGTCCACTAGCCTTTCAAGGGAGGCCAAGGCGTGGTTACTGTTTGTTAATGCTACTATTCTACCAACTCGCCACTTGAACTTTGTCTCCTTCGACCGCATCACTCTAATCTACGGCATCATAAAAGGGCTAGGGATCAATGTTGGGAAACTCATCTCTGAACAGCTAACACAAAAGGTTAAAGAAGAGAGTGTGCGACATCTTTGGTTCCCCACCACCATCACGGAGCTTTGTCGCATGGCCGGGGTTAAACAAGGGGACGGTGATCTGATTAGCAGGGTTGGTAGACATCTCACGGAAAGGGTTGTAGAGGTTAACATTAAGGTGGCTGTTGAGACCGGCGAAAAGCAGTTGAAGCTGAGCAAGATGCGGGGTGAGGTACCTGGCCCTTCTGAGAAACATATGCCAGCCGCCCCGATCAAGCTGGTGATCGGACGATCTAGATTTCCAGGGGAACGCGGCCTAGCCACTGAAAATGCTGAGTACATGAAAGCGTACCTCCGATGCCAACACGTCTACTTTGAGTCGAGATTCGAGGAACTCCGTCAGAACCAGGAAAAGCTGATGCAGGCGGCAAGGATCCCGGTGGAGACACACTCACACCCGTTTCAGGCGCAGTTCGACTCGGCAGGATATTTGCTTCAACACGGCGGGTCACGAGCCGACCCTGCCAAACTCGCTGAGACTGCATCTGATTTAGAGGAGGAAACCGAGACCGAAGACGAAGACGACGACGAGGACGTGGAGGGGTCTGGAGATAGCAAAGCGGATTAGTACCTCTCTCCTTCCTACATTACTGATTACTTATTTGATGTTTTGACATTTAGGGTGCTGCCAGTATATTTTTGATATTTTGCTAGACATGACTTTGTTTTATTGATGTTCTGTGATGCTATACGCAGTCTGATTATAGTTATTACTCTGTCTGGTTGTAGTACTCCTGATAGATTGTGGATTTTACTATGTCTGATTTAACATTATTTCACAACCTGTCTTACTGCTGAGTGACAAATTCTTTTCATGCACAACTATGCTGAGCATTCCTTGCATCATGATTATTGAATATGTTATGTCTGACAATATTATTTATAATACCTTTTGTGCTAAACCCTTTTCACTTGATGGTGCCTCGTACCTATGGCCACAGACAGCTGCTTCTATAAATGTTAATTGCAATACTTATCTAGTTTGTGGTATAAGTTATGCGCAGGTTGCAACATACGGGTACGATTTATAGTTTATCATGTCGCATTTTTGGGCAGCTCTTCGGACACCCGAACTTCAGGGGAGTTTCTAGATTTCTCTATTTTCATGCTTTTAATACCTGCATTATATTTGTCAACATGTTTACATGACCTTATGATTAATAAAGACCACAAATGTATCATTATGAGTAGTAAGGTCGCTTTGCTAGAGACTAGCAAAGGTTTAAGTGTGGAGGTGGGGGTAGTGTGACCCCTACCACTTGGGTGAGGAATGAACATATAATATGTGTGATCCTACTTCTCGAGATAACAAATAAATGATACAGTCCGTACTGATTTTCATCTAGGAGAATAGCCGACACTACTGGTTCACATCATTTAATATTTCAAGTTAGCAAGATGGACCAAATTTCTTTTAATATTTCATCTTCCCACAGTATCCTTTAAAAAGCGCGATCTTCTTAAAAATTTTAACCATAAGAACTTCTAGAAATAATAATGAAGGGTGTGCAATAACCGAGTTGGAGATATAAACCAAAGCAGTGACCATCATTTGTTCCCATTTTGAGTTTGATGCATACTTCCCCTAGACGCCTATTTGATGATTCTTAGCATACTCTTTGATTATGAGTGTTTGTTAAAATAAAAAAATAGTGAGTCATAGTGATATGTGGCCTAAGTGTGTGTACACCCACTTGGAATGATCCCAATTGCGGACTCTTAAAAAAATTACCTACATATGTGGAAATGTATCACAGTGATATGCGGCCTAGGTATGTGCATTCATATCTGGAATGATCCCAACTATGATCATAAAAAAAAGGGGGGGGGGGAAACAAAAGAGCGAAAGTAGCCGTAGTGATATGTGGCCTAAGTGTGTGTACACCTACTTAGAATGATCCCAACTATAGACCCTAAAAAAAAAGGAAAAAATGATGATGAGAGAACAAACCTCATAGTTTGGAGATTCGCTAAGAATATTTTATCTAGGGTGTCACCTTCTACTTCAAAGTCTCTCTCACCAATATCCTTCATGACAATGTTCATACCTAACTGCTAAGTCTTGCGGAGGTTAAGTCAAAGACTCGGCGTATTCTCATTCCTTTTTAGTCATTAAAGGAAGTTCGACGGAAAATTGGAGGGAAGTGAACAAATTTTAGAGGATAGCACACACCACACTGGAGATTTTAAAAGAAATTTCTCGCCCATTAAACTAACGAATTCTCAAATGTTTTGAACCTTTAACGATCGGCAATTCCTCAAACGGTTTAATCGGTACTTTGGACTTGTCCTTTTTATGTTACCTTTGAAAGAAGGGATCATGTGAGTCTTACATTTTGTCAGCTATCACCTCACCCAGTTCGGAGATAAGAATCTTCTTTGCTAGGGACTAGCAAAGGTTCAAGTGTGGAGGTGTGATAACTTCTCAAAAAGAAGTTATTTAGCTCAAGTTTTGGACTTTTTTGCTCGTTGATTCGGGAGAAAAACCCGTTTAATTGAAGTCTAATTGCAAGCAAATTCACTTTTATTTTATTAATGACTAATGTGGTCTTTTTCCTAGGTGTTCATGCAAGAAAAGCTAAGGAGAATGGTTGGGAAGAGGGATTTTGTCAAATATGCTGTCCTGGAGAAAAGGTTGCAACATCTGAAAAACGGTTGCAACCTCTAGACGAATTTCAAATTTTAAAATTTGAAAATTGCGCCTTATGCAAAAATGGAAAGAGACATCCCTTGGGGAAAGGGCTGAACGTTTTTTAATGAAGATTATTCAGAAGTTAATAAAATTCCATCATTATCATCCATTGTTGGTTGGAGAGAAAAAAAAGGAGAAGAGTTCTTCCTCTAGGGCTAGTTCCGGGCAAGGAAGACGGACGGATTTCGGCCGAATCGGAGAGCGAAACGCTGCAAGTTTTTAATTTCTAACATCATGTGCTGTAAGATCTACTCATACTTGTGGTTTTCTTCCGCCGTCATGAACTAATTCTCTCAATCTTGTGTTGTGAAAGTACTATGTCTTGTATGATGAATGTTCTTTAGATTTAACTTTGTAATTGTATGTTGGATTTACTTTTATTGAATTCATAATCTATATTTTGAAGCCTTTGATCACGATTTCGTCTTTCTACTACGCTCCATAAATCGAGAGAGGAGTTGCGTAAGTGCGTTATGGATTCCATATAGCACTTAAAGGGAGAAAGAGATTTCCCCTTAGTGTTAGCAACTCGGGTTTTCAATCTCTAATCGGTTTCCTATTTCACCCGAGGGGAAATAGAGGACTAGGGACCTCCGATATCGAGAGATATGGTTGTCTACTTTAAAATCGTTGCAAGGTTTTCCACCACTCATTCTCACAAAGCGTTATTTGCAAATTCATCGCAGTAGACATAGGAAATCACCACACAAGATTACTTCTCCAATTTGAATCTTAAAAGTTTTCTCCTAAGGTACTATAGTTTATTTCAACTTATTTTAGAAATTCGTCATCATTTAGTTCTAAATCAAAATCATCATCTTGTTTCACTTGGATTTAGAGAAAAGGTCTAACTAGTAATTGCAAGCACCGAATTCAGCACCTCTCCGTGGAAACGATCTTTATTCACTCTTTATTACTTGAACCGGCACGTGCACTTGCGTGTAATACGCACACCCGTTTTGGGCGTATCAGCGACCTAGCGGGGCGAGACCGGCCGGGGGCCAGGGTCTCGCCCCCGCCTCTTCTTGCTCGGCGGCCTAGCGGGGCGAGACCGGCCGGAGGCCGCGGTCTCGCCCTTGCCTCCCTGCAGTTTTACCTTCTTGCCCTCGGGGGAAATTCCCCCTTTACCCCCCGGCGTGGCTGTTTTCTATTGGCCCAAGGCTTTTTGGGCGTGAGGGTATCTCGGTCATTTTGGTCCAAGGGGTTTTGGAAAACTATAAATAGACCCCCTTGGGTGCCTTAGAGGGGATCTTCTTCTCCTTCTTCTTGCTTGCTCCTCCCTTGGCTTCTTCTTGGTAGCGTTGAGAGAGCTCCTCCAAGGCACCCTAGCTCGAGCATTGGCTAGGGAGGGGAAGTGCTCAGGTAGCCTTCCGGGTGTGAGGTGGGACCTCCACGCTAGAGCCGAGGGTCTTTTCCTAGCTTCTTGATCCTTTGGTCCGTGACGTTCTCTTGAGTGTAGTAGGTGTGAGGTCACCCCTTTCTAGGGACCCCGAACTCCACAGAGACCAAGTTCTTGGTTCCAACAGATGGGGCTTCGGGCAGATATTTCGTGGGAGCCGGAGTCGTGCTCGTAAGCCCTCAGGGAACCAGGATTGAGCAAGCAGTCGAGATCCTCTTCCCAGTTACCAACAAGCAGGCGGAGTACAAAGCCATGGTGGCTGGCTTGTATCTCGCCAAAGAGTTAGCAATCCGAGACATCAGAGCCTTCACCGACTCGATGGTAGTTACGTCCCAGATCAGAGGCAAGTTCGAGGTGAACGATCCGATTTTGCAGCGGTACTTGATCAAGGTGAAAGGTCTGATCGTGGGGTTTCAATCTTTCTTCGTCGAGCACGTACCCCGAGAGGAGAACTCAAAAGCTGACTACCTGGCTAAGTACGGTCCCCGGGTCGGGAGAACCGTGACTGAACTTTTTCGACCGTCCATCGAGGAAGGGGAGATGATGGAGATCCAGCAGAGGGCATCCTGGATGGATCCATTTATTTCTTTCCTGACGACGGGTCAGATTCCTGCCAGCGAGGGAGACCAGAGGAAGTTTCGCTACAAAGCCGCCTACTATCTGCTTCAAGAAGGAGAGCTATACCGCAAAACCATATCAGGTCCTCTGGCTCGGTGTCTGTCAGAGATTGAAGTACCTCGTATCCTGGATGAGATTCACTCAGGAGAGTGCGACAGTCACTCGGGGACTCGCACTCTTGAGCAAAGAATTCTAAGGCATGAGTACTTCTGGCCCACCATTAGGAAGGATGCAAAGGCCTTCTCCAAAAAGTGCCTCCAGTGCCAGCTTCTCGCACCTCTTCAACTACAGCCAGCTCAACACCTTCGCTCGATCACTGCTCCATGGCCCTTCGCCATCTGGGGGATGGACTTGATCGGCCCCTTTCCTCAGGCCAGCAGGCAGAGGAAGTTCATCCTTATCATTATCGACTACTTCTCCAAATGGATCGAGGCAAAAGCTTTAGCCAAGAGCACATCGCAGATTGTGAAGAACTTCATTTGGGAAGAAATTGCATGCAGGTTCGGGATTCCTCTCGCCATTGTCACTGACAATGGGCCGCAGTTTGCCAGCTTGGAGTTAGAGGACTTCTGCAAGCAGCTAGGGACGGATCTTCGATTTGCCCCTATACATCATCCTCGCAACAACGAACAGGTGGAAGCCGCCAACAAGTTGATCATCAACGTTCTGAAGAAGAAAGTCACCAACTTGAAAGGCAATTGGGCGGAGAAGCTCCCTCGGTCCTCTGGGCCCTGAGAACAACTCCAAACTCGGCCACGGGGGAAACTCCCTTCAAGTTGTCCTACGGGTTCGAGGCACTCATCCCAGTGAAGTTCGAGGTTCGGAGCCCGAGAGTCATAGCAGCTGGAGATGGCGTCGAAGAATGGCGCTTGGAGAATGAAGACGCCCAAAGACTCTCATTGGATTTCGTAGAAGAGCTTCGTGACTTGGCCTCCATCTGCCAGGAGGAGATCAAGCGGCCCATGGCGAAGCACTTCGACAAAAACGTCCGCCTAAAGCACTTCCTCGCAGGGGATCTGGTTATGAAGAAGGTGGACGCCGCAGGAAGAGGAGCAACGGTTGGCAAGCTACATCCAAATTGGGAAGGTCCCTTTATTGTCCAGGAAGCCTTGCCCATCGGAGGCTATTATCTCCAGGATCAGGTTGGAGAGAGACTGAGAGGTACTTGGAGCGGGGATGACCTGAAAAGGTTTTATCCCTAGCGTTTCATGTTGTACTTGTACTTATACATGCTTTTACATATATGCAATGACAACTGTTCTGTTTCTGTTCTTTCTTCTTTTCATCTCAAGTTTTTTGGGAACTCAAGGTTTTGCTCCAAGATCGATCCGAGAAGCCGACCGTCAACTTGTTCCCCCTAGATAGCCCAGTGCGGACGATGAGACGATGACTCGGGATATAAGCATCCTTGTAAGACCGGACCCCTGCATTGACGGCCGAGATCAGCTCCCCCTTGCATGTCGGCCTAGCTACCCCCGATTGCATCTCTCCTCCGACTGGAGGAACTAGCGGGAACAGGTTTGGACTCCAACCTCTTGGATTTGAGGAAGGACCAACCTTGTTAAGCTCTCCTTTCGGGCAACGGCCCTTCAGTAGCCGGAGACTCAGGATAGGCCCAAGGGAATATGTTAGTCGTGAGTGCGTCATGTAGGACCCTAGGAAGAACACAACCCCTTACTCTTGCTTTTACACTCATAGCCAGTTGGCAGAGCTGAGAGCGATCGCAGCGGTTGGATTGAGAAATGTGCCTTCGACCTGTTTCTCGTAGATAGCCCAGTTCGGACGATGAGACGATGCCTCAGGATATAAGCGCCCTTGTAAGACCGGACCCCTGCATTGACTGCCGAGATCATCTCCCCCCTTGCATGTCGGCCTAGCTACCCCCGATTGTATCTCTCCTCCGACTGGAGGAACTATCAGGAACAGGGTTGGACGCCAACCTCTCAACTCGACGGTGGCAAGATCATCGCTCGCTGTTTGATTTTCTACGTCCTCAAATATATTGATGCGCTTAATCCATTTCCAAACTCTTGAAGCAGCAGGAAAACACACCAAGTCCTCGAGTGGTAGGTCCTCGTAAGTCCAAGTCCCTGCACGAGCTCCTCTCCTGCATATTGGCCAACGACCTCCTCGAGTGAGACCAAGTTCCTCGCTGGAGTGATGCTGTAGTCCGAGACCTCTTTACGAGCTCCTCTCCTGCAGACCGACTACTTGCCTCCCCGAGTCGACCTACACCACTCTAGTTGAGCAAGGCTCCTGAAAGCTGTCGACTCCAACAATGTTCAAGTCCTCGAGTGGCAGGTCCTCGTAAGTCCAAGTCCCTGCATGAGCTCCTCTCCTGCATATTGGCCAACAACCTCCTCGAGTGAGACCAAGTTCCTCGTTGGAGTGATGTCATAATCCGAGACCTCTGTATAAGCTCCTCTCCTGTAGACCGACTACTTGCCTCCCCGAGTCGACTTACACTACTCTAGTTGAGCAAGGATCCTGAGAGCTGTCAACTCCAACAATGTTCAAGTCCTCGAGTGGCAAGTCCTCGTAAGTCCTAGTCCCTGCACGAGCTTCTCTCCTGCATATTGGCCAACGACCTCCTCGAGTGAGACCAAGTTCCTCGTTTGAGTGATGTCGTAGTCCGAGACCTATGTACGAGCTTCTCTCCTGCAGACCGACTACTTGTCTCCCCGAGTCGACTTACACCACTCTAGTTGAGCAAGGCTACTGAGAGCTGTCGACTCCAACAATGTTCAAGTCCTCGAGTGGCAGGTCCTTGTAAGTCCAAGTCCCTGCATGGGCTCCTCTCCTGTATATTGGCCAACGACCTCCTCGAGTGAGACTAAGTTCCTCACTGGAGTGATGTCGTAGTCCGAGACCTCTCTACGAGCTCCTCTCCTGTAGACCGACTACTTACCTCCCCGAGTTGACCTACACCACTCTAGTTGAGCAAGGCTCCTGAGAGCTGTCGACTCCAACAATGTTCAAGTCCTCAAGTGTCAGGTCCTCGTAAGTCCAAGTCCCTGCACGAGCTCCTCACCTGCATATTGGTCAACGACCTCCTCGAGTGAGACCAAGTTACTCGCTGGAGTGATGTCGTAGTCCGAGACCTTTGTACGAGCTCCTCTCCTACAGACCGACTACTTGCCTCCCCGAGTCGACCTATACCACTCTAGTTGAGCAAGGCTCCTAAGAGCTGTCGACTCCAACAATGTTCAAGTCCTCGAGTGGTAGGTCCTCGTAAGTCCAAGTCCCTGCACGAGCTCCTCTCCTGCATATTGTCCAACGACCTCCTCGAGTGAGACCAAGATCCTCGCTGGAGTGATGTCATAGTCCGAGATCTCTGTACGAGCTCCTCTCCTGCAGACCGACTACTTGCCTCCCCGAGTCGACTAGTTCCCACCCCCAGTTGAGCTTGGCTCCTGCAAGGTGTCGACTAACTACCACCCCTAGTTGAGCTCAGCTCCTGCTGGGTGTCGACTACTCCCAACCACAAATCAGGCCCAGCTCCTCGCAGGATGTCGGTTTTGGTAAAATAAAGCATGTAGGAGCGGGTTAACCTTGTCGAGTATGCAAGATATATGGGCGAGTATGCGAGCAGGTATGGGCGAGTATGCGAGTATACTATGACGAGTATATGCGAAGGACACAGGCGATTATTGGGATGCGAGCTATGAAGAGCGACTATGGTCGTGTGAGTATAAATTCTGCGACTATGAATGATACCAACGCACAGGTAAAAGCGAGCCTATGAGCCTAGCTAGTATCATCATCAAGCAAGTACGAAAGCAGGAGAACACAGCATGGTAATTCAGACTTGTATTTATATTTTTCAAAAATTTACAAGTTACAAAGGTATCTATTACAAAAATGTCGCTAACTGCTATATGCGAGTATGACAAATATCACCAAGCAACTAGGACTCATCATCGCCAGTATCAGGCCGATATTCCTCATCTCCGATGTCAGCATCCTCTTCCTCGCCACTCTCCTCGCTCTCCTCCTTGCCGTTGTCGCTGCCACTGTCGCTGTTGCTGCCACTTCTGCTGCTGCTGGAGCCCGACGATGACGAAGGTATGCGATCTGGCGAGGTTGTTGCCTCGGCGAGCAGCTCGGGGATAAGCAGCATCCTATTCCTCCTTTCGAGCAATATGACAACCTGGTAGGTCGACAACTTCAACCTGTTGCGGCACCGGAGTGGAGGCGATTTCCGGGGCCAGAGTGGAGGCGAGTTCCGGGATGACAAGCGAGCCGAGGAGGCTCACGTCAGAAGCGGCGACATTGGGGATGTCGTCAAGCCCCAGGTCGATGAGTAGTTGCTGCATGCTAGCAGAACGCACGGGGTTGCTAGTGGAAGTCGTGACCTGATCAGGAGGTGGTGGCGAGTCAACCGCGTCAGAGGCGGGCTTCTTCTTGGGTTTCTTCTTCTTTAGGGGGGGGGGGGGGGGGCAAGTCAGCAGCGGCGTCTTCCTCGCGCGGCCTTTTAGGCTTAGCAACGCCGAGGGCACTGGTTAGCGCGGCGAGGCTATCATAAAGGAATTTCTCGGCGTTCGACATTATGCGCGAGTTCTGAAAATCCGGCTAAAGAACCAGGCCCCCCTATTTATAGAGATCGACAGGCAGTTACAAGAGGCGAGCAACCCAGATACTCGGCACAACAGCTCGCCGAATAAGTGTTGGATGATTCTTTCCGAGCGCCTATGTCGCTCAGAAAGAGCGGGGATTGTGTACAACCCGTATTCGTCGAGGGTGGGTCCTACCACAGCCAGTTCAGCAGAAGTCAAGGTCAACAAGTGAAGACATGAGTCAAAGACAGAATTCAAGATCGCGGAAGGCCTGAGCGAGTATAAGCGAGCTCTCCTCGCATACTCGCCAGGTAGGCGACTAGTCGAGATACTCGCCCAGCCCGTCCGAGTTCCTCTAGAAGTCGCCTAGTCGCCAGGGGGTGGGGTATAAATATGACCCCCCCTCCTTGGATTTGCCTATAAATAGGACCCCAGGGGTACGAGGTGAAGCACTTGAAATCCTCGGCAGGATACTCTCGCGCTTCATTTTTGAGATACTAGCTGGATCTTTGGATTCATTTTCCTTAGAGAGCAACTCGCGACCTTGCGACTTTGCTAGCTAGCTTCCCTCGTACCCAGTTCGGCCATCTTTGATTGAGAAGGGGCTACTCCTTTCGAGCATTCGGGTACGTGGTGGGACCTTCCTGCAGCAACATCTGGGGTCTTGTTTGACCTGATTCTTCGTTCTAATCACCCTAGCTGTCTCATCTAGCTTCTGAGCCAGTAACCTTAGGTGACTTTGGTCTGAATTCTGAGGTTGGGAATTTTCTTGGCTTCAACACATCCCATTAGATCTTTCTATTCAATTTGATAAGTGTGAGGTTTGTGCCCAGACTAAGATTGTAATACCCCATATCTATCACATAGCATATAGCAGTAGGTCCGGCCGGGGCTCGATGTCATATACCATAGACAGACCGGGCGGTTACTCAATGGTGATACGCCCGAAATGGTCTACGTATTTAAACGCAAGTGCACGTGCCGTGTCAAATAATAATAAGTGAGTATGAATCGTCTCCACAGGGAGGTGGTGAATTCAGTGCTTGCAAATACCAGCTAGGCCTTTTCCTTAAATCCAAGTGAGACAAAATTTATGATTTTCTGTGAACTACTAAAATTAAGAATGCAGATTTCTAAATAAAACTACTACGAATCTGAGGAACAAAGCTTTTCTTATCAAGGTGGAGATATAATCTTATATTATGATTTCCTAGGTTTAGTATGACGGATGAGTGAATGAATCGTTGTGAAAATACGTGGTGAGCGTGCCTTACAACGATCTTAAAATAGATAACAGTATCTCTCGATATCGACAATCCCTAGTTCTATATTTCCCCTCGGGTGAAATAAGAACCGCTCAAAGAACAAAGACCTAAGTTGCTAACACCAAGAGGAAGTCTCCTTCTCTCTTCAAATGCTATATCAAAATTATGATATACTAGCGCAACTCCTCTCTCGATTTATGAAGCGTAGCATAAATGTGAAACATTGGCCAAACATTTCAGAAATAAAGATCATAAAATTGATAAAGAACATTCACCAAGTATTCTCAACAAAATAAACAAGAAATTATCCATCAAACACAACCTAGTACTCTCATAATACAAGATTAAGGAAGGATTAGTTCATGACATTGGAGGAAACACTCAAAATGTTGAAATAGATCTTACAAAACATTGCGGTTCACGCTTAATCGCTGTAGGAATTTCTTCCTCGAGTCGCTTCTTTGATCCGTACGAAGATCTCCTTCTTCTTCCTCTTGTCGTCGCTCTCCAATGGAGTTTTTTTCTTCCCAAGCCAACCCTAGATGGTGCTCTCCTCCTTAGATCCGAATTAGTAATGAATAATCCCCATTTGGTCAGTTTTTAGCATTAAAACGTCCATACTCCTGAAAGGACGCATCCTTCCATAATTAAAAAATAGCGGGAATTCGAATTTAAAATTTAAAATTTCGGACAGACACATGTTGCAGTTTCAGAATTGGATGTTGCAGTAACTGGTGCAGGCCGAAAATAATAATTCTGCATTCACTTCCAAGTTGATTTCTCCAGCGAATCTTGCATAGAAAATCATGGAATAAGATCAACTTAGTACCATAAACATTAAAATACTAATTAATCATATTTTATCATCATTTAAGCTCCTTTTTATTAATTGCGAAGTAGAAATATTAGGCAAGGATAACTTCATTTGAAAAGTTATCGCACCTCCGCACTTAAATTCTTGCTAGTCCCTAGCAAAGACACGTTCACAAATAAAAAAAACTGGGGTATAGGGCAATACGCAGCGCATGGTTCAATGATACTTAAGAATTATGTTTGTCTTGAAAAACCAAATAATCGAGGCACACTCAAAATGTTTGCTTTACTAACATGATAGGTTTGGCAATCAAAAGAAATCCAACCATTCACAAAACCATTAGTTAGATGCTGGATTAGAGCTCAAATAAACATCCTAGTGTGATGTGTGGTAACAAATAATGTACTCTAATGCAATACTTCCCTTTTGAACCCCCACATCTACAGGTAATGACAAGCTTAAGCTAAGCAATTAATTTCGCCTCCATATGAGTTAGTAGTTCCAATAAGAACTAGGATATGTTCAAGCTTGGCTTAGCATTTAGGAATATGTTGATCGTGAGATGTAGCTCCCCAGTTAATACTCTTAAAGAATCGTCATATTGTGGTGTTTGTCATATTTTTCTAAGACTATCCATAGTAGGGATCTTTCCAAATATAAGTGCACATAACTAGGCCACATGTCACTATGATATTTCTTCTTTTCCATTTTTTTTTATAACATCACAGTTGGGATCATTCCGAGTATGCATTCATATACTCGGGCCACATATCACTATGACTTTTCTTTTGTTTACTTACTTTTTTTTTTATCATAGTTGAGATCATTCTAAGTATGTGTACATATATTCAGGACACATATCACTGTGAAATTTTTATTTTGTTAGCAACACTCACAATAGGCTACTTCTTAAGACACAACCAGTGGGGACATATGAAATTTAGTCATGGAATGATGTGTATCAAATGGTTCAAGCTCAACTAATGGCGTGAATGATCAAAAAGCTAGGACGAACTAACTATCCTCATATTTTGGTGTACATCATTTACTTCGCTCTTACTCACCACTCCCCATTAAATTTAGAGGACAATGTAGGAAAGCATGCAATTGACGTACATCAAAATTTTAGTGCACGAAAACATTTGCTTAAATGAGCTCAGTCAAACCAACATCCTTCTAGCTTCAAATTCATTAGTTGGGTTCTTAAGATTGACATGCCCTACCGATCATTGAATAACTCTAGAGTAACTCATAGATTAATCCAGAACAAAAGTTAGTATCATTGAATTCATATTTAAAGTAGCCCTTACCCAGTGGGGACAGGGCTACACCCCTCCACACTTAGAGCGTTGCTAGGCCCTAGCAACTCTACTTCTAGAGCACTAGTTATATAAATACTAACACCCCTCCGGCCTCCACACTTAAAGCGTTGGTAGGATTAATGATGTTATCGAATGAGCATACATAAATAAGGAATAAAGCAGTTAAAAGTAAATGACTCCCCTGAAGAATTAAAGTCGCGGGAGGATTGATCCACATGTGCGCAAGATAACCAATCCTGCTGAAGACGTGCTTCTCCATTTGTGTAAGGAGCTTCGTTAGTGAACACAATTGCATTACCTGCACTTGAAGTGACATAGGACGCAACGGGATAGAAGTACTACGAGGGATGATAACAAGATAATTATTCATCGGATAATAGAAGCAAGCATACTTGATAAGTAGAGCAGTGTAAAAAGTCATGTGCCATACTCACATTAATATTAGCTGGGATAAAAACATGTAATCATTGGAAACACAGTCCAAACACCAGAACAGCTGAACATAGAACCAAAACACAGTTCAACAAAATGAGTATACTAATAAACAAAAACACAGCTTAACATAGCTGTCCAAAAACCAAAACGGAGTTCACCAAAACAAAGTCAGTCCAAATCACAGCTTAACATAACTGTCCAAAATATAGTATACTATAAACCAAAAGAAAATGAGATTGTATATTCGTCGTCTCCATCCTTGTCATCTTCATCCTCATCACTCTCTTCATCACCTTCCGCATCATCAGCATCATCTCCGTCGTCATCATCAGCCTCATCTCCAGCAGCTGCATTTTCCTCATCGGCCGCATCATCGTCCGCATCACCTTCTTCATCTTCAGTCTCATCGGCATCCTCATTCCCTTTGGATCTACGGATGTGAGGATCTACTCGTACACTTGCGGAGTTTAACAAGTAACCCTCCTTATCAAATTGACTTATCATCTTCTCTGGAACTGCGGCCGCGGGAGCTTCGCTTTCTCCAATAATTTGTAGAGGATTGTCCGTTGGTCATCTAATTCCTCCTTGACATATAGATGGCAGCAGCGCTGGTAGGCCTTCATATATTGCATCTACTCCATCAAAGCATCGGGATCACCGCCTCCGTCTTCTTCCTGAATTTCAATGTCCATAGGTTTATCATCTTGTGCCTTAGAGGGCTTTACCCTGAGAGAATCATCAGCAACCTTTATGCACACCTCCACCACCGTCTTGGTTATGTGGCCCTTCAACTTCTTTATCACATCTTCTTCCTTTTCCGGCACGCCAACTGTACGACAGAGATCCGTGATAAGGACAGGAAACCATAGTTGTTTAGGGTTCTTCTCCCGTATCTTCTCCTTCAGCCTATACGCGATGACATTCCCCACATTAAACCTTATGCCTTTGAGTATACAATATAGGATAGCAACTTTATGGATAGGCACATTGTTGAGATGCTTTGTTGGAAGTATGGTGGTGTTGATGAACATGAGCCAAACCTTGGCTTGTCTAGTTAAGCAAGTTGCTTTCATGCACTTGGATGTCACGTTGGTCCATACCGGTCCTGACGGAATGCAAACTACCTCTGCCATTTCTTGTGGGGTGACCTTTGCAAGGACCGTAGTATAATCAACTTGAGCATGGTCATCCAAAGCAAACAATTCAGAAATTCTCTCAGATGTAAACATGACCTCCTTCCCCCTCACAATAGTCGTCTCATCATCGGCTGATATGACATTGGCGTAGAACTCGTAAATGAGGGTAAGGGAAACTTCAGTCCTTGGGTGGCAGAAGTGCTCCCAGTTTAGGGCACAAATTTGATTTGCATAAGTTAGGTTCCAAGCCTTTGTGTCCATTTTGAATCCTCTTTCCATGATGAATGGAGTGGTTCTCACCTCCCTAAACCGTAACTCCGCCGCTTCATTTTGGAATGTTCTACCGCCCTTGTCAATTGATTTCCCCTTTTTCTGCTTCTTCCTCTTCATCCCTTTTCCTAGATTGGTCGGGTCTCTATTACACTTGGATACAAAAAGAGGAAGCTGTTGGAGAGGAAAGGGGAGAAGTTAAAATTACCTGAATGAGTTTTGGCAACCTTCTTCGGCGCATCCGTCGTTGCCCGCCGCGTCTCTCTCATCTTTTTCGCACGCACTGTCTCCCCGCTTCCTCTTGACTGGTGGTCGGCGTCCGACGAACTGGGAGATGATGTCGCAGCAGCCTCCAGCCGCCCGTCGCTTCAGCAGAAGCAAATCGAATGGGCGCCGGCCGCCGTGTATCTCCAGCTCAAAGGGGAATGTTGTGACCTAGGCGGGGATTTGGGAAAGAAATCGGGTTGGGGAAGATTTTAGGGAAGGTTACTTTTATATTTTAATTTAATTAAATCTTATGTGATTAATGTCATTTAGGTTTAGAAAGTCTTAATTCTGATTAATTAACCTAACCGCCTCATTTGAACTTGAACTCAAGCATCTCCCTAGACCGTCCTCAGCGGTTCACCCAAACCGGCGCCGGTTCACCACCCAGTACACTTCCGCCTAGGAAATCAGAAAAAAGAAAATGACAACATTCGTTTTACGATGTTGTGATAACTTGCAGAACCATTTATATGGCGGTTCAGTTAGACCGGTTCTCGGTCCAACTCCCAAGCATAATGACGCCTGTCCAGGCAGAACACGGAAAATGACAACTTCGCATTTACGCTGTTGCAACACCCTGTTTTTTTCTCAAATGGCCGAATTTTATTTATATATATATTTTTTCTTTTTAGTTATAGATTTTCATGCTCATCTCACAGCTTTCCCTCATTCCAATCCTAAAGCTACAAAAACTACTAACTATGAAAACTTAAAACTTTAAAAACAAGAAATAATACAAAGATGCAATGGGTTGCCTCCCACCAAGCGCCTGATTTATGAGTCCCGGCAGGACTTCTCCTGATTAGACAAGCTCCAAACGCGACACTACTCGGTCAATGTTGCCTCCCAGATATAACTTCAATCTCTCTCCATTTACCTTGAACTCGGTTCCATCATTCTCATTTAAAATAGTCACAGCTTCATAGGGGTGCACGATTTTAACTTTGAACGGGCCCGACCAGCGTGACTTGAGCTTTCCGGGGAATAATTTCAAGCGAGAGTTGAATAGTAGAACAAGCTGTCCCGGCTCAAAGTTTTTCTCCTTCATGCGTCGATCATGCCATCGTTTCGTGCGCTCTTTATAAATTCTCGAGTTCTCATACGCTTGCATTCTAATCTCCTCTAGTTCATTCAATTGTAAGAGCCTCTTCTTACCGGTGTCGCGGAAATCATAATTAATTTTCTTGATTGCCCAGAATGCCCGGTGTTCTAATTCTAGAGGTAAATGGCAAGACTTTCCATAGACCATTTGGTACGGGGTTAGCCCAATGGGAGTTTTGAAGGCAGTGCGATATGCTCATAATGCATCAACTAGCTTTTGTGACCAGTCTCTACGGTTCACGCTCACTGTCTTTTCTAGAATTTTCTTAATCTCCCTATTGGATACTTCCGCTAACCCATTCGTCTGGGGATGATATGCTAATGCGACTTTATGAGTTACCCCAAATTTGTTTAGTAATGCGGTGAACTGATTATTACAGAAATGACTGCCACCATCACTAAGGATTGCCCTCGGGATTCCAAATCGACTAAATATATGGTGCCTTAAGAAGTTAAAGACTACCTTCGCATGATTCCTGGGCGTCGTGATTGCTTCCACCCATTTAGATACGTAGTCCACATCCAACAATATGAATAGATTACCATTCGAGTTCACGAACGGTCCCATGAAGTCTATACCCCATACATCAAATAGTTCGACCTCAAGCATTATATTCATGGGCATCCCATCGTTCTTGTGTATATTCTCGCTCCGTTGGCATCTATCGCATTGCTTCACAAATGCATTTGCATCCCTGAATAAATTAGGCCAATAGAAGCCAGCTTCTAACACCTTCATTGCCGTTCTCGTTCCCTTGAAATGACCTCCGTAGGGGGAGCCATGACATTTCTCCAATATCGCTCTCATCTCCTCCTCGGGGATGCATCTCCGTACGATTCCGTCGGCACCAACCTTGAACAACAAAGGATCATCCCACATGTAAGACCGTACCTGATGTAAAAATCGTTTCTTTTGTTGGTAGGATATTTCAGGTGGCAAAATATTGCTTGCTAAATAGTTTACTAAGTCAGCATACCAAGGCGTAATACTCTCCGAAATCGCTAGTAACTGCTCATCAGGAAATCTCTCTTCCACTTCAGAATGTAGTGTCGACTGTGTACTCTCAATCCTAGATAAGTGATCTGCAACCGGGTTGTCCGTTCCTTTCCTATCCTTAATTTCTACATCAAACTCCTGTAAGAGAAGGACCCATCGAATCAAACGTGGTTTTGAGTCTCTCTTCTCCATAAGATAACGGATCGCTGCATGATCGGTGTACACTATAACCTTCGTACATAAGAGATACGATCGAAATTTTTCGAATGCGAATACCACCGCCAATAGCTCCTTCTCGGTGGTAGTGTAGTTGGTTTGGGCCTCGATTAGGGTCTTGCTAGCATACGCAATCGTATGAAATATCTTCTCACGCACTTGTCCCAAAACAACTCCTACCGCGTAGTCGCTCGCGTCACACGTCAAGAAAAATGATTCTTCCCAATCAGGTGTTACTACAATAGGAGCGGTGGTTAACCGATATTTGAGCTCGTCGAACGCTCTCAAGCAATCGTCATTAAAAGAAAATTTTGCATGCTTCTCTAGAAGTCCACTCAAGGGTTTAGCTATTTTCGCGAAGTATTTGATGAATCTTCTATAGAAGCCCGCGTGTCCAAGGAAGCTTCTTAGCATTTTCACATTTTTGGATGGAGGTAATTTTTCTATCACATCTAGTTTTGCTTTGTCTACCCCCAACCCAGTCCTGGAAACATGATGACCCAACACGATGCCTTCACGAACCATGAAATGGCATTTCTCTCAATTCAATACTAGGTTTGTCTCTACACAACGTGTGAGTACCTTCTCCAAACACTCTAGGCATTCGTCAAATGATTTTCCGAAGATAGAAAAATCATCCATAAAAATCTCAATACCCTGGTCCATAATATCAGAGAAAATGGCAATCATGCAACGCTGGAAGGTAGCCGGTGCGTTGCATAGATCAAAGGGCATTCTCCTAAACGCGAAAGTCCCATAGGGGCAAGTAAATGTGGTCTTTTCTTGATCAGCGGGGTCGATAGTAATTTGATTATACCCGGAATACCCATCAAGAAAACAGTAAAAATCATTCCCCGCCATTTTATCTAGGACTTGGTCGAGGAAGGGAAGAGGGAAATGATCTTTTCAGGTGGCTTTGTTTAACTTTCTATAATCCATGCAAATCCTCCACCCCGTGATCATCCTAGTGGCGACCATCTCTTCCTTCTCGTTCCTTATAAACGTCATCCCACCTTTTTTGGGTACACACTGAATAGGCGAGACCCACGGACTATCCGAGATGGGATATATTATACCCGCATCTAGACACTTAATAATCTCTTTTTTAACTACCTCCTTCATTGGCGGGCTTAAGCGGCGTTGAGGATCAATCGACCCATGAAATGACTCCTCCAAAAGAATCTTGTGCATACATAATGAGGGGCTTATCCCCCGGATATCAGCGATGGTCCATCCTATGGCAGTTTTAAAATGCTTAAGTAGTTCAATTAGTCGTTTTCGTTGATCCGGTGTTAAGTTTGAATTTATGATGACCGGCAGTGTCTTGCCATCCCCTAAATATACATAAGTAAGATGCTCGGGAAGAGGTTTTAACTCGAGTGATGGTGGCTCAACGATGGACGGTTTAACTGACAAGGATTTCTCAGGCATCTCTAATGGTTCCGGCTTACGAAACCAAGTCATTTGCTTCTCGAATGCTTGTAAGCATTATTGAATCACTTCATCATCCCCAGACTGGTCATCCTCCGTCAATAATTGATTCAATAAAATATCATGTTCATCGGAAAGTGAACTAGACATGTAATCGCCTATAGAAACGTGATTGACCACCTCCATATTATCTTCCTCCCGGTGGGGGAACTTTAACGCTTTGAGTACGTTAAAAGTGACTTGTTCGTCATTCACCCGCATCGTTAACTCTCTTTTATGCACATCAAAAAAGGTTCTACCCATCGCTAGGAAAGGTCTTCCTACAATAATCAGAACTTCTCTATCCTCTTCCATGTCGAGAACCACAAAGTCCGCCGGAAATATAAATTTATCCACCTTCACCAACACGTCCTCCACTATCCCCTTTGGAAACGCTAGGGTCCTATCGGCCAACTGCAAGGTTATGGAAGTCTTGGAGATTTCTCCCAAACCCAACTTCCTATATATCGATAATGACATTAAATTAATGCTCGCCCCTAGGTCACATAATGCTTTACCCTCGAATTTATATCCTATGGAACAGGGAATAGTGAAGCTCCCCGGATCTTTCAACTTGGGTGGGAGTTTTTTTTTTTGGAGAATGGCGCTGCACTCTTGAGTAAGTGCCACAGTCTCATTCGTTCCAAATCTTCTTTTCTTTGATAGGATATCCTTCATGAATTTCACGTAGCTTGGCATTTGTTCCAACACTTCCGCGAAAGGGATATTGATTTGCAATTTCTTAAATATCTCCATAAACTTTTGGAATTGGTGGTCTAATTTACTTTTCCTTAATCGTTGAGGGAATGGTGGTGTTGGATAGACTATCACACCACTCTTCTTTTTAGAACTTTCAACGATTGACTCACGTGTCTTTTCTCCTAACACCTCCACTCCTTCACTAACATTCTCTTCTTGTATCAACTCCTCCCTAGGTATCGCGGGACTAATCTCCTCCAACTCATTTCCTTCATTATTCGTCTCAGATTTTTCTCTCTCCGGTGCTCCCACCAACTCCTTTCCACTCCTTAAAGTGACTGCCTTACAATGTGGATTATCTCCCTTTGGATTTGTAACGGTGTCCGATGGGAGTGTTCCTTGGGGTCTCAGGTTTAAAGCACTCGCGATTTGTCCTAACTGCGTTTCGATTACCCTCAAAGAACCCTCTAAACTAAGAATGCGAGCGTCACTCTTTTGGATTGATTCTACTATCACCTCTTCGGAGTATTTTCTTGAAGCACCTTGTTGATAATAATTGTTATTATTAGGTGGATTCGGGTGTGGGTTTGAACTAAATCCGGGTGGGTGTGTCAAACCGGTGTTGTTCTTCCACGAGAAGTTTGGGTGGTTTCGCACTTCGCGATTATAATAATTAGGAAATGTGTTGTTGTTATTATAATTGTGATGATGATTGTTATACCTCGGTTGTCCCCCTACATAGTTAATCTCCTCGTTATGACCAACAAGTTGTTCTACCGTAAGAGATGGGTTCATGGGAATCGAAGAGGCAACCATGCTATTAACCTGAGGGTGTGTTTGAGCTTGATTTAAGGTCAAGGCATCTAATCTCTTATTCATAGCATTGAACTGCGCCGACATTTGTGCGGCGAATGAGGTCAACTAGTCCACTTGGTAAAGACCACCTACCGAAGAAGAAGGAGCCTGTCGATCGAACGACTGATAATTATTTGAAGATAAATCTTCAAAAATAGCGTAAGCGTCCTCGGGGTACTTGTTCATGAGGGAACCTCCTGCAACTCCATCTACTTGAATCATCGTAGATGTCTGGAGGCCGTTATAAAATGTCCACACCTGTTGGTGCATCTGCAAACCATGGTGATGACACTTTCGTAAGAGTTCTTTGAATCGCTCCCATGCGTCATACAACGTTTCCCCATTCTCTTGCATAAATGTACTAATGTCTCGCATGAGTTTCACTGTTTTTGCAGGTGGGAAGTACTTGGCTAAGAATAAGTCAACCACTTGCATCCAAGTGGTGAGACCGTGTTGGGAATCAAGCCACTCCTTCGCTCTACCTGATAGAGAGAATGGAAATAGACGAAGTTTAATCGCTTCATCTGACGCACCATTAATCTTGAATGTGTCGCACACATCCATGAAAGTTCGTAAATGGGAGTTTGGGTCCTCATGATTCAGTCCGCTAAATTGTTTCTGCTGCACTAGGTTCATAGCCATGGAGTCAATTTTGAAGTTATTGGCTTCAATGGCAGGCTTGATAATGCTATATTGCAGTCCTCCCCTATAAGGCATATTGTACTCGCGACAGGTTCGCCTAATTTCAGCAGGTCGTCCATTCTGTTCTACCTGACCTTCTTGACCTAAGCCTTCCTGGTCAACTTCATTAGGAGCGTTATGATTATCAGGATTCATTGTTATCACGTTATTGTTCCCTAATCGTAACGTTCTCCTATTCTGTCTACACGTCCTTTCGATCTCTAGGTTTAACGGTAGTAATTCAGGTGATCGATATCTGGACATAAAATATCACACCAACAATTGATAATTGTTATTAAACAAGACAAATAAAACAAAAACAAAACAAAGCAGCAATAATAATCAAAATTAATAATGACAAAAACAAAAACTTGATCTCTAATTACTAGGGATTCACCAATATTGCAAGAAAATAACACTAAACTTCTCGCACCTCCCCGACAACGGCGCCAAAAACTTGATACGTCCGAAATGGTCTACGTATTTAAACGCAAGTGCGCGTGCCGTGTCAAGTAATAATAAGTGAGCATGAATCGTCTCCCCAGGGAGGTAGTGAATTCAGTGCTTGCAAATACCAGCTAGGTTTTTTCCTTAAATCCAAGTGAGACAAAATTTATGATTTTCTTTGAACTACTAAAATTAAGAATGCAGATTTCTAAATAAAACTACTACGAATCTGAGGAACAAACTTTTCTTATCAAGGTGGAGATATAATCTTATATTACGATTTACTAGGTTTAGTATGACGGATGAGTGAATGAATCGTTGTGAAAATGTGTGGTGAGCGTGCCTTGCAACGATCTTAAAATAGATAACCGTATCTCTCGATATCGGCAATCCCTAGTTCTATATTTCCCCTCGGGTGAAATAAGAACCGCTCAAAGAACAAAGACCTAAGTTGCTAACACCAAGATGAAGTCTCATTCTCTCTTCAAATGTTATATCAAAATTATGATATACTAGCGCAACTCCTCTCTCGATTTATGAAGCGTAGCATAAATGTGAAACATTGGCCAAACATTTCAGAAATAAAGATCATAAAATTGATAAAGAACATTCACCAAGTATTCTCAACAAAATAAACTAGAAATTATCCATCAAACACAACCTAGTACTCTCATAATACAAGATTAAGGAAGGATTAGTTCATGCCGTTGGAGGAAACACTCAAAATGTTGAAATAGATCTTACAAAACATTGCGGTTCACGCTTAATCGCTGCAGGAATTTCTTCCTCGAGTCGCTTCTTTGATCCGTACGAAGATCTCCTTCTTCTTCCTCTTGCCGTCGCTCTCCAATGGAGTTTTTTTCTTCCCAAGCCAACCCTAGATGGTGCTCTCCTCCTTAGATCCGAATTAGTAATGAATAATCCCCATTTGATCAGTTTTTAGCATTAAAAACGTTCATACTCCTGAAAGGACGCATCCTTCCATAATTAAAAAATAGCGGGAATTCGAATTTAAAATTTAAAATTTCGGACAGACACATGTTGCAGTTTCAGAATTGGATGTTGCAGTAACTGGTGCAGGCCGAAAATAATAATTCTGCATTCACTTCCAAGTTGATTTCTCCGGCGAATCTTGCATAGAAAACCATGTAATAAGATCAACTTAGTACCATAAACATTAAAATACTAATTAATCATATTTTATCATCATTTAAGCTCCTTTTTATTAATTGCGAAGTAGAAATATTAGGCAAGGATAACTTCATTTGAGAAGTTATCAAATGGAAACCATCTAACCATTGTACAACGTCCTACACAGAGTCATTCTAGCAGGAGCAATTTTAATAGTTGCAAATAAAAGAACTCAGCTACCAGCATGAATGTCCACTACAAAGCCAACTGGAATGATCGTACAAATACACAAGTACTGGCCTTAAGGCCTTACAATATTTTGCTCCAACATAAAATATTTTCCAAACCTCGGCACGCAGGTCAGTCATACATGAGTAAAATAAGTAAACACTCAAATTAGGCCTTCGAGGGCCGACTCAGCAACTTGGGCTTTAGCCCGCTATTTAGCACTCGGTTCCGTAGCACCTGCAAGCAACAATCCACCGCACGGTGGCAAACAAAGGCAACGGTCAGCTATGCTGACCAAATTATAACGATCTCGCCCCCAACCCGGCGCGGCGATGCTCCGTCCCTGCACTTTGTTAGCATAAACATCAGTATAGTATAACAACACATCAACACAGGCGTAGGCACACACGACCACACATCCCGTGCTCTCAGGGCACATTCTCGGTGAACACGGTCCAAGTCTGCTGACTCACCACCACCCCCAGGAGGGCAATATCTCGTGAGCATCTGGTCTTTCTGGCCACTGCCTAAGACCCTCCATCTTTGTCAATGGCGAGTACCACGTACCTTAGATCTCTCTAACCGAACCACATAGATCGGGTACTGTTCCACCTGACCCGTTGCTCACACCGCAACGTCAATTAAGTCATCTGCGCGGGTCAAGCTTCCCCGAGTCCCATATCTCCTACACATATCACATAACCCAGTTATGTTCAGGTTGGCTCCCAGACCACCATGTTGGCAGGATCACACATCTGCTCAGTTTTTCGGGTGCACCTTGGAGTTAATCCCCAAGGCTCCATATTGCAATCTACCGCGTAGAAAACCCGAAAAACAAACATTCGTGCGGATCCTTCTCCGGCCATTCATGCAATGCAACATCACCGATTCAGACTAACTTGTCCGGGTAGGCTTCACACATCATGTCTATATCCGTTCTCGATTACGGACTCTACATGTACACAATGGGGACTATTCATGTCTACCTGAAGGAACGCCTCAACTCACCGCAAACTCGCGGGCTTCCTATGCAAGGGAAAAGAAGAGCTTCACATGCTCAAGTAGAGAATCGTTACCCTAACATTTTTCCTTGGAGCCATGAAAATGTACACAGATGAAAGGCACCGCACTCTTCTTGCCTCCATAGATCCGAAGTCGGTTCGCGATTTGGAGCTCCGAAGCTCCTCCGGTGACCGGATCTAGGCTTCTTCTTCCTCCTTTGCTCTCCCCTCTCTCTAGGCTTAAAAAGAGAACCACTCAAGTAAAATGAGGGTTTCAAAGGCCCAATCCCGGGTATATCCTAGTAGGAACAACCCCCAGCCGTGGGATCCCAGAATAAGGAAACGATCGGCCATAATTCAGAGTTGAAATGTAAAACCTGAGCCGAACACGACCTGCGACACGCCAGTGTCCAGGGCCGTGTCCCCCCATTCGCCGTCAAAATCGACGCGTCTAAAAAACACATGGGCACCTGACACGCCCGTGTTCGACCTGACACGCCCGTGTCAGCCAGTACACGCTCGTGTTCCCGGGCGTGTTCCTCCATCAACACAGGACCAACACCAACCCGAGACTCATACGGGTCTTGGACACACCCATGTCCTATTTGACACGCCCGTGTCATACCCGAACACGCCAGGGCTCTAGGCCGTGTTCATAATCTCGACACTTCGTCGAGCACAGTTCGTCGACCACCCGACACGGTCTTGGACACGTCTGTATCCTAGGCCGTGTTCCGCTCAACACGGCCTGAGACACGCCCATGTCTCAGGCCGTGTTCGCTGCTCGACGATCGTCGACTGAAAAATTCGTCGACCTCTCGGCCAAATCGTCGACCCAAACACAACACGCTCTGGGACATGCCCGTGTCCCAGGCCGTGTGCCCCCTATCAGATTCCAAATTTGGAAAATACCTCCCGTCGCTCTTTTGAGTTTCGGGGCGTTACAAAGATCACTAGAGACCCTTACAAGACAGTTTCTAGGAGCACACAACTTCTGGAGTTGATACATTCCGACCTCTGTGATTTTCATAGTCATGCCACTAGAGGGAGAAGGAAATATCTAATTATATTCATCGATGATTTTTCCAGATATTGTCATGTTTACCTATTGAAATCGAAAGATGAGACATTCGATACCTTTAAGATCTTCAAATCTCTGGTAGAAAATCAATTAAATCTAAAGATTAAGAGACTTAGAAGTGATCGAGGAGGAGAGTACACTGCAACTGGGTTTAAAGACTTTTGTGACTCTGAGGGTATAATCCTAGAAACCATAGCTTCTTACTCACTCCAGTCGAATGATGTTGCTGAGCATAAAAATAGAATTTTAACAGAAATGTCGAATTTCATGCTTTTTACAGCTAGCATGCCTAATTATTTATGGGGGAAGCAGTCCTAACTGCAAATCACATTCTAAATAGAGTGTCTCACTCAAAGCTCAACTCTACTCCGTATGAGTTGTGGCATGAGCATTCTTGTAGATATGACACTCTAAAGACTTGAGGTTGTATCACTTATGTAAGAATACAAGATCTTAAGAGACCTAAGGTGGGATCTAGAATAACAACATGCGTTTATCTAGGTAGTGCAGAAGATAGTGCAGATGACAGGTTTTTGGATCTATCCACTAATATAATGATGGAGTCTAGAGATGTTATTTTCTTTGAACACAAATTTATCAAAGGTCATGGTTTGACCGTCTCCGGATCTACTGACATGATTTCAGAATCTACTGTAGAACCTGAAGCTGGCCCCTTTGGCACTGCTCCCCAACCTCTAGAGGTGGAATCTGTTCCTCTTAGAGTATCTACAAGAGATAGAATCCATAAGAAATTTGGTGAGAATTTCGTCACCTACCACTTAGAGGATGATTCATTTTCCTATTAGGAAGCAATGTGATCTAGAGATGCGTTAATGTGGGCAGAAGTCATCGATGATGAGATGAACTCGCTGCTACAAAACAACACTTGACATCTAGTTGACCTGCCGAAAAGAGCTAAAGTCTTAGGATGCAAGTGGGTACTGAAGAAGAAATTGCATAGTGATGGGTCTATAGCCAGATATAAAGCACGTCTAATAGCTAAGGGTTATAAACAACAGAGGGAGAATTGACTATTTTGACGTCTATTCACATGTTTGTCACCTATACACTATTAGAATTCTTCTTGTCTTAGCTTCTATCGAGAACTTTATAATTCATAAGATGGATGTAAAGACAGCCTTCTTAAATAGAAAGCTTGATGAAGAAATCTACATGGCACAACCTGAAGGTTATGTATATAAGGATCTAAGAGACAAAGTGTGTAAGCTCGATAAATCGATCTATGCGCTTAAACAAGCACCTAAGATGTGGCACATTAAATTTGATCAAGTGGTAAAGAGCATTAGATTTCAGTCCAGTCTCTCAGACAAGTGCCTCTACTACCGCTCGATGTCAAATCAAGCAGTCATCATATGCATATATGTGGATGATATGTTGATTCTGGGGTCAGATATTCTCGCAGTGAGGGATACTAAATCTGCTCTCGCGAAAGCATTTGACATGAAGGATCTTGGTCTCGTAGACGCCCTATTGGGTATGAAAGTTAGATTAGACAATGGACGTGTCACTCTAAGTCAAGCTCATTACATTGAGTGGATTCTCACTACCTGGGATTATAAAGACTGTAGGCATGTTGAAACATCAATCCATCCAAATGTCACGTTGAATCCGAATGAAGGGACCAGCGTTGATCAAGTAAAGTACTCAAAGATCATTGGTAGTCTCATGTATGCCACAAATTGCACTAGACCAGACATTGCTTTCTCGGTAAGCATGCTGAGTCGTTTTACCAGTTGTCCAGGAAAAGAGCATTGGGATGCCTTAGATCGGCTGATGAGGTACCTGAAAGGTACTAAAGATCACGCTCTGTGCTACACTGGTTACCGTCCTACGTTGGAATGATACTCTGATGCCTCCTGGTGTTCAGAAGTTGGGAACAGTAAGTCCACCATTGGATTTATTTTCACTTTAGGTGGCACTGTAGTCACTTGGAAATCCAAAAGACAGACTTGTATAGTTTTGTCGTATATGAAAGTCGAGTTGTTTGCCTTAGCTTCAGCTGGTGAAGAGGCAGATTGGATCATAAATTTGATTCTAGACTTTCCCTTGTCTAGACTTCACGTCAATTCTTTGAGCATGTATTATGATAATCAAGCAGCAGTTCAAGTCATGAAGAATGTCCTTTTTAATACTAAGAGGTGTCATGTATGACCGAGACACGCTCTACTGAATTATCTAAAAGAACAAGACATTATCACTTTGATCGATGTGCGATCGAAGGATAATCTGACTGATACACTGACGAAAGGAATGCCTTAAGACCGATAAATCAAAACAGTGGGGGGGAATGAGACTCAAGACGATTTAAGTTCAGCCTTAATCCAAATGTTTTGATTTTTTTCACTTTCCTTGTCAAAGTAAGAATGTTGTGCTCCGCTGATGTTCGGGGTTGCTGAGTACGAATTTGGTGAGTTGTTTCATTCCACATTTCATGTTAACAACTTCATCTGGTTTCGTCTTCCTTATCTAGGAGGAGAGTGTTATTCCACATTTGATAACACAATCCTGACTAGGTTTGACTCTTCTTCTGTTTATTAGTTTCATTCCACATTTGATGAGTTCCAATTGACTTTAGAAGAACAGTAATCGTGACATTCCACATAGGAACATAGATACAGCTGCGGTGTCCATAATTCCATAACATCGTTTCTTTGAAAATATATAATGGATTATGAGGTAGAACCTAAATACTCTACACATGCTTCCTCATACTGTACTACGTTTATATAAGTAGAACTAGATACTTGTACATTTTTCAATGTTGAATTCATTCTGAATGAACTTCTCTGTTGGAAATTACATGTGTTGTTGCTGATGGATGACCTGCTCGACACCTGGAATCTTATAGTTCTGATGGAGGAGCACTTGTCAGTTCTCTTTTCTCTTCCTTTGTTATTTGGCTTGTAGAAGAGAAGTAAGTGTGCGATCACCCCTTCCCCAAGGATGAACTCCACAGAGACCGAATTCTCGGTTTCAACAATAATGTAATTAGACATTAATGTGATTATGACTAAAGATGTGGCACAATGAGGACAAAGGATCCATATTGCAGACCACATTATAATGGGATAAAGGCTTGAGTGTTGTTGATGTATCATTCAATCATGTTGCGGGTCGGCTCGATCATTGTTGAACCGGTCAAAGATCGAACCACCCTCGATCGGGAGCGGGCATGCACGCAAACAATTATTGAAAGAATTGATGGTTGGGAAGATAATTTTTAATGTGGAAAATCCCGGAAAGGGGAAAAATCACGTCGTCCGGTCTGTGCTGGCCACTATGTCCTGGTGTTGTTACAAACTTGAGTTGAGAACTCAAGGGCGACAAGCCAACTCTCGTTACAGTTGTAGAGAGAGAGATGGGGAAGAAGCTTCGAGCGTGATATGTCACCGCTCGTTATAATTGTAGAGAGAGATAGAAAGGAAGAAGCTCTGAGCGTGACAGGCCACCGCTCGTGGATCCAAGGACTTTCTAAGCTATTGTAGTGGGGAACATTGTGCTTGTCTCCAGTTGCGAACGGAGGAATCTGGAGTGATGTGCTCGTTACAATGTGCAAGGCTCAATGTGCGCGACGCAATGTGCGTATAGTGCAATGTGCACAGGGTGCAATGTGCACGGGGTGCTATGTGCACATGATGAAATGTGCACGGGGTGCAATGTGTGCGGTGAGATCTCCAAGGGGTCTTCGAAGGCTTTTGTGAGATCTTCAAGAGATCTTCGAAAATATTTAAGGATTCTTTCAAGCACACAAGGAGATTTTCGAAAGATTCTTCGGGAGCACTCTCATGCATAGGAAGTCAGATGGAATGAAAGGAGGCCCAAGTGACACTTTTATAGGTTTTGAAGGTGACATTTTTGTAATTAAATTGATATGGTAGTTTTACGGCTATATGCACAACGTAATCAATTTGTGTTATACACGCACCTATTACGGATATGGTTATGCACCTACTATAACTATATTATTTGTTATACATAGACCATTATGCGCATTTTTGTTATACACTCTCTGATATCTTATACTTTATTATGTGTATATTTACGTGATCAGTTATGCGTATACCCATTACAGAGATTCGGTTATACGCACCCCCATAATCGGTGGTTACGCGGCCGAGGTAGTTAGACGACAGAGGTTAGATGGTGGCTGAGGGGGACTGGCCGGTGGAGGGTGGCCGATGGAGGTTGGCGATGAGGCCCGACCGTCGGGGGCCGACCAGGGGACGGGTCGGCAGGAGGGGTGCAAATAAAGCCCGCTGGGTTCAGGCCGGGCCCAGACTTTTTTGATGTCTGGCCCAGGCCAGACTTTTCTTTAATCAGGCCTAGGTAGGGCCCGAGCCCTTATAATATTAGGGGGTCTATTAAGACCACAAAACCGGACCCCAAGCAAGCTCCCAAAAGCAGCTGTTAGCTGCCAAAAGGACAACTAGCAGTTGTCGTGACAACAAATTTGTTGGGCGGCCACACCCAACATTCAATGCTGGGTGTGGTCGTCCATCATTTAATAAAGGGTGATATAAACATGCCTATTGCTCGGGCGGGCCTGATTCGGAAACCAGGCCAGGTCCTGGCTAAATAAGCGGGTTTTTCGAGCCATCTTAGGCCTAGCCCAGGCCTTACTGGGCACATACCCAGACAGACACATGCCCGAGCCAAATTTGCACCTCTATCGGCAAAGGGAGGGGCCAACCGAGTGGCCGGTTGAGCGCCCTAAGTGAGGCGGCAGGACGCACAGACGCGGGGCAGGCCGGCCGCGTACGGCTATGCGTCCTCGCGACATTATATATGGAAGAAGGATCTACCCAAACTTCAAGTACAAAGCATGTGCAAAGTTATCACGATACACAAAATTTAATTTATACATTTTTTTCTAGAATTATTCTGTGCATAGTATCCAAATCAGAACTAATGTTCACATTTTCGTGTTTACGCATGTCAACATGATAACGGGGCATTTAATTTTTGAAAATTTAAGTTAATCAGATGATCTTCATTATAATTTGTTATTTTAAATTAACCATTTTATTGTTTTTATTATTATTTTGAAATTAAGCATTTTGGACGTGCATTTAAATTTTGAGTTGCAAATAAATTTTTATGGTGCACATAAATCTATTTTAACTTTTTAATAAGTGTGCGCGTCACATTTACTTTCAGACGATATGCAAGTGAAACAACTTCTGGTGGCTAATTTAGGCTCCGTTTGGGGAGACTTTTATTTTTACCGATTCATGCTGTCGCGACCGCTTGACCAGTGAAAATAAGTCCCTCCAAACAGAGCCTTAGGCCGTGTTTGACATCCCAGCAGAGCATCGTTCCGGCGGAGACGAGCTGGAGGCCAGACGTTTGGGAAGAAACGGAGTTCACCCTTTCACGATGGCCGGTGGGGACAAGCCGGAGGCGCTCCGTTTGGGAAAAAAAGGTGAGGACCCTTTCGCAACGGCCGGCGGGGCCGAGCCGGCGGCACAACGTTTGGGAAACCAGCACGCCTCCCTTCCGCGACGGCCGGCTGGAACAAGAGCGAATCGGCCATTTTCCCGCTGGTCGTGTGAGCACCAGCCACCGTTGCGACCGGCCGTTTGGGACACCTGCTGCCCACATTTCTCGCTCCTCCCCGGAGTGCCACCAGGCCGGTTCTCAGCCTGAGCCGCCGCGAGCTCCGGTTGACAGTTTACACCGACAGATTTCTCTCTCCTCCGGCTCGGCACCGCCGGAATGGCCTTCCGCCGATTTCCCAAACACAGCCGAACAGTCGCGGCGGCCGGAGGGTCGGCGGCCAAATACTATGCATGCACAAAGGATATCGTGTAACGCACCTCCAATGCAGATGCACTGCGCACTATGAAGTAACAACTATAAGTTCTGCCTCACAATTTTTTTTGAAATTAGGCTCTCGGATCTAAATTTTCCTCCGGGTAGGAGACCAAAATAATTTCCCATGAGATCATTTGATCTTCTAATTCGCTCACATCCCCTCTTTTGTGCATGAGCGAACTTGAAGATCAAAATGATCGCCTACCCAGACAAAAAATTTAGATCTGGAACCAGTTCTAAAAATTCTACTTACCTAGCACCGCTTATGTTAAACGCATGCGATAACAAAAATACTGTCGCACCCGAAAATCCTCGCCACTTTGCTAGTTGATGGGGCCAAACCCATTTAATGGTACATTTGGGGTGTGACTAGCCCACTCCTCCAGATCCCATCATGGAGATCATGGGAGAGCTCTCGCTTGGAATTGGCGCGCGCAATCGCACACGATGCGCATGGGGGACCGCGTCCGACGAACCGCCCGGGGACAGCCCCTCCCTCTCCGCCAAACCGGCCGGAGCGGCAATGCCTCACGGCGCGGCGATCCCGCCGTCTGCCCCGACCAATGCGGGTGGTGCCTCCCCCCCCCCCTCCGGGGGAGGACGACAGGCCACCCCCCTTCGCTCGGGCCAAGTCCAGTCGGCCGCACTATGTGGTCGGCCGGAGCCGCGCCTTGCGGCCGGCCATTAGGGCTGTCGCGGCGCCCGACGATCGGCGCCGGACCCGAGCGCGGCAACGGCCGTCGGTGCCGGGACCGCATGCTGCTCGAAGGCGGCCGGCCGCTCAAGCCGGCAGCCCGGCCGCCTCCATGACGGCGTCGCCACGACGGCCTGCCGTCCTCATCGGGGACACCCTCCCTCGATGGGGTGGCCGACCACCTCCGTTGCCCTCCTTGGGCATGTCGCCGCCGTCCGATCATTCTGTCACGATAGTGAACATCCGATGCGTGGGTAACCACTCGCATAACTACCTCGGTAGTGGGGGCCTGCATTTAGTAAAAACAAAAATGTAATTAATATTCTCTCAAAACTACGAGCATAATTATAATATCGGCGGTTACGGTGTGCGGACAGCCGCATAACTACCGTAATCACCTCCTGGAGGTTATAAAAAGACTCTCAGTTCTCCTCATTTCTCATATGTTGCTCACCTGCTTTCTTTCTCATCGGGTCGAAGCTCTGCAGGATTCCTCCTCCGAGCCACATTCAAGCCACCACTCCACCACCAGAATTCTCCTAAGTGCAGCCACTCCACCAGAATTTCACCAAGTCCCCAAGTGTGTGACGAAGAGGAAATCTCTGCTACGTCGAGAGTCTGTACGTTGACAATTCTACTGCAAATCCTCTCGTGCGGCGCAGCCTATTGCCCGCCGTGAGCATAAGTCTTTTTCTCTTTCTCTCTCTCACCCCAAAGTGTAACGAGTAGCGGTCTGTCGCCTTTGATTCTCTGAGAAAGCTGCAACAACAGACAAATAGTGGATTTTGGTCGGCACAGATCTGACCACGTGATTTTTTATCCAGTTAAGGGGGTTTTCCACGGCAAAAACATCGTATGTGCATTTTGTCTTTCATTGACTGTGTGCGCGCTCGACCGCTCCGTAAGCCTAAATGGTCCAAATTATTCAGATCCGACCGAAACGCCGAGTTTGTCCACAACACTGGTGATTTTAAATATCTAAAATTTTATGATTTTGTGAAACTACACAATAGAAGTGTAAAGTGTAAACTGTAAAGAAATGCATAATTTCCTCAGAATAAAAAATAAAAATAAAAAATAACAACAAAAGTTGATGTGGACTAGGGGTGCAAGTTGAGTTGAGCCGGCTCGAAAGCTCGATGAGCCAGCTCAAAAAAACCTCGACTCGAGCTCGAGGCCGTCGAGCTCGAGCTTGAGCTCGATTACGAGTCGAGCTCGAGCTCATCTAATATTTTTCATGAGCTCGTGAGCCGGCTCGCGAGCTTTTTATTTATACATTTTAAAAAAAATAAAAAATAATAAGAAAAATAATAAAATAAAACTTATGAGCTAAAAAGATCGCGAGCAGCTCGAGCTCGCGAGCTCGAAACTCGAGCTCGAGCTCGAAAAGTTGGCCTTGAGCTCGAGCTTGAGTTGAGAAAAATGAGCTCGTCGAGCTCGAGCTCGAGCTCGAGCTCGAAATGAAAAGCTCTAGCTCGAGCTCGAGCTTGAAAATTTTGCCAAGCTTGACTCGAACTCGACTCGTTTGCACCCCTAATGTGGACAATACAAGCACATCTAGATACTTCCAAAAAAATATTCATGGACCCCCGAAATGGCACATCATATAATTTTTTATTATAATATCTTGTTAAAATAATGGATCATGATAATCAAACATCAAATATTTACTTACATGTAGTCTTGTCCAAAATGTCCGGGCCAGTGGGCCGCCCGAGTCCGGCCCAGCAAAAGCCCGATTCGGCCCGGCCCGAAAAAGCCCGGTCCTGGTCGAGGTCGGGCTCAGGATCCTGGTTTTGGGGTCTAGCCCGGCCCGATACCTGACCCGGGCTGGGCCGGGCAAAGCCCGAAATTCAGGTCGGCCCGGACCCAGGCGAAGCCCAAACCAGGCCCACAGGCCGACCACGCCCTGCTGGCCAACGGCTCTAAGAGCCGTTGGAAATCCAACGACTCTTAGAGTCGTTGGAAGCAGCCAGTGATAATGCGTAATTTAACTTAAATTATTAAATGAAAAAAATTATATTTTAATATATATTATATATATTTTTCCATAAATAATAAATTATTTCGCTTGTTAATTATTTATAATATAATTCTCAGTAATATTATTTTTATTGTTATTTTGCAGGTCTGGCCTGGGGATGATTTTTGCATGTTTCGATGAAAAAGCCCGCTGCTACGTTCGCGTCGCGGACATTTTTGTTGATGACTGCCACTATCATCTCGAGTCGCTTCCATGCAGTCAGACCACTTGAAATCCATACATGTGCAGCCCGCCTTCACGCCAGTTTTGGACGACATGAAGTCGTCGTGCCGATATACATGTTGTTGTCGCGCCGCCTTGATTGTTGCCCAAATCCAAGTTGCTACCGGCAGCTCACCTTAATCAAATCCAGCCACCAATCAATTCCCGCCACCTACAATTGCTGCCAGCTCATTCTCTCCTAATCCCGCCACTACTGCCAATATTTCATGCTAAATTAATCCTGCCTCATCATTAATGGCTGAAATATTTAATCATAATTCAATGTAAGCTGCATATTCTCCAAACAAACCTGCCACTAATCTCTCCCTTTATTAATAATGAAGCAATATTTAATCATTATGGTCATTTCCTAATCATGCTACCCGAACCCCCATGTTGCATAACACATTTCATTTCATTTCATCATGTTCATTCCCCCTACACTATGGCCACCTCCAATTCATGCACATACATTTTCCCATGCATGCATGCCACTTGAATTCTCATTTAAATATGGCTGCCATATATTCATCCCCTCTCTTTTCCCATGAGAAGTCACATTCCTCTCCCTTGGAGCCACCAGTTTTCTCTCTCATCTAGATTCATCCCCTAACATTTATTCTCTTGGATGGTTCTAGACTCTCTACTACATCTATAAAAGGCTAAGGATTCAAGAAGAAAGGACATTCTATTTTTGGAGAGAAAATTTGAGAGAGAAGTATTTTAGAGAGAGTGATCTTGTGTTTTATTCTTAGCATTGCTTTTCTACTTCCATCTTGTACTTCTTTTTCGTATTGATTAATGAAAATGATCTCTTTTTATTTTAATTTTTTTCTCTTTCTTGCTATGCATAAATAATTCTCTACATAGTGCTTGATTAGGTAGTATTGAGATGAAGATTAGAATATAATTCGTCGTCTCTAGTTTCTAAAATTGCATTTCGATTTATTTCCGATTAATATTTGACTGCGGGTTTATATTACCGGTATATAAATTCCGTGATCCGATTGACGTCCTAGTAGCCGAAAGGCTCGTGGATATCTTAGATCTCTCGGAAATAAAAAACTTATAATATTTTCTTTGAGAATTGAAAATATAAACTCTTTTGAAATTTTGGATTAATCTTTCATGCGATTTTAATTTATTTCAAGTTTAAGAGATTTTATTTGAAGTGTTTTCAAATTAGGCGGTAGTCGTCTCTAGCGAGCAGCTATCGTAATTTTTAATCCTCTAATCGAAATGAAATTTTAAAGGTTAGAACGCATCTTTTGTAATCGGATTCCCAAGAACCCCTAATCAAGTGCTAAGATTTTTAATCTTGAGTTTTCTTCCGAGTAATTTTCATTTGCGGACTTTTATTTTTCTAAATCCAATCTTTTTAATCGATAAATTAATAGGAATTTTGTGTGAGTACAATTACTCGACAGGCCCCGGGCATATACGACACTTTTCATATACTATATTTCGATAGGTATACTTGCCTACATCAGGATTATAACTTGGATTATTTTTAAAACGAAAAATCTCTATCAGCCAGCAGGGCTGCTGCTGACACCCCTGTCAGCTGTCAGCAGCAGCTGTTGGCTGCTGTGGAGTGTGGCCTAAGGCCTAGGCAACAGCACATGCCCTAGGCCATATTAAAAAAATTAATTTTTAAAAAATTTTTTATTTAACAAAAAATCTATACCCCCCACCCCCTACCTGACCCTCTCTATCTCCCCTTCACTCTCTCTCTCACGAACTCTCTCTCTCTCACTCTTCCACTCACTTTCTCTTGCTCTCTCACTTACTCTCTCCTCTCTTACTCTTTTAATCTCTCTCGCTGCATGACATCGTCCTCCTCAACGCAGACGTCTTCTTCATCATCCGTCGACTCAAAGCACGGCCGAAGTGGTGGAGCATAAGCGTACGAGGGCGCCCGGTTTGGGAATATTTCGACAAGGTTAGTGCAAGTCGGCGCGGAGCAAAAGGCGAGGTGCAAACAATGCTCGAAATTACTTTCGATCGCTGACAACTCGACACTCGCAAGACACGTTAAGTGTTGCGCAGCCAAACAAGCTCCTCCCGAGTCGACCCAGGCGCAATTATCGGCATCCGGACAAATCTGGACGTACGATCAAGGTCGGCAGCGGGAGCTGCAGTGAAGAACATCATCAGACGTGGGTTGTCGTTCAGCCACTACGACAACGAAGAAGAAACCGAGTACATCCATCAAGGGCTACAACTCAAATATCACCAAGTAAGTCGATCTTCAATTAGGCGCGCACTTAAATATTATTTAGAAGCAAAACAAATTTTAATTAATTTTTTTGAAAAATTTGAGGGTCGAGTGAGTTTAACGAGCGACGTTTGGACAAGTAGTATAAAATTAGCATTATCGTATATGTCTATAACGTGTCACTGGGTCGATCCTGTTTCCTGAGATCTAAATAAGCGAATAATTTGTTTTGAAAGTTTCGAAGTCCCGCACACCGGTGAGGCGATTTATCAAATAATTTCAAAATGTGTGCGCAAATTTAAAATAAAAGAAAAAATTATGAGTATTTCTTTCGATAACTCCACAAATAATACCACCTCAATTGAGTGGTTAAAACGTGATTTGAAACCTATGTTAAACGGCGCTTTTTTTTCATACTCGTTGCGTGTGTCACGTTTTAAATTTAGTAGTACAAGATAGTTTGTCGTATATGAAACCATACACTAATAAAATTCGTTTAATGTTACAATTTATTTATAGTTCTAAAAAACGACGTCAAGATTTTTAAAAAATTCGTAACCGGGCAAGGTCAAAAATTTTTGAAACCTCTATTTGACATGTCAATTAGATAGAACTCTACGTATATAATGTTAAAACGAGCGATTCGCCAAAAAACACTACTAATGGAATTTTATACTTTGTTAGGTCAACATGAATTAACTGAGTCCGATTGGACAATTTTAGAACATTACATTGATTTATTAGAAGTTTTTTATACGGCGACAAATAGTTTATCGGACGTATATTATCCTACTAGCCCGCTAGTTATTGAAAATATTGTTAATATTTCACAAAAATTAAATTATTTTAAACAACACGCCGGATGGAGCGAATTAATAGAAATAATGGAAAAAAAAATTTTAAAATATTATAGAGAAATCTCAGTTATGTTTTCATCGCCACCCCTTTGAATCCTCTTTTCGGCGTAGACGGCGTAAAAAATTTTATTGAAGAAATAAATAACAATATAGACATAAATCTAAGTGATTCAGATTTAGATAATCATAGTATTTTAAATTTTAACACTATTTTTACTGAATGTTATAATTATTACGATAATTTATACGGATCGCGGCCCGAGAGGATGTGTCGCAATCAAAAACATCTAGTAGTTTTAAAAATAAAATGTTAGAGTTAGCCTCTAGGAAAAAGTGTAACACCCCCTATCCGTCGCATAGCATATAGCAGTATGTCCGGCCGGGGCCCGACGCCATATACCACAGACAGACCGGGTGGTTACGTATGGAAACCATCCAACTAATCTCAACGTCCTACACAGAGCATTCTAGCGGAAGCAAATTATGAAAGTTGCAAAACAAGAACCCAGCACAAGCATGAATGTCCACTAAAACCAAAAGGAATGTCATTACAAAATACTCAAAAGTCGGCCTTAAGGCCTTACAAGATGTTTCATTTGTCTATTACATGATTTACCAACCTCGGCACGCAGGCCGGCCATACATGAATAAAATAGAAAACATTTCCACTTGGGCCTTCGAGGGGGCCAGCTTCGCAAAAAGGGCTTTAGCCCGCTATTGACCGCTTGGTCCAGCTGCACCTGCAAGCAAACAAACCACCGCACGGTGGCAAACAAAGCAACGGTCAGCAATGCTGACCAAATTATAACGATCCCGCCCCCAACTCGGGGCGGCGATGCTCCTTCCCTGCATTTCATTAGCACAAGCGAGCAATGCATATAACCATAGCCATTTCATCACAGACGTTGGCTCGTACGGCCACACGTCCCGTGCACTCAGGGCACATTCTCGGTGAACCGGTCGATGTTACGTCAATTGAAGCCATTAACATTCCGGACTCACCACCGCCACTTAGACGGCCATTCCTATGAGCAATTCGTCTTCATGGTATTGGTCACGTCAATTTAAGCCATCGACCACCGAAGACCCCCATTTATGCCAACGGCGAGTGCCATGTACCTTTAGGTCTCTCTAACCCGAACGACATAAAGCGGGTACGGCTCCATCTAACCCGTGCTCACATCGCAACGGCAATTTAAGCCATATGCGCGGGTCAAACTTTCACCGAGTCCCATTCTATCACAAGTCACATAACCCCGTTATGTTCAAGTTGGCTCTCAGGCCACCAAGTTGGCAAGACCTCGTGTCCGCCCAGTTTTCCGGGTGCACCTTTGGGTAAGTCCCCAAGGCTCCCTGCTGCAATCTACCGCGTAGAAAACCCGAAAAACACCAAATAGCACGGAGTCTTCTCCGGCCTTATGCAATGCAACATCACCGATCCGAACTACATGTCCGGGTAGGCTTCAACCAAAATGCCTATGTCCGTTCTCGCATACAGACGCTAAACAACGAGGACTTTACATATCTACCCGAAGGAACGCCTCCAACTCTCGCCAACTCGCGAGAGAGGGCTTCCTATGCTAAGAAAGAGAGCTATCATGCTCAAAAGTGAGGATCGTTACCCTTGCGTTCCTCTTCGGCGCCATCGAAAAGTAATCGGATGGAATTGACCGCACTAGCGTTGCCTCCGCGGATCCGGAGTCGGCTTGCGATTCGGAGCTCCGAAGCTCCTCCAATGGCGGATCTAGCTCCTCTTCTTCTTGCATTAGCTCTTCTTTCTCCAAGGGTTTGGAGAGAGAACAAGTGGAAAAAGTGAGGGTTTTCTAAGTCAAAACCGGGTATATCCCTTCAGGAACAACCCCCTCCCCGTTGGATCTTCAGTCAAAGAAATGAACGGCTTCGATTCGGGACTGAAATGCCCAATCTGGGCCGAACACGGCCTGGCACACGCCCGTGTCCAGGGCCGTGTGCCTCATTCGCCGTCAAAATCGAATCACCTAGAACCTCACACGGGTCTCGAACACGCCCGTGTTCGAGCTGACACGCCCGTGTTCCACTGACACGGCCGTGTAGCTGGCCGTGTACCCCATGATTTTCTCCCGTTTTCAACCCGAGCACTGCACGGGTTCTAGGACACGCCCGTGTCCTTGCCCGTGTCACCTTGACACGCCTGGGCTCCAGGCCGTGTACAAGGTCTCGGCACTTCGCGGCTAAGTGTCGACACGGGTCGTCACGCCCTGCGACACGCCCGTGTCGCAGGCCGTGTGCCATGTCTCGACACACTGTCGACACCAAAGTGTCGACTTCGCGGGACGAGTGTCGACACGGGTTGACACGCCCTGCGACACGCCCGTGTCGCAGGCCGTGTGCCGTGTCTCGACACAACGTCGAAGCACTGTGTCGACTTCACGGCTAAGTGTCGACACGGGTCGACACGCCCTGCGACACGCCCGTGTCGCAGGCCGTGTGCCCAGTCTCGACACAATGTCGAGACCAAAGTGTCGACTTCACGCCTTAGTGTCGACACAGGCTTGACACGCCCTGGGACACGCCCGTGTCCCAGGCCGTGTGCCTGCAGCCAGAACTCAAACTGGCCCAAATTACTCCCCTATGCTCCTTTGAGTTTCGGGGCGTTACAACTCTACCCCTCTTAAAAGGATTTCGCCCACGAAATTACATAAAGGAAAAAACATGTACAAAACTAAAATTTGTACCTGAGCGGAACAACTCCGGATATTCGTCAAGCATCGTCTGCTCTCGCTCCCAAGAGAGCTCCTCACGACCGCAATTGTCCCACCGGACTTTGACCATCCTGATCTCTTTATTGCGTAGCCGCTTGACCTCCGAGTCCTCAATCCGCACGGGCTTGACTTTTGTCGTTAGCCCACTATCCACCGGCACTTGATTGGCCGCGATCACTTGCGTAGGCTCTTGCACCGCCTTCCGAAGCACCGAAATATGGAATACATCATGTAATCCACTTAGCTCCACTGAAAGCTTCAGCCGATAGGCCGCTTCTCCTACTCGCTCCAGAACCTCGAACGGTCCAAGGTACCTCGGGCTTAGCTTTTTCAATCGCCGCACCCGCGAGACACCCTTGAACGGCTTGATCTTCAAGTATACATAATCGCCCACAGCGAACTCCACGTTCCTGTGCTTGGCATTATAGTACTTTGCTTGTCGGTCCTGAGCGATAAGCAACCTCTCCCGAATGGTTCTCACCAACGAAGTAGCATCCTCCACTTCCGATCGCTTATACAACTTCGACTCGCCCGTTTCTAACCAAGACAACGGCGTGCGACATCGTCTACCATAAAGGGCCTCGAAGGGTGCCATCTGAATACTTGCTTGGTAGCTGTTGTTGTATGCGAACTCCACCAAATAAAGGTGGTCTTCCCATTGCTTTCCAAAGTCCAAGACACACATGCGAAGCATGTCTTCCATGGTTCTATTGACCCTCTCGGTCTGCCCATCCGTTTGCGGATGGAAGGCTGTGCTAAACTTCAGCTTTGTTCCCAACATTTGCTGCACCAGCCTCCAATCATTGGACGTGAACCGCCCATCACGGTCACTCACGATGCTGCGGGGCACACCATGAAGCCGCACTATATTATCCACATAAAGCTTCGCCAGCTTCTCCACCGGATCATCCTTCCTATGCGGAATAAAATGCGACACCTTTGTTAATCGATCGACCACCACCCAAATGGCGTCGTTCCCCTTCTGCGACCTTGGCAAACCATGCACAAAGTCCATAGAGATGTCGTCGAATTTCCACTCCGGAATAGGCAAGGACTTAAGAAATCCTCCCGGCTTTTGGCACTCCGCCTTTACCAAGGCGCAGGTTTGGCACTTCGCTACATATAGCGCCACATCCTTTTTCAAACCCGGCCACCAAAATAGTTTCTTAACATCACGGTACATCTTCGTGCTCCCCGGGTGAATCGAGTACTTGGTATGGTGCGCCTCGTACAACAACTCCACCCGTAAACTGCCCACACTTGGGACGCACAACGACCGTCTTTCCACAACAATCCGTCCTCCATAACGAATTGGGAATTTGACCCATCCAGAGCCTCTATCATGAACTGCTTCATATGAGCATCCATATCCAAAGCCTGCCGAATCCGATCAGCCAGGTCATATTGGACTTCAGTCCAATTCAGCACTGCTTCAGCACTAGATTGTCTATCCACACAAACAATCTCCAACGCCTCCAGCTCCTGCACCAACCGCTCATCATGCACTGATAGCCAATTAGCTTGAGCTGGGGCTCGGCGACTCAACGCGTCCGCAACCGCATTCCCTTTGCCAGGCACGTAGTGGATCTTAAAAGTATAGTCCCCCAGGAACTCCATCCACCTACGCTGCCGCATATTCAGATCTTTCTGATCAATCAAATACTTTAGGCTCTTATGATCGGTGTAGATATCAATCTTCACACCGTACAAATAGTGTCTCCACAGCTTCAAGGCAAAAATCACGGCCGCTAACTCCAAGTCATGGACCGGATAATTCCTCTCGTGCACTTTTAGTTGTCTCGAGCCATAAGCTATCACGCTGCCGTGCTGCAGTAGCACGCAACCCAAACCGCTGCCTGAAGCATCGCTATATATCTCATAGCCTTCGGTCCCAACCGGCGAACTCAACACAGGCGCCGTGGTCAACCGACACTTCAATTCCTCAAAAGCTCGCGCGCACTCCGGCGTCCAAACGAACTTATGCTCCTTCCTCGTCAAAGTAGTGAGAGGTAGCGCTATCCGCGAGAAGTTCTCTACGAAGCGCCTATAATAACCGGCAAGCCCCAAAAAGCTCCGGACTTCTGCTACCGTAGCAAGCTCAGGCCACTCCCGTATCGCAACAATCTTCGCCGGATCCACCGCAATACCCTCTCCACTCACTATATGCCCGAGGAACGCTACTGAGGATAGCCAAAACTCGCACTTCGAGAACTTGGCATACAACTGGTTTCTCCTGAGTGTCTCCAACACCAAATGGAGATGCTTGAAGTGATCCTCCTCACTTTGCGAGTACACCAAAATATCGTCGATGAAGACGATCACGAAATGGTCTAGGTACTCCCTGAACGTCCTGTTCATCAAATCCATAAATACTGACGGCGCATTAGTCAGCCCAAACGGCATGACCGTAAACTCATAATGCCCGTATCTCGTACTAAACGCTGTCTTCGGGATATCACTCTCCCTTATCCGCAGCTGATAGTACCCAGACTTGAGATCTAACTTCGAGTACACCGTCGACCCGACTAACTGATCAAAGAGATCATCAATCCGGGGGATCAGGGTACTTGTTCTTCTCAGTCAGCTTGTTTAGCTCCCGATAATCAATACATAATCTCAAGCTTCCGTCCTTCTTCTTAACAAAGAGGACTGGTGCGCTCCAAGGCGAAGAACTCGGGCGCACATACCCTTGCTCCAACAACTCTTGTAGTTGAACTTTCAGCTCCGCCATTTCCTTAGGCGCTAGCCGATACGGAGATCGTGACACAGGCTTTGCACCTGGCACTAGCTCGATCGTAAAATCGATCTCCCGCTGAGGCGGGGCTCCAGGAAGATCTGCGGGGAACACATCAGGGTATTCCGATACCACTGAAATACAATCCATCGCGGGCTTCGGCTTTGCAACCTCCACTAGTGTAAAGAACAGTTCTGCTCCAGCACGAACCGCCTTCACCACCTGAAGAGCAGACATCAACGTCTTGCTCGACCCCTTTAAGCCTGTAAACGTCGTCTCACGACTTGCTCCCAGCTTTACTTCCTTGCTACCGCAATCTATATGGGCCTGCTGCTCCGAGAGCCAGTCCATGCCAAATATGACGTCGAACTCCGCCAACGGAAGTAAAGACGCCTGCAGGTCGAACTCCTGCTCCCCAATACGAACTTTAACGTCGCAGATCCTAACCGCTCGCATCGAACACCCATTGGGCAACAACACATCCAACTTATCCTTCGCCATCGAAGAAGGGACTCCGATGCGTGATATAAATCCTTCGGACAAGAAGGAGTGTGAAGCTCCCGTATCAAAGAGTGCTCGTGCCGGGTTTTCACAAATCAACACAAATCCTAACAAGCAGTGGTAAGGTAACATATACATAACAAGCATATAAAGGAATTGACTTGCTATAAATTAAACCGTACCTGTCACCACGTCAGCTTGTTTAATGGCCTCCTGTTGGCCAAGATTGTAAACCCTGGGTTGGGCCGGAGCATAGTGGGATGCGGTCGACTCCACCGCCTTTCCCTTCTCTTCATAAGTGGCTCCCGGCCTCCTCTCGGACTTAGGACGTCCGCTCCAACAATCACGGGCGAAATGCCCCGTCTTGCCACAAGTAAAGCACGCGCCCGGGGTCCGACTCGTAGTCGCCCCAGAAGCGCCAGAAGGAGCTGGACCCGAAGTCCTAGGCTTCTTGAAAGACTTCCGATAGCCGGACTTTGAGGTAGTCGGCACTTTAAACTCAGATTTTCTATCAACCAAGCCTTTCTTCGCCTGCACGTTCTTCATGTCCTTCTCCAAGGACCGGGCAGTATTGACCAAGGTTAAGAAACCCTGCGTCATCGGCCCCGACAGTAATAGTCTCAGCTCATCCCTCAAGCCTTCATAAAAACGATTAGTCTTGCGCTCCTCATCCATGATGGTAGAGCTCGCATAACGACTCAACCGCGTAAACTCGTGGAGATATTCATCCACGCTCCTCTCACCCTGTACCAACCTCAGGAACTCATTCTCCATCGAGATCCTCTGAGTAGAAGGGAGGTATCTTGCTAAGAACAATCCCGAGAACTCTTCCATCGGAACGTCTATCAGTTGTCTACCTCGCAGATGATGCAGCTCCAAACCTTCCCACCACATCCTTGCTTCACCGTCCAGCAGGAACGTAGCAATGGTGGTCATCTGCCACTCCTCCGTCTCCGTCGCTGTCATGACTCTCTTCACCCTAGAGAGCCAGTCTTCAGCCTGCGATGGGGTTCCCAACCCCGAGAATAACGGAGGGTTAAAGCTCATTACATGCTTCAACTGCCTCTCAGTCGCCCTCCTTGGCACTATTGGTTCTACAACCACTTGCTCCATCCTCCTCGGCTCCGCCTCTTGAAGAGGTACTTGCTCCATCACAGGAGCTGGCTACTGCGCTTGCCTCCCAGGCTGCGCATTTATCACGGCTAGCACCGCTTCAGCCACCAATCTTATATTTTCAGCCGACAAAGGTGTTGCGGGAGCAACTTCTGGTGCACTACTAGCCTCAGAACCTCGGCGTTCTGACGGCCCAACACCACTTCGGGTCACCTATAGTGGTACAAAACACCGTTAAGCGACCAAATAAATTGCAAACAGCAATTATAGGAACACGCAGGTTCCGCAAACACGAGTATTTTCATTCCTAAGTGGACATTCATGGGTTCTTTTTACTGTTATAACGATGACGCACACAATGTGCTCACCACCCCTTAAAAAGAATTCGCCCACGAATTCAATTCAAGCCCAACCAAAACCAGTAGTCTGATACCAAATTGTAACACCCCCTATCCGTCGCATAGCATATAGCAGTAGGTCCGGCCGGGGCCCGACGCCATATACCACAGACAGACCGGGTGGTTACGTATGGAAACCATCCAACCAATCTCAACGTCCTACACAGAGCATTCTAGCGGAAGCAAATTATGAAAGTTGCAAAACAAGAACCCAGCACAAGCATGAATGTCCACTAAAACCAAAAGGAATGTCATTACAAAATACTCAAAAGTCGGCCTTAAGGCCTTACAAGAATGTTTCATTTGTCTATTACATGATTTACCAACCTCGGCACGCAGGCCGGCCATACATGAATAAAATAGAAAACATTTCCACTTGGGCCTTCGAGGGCCAGCTTCGCAAAAAGGGCTTTAGCCCGCTATTGACCGCTTGGTCCAGCTGCACCTGCAAGCAAACAAACCACCGCACGGTGGCAAACAAAGCAACAGTCAGCAATGCTGACCAAATTATAACGATCCCGCCCCCAACTCGGGGCGGCGATGCTCCTTCCCTGCATTTCATTAGCACAAGCGAGCAATGCATATAACCATAGCCATTTCATCACAGACGTTGGCTCGTACGGCCACACGTCCCGTGCACTCAGGGCACATTCTCGGTGAACCGGTCGATGTTACGTCAATTGAAGCCATTAACATTCCGGACTCACCACCGCCACTTAGACGGCCATTCCTATGAGCAATTCGTCTTCATGGTATTGGTCACGTCAATTTAAGCCATCGACCACCGAAGACCCACATTTATGCCAACGGCGAGTGCCATGTACCTTTAGGTCTCTCTAACCCGAACGACATAAAGCGGGTACGGCTCCATCTAACCCGTGCTCACATCGCAACGGCAATTTAAGCCATATGCGCGGGTCAAACTTTCACCGAGTCCCATTCTATCACAAGTCACATAACCCCGTTATGTTCAAGTTGGCTCTCAGGCCACCAAGTTGGCAAGACCTCGTGTCCGCCCAGTTTTCCGGGTGCACCTTTGGGTTAGTCCCCAAGGCTCCCTGCTGCAATCTACCGCGTAGAAAACCCGAAAACACCAAATAGCACGGAGTCTTCTCCGGCCTTATGCAATGCAACATCACCGATCCGAACTACATGTCCGGGTAGGCTTCAACCAAAATGCCTATGTCCGTTCTCGCATACGGACGCTAAACAACGGGGACTTTACATATCTACCCGAAGGAACGCCTCCAACTCTTCGCCAACTCGCGAGAGAGGGCTTCCTATGCTAAGAAAGAGAGCTATCATGCTCAAAAGTGAGGATCGTTACCCTTGCGTTCCTCTTCGGCGCCATCGAAAAGTAATCGGATGGAATTGACCGCACTAGCGTTGCCTCCGCGGATCCGGAGTCGGCTTGCGATTCGGAGCTCCGAAGCTCCTCCAATGGCGGATCTAGCTCCTCTTCTTCTTGCCTTAGCTCTTCTTTCTAAAAGGGTTTGGAGAGAGAACAAGTGGAAAAAGTGAGGGTTTTCTAAGTCAAAACCCGGGTATATCCCTTCAGGAACAACCCCCAGCCGTTGGATCTTCAGTCAAAGAAATGAACGGCTTCGATTCGGGACTGAAATGCCCAATCTGGGCCGAACACGGCCTGGCACACGCCCGTATCCAGGGCCGTGTGCCTCATTCGCCGTCAAAATCGAATCACCTGGAACCTCACACGGGTCTCGAACACGCCCGTGTTCGAGCTGACACGCCCGTGTTCCACCTGACACGGCCGTGTAGCTGGCCGTGTACCCCATGATTTTCTCCCGTTTTCAACCCGAGCACTGCACGGGTTCTAGGACACGCCCGTGTCCTTGCCCGTGTCACCTTGACACGCCTGGGCTCCAGGCCGTGTACAAGGTCTCGGCACTTCGCGGCTAAGTGTCGACACGGGTCGTCACGCCCTGCGACACGCCCGTGTCGCAGGCCGTGTGCCATGTCTCGACACACTGTCGACACCAAAGTGTCGACTTCGCGGGACGAGTGTCGACACGGGTTGACACGCCCTGCGACACGCCCGTGTCGCAGGCCGTGTGCCGTGTCTCGACACAACGTCGAAGCACTGTGTCGACTTCACGGCTAAGTGTCGACACGGGTCGACACGCCCTGCGACACGCCCGTGTCGCAGGCCGTGTGCCCAGTCTCGACACAATGTCGAGACCAAAGTGTCGATTTCACGCCTTAGTGTCGACACAGGCTTGACACGCCCTGGGACACGCCCGTGTCCCAGGCCGTGTGCCTGCAGCCAGAACTCAAACTGGCCCAAATTACTCCCCTATGCTCCTTTGAGTTTCGGGGCGTTACAAAAAGCGCGCACAACATCTAGTAGTTTAAATGAATTAGGGTTGTACACAAAAACACAATTTCGTGATTTTATATCCACGTACGAATTAGAAAATTTCGATATTTTAAAATGGTGGAAAGGTAAAGTAAATACCTATCCTATTATGACATATATGACCCGAGATTTACCAACGATCCAAGCTAGCACGGTAGCTTCGGAGTATGCTTTTTCTCTTAGTGACAGAGTTTTGAACGAGCAGAGAAGTCGACTAAGCGAAGAATCGCTTGAAATCTGCATATGCTACAAGGACCACCTGGATGCGATGAAGAGTAAGCAACATATTTCAGCGATCGAGGATAGCTCGTTGGACATGGAAGACGAGATGGACGCGATCAACTTAAACTAGACAACTTCTTGTATTTTTGTCATTTGTAATTTTTAATAATTTAGAATTTTTGTCATTTGTAATTTTTAATAATTTAGAATTTCCAATTTTTTGTATATTTGCACATTTCTAAATTTGTATAATTTCGTTACATTAATAAAAATTTTATTTTTTAATATTGCGATGTTGTGTTTTTTTTATTTTTTTTTTGTAAATCAAAAACTCGATTTTTTTATTTTTTTTTAAATCAAAACATGATTTTTTTATGAATTAAAAAAAACAATTTTTTTTTTAAAAAAACCGGGCCGGGCTTAGCCTGGGCCCGGCCCGGGCCGGCCTGGGGGGCCTTAGCAGGCCCCCCCCAGGGAGCATAGCCCGGCCCGGCCCGACCCGGTTACATTATTAAGCCCGGCCCGGGCCCGGTTCGAAAAAGCCCGGGCCCTGCAGGCCCGGGCCAAGCCCGGGCCCGCCGGGCTTTATGCGCACCACTACTGCCATATATTCATCCCCTCTCTTTTCCCATGAGAAGTCGCATTCCTCTCCCTTGGAGCCACCAAATTTCTCTCTCATCTAGATTCATCCCCTAACATTTATTCTCTTGGATGGTTCTAGACTCTCTACTACATCTATAAAAGGCCAAGGATTCAAGAAGAAAGGACATTCTATTTTTGGAGAGAAAATTTGAGAGAGAAGTATTTTAGAGAGAGTGATCTTGTGTTTTATTCTTAACATTGTTTTTCTACTTCCATCTTGTACTTCTTTTTCGTATTGATTAATGAAAATGTTCTCTTTTATTTTATTTTTGTTCTCTTTCTTGCTATGCATAACTAATTCTCTACTTAGTGCTTGATTAGGTGGTATTGGGGTGAAGATTAGAATATAGTTCGTCGTCTATAGTTTCTAAAATTGCATTTCGATTTATTTTCGATTAATATTTGACTGCGGGTTTATATTACCGATATATAAATTCCATGAGCTGATTGACGTCCTAGTAGTCGAAAGGCTCGTGGATATCTTAGATCTCTCGGAAATAAAAAGCTTATTATATTTTTTCTTTGAGAATTGAAAATATTAATTCTTTTGGAATTTTGGATTAATCTTTTATGCGATTTTAATTTATTTCAAGTTTAAGAGATTTTATTTGAAGTGTTTTAAAATTAGGCGGTAGTCGTCTCTAGCGAGCAACTATCGTAATTTTTAATCCTCCAATCGAAATGAAATTTTAAAGGTTAGAACGCATCTTCTGTAATCGGATTCCCAAGAACCCCTAATCAAGTACTAAGATTTTTAAGCTTGAGTTTTCTTCCGAGTAATTTTCATTTGCGGACTTTTATTTTTCTAAATCCAATCTTTTTAATCGATAAATTAATAGGAATTTTGTGTGAGTACAATTACTCAACAGACCCCGGGCATACACGACATTTTTCTTATACTATATTTCGATATGTATACTTGCCTACATCGGGATTATAGCTTGGATTATTTTTAAAACGAAAAATCTCTATCAGCCAGCAGGGCTGTTGCTGACACCCTTGTCAGCTGTCAGCAGCAGCTGCTGGCTGCTGTGGAGTGTGGCCTAGGGCCTAGGCAGCAGCACAGGCCCTAGGCCATATTAAAAAAATTAATTCTTTTTTAATTTTTTTTATTTAACAAAAAATCTACACCCCCACCCCCTACCCGACCCTCTCTATCTCCCCTTCACTCTCTCTCTCACGTACTCTCTCTCTCTCGCACTCTTCCACTCACTTTCTCTCGCTCTCTCACTTGCTCTCTCCCTCTCTTACTCTTTTACTCTCTCTCGCTGCATGACATCGTCCTCCTTAACGTCGGCATCGTCGACTCAAAGCACGACCGAAGTTGTGGAGCATAATCGGAGGGCGCCCGTTTGGGAGCATTTCGACAAGGTTAAAGTCAGCGACAAATTCAAGTCACGGTGCAAGTTATGCTCAAAGTTGTCAACTCTTACCGGCAACTCAACACTAGCGAGACACGTTAAGTCATGTTTTGCGAAGCAAGCTCCCGAGTTCAGTCAAAGACAAATATCAGCATCAGGACAAATTTGAACGTACGATCAAGCAAAACAGCAAGACCTACAGGTGAAAAACGTCATCAGACGTGGGTTGTTATTCAGTCACTACGACAACGATGAGATGACGGAGCACATACACGAAGGGCTTCAGCCCAAATATCAACAGGTAAGTAGATCCACTATTAGACGCGACACACTTAAATTATATTTTGGCGCAAAACAAGATTTGATAAAAATTTTGAAACTTTCGAGGGACGTGTGAGTTTAACGAGCGACTTTTGGAGTAGTAGCGTAAAGATAGGATTATCTTATATTTGTATCACGACTCATTGAATCGATCCTATTTCATGGAAGTTAAATAAGCGCGTAATATGTTGCGAAGGTTTTGAATTTTCGCACACAAGTAAGGCTATATATTCAGTAATTATTAAATGTTTGCGTGAATTTAAAATAAAAGATAAAATAATGAGTCTTTCTTTTGACAACACAAGTAATAACAACACCGCAGTAGAGTGGTTAAAATGTGAATTAGAACCAATGTTCAACGGTGGTTTTTCACACTCGATGTGTGTGCCACGTTTTAAATTTAGTGGTACAAGATAGTTTAGAACTTATGGAATCATATGTTGAAAAAATTCGGACTATGCTTAGATTTATTTATTGTATCGAACAACGAAGTCAAAATTTTCGAAAATTTGTGATTAAACAAGGTTAAAAATATTTGAAACATCAATTTGATATGTCTGTAAGATGAAATTCAACATATAAAATGTTAAAAAGAGCGTTTCAACAAAAAGTTTTTCTTATTGAATATTACACTGTGACAAATAATCATGATTTAAATGATGACGATTGAGACGTACTATTACGTTATATGGATTTATTAAAATCTTTTTATAGTGCGACTGTTTTTTTATCTGCTGTGTATTATCCAACTAGGTCGTTAGTAGTTGAAAATTCTGTAAATATCGCACAAAAACTTAACTATTTTAAACAACACTCCGGATGGCTTCCTTTAATTGAAGTAATAAAAATTTTTTTTTAAAAAAATATTATAGAGAAATATCTCCTGTATTTTTATGCACCGCCGCTTTAAATCCGTTATTCGCTGTAGACGACGTAGAAAATTCGATAGATGAAATTAACGTTAACTTATACATAAATATAAGTTTCGATGATGTTGACGACGTTAATACTACTAAATTTAATTCTATTTTTACTGAATATTTTAATTATTACGACAACTTATATGGCTCACGACCCCGAGAAGAAATAACGCAACATAGGACAAAAGATTATTTTACAAATAAAATTTTAGAATTAGCTTGCAGGAAAAAATCACGCACATCGAGTAGTTTAAACGAATTAAGACTGTATACAAAAACACATTTTCGTGATTTTATGACTACTGAAGAGATCAAAAACTTCGATATCTTAAAGTGGCGAAAAGGTAAAGCTAATACTTATCATATTTTGGCCTGTATGACCCGTAATTTACAAATAATTCAAGCTAGTACAGTAGCTTCTGAGTCCGCTTTTTCTCTTAGTGGCAGGATTTTGAACAAGCGGAGGAGCCGACTAAATGAAAAATCACTGGAACTATGCATCTGCTACAATGATTATTTGGATGCTGCGAGTAGGAAACAACACATTTCAGCGTTGGAGTAGAACTCCGAGGAAATTGAAGAGTAGATGGACAACCTGAATTTATAAATGTATAATTTTTTTATTATCATTAAAAATAATAAGTTTCATTTTTTCATAATTTTATTTTGTAAAAGTGTAATTTTTATTTTTAAAATTTCAATATTAATAAAATTTTTTATTTGATTTTTTATTTCAAGTTTTATTTTTAAAATAAAATGTTTTTTTTAAAAAAATAAGGGCCCGGCCCAGGGGGCTGGCTCGGGCCCGTTCTCGGGGTCGAAGCCCGAGCCCGATAAAGCAAGGGCCCGGGATCAACACAGTTTGTAAAAGCTCGGGCCCGATCAGGCCCAGTTCGGGCCGGCCCGATCGGGCCTTTTGGACAGGCATACTTACATGTCATTTTTTTTGTTTATATATATATATATATATATAAGAGAATCGAGCATGTGCTCGATGCTTTCGGACGGCCTTCTCCCATCTGAGTATGGGCTTTGCCCGTGCTTGATGCTTCAGGTGGTCTTCGACCGCATAAAAGAGGGATTCGACCGCTTCCACACAATGCACCATCTCGGTGCCGCACCCGTCACTCGCGGCCCCCCAGAGCAAAATCAAATAACCATAGGGTTCTTGGGGTCGCGAGTGGCGGTGCGGCGCCGAGATGGTGCATTGCGTGGAAGCGGCCGAATACCACCCGAAGCATCAAGAACGGGCGAAGCCCGTGCGCAGGCGGACGAAGCCCTCCTAATGCGGCCGAAGGCTACCCGAGTGCATCGAGCATGGACGTAGCCCGTGCGAAAATGCTCAGATAAATAATAATATAAACATATTTATAATATATAATATAATATAAATAAATATAATAATATATAATCTAACATAAATAAATATAATCTAATATAAATAATTAGAACTCACACTTAGGTAGGAACAGTAAAATTAAAGCGGGAGGAGGAGGAGGGGTGCAGGGAAGAGGAGGAGGAGGAGGAGGAGGGGGGGGGGGGTGGCGGCCAACCGCCGGAGGCGGGCGGCACGGGTAGGCCGGAGGCGAACCGGCAGGGCCCCCGCCGGCGTCCGACGACCCGGGGTGGGGTGGTCCGGTGAGGCATCCGCCGCCTCCGTCGGCAGCGGCCGGCTGGAATCAAATGTTTTAAAAAATATATAAAAAATGACGAAAGGGCAAAACCAGAAGATGAGATGTAACCGACACAGCCGCACTGTAGAACTCCAACCATTGCTTATATATTAGTATAGATATATAAATTACATCTTTAGATAAGTTTGCCACAATTTTATTCATTTAAGTCCAAATAAATAGTATTAGTGTGGGTCGCCCAGTCTTTTTCCTGTCCGTAGAAATCAGACCGTCTTAGCTGAGAATTGTACCGGGCACGCAAACAGTCAAATAAGACGCAGCAAATGACAAGAGTTTTTTGATGTGGAAAACCCAGAAAGGGTGAAAAACCAGGTGACTGGATCTGTGCCGATCCAAAATCCACTAGTTACTTGAAGATTACAGAGATGGAGTTTTGATCTCGGAGGGTGACGAACCGTTACTCTTTTACAAGTGTAAATTACAGAAAATGAGGAAAAAATGTCTAAGTCCTCGGAGTCTTAATGGAAGCACTCCAACCTTGAAATTGTACTGAGCTCGCGGAACTTGGATGTGAGCGTTTCGGCTGAAAAATTCTCAAAGTCCACGAAGCTTTAGAGGGAGCACTTTCGTTGAAGCAGAGCCCTGATAAGAGCGCTCTCGCGAAGGCGGATGACGTGACTGGATGCTTGCTGGAGCCTTAGCGCCAAGAGAGGAGCGAGGGAATTCCTAAGAGGAGAATCGGCCTAAGTCCACGATTTCGCCGGAAAACCTTAGAACTCTCTCTTGCCTCTGGAGTGCTTGTCTTAAAATGAAGGCTTGAGGCCTTATTTATAGTTTTATGGAGAATTATGTGGTAATTGCGTCGCGGCGTAATTTGTGCTGGTCAATGACGTCACTCCGTTTCACTCACCTGGATCACCAAATTTAGTGAAATGACGGAAGTGTCCCCGGACAGTTCGGGCGGCCCGGGCAAGGTATCCGACGACGGTGGTGGCTGGAGGCGACCGGCGGTGGCAAAGGCGGAGGCGGCCAAAGATGGCGGGGTTTGCTGCCGGCGGCAATGGCCGCCGACAGGCGCGCGCGCAGGAACCCCATCAAATATCAATTTCATTGTCCAGATTAATTTGTAGTTGATTCAACGCGTTCCCTAATTTTATAATTTTATATTTTTTTCTTTTGTATAAAAAATTATATAACTTTAGATAAAGTTGGAATCAATCATCACCATAAAATGGACCTCCATTTAGGGTCTGTTTGACAACCCAACGCCGCTCCGTTCCAGCGTGAACGACCCGACAAAATCATTGTTAGCGTGCTTCGGCTGAGAACGGCCGGCGTGAAAGGGTGCCGACCCGGTGTTTTGCCGCTGATGGGAGGAGCGTCAGTCGACCGTTTAGAACAGTCGTTTTCTCTCTCCTCCCCGGCCTCCCGCCGGACCGGAATGTCAAACAGACCCTTAGGATCCCCAATGGAGAAAAAATTGTTCATGTGTGTATCATACCATATATCACTGCACGACCTCCTATTACGATGTTGCTTTCTGCAAGCACGACTTTTTACGCGCAATTGATCTAAAATGCGCTCGTATTTCAATACGATCATATTAAGCCTATATTTTCAAAATAATTCCCCACTGTCAATTCATGGGTCATATCATCGTGCATTACACGTAATTAAATATTCCATATGATAAAATTCAAATAATTAGCATCTCAATCAAATATTCCAATATTTCCTCCCACAAAATCCTCACATTTTCATGGAGAAGTTCTTGTGTCTGTCCCCGACGCAAGCTAACGTTCAGGACCAATAACAACACCCAAAATACTTCATAAAGTGGGTCCGTCTATGAACAGTGGGGTGTGAATCGTCCAATCGTATTTGATCATACCATCAGACGCCCCTAGAACTCTTCCCTACCTTCGTTCATGCAAAAATATTTTGGTACGTTTTCGCACCTCAGGGAGGTTCGCGTGAGGATCCGGCCGTAGGATCGCAAAAATCAATGACACAGATTTATTACGACCGTATTACTGTCACTTCATGATAAAGCAATTTTTGAGGAGTATTCGAGAGAATGACCCTCGTCGATCGCGAGATCCTACAGCCTGATTTGCTCGTGCAATTCCCAAATTATGTGCCACGACATACCAAAAATGGTCACTCCTTCACTTGAGTTATGCAACCCTAAGGTTGCGTTCGTTTTGCAGGTTTTCAAAGACAGGAATTGTATTGGTCGAAAGCTTATATCGCAGAGGTTTTGGAATTAGGTCAAAACCAATTCTTGTGTTCGGTTGCAGGAAGGTTTTCAGTCACATGAATTGAATATTTCAACATTTCTGTTCGGTTGCAGGATGGAATTCAGAGACAGGAATTGACCGGAATGTTTATTCCAATCAGATTTTTCGGCATATTCAGACTATCTCATATGAACATTATCGATGAATCTGCAACATTAGTGACAACAATTAATGATTAATTAACAATCAATCTACGCAAATATGACATAAAAAATAAAACATAATAATACACATAGTAATATAATCAACACAACCGTCCAAGTCAGAAAATGGAAATGCATAATAATACATCACCGCTAAGGTAAGAGTCCATTTCAGCAAAATAAGAAACTACGACTTCCGCAAAATAAGAAACTACGGTTTCCGTAAAATAAGAAATTATGACTTCCGCAAAATAAGAAACTACAACAAAAGGTGTTCATCACAGCTCCACTCTATTCGAATATATGAATGTGCAACCACCTCCTCCTAGCAATCTCTGGCAAGACCAAAAAGACCTCACACTTTATCGCATCAATGCCGAGCAAATCGATGGCCTTTATAAGATCATCCTCTGAAAGGTTCGTCATAACAGATAATGCTTGATACACGGCTTCAATCCTCGACCTCGAAGGTGATCCGATCGGGGAAATTTTAACTGGAATATCCATGTTATTTGCAATATGAGTGATAACAGTTGCAATCATATCAATAGCTGATGTGCTTTTGAATTTCTTCTTCATATGACCACTTGGCTCTCCCGCAACATCCTCTTCATGATTCTCTTCCACGACAAATTCGTTGGCCGCTTCCGCCCCTGTTGTCGTATAAGCACCATTTGCTCTATCAGTCCCACGAAGAGTTGCCAAATCACTCCAATTTACGATCACTTTGTCTTTGTAGTGTTTTAGGGTCGGATGTGCCTGCATTAATGAAATAAAGTCAGTAAACAAAAGTGCATATATAAACAAAATAACGTACGTGTCACAAGTAATATAAACAAAATAACAATCGGTACTTTAACATAATCAGCTCAGACTTGCTCGCTATCAACTTGCACAACACGTCGTTCTCAATCCCACCCAAATCCACTTGTATCTAGTATAACAGATATTTCCTGGTAGTATTTATTCCAAGTTTTCATGCGTGCCGCTATATTTTTTTTGCTAACTCGAACTCGACATTCATCCCACAGCGAAGTAATAGTAGAGGTAAATGCTACTCCTTTCCACCCATTTGCACCCTTATTACCAAGACTTAGCTGCTCTAACAGAGAAGCAGATAAAGCGTAATCCATTTCATTTGTCCAATGAAGGTATGCCTTCTCCTCCTTTAATGACTGATTTTTAGTCTTTTCCATTCCAACACTGTAAAATTTAATATCATTAACATTTTATAAATAGAAGATGATTGTGCTATAAAATATAAGAAGTAAACATTTAAAGCACCACAACATTGATATGTACTACAATACTATGATAGAGAGATACACATTGACAGATACCCAAAATGATAGCTACTACAACATTATAGTGTATTCATATTGTTCATTCGAGTTTGATACTCATTGAACATTGTTATCACTAAGTGATCTCTGAATGCAGTCCACTCATTTAACGCTTGAATGGGTTCACTTGTATCAACATACTCAAAATTATCACTACTATTGTAACGCCCCGAAAATCGTATCGAGCTGATCGTGTACAAGAGAAATTTTTGGTGCATGTATAGGGGTACACGGCCTAGGACACGGGCGTGTCCAAGGCCGTGTGACTGTTTGTTTTGACCGGATGTGTCCAGAGAAGGACACGACAGGAAACACGGCAGCGTGATACGGGCATGTCAAATGACACGGGCGTGTACATACCCGTGTCACCACCCGTGTTCCCAAGAGTCGTGTCGGTTGGCGTGGCGGTTACTGGTGACACGACCCTAGTACACGGGCGTGTTGGAAACCGACACGAGCATGTTAGGTGGAGACACGGGCGTGTCTCGACCCGTGTTAGTTTCTGTGCTCGACGATCGTGCCTGGATCAAGGCATAGAGCCTGGTACATGGCCGTGTGCGAGGCCGTGTTCGGCCCAGGTTTGATGATTTTTTGGGCGGATCTGAGCCGTTCGTTTTCTTTAATTAAGATCCAACGACTCAGATATGTTCCTGCTCTGATAAGACCGGAAATGGAGGCCAAACTCCTCATTTGCTCTTTACCTTTCTCTTTCTAAGGAGTTGGAGAGAGGAGGAAGGAGAGGGAGCATTCCGTCCGCCGGCGGAGCATTGGAGCACCGTTTTGAGAACCGAGAGCGGATCCGCGGAGGAAATTCCATTGCGAAGCCTTCTATTTGTATAGTCCCCCGTGTGTTGCATATAGAGTCCGGAAGCGAAGTACGGACATAAGCATTGTGTGTGAAGCCTACCCGGACATGTTGGTCTGGATCGGTGATGTTGCATTTTGTATGGTTTGCCGGAGAAGACTCCATGTTTTGTGTTTTCGGGTTTCTACACGGTAGATTGCAGCAGAGATTCTTGGGTATTAACTCCAAGGCGCATCCAGAAAACTGAGCGGAAACGTAATTCTGCTAATTTGGCGGCCTGGGAGCCGGCCTTGTACATAACTGGGTTATGTGTTGTTTGGATTGTTGCGGGATCCGAGAGAAGCTTGGCTCGTGCGTACGTCTTAAGTTGAACTATGCATTGTGAGCAACAGACAAGTGGAATCAGACCCGGGCTATGTGGTTCAGTGCGAGAGGCCCAAAGAGGGACTGGCCGTTGACATAGTCAGGAGCCTTAGATAGTGGTCAGAAAGGCTAAAATGCTCACGTTGTTGCCATCTCGGGGATGGTGTTGAAGTCATGGAATTGACCGAATTCACCGATAATGTGCCCGGAGTGCACGAGGTGTTTGGGCCGTGAGAGCCTACACCTGTGGCGTAGTATATTCGCATTTTTTTATTATTTAGCTGGGCTAATGAAATGCAGGGAAGGAGCACCGCCGTCCCGAGTAAGGGGCAGGGTCGTTATAATTTGGTCGGCTTTGGCTGACCGTTGCTTTGTTTGCCACCGTGCGGTGGAATGTTGCTTGCAGGTGCTGCGGAGCCGAGTGCTAAATAGCGGGCTGAGGCCCAAGTTGCTGAGCTGGCCCTCGAAGGCCAAAGCGAATAATTGTATTTTATTTCTATCATGTGTGGCCGGCTTGCGAGCCGATGTTTGGAAAACACTACTTTGTTAAGTGAAACCCTTGTAAGGCCATAAGGTCAAATGCTTTCTTTGTATTTGTTATTTCATTCCTGTGGTAGTTGTGGGCATTCATGTTAGTTGATATATCAATTATGAGTTCTTTATAACTGTTTAAAAGTTTCTGCTAGAATGCTCTGTGTAGGACGAGTAGTTATAGTTGTATGGTTTTGGTATTCTTATGTAACATTTCCGACTGTCCATGGTATATGGCGTCGGGTTCCAGCTAAACCTTCTGTTAAATGCCATACGACGGATGGGGGTGTTACAACTATTATGTTGTGTCAATATCTCTGCATCAACCTCCGCCAACAATCTGACATCAGTCATTAATCTCTTATCTATTAGGAAATTGTAGAAAATACAACAAGCATTAATAATTTGAACCTGTTTAACAAGCTAGCACAATTAGAATATATGAGAGTTCATAATAAGGGAACTAAATTTTCTCGTCTTTGATTTTCTATCTGTTGCTTGATATTAAAGAAAGATGGTTGGCGTAAGATAACTCATCTTTTTTTACGTAACTTGAATGTTCTTTCGATCACGTTTCTTTTTTTTGAATGACAAAGATTAAATAACTCCTTATATGTAGTATGATTGTTTCCTTGAGTTGCCCATTCCTGAAGATGATAACGTGTCTAACGATAAGGAGCAAGGTATCTAGGTCCATTTGTATAGCCTGCATCGACGATATAGTAGTTGCCTACAATGTTAAATTATATATTACATGTACCGAATAACTCTTGTTGTCTGATTAGTGAATGGTTCGACACAATCTTACCTAATGGAACTTCAAAGGAATCCTCCCTCTCCAATGCATCACGAAGAACCCTTGAATCTGATGCAGAGCCCTCCCAACCAGGTAAAACGTATATAAATTTCATGTCAGCGTCGCATACTCCGAGGACATTGGTTGTAATAGCTTGTTTTCTATTACGGTATCTTCCTTGGTCACTTAATGGTACAATGACATCAATGTGTGTCCCATCAATAACACCAACATAATTTTTAAAACACTCTCACCTATTTGTTCGTGATGATTCTGGACGTTTGATATACGCCGAGCTCAGCTGCAAGATTGCCCTCAACACAAGGTTGAAATGTCAGCTTACGGTATCGATGGATCGTAAGTATGTACTGCCAATAACCCGAAATTTAGTGTTATATGCTAGGACATGTAGGAACAACACTACAGATTCCTGAACAGTTACATATTGTGTCTCGCTCAAAAGGCCTCGATCCACTAATATCTTACACAAACTACGGAAAACATTCTTGTTCATACACAAATTGTTATAGCAGTTCAGATCTATGCCGTTATATAACATATTTAAAAGCGTAAATCTTAGAACATCGCGTTTTTCACTATTGCTCGGACAATTAATTTGATTATTTTTTATCAGAAGAACAGCCGCAACAGAAGATAAAACAACTACATAACTCTTTTTTTCATATCCATCCTTCTTTTTTTATGAACCTTGATAAGCGTATTCATCTACGAAACAAAATAAATAATATCCTATGAGAGAACATTAATAAGCATCTATACTATTATTTATATTTGTAACGTCAACTTTCCATTAACCTAAAATGTGTAATGATCTAAACCTAACAATACCTATCCTGAGAGGAGGAAAATCTCATTTCTATTCCATGTTAAGAGATCAACAAATGTGTAACGATCTGAACCTAGAAATACCTAGCCGGAGAGGAGGAAAATCTCATTTCTATCTCATGTTAAGATATCAAGTAATGTGTAACGATCTAACCCTAGAAATACCTAGCCGGAGAGGACAAAAAAACTGCATTAGAAGAAAGTATTATACCTAGACGGGAGAAAAGTTTTCCAACACTTGGTTGCCGGAGAGTAGGAAGATGAACAGTGCTCCGCCGCGCCTAGGTCACAGCTGCAGTTGGGAAGAAGGGTTTATTAGGGTCAGAGAAGGAGGAATACAAGAAAAACATTAGCTAGGGAGAGAAGACATACCAGAGGAAGGAGAGGCGGGACGCTGGAGCTTGCCGGAGCAGTTTCACCGATCGCCGATCGCGCACGGGGAAGAAGAACAGGCCGTGAGATTTTTTTCTTTCCCAAAACTCGGGAAAACCGACCGGGTAGGGAGGGTTTTGAGGGATAGACATTTTTTATATTTGGTAAAATTTATGAGTTTTAGAGGAATTTCAATTCCGATCTCATTTTTGATGAAACGAACATAAGAATTGAAATTGGAATACTCAATTCCAATTCCACTACCTAACTCTTGGCAAAGAAACGGGCCTAAAGTTTTTCATTTTCCTGAGATTGGATTGGACCGTGAGAAATAAAGCACGGGTTTTTACTGCGAGCGCGGTTCCGCGATAGAAAGCTTTCCGTTTCTCCACTGCTTTCCCGGTGGCGTCCAAAAAGCGATGCCGAAAGGAAGAAAAGGAAGAAGAAGAAGAAGAAGAAGAAGGAGCGAGGATGAGGAGCAGGCCGTAGATGATAATATGCCTCACCAAACAAAGCTGGTTTCGCGCTGGCCGAAGGACGAAAAGGAATAATAGCAAGAGAGAAAGAGAGGGGAATTGGTTGAGATGCCTGTTGCTTTTTGATCCACTGAGATGGACTTTTTGGTAATGGTCGGCGCACGCGGGAGCTCTCTCAGGATCTGATAGAGATCCACCGATCTTTCTTCTTCTTCTTCCTCACGCGTTCTATCTGCAAACGTTCTCTAAACCCTCATTCAACTCTACTCCGCCGGTGATCGCGTGACGTCGTCGGAGGAGATGTGTTCTGAAGATGTTTGAATGCGTCTTCGAACTTCAGGGGTTAGAACGTTGAAAGGCAAGAACGAGGAGGTCAGTCAATTCACTTTTTCCCCCTTTCTCGGTTAATGGATGATGGTATTCGAAATTTCGTGAATTGGAGCAGCTCGGTTTTCGTCGTTCTGTGAATCTAACATCCCATGGCCGACAACCAGTGAAATTCGGCCCAAGGTGATTCGAGATTTCAGCACTGAATCCTTTGATTCGTCAAAGAGGGGTTCGTTTGATTCTTCTCTCTATTGCTATAGGAACAAATTGTGAGGACGGAGGAAAAGCTGTTATCTGATTGAATGTAAGAACTTAGAAGGGAGAAATGGGATTTGTTGTACACCTGTAGAAAATTTTCTGTTTCCTTTCCTACTATGCAAACAGAAGTATCTCATCTGCCATAGATTTTTACAAAGTTACAGAACTGAAGCATTGATTGTGAAATTCTGATGCAGCTCTTCTCTGCTCTCTTGAAGTGAACATTTGTATTTCAGGTAATTTGTTCATTTTTAGTGGGTTTGATTGTTTGGTTGTCTATTTTTAACTTGTTTGCATCTGCTTGGGGGTGCATTATTTCCTGAAATAAAAAAATTGATAAACGACTATCTCAAATGAAAGAGCTTCTCTGAAAGAAGAATAATAGTTTAACTTCTAACTGGACTATTGCTTTACATTAAGAGTTTGCTCCGGTGAGTTTAGACAAAAACGCCACCATCATATAATATATGTTTGGCATAACGACGGTTATGACTGCTACCAAGACACTAACACTAGTTTTGAATATAAAAGTGAGGTCGGGTGTTACGATCCCGCCGGATAGCTTATGACCGAAGCCGGAGGAAGGCCGAGTGAGAGGCCGGGGTAAGCGAGACGAGAGGGGGGATGGAGAGAGAGAGAGGAAAGTAAAACAACTCTTATTCATGCCTAATTTCACTGGTACAGGACTCAATGATTTATAACTTTGGTCATAGTTGACCGTTACAAGCAAAAAGTGGAAATAAACTTAAATAAGGGAATAACTTAAACAAGAGAATTTATTATGAAATAATATGGGGCTGGCTGCCTAAATTGAGGTGGCATTATTCTGGACCGTTGCGTGATTTATGGGTTGATTTTATTGTTCCTGTCGATGATGAATCCTGGTTCCATGATCTGTTTTTGGTTGTTGCCTGCTACTCCGTTGGATTGTGATTGATTCATCGGGGGTGCTGCTTCTGCTTTAGTGATGGTGCTTGATGTGTCGTTTGATGGTTTCTGTGATTCTGAGACCGCCGAATTGATCCTAACATCCGCCTCTCCTTTGAAAACACTGCCCTCAGCATTATCTTTGACGTTTGTATTTGTTTGCTTTGCTGGGGTTGCGGAGTGGTGGCCTTCTGGGACGATTTGCGCTGTGTCTTTGAGGATCCTGGTGGCAACTTCAGTGATGGAAGCCTCTGTGATGGGTCGGGAGTGGTTAGCTGGATTCTGAGGGCTGCAACTTGACAGTCGATCTATGGATCTGGGGATGCGGAGTAAGCTTCCTTTCTGGTTGCGGTAAGGCTGGAGATAGTTGATTGAGCTTGTTGTTGTTGCCTTTCTTTCTGTTCTCTTCTGTTTGCTCCCCCATGATTTATCAGAAGTGTCTTGTGTCAGATCCGGTGTGTCCTTTTTTTTCTGGGTAGTCTTGGCTTGGTTTTTGACCATGCGATGTCTAAGATGTCCGTTCCTCGTTTTTTGTTGGGTGGAGAGGTTTCCTCTTGTTGTCGTAGAAATTCTGCTAAGGTGGCTTCGTCTTCCCAAGTGCTGTCAGCTGGGGGTAGACCCTGCCACTGTATCAGAGCTTGGGGAACCTCTTGGCCCTGTCGTATGATTTTGCGGGTGTTGATGACGGCCAGCGTTTGGTGAAGCGGGTTGTTCTTCCAGCTGAGGGGAGGTAGTTCGTTGATTTGTAATTTGGGGTCTCCATTATAGGGTTTTATCATTGATGCATGGAATACTGGGTGGATCCGTGATTCTGGTGGGAGGAGGAGTCGGTATGCGGTTTCTCCGATGATCTCCGATATCTAGAAGGTGCCGTAATATTTTAAGCTCAACTTCCTTCCCCGGTGTTTCGTCATGGTTAGTTGCCTGTAGGGGTGCAACTTTAGCAGCACCCAATCGCCCTTATCAAGTTTAAGCTCCTTTCTTTTTTTGTCGGCTTGAGTCTTCATTCGGTTTTGTGCTTTTGCTAGATTTTCCTTGAGGAGATGGAGTAGGCCCTCTCTTGTCTGCATTGTTTTTTCAACTACTTCATTGCTTGTGGTCCCTGCACAGAAAGGGAATAACCCCGGGGGCGGCCAACCATACATAACCTCGAAGGGGGTCATGTTGGTCGAAGAGTTATAGGAGGTATTGTAATAATATTCAGCAAAATTTAAGTAGTAAGAGCATTTTTGGGGGTTTTCATGCAAGAATATTCGTAAATACTGTTCTAGGCAGCTGTTAATTCGTTCGGTTAGGCCGTCTGTTTGAGGGTGATACGTTGTGCTATATTTTAGTTTGGTGCCTAGTAGTCGAAAAAGCTCCACCCAAAAATCACTTAGGAAAATGGTGTCCCTATCAGATATTATGGTTTCCGGAATTCCATGTAGTTTACCCACACAGTTCCAAAATTCGTTGGCTACTGTGGGTCCTGACATTGGGTGTTTTAAGGGTGCAAAGTGTGCTGCTTTAGATAACCTATCCACCACGACGAGTATTATTTTGTAGCCATTGGAGGAGGGTAATTGGGTAATGAAGTACATGGTGATGTCTGCCCATATTTTGTTGGGGGTGGGCAGGGGTTGTAGGAGTCCGTAGGGAGAATGGTTGTTGGCTTTGGCTTTTTGGCAAATGTCGCAATCCCTAATGTATTCCGTGACTTCCTTTTTCATGTGATGCCATTAGAATTGTGCTTGGATTCAGTGTAGGGTCCCTTTGATGCCAGAATGCCCCCTAGTAGGCTTGAGTGAGCTTCTGTGATAATTTTTTTCTTAATTGTGGAGCCTTCTGGAATGTAAATTTTTTGCTTGTGGATGATGTAATTACCCTGTTGTTTCCATGCTGGGTTAGATTGTTGTCCTTGTCTAATTTGTTGGGCCCATCTATCCTGAGCGTAGTCTTCTTCCAACCCTTCTAGTAAGGATGTGGTTGTGGCTATCATTATGTTAAGGCTCCTGGGGGCGGGGTCTTCTGGTATTTCAGGTACACTAGACAAGGTATCTGCAGCTTGGTTTTTCTTTCCTGCTTTATACTTAATGATGAAATCGTAACCTAGTAGTTTGACGAGGAAGGTTTGTTGTTCGGGTGTTTGGATATGTTGGGTCAGCAAGTGGTGTAGGCTTTGGTGATCCGTCAGAACTATGAACTGGTGCCCAAGTAGGTACTGCCTCCATTTGCTGACTGCTGCCGCCACATCAAATAGTTCTCGGATGTAAGTAGATTTTCTTTGCATTGCTGGGGACAATTTCTTGCTGAAGTACGCAATGGTTTTATCTGATTGTTTGAGAATGACTCCTATTCCCGTGCCTGAATTGTCAGTCTCTATTGTGAAGGTTTTTTGAAAATCGGGTAAGGCCAAGATCGGGTATGTTAGTAGTTTGTTCTTCAACAGATCGAAGGCTTCTTGGGATTGATTATTCCAGGAAAAGGAATTCTTTTTAAGTAACTCGGTGAGTGGGAAAGCCAACTTAGCGTAGTTTTGGATAAATTTTCGATAATACCCAGTTAAGCCTAAAAAGGCTCTAACATCTTTTTGCTTTGTTGGGATGAAAAAGTTTTCAACAACCTCAATATTAGTTTTATTGTGGAATAACTGTCCCTCTTTAATGGTATGTCCCAAAAATTCGACTTCGGTTTCCAGGAAGTTACATTTACTTAGTTTTAGGTATAGCTCGTTTTTGCTCAAAATTTCGAAAGTTTTCTTTAAATGCTCAAGGTGGTCGCTGTCGGTTGAACTATACACTAAGATATCATCGAAGAATGTAACTGTAAATTTTCGGAGGTAAAGCTGAAAGATCGAATTCATGAGGGCTTGGAAGGTTGAGGGAGCATTGGTTAGCCCAAAGGGCATTACGAGAAATTCATAATGCCCTTGGTGGGTTCTGAACGCTGTTTTTGGAATGTCGTCTTCGGACATCCTAATTTGATGGTAGCCAGATCGTAAGTCTATTTTTGAAAAATATCGTGCATTGTTAAGCTCATCTCATAATTCGTCAACGGTTGGTATGAGAAATTTGTCTTTAATGGTTATTTTATTGAGGGCTCGGTAGTCTACACAGAACCTCCACGAGCCATCTTTTTTCTTGACCAGGAGAACGGGGGAACTGAATGCCGAGATTGAGGATCTTATTTGCCCGTTCTGGAGCATCTCGGCCACCATCCTTTCTATTTCATTTTTTTGGTGGTATGGGTAACAAAAAGGTCGAAAGTTGAGGGCGGTTGAGTTGGGGACGAGGTTTATTTTGTGGTCGATGTCTCTAATAGGCGGCAGCGTTTGGGGCTCTTCGAACAGCTTGGCATAGGCTGTTAATAGTTTACCGAAGGGTTCTGGGAAGTCCCCTTTTACTTTGTTTAGAGACTGAGGGTGTATCCTTGCGGCTGGGGTATGTTTAGTGATCAGGAGGCATAATGCAGAGGGTTTTAAGGCCACCATGCGCATTAGCTGCGATGATGAGACTTGTCCAACTTGGGTCACCCGTTGGTGCCATATTAGCTTCACTTGTCCCCTCTTGCCTGAATAAGTCAATGTGAGGTGTTCATAATCGGTGGTTACAGGGCCGAGAGTTCTTAACCATCGCTGCCCGAGTATGAGGTCCGTGCCTTCGATATCTAGGACATATAAGTGAACATTGTAGAAATTGGACTGTATGAGCAGCTGCGTATCCTTACATTTCCCTCTGCATATTTTCGTTTATCCGTTGCCCATGAACACCGGGAAGTCGTTGATTTTTAATATTGGAAGTTTTAAGTATTCTGCCATCCTATAGGATATAAAATTGTGCGTGCTTCTGCCGTCAATAAATAATTCTAGAGGATGATTATTGATGTAGCCGGTCATCCTTAACCCATGGTCTGGGATGGCCCCGGTCAGGGCGTGTAGGCAAATTAGGGTGGTTGGGTCGCCTTCTTCTCCTAGGTTTCCCGGGTCCTCAGTGACATCCTCTTCTTCGTCGTCCTCTGTTCCTCCTAAATATAATAGTGCCCCTTTCCCCTTACACTTATGGCCTGGGTGGAATCCTTCGTCGCAATTATAGCATAGACCTTTCTCCCTCCGGGCCTGCAATTCTGCCGGTGTGAAGCGCTTAATGGCTGGGAATTTTGGTTTATTAATGATGGTGTTAGTCTTGTAGTTCTCATATGAAGGTGGTGGGTTGTAGTGATTATGCCTCCTATGTTGGGTGTTTTGTTGGTCTTCGTACATTCGAGCTATTGAAAAGGCGTCGTGGATCTCCGTGGGTCTAGCCAGCATTACCGGTCCTTTGATATTTTCCTTGAGGTTGGAGACAAACATGTCAGTTATAAAATCTGGGGCCAGTCCGGGTACTTTGGTGATTAAGTCCTCAAATTCCCTTTTATATGCGAGAACGCTCGTGGTTTGTTGTAGTTTTGTTAGTAACCCTGCGGGTCTTATATATAAGGACGGTCCAAATCTTTTTTTAAGCGCGTCTACAAACATTGGGAAGGTTAACGCTGGGTGGTTGTGTAGAGTAGCCTGGTACCATTTTGACGCCGGCTTGTCGAGATGAAATGATGTGATTAATAGATAATCCTGAGGCCTAATGTCGTTATACTCAAAATACTGTTTAATTTCATAAAGCCAATCCGTGGGTCTCCCTCGGAAAAACGTGGGCATGATATTTCTAAAATACCAAGGTGGTTAGATATAACTTGGTTTTTGTTGGAATCTGTACTTGCGCCGAGGAGTCTGATGGATGATTGCGCCACAAATATATTTGGTGGCCTTGACCGGTTACTTTGCGTTTCTTCATTGCTAACGGGGTGGTGATCAGGTTGAGCCCCTCTCTTGAGTAGGTCGTCGAACTGCAGCATGATGTCCCTCCTTAATGCCGTTATCTGGTCTGTGATTTGTTCTGCTGAATGTTCCTCCGTTTCAAGGATTTGGCGAGCTAGCAGGTTCTCCTTGGTGTGGAGCTCGGTGGTGAACTGTTGTTGGATGTGTTGTGTTTGCTGTGCTAGTTCCGCCATCATCTTCTGTTGTATATCTTCCATCTGGGTTGCCCTGTTCGCCTGCTCGGCTTGCAGAGCCGTCTTGATCTCGGTGATTGATCTTAGTCCGTCACCCATATTGATGCAACGGGATCGACAGTTGGCTTTGTTTTCTCTCAACGAGAGCACCAGATGTTACGATCCCGGATAGCTTATGGCCAAAGCCAGAGGAAGGCCGAGTGAGAGGCCGAGGTAAGAGAGACGAGAGGGGGGACAGAGAGAGAGAGAGGAAAGTAAAACAACTCTTTTTCATGCCTAATTTCACTGGTACAGGACTCAATGATTTATAACTTTGGTCATAGTTGACCGTTACAAGCAAAACGTGGAAATAAATTTAAATAAGGGAATAACTTAAACAAGAGAATTTATTATGAAATAATATGGGGCTGGCTGCCTAAATTGAGGTGGCATTGTTCTGGACCGTTGCGTGATTTATGGGTTGATTTTATTGTTCTGGTCGATGATGAATCCTGGCCCCATGATCTGTTTTTGGTTGTCGCCCGCTGCTCCGTTGGATTGAGATTGATTCATCGGGGCTGCTGCTTCTGCTTTAGTGTTGGTGCTTGATGCGCCGTTGGATGATTTCTGTGATTCTAAGACCGCCGAATTGATCCTAACATCGGGCGTTCACGAACGACAGTTCATAACCACCATGTTCACGATTGCAACCACAATGCCAAACAGAGACTAAGACCCTATATGGCGAGGCATTTTTGCTCTAGTGAGTTCGAACAAAAACGTCACCATATTATAAAATGCTTGTTTGGCATGACAATGGTTATGACTGCCACCAAGAAAAAACACTAATTCTGAACATAAAGGTGAATGTAGTTCATTAGTTGAGTCTGGCGTTCACGAACGACAATTCATAACCACCGTGTTCACGACCACCACTGTGTTCATGAACGCCACCGCCGTGCCAAACGGAGCCTAAGTATTGATATCTGGAAGTTAAATGATATTCTAATTTTGTGGCATAATTATCTAATTCTATTTGCCTAAACTGACCCTATTCTTTTATTGTAGTAAAATTCACTCGCTTATGGAGCTATTTGGCTTAAACTGTTTCTATACCATCACAAGCCAATACATATTTGATTAAATCATTCAAAATTTCTTAATCTTTAAGATTCGTAGTTTTCTATCTCTCGATTCAGCCTGAAACTTGAAACTCCATGGAGTCCATTCTAGTTGAAGTTGTATTTAAATTTCCTTGTTTTTTTCATGGAAAAACCTTACTGATTGCTATACTTGTAATGCATTATGTACTATATAGCACTACTTCAGTACTTTTAAGCTGGATTATCTACCAAGTACCAAGAGTTTTATGTTTGAGTTTAATTCTTAATAGTAATTTGCAGGAGTTAGATAGCGGAGTTCCCTATAACATAATTTTGAGCAGCCTTTCATGGAAAGCTCATGAGAAAAATATAATGTTGATTTCTATTTGTTGAAAGCCTTCTCCTTGTTTCTCCTTCTGTAAATGATTCCATCTAAATTTGGAGCTTCAGTTGTTAGACATTTAGGTTTATAAGTGATTATTCATCCATTCAGTTCAGTCATGCTCCATTTCTTGTAGTTTGAACCTAACAAGGTAAAGATAGTTTTATCTCCTCAACTAGGGTTTTGTTACCTTTAAATATAGGACCTTTCATATGAATTTTGATCATTGAAGTTGTCAGGACCTTTAAGCTTAACCGTTTTCTAGGTCTGTTGAGGTTGCACAAAACAAAAAATCCATGAAAATATCACATTATTGAATCAAAGAAATTTTTTATTGCTATTTTGACTCGGTAGGCAAATAAAATGCGCTTAAGATTAAAATGTGTGTTTTAAGGATAAACACAGATTGTACATGCTTGAATAAAATGTTTTTTGAAAAATTTGTTAGCTAGGTAACTCAGAGATAAAAAAAATGAAGTTCTATAGGTTTAAAATCGTCTCTTTAAATTCCGTTTCTTATACGATATAGACAAGAATGATATGTGTTGAAACCCGAATGCCGGTTCAACGGAGTATGAACTAAGAGGCGGTAGCTTGCATTACTTGTCTCATTGTCGGGCACGAGAGACTGGATATCCCGAGTCTAGATTTAATCCTCACCACAGGAAGATTGGATTGCCTACTCTCAGACCCGCGAGTTGTAGTGAGGAGGTCTCATCACATACCCGAAAGTTCTCTGTTCCACTTCCCCTCCCAAAGCCAAAAACTAAGCTCAACACCTTGGATGACTCAGAGAAGTAACTCGAAATGGGAGAGCTCTAAGAGGCCAGGTTTACCTCTTCGAGGTGCTACGAGGTCCTATTTATAGGCAAAACATCTCGAGGGTAAAACAATCTTTATTGGCCTATGGATAGCTGTCTTTGTCTTAAACAAAATGTTATTTCCAGACCTAAATGGTTTGCGGACAGCGGCCTCGGCCTTAACGAGAATACTATTCCTAGACCCCGACGGTCTGCTGATATCCAAACTACCAAAAGACTGCTGCCTATTGACCTGGGCGAGTTCAAGTGTCGGGAAGGCCTAGGCTCGCCTCGCTCACCTAGCGGTGAGTACACCACGTTGCCCAAGGCCTAGGTTTAACTAGGCTCGCCTCGCCTCCTCGGCGGCGAGCACAACCTGCTGTTCGAGCTCGCCCTTTAGGGCGCAAGTTGAGCCCACTCGTGGATGGTGGCGAGCCCGAACGTATTTTCGGACTCGCCTGCTGCACATTTTAATTAGACCTAGGACTTGCTTGCTGAATACAGATTGTACACAATCTTCTCTCTTTGCGAGCTCACTATAGGTTGGAAAGAAACGTTCAACCATTATTGACTGAGCTTTGACTGCATAGAGGTTTGATTAATGAGTTTGCAGACTTTCCTCTTTATAAATAAGGGGCGATGCTCCACCCCGATTGCAAGTGACGTGGCTTCAGATGGAGTCCCGCTCGCTGGCATGATGCCACAACCTAAAGAAGAGGAACTCGCTATGGCCTCCATTTTCGGGTTGTTCGGCGGACTCTCTTTGAAGAGACATCGAGAGTGCGGCGACAAGGGGTTTAGGAAGAAGAGGAAGACCATCTCTCTTTTTGCCGAGGAGAGACCTTCCCTACCTCTTGAATCGATCACAAGGCGCGAGTTCTCTCCAAAGAAGCTTGAGAGCTCAATAGGCTCTAGACAACCCACATTCGATCTTCTCAATCCAACGAAAGAGGTAAACTCAGCTTGTCTTCATTTTCTTTGACATCTTTGACGTGAGTAAATTTACTGCGTGATTCCACAAATTTAAGCAACTTGACGTTGTGTTGTCGCGCCTGAGGCGCCTGGGCCTTTCAAGGTGTTTTTTTTTTCAAAAAAAATTGAGATAAGCAAAAACATGATCTCAGATGCACCCGAGACACCCCTAGGCGCACTTGGGCGCCCAATTCGCTGTAATTGGGCTCCCAATTTGCTGAGATTGGGCGAATTGGGCGCCCAATTCGCTGAGATTGAGCGAATTGGGCGCCCAATTCGCTCAATTTTCCCCCCCATTTTTGCGCCTCAGGCGCGCGACTGCGCCTTGCCCCTAGATTTCAGGGGCCCTTTGCGCCTTGGTGCGCCTTGGTGTGCCTTTGACAACATAGCCTTGACGTTAGTCCAACCATTGTATTGGCGTTGGTGAGCCCATCGACTGACGGTGGTCGCGAGCAAATAAAGAAAATGATTTCAAAACCGCTCTCTTCATCACGCCCCACCATTCCAGGTAAGAAATTCCATTTTAGCTATTCCTACAAAGCACGTTCCAACACCATTTTCTTTTTTTTGAATAGTTCTCTCCTTTAGTGACCTGCTCGCCAATCCTCGTCAATGCGAGACGGCCTCTAAACGCACACTCCCTACTTTGACAATCCCGAATCCGGTTTCTCCGGTAGGTGTCTCTAGACTTTCGGCTTCTCAGCAGCCGGGCGCCGACGAGTTGACTCGACGACCTCCCAGCGGAAGTCATTGCTGGTTGTCCTGCCCGGGCAAAACAACATGCCCTCTCAAAGGCCTCAATCTCCAGCGGGTCTTCAACAAAACTTGCCTCGCCGACAAGGTAGATACCAAACGTCTTCGGCAGGTATCTACTCACTTTAGCTCATCCTTCAACCCATCTTTCTTGTCTAACATCTTTGCTTGTTAATTCTCAGGTCGTCAACTATCCACCTCGCCTGGTCCATCCGTATCGATTGACTCACTGTCGGAGTCACCTCATCCCTTAATGACTGCTCCTTTGGGGGAACTCCTGGCGAATCTGTAGCCTGCGTACGCCGAGTTTGGGACTCGCCTACTCGCTGTCCTCACGGCCTATGACTCATTTTTCATGGCCATGCCGCCTTCAGAGATGAGGCAGGAGTTGGCCAAAGTGCGAACTCACCTTGACCTGGCCAAAGAATTTCAGAATCAGGCAGAAAGTGACGAAGGATTGTATGCGCGCATGCAAGACGTGGAAGAGAGGTTATATGACTTGTAAGTTTGCCAAAAATCTATTGAGGAGGAACTGCATAGGTTCACACAGGCAACAGGGAATCATGGATAGGTTCGCACAGGCGTGCATGCAAGACGAGGCCTCCTGGCTGGAGGAACACATTAGTCAAAGTGAGAAGCACCTTCGTAAAGCCAAAGAGGACCTCCATGCTGCCAGGGATATTACTTGAAGGGCTCGTCCTCCTCTTCGTCGGCGAGGTCACGGGCCGGTGCGCAATCCATGATGTATTAGTATTTTCTATTATTATTCTTCCGATGTACTCGCACAATCCTGTACTTTTTTTTAGCAACTTGAGTGAAGTTTCGTTTTTAGGCAAGTACTTGCCTCATAATTTTCTGATTGGCTTTATTTTATCGTCAATGCATGGAGTTGTGAGCTCGCGGGTGAGTATGCTTGCGTGCGAGTTCTCCCAAGAACCATAGGCTATAAATAGGGGGTTATCCTGGGTAAGGGGTACACTTTCTGCACTTAGACCCTTCTCCTCGCTGTTTTCCTGTCTTTTGATTTTCGAACTCTCCTTAATTTCTTGTTATGGGTCGCGAGAACAAAGGCGAGGAGGGGCGCACGAACTGTGTCGCAAACTTTAGGGAACACAACTTCCCCAGCTTGCAGACCTCTGCGGCTGAGTTCGCCACCTTCAAAGCCCGCTTCTTGTCTGACAGGTTCACAACAAGGCGCCCCGTGCCAGGCGAGCACATCAACTCCTTCCAAGATGAGCTCGCCTTCCCGTTGGTGCACTTTTAGGTTGGGCTGAGGCTACCCTTGTGACCAGAGTTCCTCTTGGACCCCTGGTCTTCAAATGCTTTGGGTTCATCCCTGCGCATGTCAACCCTAACACGATCAACGCCATGGTCACATTCATCTGCTATATGCTCGAAGAGAAGGTTGATTTCAATCTAGTCTGCTTCCGGAAAATCCCGACGATGAAGACGAAAAGTGATGGCATCTTCTTCTTCTCAAGGGCCTTTGTGAAGGTCTCTGAGGCCCTTAACAAAGTTTACCACTAGACTGACAAATTTGTCTTCGTGCGAGGCAAATTCGCGGCCTTCCCGTTTGCGTCAACCCAGAAGATTGAGAGCGCATACAAACCACCTCACGTGGAGGGGGACGCTCTCACCCTCTACAAATTTTTGAGGGGACAGGAGTTTGACGTCGCCTACCTGCGGCGACATGTGGACCAACTCGCCTTCATCCTCCCTAGGACAAGTTAGCCTAGACTAGAACTCGCCAATCTTTTCTCTTCTCTGCTCTTATTTTGTTTAGTGCTTTTATCTTGCTTTCGCAGGCGAGCACTCGCTGCCCGTGCACCCAACCTTTGAGGAATTGAGGGTATTGACTCGCAAGGCTCCTTTTCCATCCCCGCGGAGACCATCGTCTTGGACGAGAGCGAACCGTCCTCCACCCCGACGAAGGGTAAGACAAAAATCTGACCTGAGGTCGCCTCACCGAGCGAGCCAAAGAAAAAGAAGCAGAAGACCGGGGAGACAAGCACTGTCTTCATGGAGGAACCGCCCGAGGATCCCACCTGGCATTTCAATTTCGTGCTCGCGATGTAGGGTGAGGATATTAAGGGACCCATTCTGCAGTGGGTCAACTCGCAGAACAGTGTGGTGTGAGGTCGCTCCTCCCTTCTTCAACAAAGGATGAGCACCAGACGATGATGCCTTTAACCTTGTCTACGACCTCTACGGCCGCGACGACACCGAGGTGCTCGCCGACACCGCTATTCGCGAGCTGGCAAACCACGGTAGCCGATCTCTTCTCCACTCCACGGAGGTGTTCCCCCAAACCACGAGGCGCGGTCTCACTCTGAGCAGAAATTTCCGCGCGGAGACTGAGGCTTGCTAGAAGGCTGAGAAAAAACTTGCAAAGGCCGAGGAAGAACTCGCCTCTAAGGTTGACGCCCCACCTGCTGTGAATGAGGTACATTTTCTTTTTACCTTCTGAACCTGTAGTCGCATTAAGCTTTTTTTTATTATGCTTTCTTGCATGGGGCTGAGCTCGTGTGGGCCAAGTGATTCTCCGCAATAGAGGCAGAGCTGAAGGCGGCGTGGACTATCTTGCCAATCGGATCGCCGAGGCAGAATCCAGTTTACTGGAGGCTCAACGCCAAGCGGTCGGGGAGTCTTATCGCCTTCCCCAGCTGTTGCAGTTTACTGCTGCCGAGGTGGAGGAGACTCGCAGCACGCTTGTCACCTCTATAGCTCAGCTTGCGCTAGAGCGCCTCCTCCAACATGGAGCCTTGAATGAGGCGGGGCTGAAGTTCACCCCGCAGTCGCTCATCCTGGAGATGTTCCGCGAGCCTGCGAGTTCCTCCTCTTCGGGCTCTGAGGACCCGCATTCTTTTGATGGCAAGGATAACAACTAGGCTAGGAGGGCTTACGCCAAAGTAGTTAAAATTCTATTCTCCTTAGTTGGCGTACTCGTCAGCTTTATAATTATCTTCATGTATTAATTGAACTGGTGTACTTGCCTTTATTCTTTGTTGCGTATTGTGCCTTTTTTATACTCGCATTTTCTGATATGTTATCATTTCTTATATTGCGATATGCGTTTCTGTGATGTACCATCCTGGCCTAGTCACACGGTAGACCTCGCGCAATGACAAGGCTTCGCCAGGCTCTGCGCTCGCGTTTAGTGCATTCGCTTCGAAAACACTTCATGCTCTTTGGGCTTGAGCGGGTGGACAGTCTCACTTACCTTACTCCCCACTTAGATGAGTGCTACTCTCGTGTCAAGGCATTGTGAGGTTATGGTGCTCACCTTGTCTTCACCCCCAAGTCGCCAGCGAGTCTGAGGTTCGTTTTGTTTCTAATTTGTAGGTACTAACTTTTTCATGCTCTATGCATTTTACATACACGCCCGTTGTGCTCTGCGTGGGTGCACACTCTCTGGAAGATGTTTCTTGTATTTACATCCTCTGCCTCGCGCTGCTGCAAGGTTACGACATGCTTCACGCTCTCCTATAATGAGCTCGTCTCCAGAACGTTTTAGGTTCTTAGGGCTCGTGCGGGTTGATTGTTGTCTCGCCAAGTCCCTTCTAACAGAGGTGCCGTCGTCATGCTCTTCAGTCGCGAGACAACTTTAGTACTTGCCTTACCACTACCTCGGGACGTCAGACGATTTCAAGGATGTCCTTTACTTTTTGTAGGTTTGGCCATCAGGTCGGTTTCAAGTTATAATTGAAATGGCTGACCTGTCTCGAGGGGGCAAGTAACCGACATGCTGGAGAGAAGCTTGCGCAGAGGCCCGAGCTACGACAATAACACATCTCGAGGACTTAAACTTCACTCGAGAGGGCATGTAGTCGACATGCAAGAGAGGAGCTCATGCAGAGGCCCGGACTACGATAACAACACTCTCGAGGACTTGAACTCACTCGCGGAGGCAAGTAGCCGGTATGCAGGAGACGAGCTCGTGCAGGAATCCAGACTACCACAACATATCTCGAGGACTTGAACTTCACTCGAGGGGGCAACTATCTGGTATGTGTGAGAGGAGCTTGTGCAGAGATCCAGACTACGACAACAACACTCTCGAGGACTTGAACTTCACTCGAGGGGGAAAGTAGCCGACATGCAAGAGAGGAACTCTTGCAGAGGCCTGGACTATGACAACAATACTCTCGAAGTCTTAAACTCACTCGAGGGTGCGATTAGCCGGTATGCAGGAGAGGAGCTCGTGCGGAGACTCGGACTACGACAACAACACAACTCGAGGACTTGAACTTCACTCGTTGGGGCAAGTAGCCGGTATACAGGAGAAGTGCTCGTGCATGGACACAGACTATGACAACAACACTCTCGAGGTCTTGAACTCACTAGAGAGGGAAAGTAGCCGGTATGCATGAGAAGAACTCGTGCAAGGACCTGGACTACCACAACAACACATCTCGAGGATTTGAACGCACTCTTCCCGTGGATTCCGTACTTACGCTCTAGGTTTGAGCACATTGCAATCAATAAAGCATCAGACACAATGGAGAGCATAATGAATGATCATTTCAGTAGAACGTATAAAAAATGTGAGACAGAAAGGTAGTTAGGGATAGAAGCCCTATTAAGACACTCCGGCCCTTCGTGAGTGCAACAACACAGGCCTCCGGCCCTACATGAGTTGATAGCTAAGTAAAAGAATCTTGAATGCATATATCATTCCTTGAAATTCAAGGAAATTCAAGGAATGAGAGGAAAATGAGAGGAGGTGGTAAGATATTTGAGCCGCATTCTTAATCCTCTTGGCGAAAGAATCTTCGATTGGTAAGTGGTAACATTCATCGTCGAAAATGGATCTTCAAAGGAGCGGGTAAGACCCTCGAACGCGTTTGGACCTTAGCACAAATATTTATTTCGTGGAAATAAATTTACAAATAGATAGTGTGAAATAGCCTCATTATTCATTTTTTGGTTCAGGATTGGGTTTTAAAAACTGTTTTTAAAAAGAGACTGAATATCTAAATAGAAAGTTAATTTTGTGCCTCATGACTATCTAATGTGAGTAAGTATCTCATGTCTCTTCAAATTGATTCAGATGTAATTTCAATAACTTGCATCCGCTCTTTTTCCTACCCCATGTAGATTGATGAAAACTTGCATGAGCTCCTCTTCCTACTCCATGTAGATTGATGTTTTTGGATCATTTAGCGAATATAATAGAAAGTAGCTTAGTCATTAATCATTATAAATATGAGTAACAATGCATGTGAATACACAAGCCGTGATTTTACTAATCTTTGTATTGAGTTTGGTATCTTCCATCAAACTTCATGCCTCTACGTCCCAACAAAATCGTGTGGCTGAGCGGAAAAATCATCACCTTCAAATGTAGGTTCCCAAACTATACTGGAATTTTGCGGTTTCTACAGTTTGCTATCTCATCAATCACATGCTCTCCTCCATTCTCAACTACGCGATTCCTTTTAGTCTTCTCATTCCTTCTACGCCTTCATTTCCCATCACACCTCGTGCCTTTGGATGTACTTGTTGTGTCAATTATCTTGGTCCTTCCGCTAACAAGTTTACTCCTCGTGCTACCAAATATATATTCGTTGGTTACTTCCAGACTCAGAAAAGTTATGTGTGTTATTCTCCTAATGATCGCAAGATTGCCATTTCTGCAGATGTAACCTTCCTCGAAGACCATCGCGTAATGGTCTAAGCCTGCCTGCCTGTGAGACCGACTAGTCTAACACACACACACACATACACACGAGTGCCAATCCCGACAGTTCGTCGACTGCGATAGGTTTGATGCTCCGCTCCTATTAATTATTTAATGCAGATTAAAATAAATACAATATTAATTAATCTATGAGCTAATTGTGTTTCTAATATTGAGAATGTATATGCATGTTGCCATAAGACAATGTATAATTGTGTTTCTAGGAGCAGGAGCAAGTTCTCTTGAGCTAACTGTATTTCTAATATCAAATTATGATTACAATAAGACAATTAAAGGATGAACATAACTTGATGGTGTCACATACGACTTTATCAAAATCACATGTATCTCTTGAGTATTATGTCAAATAGCTTGTGGGCATGTGGATAAAATATGTCGTTGCATAAAAATGAGGAAACATTCCGGGCTTATAGGTTTGGATAAAGAAATAATAACTTTTCATTTTTTTGTTCTTTTTTCTGGAGGAGAATCACATATAAGAAAAACACAAGGCTTCAGACAAATAGCATGAAAAAATGATATGCATGAAAGAAATGATAGAAATAACAAATAAAAAACACAAAGACATGCTTCTGACGATAAACTGGAGTGCAGGGAAAGAACGATGTAAACTTGAAATCATATTTCCCTTCATTAGTTAGGAGAAGATGGATAATATAAAAGCCTAACCTTTGACAGAGGAGATGAGCCGCAGGAAGAAGACAGAGGATTTCTGGACGTTTTGCAGATCGATTGTTAGGGTACTCTATCCTGATAGAGGAGCATAGAAGTTATGATTAATAGAGGGAGAAGTTGAGAAATGAAGATCTGTAACTTGCGATACATGCTTGGTTTACCAGAGAGATTGAAAAGATTAGATACCTGTTTGCAGATGGAGGAGACAAAGGGGTTGAGCTGCTGCAGTTTTCAGAGAAGAGGAGGAGCCACCCTTGGAGAGACCTGACGGCAAGAGTAGTAGCTTATGTAGGTGCGAAGAAGATCAGCGGCAGAAGAGCAAATTAAGGCAGATGTGGCTTGCGGCTGCGAGAAGAGAGGACAAGCGATGAGTGCTTCGTGCGGCGTGCAGAGGAGGGGCGACCTAATGGCGAGTTCAGGAAGGACCGTCTTGGCGGGCATCTTCGGGATAAGGTATCAGGGAGGGGGAGCCAGGGCTGGGGATCAGAGAGGGGGAGCCAGGGTTTGGGAGGTGGAGATCCGGCGACAAGGTTGTCGGTTGCGGAAGAAGAAAGCAGGCGTCGCGGCGACGTGGATTTGTAGAGGCGTGAGTGGGGAGCGCTGGAAGCCTGGAAGTAGGGGATGCGGGTTCTGAAGCGCCAAATAAACCCTAGTGTTGATTCTTCCGCCCTGCAATGAACGACCTGCATTTTTCATGTATTATGGCCGACGGAGGAGATTGATTGGATGACTTTTTAATTTATGGCTTTTAAAGGCCATTGATATTTCTTTTTATAATATATATATATTTGATTTATTTAAGAAGTGGACATTTTCACTCTCTCCATCCAGCTCCTTCCGCACCTCCATTATTACTGTTCCCTACCGTCCCCTACCGTCCCTGTTACGTCTCATCTTCTATCACTCCTTCCAACCTCGACTCTTGTATCCTCCAAACCATCCCTTCTTCGTGTGTACACTCGTCGTCCTCCCCGTTTTGATGCTCTGTGACAGCCCCTACCAATGATACCTTGTGTGCTGAAGATCCGACAATAGTATCTACTTTTCGTACCATGGCTGATTATGTGTCATTTCATCGTCTCTCCTCGGAACTTATCAAATTCACAACTTCTCTATTCTCTATTTCCATTCCTAACTCTCTCTAGGAGGCTCTTCAGCCGGGGTGGCTTGCAGCTTTGGATAAGAAAATATCTGCCCTTTGGGCCACTCAGACTTGAGATCTTGTCCCTCTTCCTCCGGATAGTCTTGCGTGGGATGTAAATGTGTCTTTGCTATCAAACATAATGCAGACAGGGCGGTTGAACGCCCAAAAGCGTGTACTCTGACTCGAGGGTTTACTCAGCAACAAGTCCTTGATTATGATGAGACCTCACCCGTCACAAAGCTGAATACTGCTCGTGTTCCGATCTCCTTAGCTGTTCACCGATAGTGGCCATGACATCAATTGGATGTCAAAAATATCTTTCTCAATGACGACCTTCTTGAGACTGTCTACATGCACCAACCACCCGAGATTAAGAACATGAGGAAGTCTCTTGTCTGTCATCTCAAAAAATATATTTATGGTCTCAAACAGTCTCTTTGTGTATGATTTGACAAATTTAGTAAGGTTGTTCGTGATATTGGATTCACTCGAAGCTCGACCGACTTCTCTCTCTTTACTCGTCATCGTATGACAAACACAATGATTATCTTGATTTATGTCGATGACATTCTGATTACGGGTGATAATTCCAAAGGGTTACAAATGATCAAGCAGCACTTGAACTCAGTTTTTCAAACTAAAGATCTGTGAATTTTTTGGTACTTCCTTGGTCTCGAGGTAGTGAGACGTCCTAATGGTTTTGTCCTATCTCAATGGAAGTACTGTCTTGACCTTTTTTATGATGCCGACTATTCTGGATGCAAGACTGCTGATACACCTATGAATGTCAATCATAATAGTTGCGCTCATGACTCCAACTCCGATCTACTGCTTTCAAAATTAGAGTATTATCGTTGTCTTGTACGGAAGCTGATTTATCTTACAGTTACAAGACTTAATATCCATTTGTTGTTTGAGTTGTCAATTGATTTATGCATGATCCACATATCTCTCACCTCTAGGTCGTCGAGCGCATCCTCTTTTTCAAGACTGCTCCTGGACAAGGGCTTGTTTACAAACCTTCTTCTTCTTTATCTCTTATTGCCTATTCTGATACTGACTATGCTGGCTCCCTGTATGATCGACGTTCCACAAGTGGATTATGTACTTACTTCGGTGGACACCTTATGACCTGGCGCAGCATGAAGCAATCTGTGGTTGCTCGCTCATCTGCTGAAGCCGAGTATCGTGCAATGACCGCTGTTGTGTCTGAGCTTACATGGTTGAAAAGTCTAATAAGTGATATTGGAGTCAGATTCCTCACCAGCCGCTGTATTTTGCGACAATCATGCTGCTATTCATATTGCCAAGAATCATGTATTCCATGAACGATCCAAACACATCAAAGTCAATTGTCATTTCATTTGGGAGAAGGTTCAGCCTAAGAAACTGGAATTAAAATATGTTTCTACTGTTGGGCAAGTTACTGACATTCTCACTAAAGCCTTACCATGTCTGCTTTATTATTAGTTCTTGTCCAAGCTTGGTACTTTATATTTGTATGCTCCAGCTTGTGGTGAAGTGTTAAATAAAATATGTAAAAAGACCCACATCAAGGCCCAATTAGAGCCCATTACCTCTTTAAATTTTAGCCTCACATCTTAGAATGAGATTATTGCTCTTTTCTTTCTTCCTGTATAAGTGTACAAATACATGTATGTATGGATATATGAAAAATAAATAAAATATTTAATATTGTTTTCTCTTCCTTTTGTATTTTTTCACATAATTAAATATTCTTTATTAATTACATAATATATAAAAAATTGAATCTGAAACTGAAACTCAAAGTGCATCTAAATCGTTAAAACAACTCATAAAATTTGGTCATGAATTGATTGAAGTTTCCTATAACTCTTATTTTGATTTCGTAGTATTCTTTCCTTACGGATTCAACGAGTAATTGGTTAAGAACCTGATATCAACAACTTAAGGATTTGTTGTTTGGTATATTTTCATTTCTTTATATTTTCCCTCAATTTTATGTCCATAACTTCGCATGTGTCACACTGACCATAGAAAATACCTCATGCAAGCAATCCTTTTCCATTTGTGTCAAGATCATGCAGGCAAGAGTTATGATTTTGTGCAGTCAATACTCTCTGAAACATTAATTTACTGCTAGATGGTGATTAAATGCAAAATTGAATGGAAAAAATTCACTTTTTCCTTGTAAGCCAATCTGGATTTCTTCATTCTTCTGTGTTGATATGGTGCCATCTTTGATTTTTATGTTCCCTCATTGGAGCCGATTTCTTTTCTTCTTTCTTTTGGTATTGTCTAACTGCTGATTTGAGTAGGATTGTCTAATTTGGCAGGAATTGTTGCTTAGCACTTATAATGACGAAGAAATCAAAAAATATTTTTCGACAATGGAGAAAAGAGAATGTAGGCTGTATAAGAGGTTTGATCAGTTTTTTTGACTTCCGCCGTGGACGTTCTACTCAAAGATTACTTTTAGATAAAAGGCGGGCAAGTGCTAGGAATTTTGGTGAGAATTTCCATTCTAAGACTTGAGAACTATTCATTATGAGGTGTCTTTTCAAAATTCCCTTGCATCATATTTTAAAGGCATAGGAAATTATACTCCATGTATAATAGTATAATACTAGATGCTTTATTTTTTTACAATATTTCGAAGTTTTTAATATTTTTTTATAAACTTTCCATGGAAAATTTAAATTTGCTACATTTGAACTAGAAGAGAGTAGGGTATGCATGGAAGACCTTTCACCTTTATGTTCATTACCAATTTTAATAACTGTGAATTTTATGTAACCATCATCCACTTAGGAATAGGGTATTTTCATAACGGTCATAAGGGTTTCAATAATTGTTAAAAAGGCATTGTTCACATCCTTTTAACTTTTGGAAAACTTGGAAACTGTTAGAATAACCCTTGTATTGGGCCCATGTTTGTTGGCTCATTTATGCTTCTTCTCCTTTAGTCCCACATCTTGTATAGGATTTGTTTTCTCTCTTTCTCTCCTATATATTTGTATACTCTCTTTGTATTTACATACTCAATCAATATACATAAGTTTTGGCCTATTTCTACATGGTATCAAAGCGAGGTTCCGACTCTCGCGGTCTGCCGACGTCTGACCGCACTGTGTAATTTCTCTCGCGGTCTTCCTCCCGCGGCTTGTTCTTCGCGGACTGTTTTTTCTAGCCGCGCTTCCCTGCGGCCTGCCCTTTTCAGTCCGCTTCCCTCTGCCTTTTTTTTCTCTCCGTGGATCCACCTTCACCCCCCCTCTTGCTTTTATAGCCTTTTCTCTCTCCGTGGGACCACCTTCTTACCTGTCCGCTGCGGCCTCTCTCCGAGTCGCGGCCTCTCGTCAGTCCGCTCCAGCGCTTGTTTCTGTCCGCCGCGGCCTCTCTACTCGTCGCGGCCTCCTTCTCTGTCCGCTGCTCAGATCTGCCTGACCGTGCGGGCTGTCTCCTCCTCGCCTGCATCTTGGTCGCGATCTCCTGCCTTCTCCTGGTCGCGCGACTTGTCTCAGTCCGACGCGACTTGTCTCAGTCCGACGTGACTTGCCTCAGTCCGACGCGACTTGTCTCAGTCCGGCGCGACTTGTCTCAGTCTGACGCGTAAGATCTGCCTGACCGTGCGGGCTGTCTCCTTCTCGCCTGCATCTTGGTCGCGATCTCCTACCGTCTCCTGGTCGCCCGACTTGTCTCAGTCCGGTGCGGCTTGTCTCAGTCCGCCCGGCTTGTCTCTATCCGCGGCATTCTTCCCTAGTTGTCTAAGGGCTGCGACTTGTCTCCATGACTTCCTCTGGTACTTCTCCCAGCTCGGCGGCCAGCCCGCCCCCTGTCCCTCCGGCCTGTCCTCCAGACCGCCCGGCCTGTTCTGTCGAACTCCGTGACGAGCTCCGGATAACTACCATCTCTCTTTCTGGCAAGAAGAACTTTATTCCTTGGGTACATTCTGTTCGGCGGGTTCTCCAGGCTAAGGACCTTCTACCGCACCTTACTCAGACACCTCCTTCTCCAATTACGGATGATTGGCTTCGTAATGACGGCCGTGTTCAGACCTGGATTCTGAACTCCTTGGATGGTGAGCCATATCAAATGGCTATGTACCACGACACTGCCAAGGCTATGTGGGATGAACTTCATTCCTTGTATTCTGGCCGCGACAGCCTCCAGCATCTTTATGACATCCTCACTGATCTCTTCACTCTCGACACTGGCGGCGCCTCCGATATGACCTCGTTTGTCGCTCGGGCTAAAACGCTTGCTGAAGCCTGGATCCAGCACCAGTCGCCGACCACTGATCCTGTTGCTCAGCGGGCTCAGAAGGAAGCTGCTTGCATTGCCATCATTATGGCTCGACTTCCTTCTCATCTTCACAGTCTTCGTGCTCAGGTCCTGGCCGCTCCTACTACACCCTCCTTTTCGGATGTCTGCTCCATGATTCTCCAGGTCTCGCCTCCTCCAGATCCTCCGGCTCCTTCTCCACCAGCTCTCCTTCAGCATACACCTCCGCTCTTACCCTCTCCTCCCCCTTCTACTCGGGGGGGACGGTCGGGCTCGCGGGGCCGTGGCCGTGGACGCCGTGGCCGGCCAAAGTGCTCCTTCTGCGGGAAGGATGGCCATCTTGAGGCGACGTGTTACAAGAAACTCGGCTACCCCCCTCGCCCGACGGCTTCTGTTGTTACTAACGCTACTCCTCCGGATCTCGAGACCGTCCGTCTTCAGCTCCAGCATCTCCAGGGGCTGCTCAACCCCCCCTCGGCCTCCGTCGCCTCCGTCTCCCACACAGGTACTGCTTGTCTCTCCCACAGCCCGAGTTGGATTATGGACTCTGGCGCTACTCATCACATCACTTCGCAACGGCCTGCCCAGTACTCGGATTCTCCTTATCCGAAGTCCATCACCGTGGCCAATGGGGCGCTGGTTCCTGTCTCTGGCTCGACCGATCTTTCTCTCCACCCCTCCCTCCCTCTTCGCTCGGCTCTTCATTTTCCGAGTTCCCCTTTCAACTTACTCTCTGTTGGGCGTCTTACGAGTGACCTGGATTATTCTGTTATATTCACTTCCTCTTCCTTTATTATACAGGATCGGCGGACGCGGACTACCATTGGTAAAGGCCAGCTGCGGAATGGGCTCTACCTTCTCGATACCTCTCCGCTCGCTCTGTCTTCCGTCTCCTCCACTGTCTGGCATCGCCGACTTGGTCATGCCCCTCTGCCAGTTCTCCAGCGGGCTCTTCCAGACCTTTCTTTTACTTCTTTTCAGTGTGATTCATGTATTCTCGGCAAACAGCCACGTTCTTCGTTTCCTTCGCATTGTACTCGGAGCGCGGCTCCTTTTGATCTTGTTCATTCGGATATTTGGGGACCATTTCGGATTCCTAGTATATGTGGTTATCGTTATTTTCTCACCTTTATTGATGATCATTCACGCACAACGTGACTCTACTTACTTCGCGAACACTCCGAGCTTCCCCGGGTGTTTCAGGCATTTGTCCTCGAGACCCGGACGCAATTCAATACCACCCTCAAAACTCTCCGTACTGATAATGCTCGTGAATACACAGGCCACGACTTTACCACCTTATGTTCGGAATACGGGATTCTCCATCAAATCTCTTGCGCGTATACCCCGCAACAAAATGGGGTTGCCGAACGCAAGAACCGCCATTTATTGGATGTTGCCCGCTCCCTCATGATCCAAATGCATGTTCCTAAAGCCTACTGGAACTTTGCGGTCTCCACTGCCTGCTTTCTCATCAATCGCCTCCCTTCCTCTATCCTCAATTATGCAACTCCCTTCAGCATATTGTTTCCCTCCACTCCGGCTTTCCCTCTCTCGCCCCGTATCTTCGGAAGCACCTGCTATGTCCACTGCCTCGGGCCCTCGTCAGATAAATTGGATCCCAGGGCGGCGAAACACATCTTTGTTGGGTACTCCCACACCCAGAAGGGCTATGTTTGTTACTCACCCGCTACCTGCAAGGTCACTGTTTCTGCTGATGTTACCTTCCGGGAAGACGAACCGTTCTTTCCTGCTCCATCCCCACCTGCTCTACCACCGCCTCCTCTTCCGCCGTCCTTACCCCGTCCCGTTATTCCTGCTACTCCACCACCACCACCGCTCTCCCCTCCCCCCGCTCATTCTACCACCAAACCACCCGTTATCCGGGTCTACACTCGTCGCCCTCCCAGTTCCGTTGCCCCTCTGCCGCCGACCTCTGCCGTGGACACTTCGCGTCCCTCTGATCAGGTAACACCCTCCACTGCCCATCCTCTGGAGGCCTACGTCTCTCTTCATCGTCTTTCTCCACCTCTGCACACCTTTGCTACTTCTCTCTCTTCGATTTCTGTTCCTAACTCTGTACATGAGGCGCTTCAACATCCGGGCTGACGGGCAGCCATGGAAGAGGAGATGTCTGCTCTCTGGGCTAACCAGACATGGATCCTTGTCCCCCTCCCTCCGGGTCAGAAACCGGTCAGGTGCAAGTGGGTCTTTGTCATCAAACATGCTGCTGATGGGACGATCGACCGTCTGAAGGCTCGCCTTGTCGCTCGCGGCTTCACTCAACAACAGGGGCTCGACTATGAGGAAACCTTTTCTCCGGTCGCCAAGCTCAATACCGTTCGGGTCCTCCTCTCTGTCGCTGTTCATCGCCAGTGGCCTCTCTTTCAGCTCGATGTCAAGAATGCTTTCTTAAATGAGGATCTCCAGGAGACGGTTTACATGCAACAACCGCCCGGGTTTGAGACCACAGGGGGAGTCTCAGGTTTGCCGCCTTCGTAAGGCTCTGTATGGTCTCAAACAATCTCCATGGGCCTGGTTTGAGAAATTCAGTAAAGTACTTCGAGCGGTCGGCTTTAGTCGAAGCTCGGTTGACTTCTCGCTCTTCACTCGTCACCGACCATCAGGGACGGTCCTTCTATTAGTATATGTTGACGACATCATCATCACGGAAGATGACTCACAAGGGATACATGCCGTCAAAGCTCATCTGAACTCGGTCTTTCAGACAAAGGACCTGGGAACTCTGCGATATTTTCTGGGTCTTGAGGTTGCCAGGCGACCGGACGACCTTATTCTATCTCAACGAAAGTACTGTATTGATCTTCTTCATGATGCTGGTTTCTTAGGGTGTAAGCCATGTGATACCCCCATGGATGTAAACCACGAGCTGTGTGCTCAGGCTTCTGACTCAGATCTTCTTCTCCAGAACCCTGAATATTATCGACGACTTGTTGGAAAGTTGATCTATCTTACTGTTACCAGACCAGATATTTCCTTTGCTGTTTGTCTTGTCAGTCGCTACATGCACTCTCCTCGCAAGTCTCATCTTCTGGCGGTTGAACGCATTCTGAGGTACTTAAAAACAGCCCCGGGTCAAGGACTTGTGTACCGGACTCCTCGTCTGCTCCTACCTTAGTGGCATACTCTGATGCGGACTATGCGGGCTCTCTTGATGACCGGCGGTCTACTAGTGGTTTCTGCACATACTTTGGGGGACATTTGGTTACATGGAGAAGCAAGAAACAAGCGGTCGTTGTTCGCTCATCGGCTGAGGCAGAATACCGCGCAATGGCATCTGTTGTTTCCGAACTCACATGGCTTGAAAGTCTTCTCACTGATCTGGGTGTAAAATTACCTTCTCCTGCTCTACTTCTTTGTGATAGCCAAGCGGCTATACATATCGCCAAGAACCCAGTCTTCCACGAAAGAACGAAGCACATTGAAGTCGATTGTCACTTCGTTCGAGAGAAAGTTCAAATGAAGAAGCTCGATTTAAAGCATGTTCCAGGGACGGAACAAGTTGCTGATGCCCTCACAAAGGCTCTTCCCAAAGCATCCTTCTATCAGTGCTTGTCCAAGCTTGGTGCATACGATTTGTACGCTCCAGCTTGCGGGGGAGTGTTAGAATAACCCTTGTATTGGGCCCATGTTTGTTGGCCCATTTATGCTTCTTCTCCTTTAGTCCCACATCTTGTATAGGATTTGTTTCCTCTCTTTCTCTCCTATATATTTGTATACTCTCTTTGTATTTACATACTCAATCAATATACATAAGTTTTGACCTATTTCTACAGAAACAAACCTCGATTTACATAATATGGTTTCGTCTCAAATGTTGATATACATGCCAAGTTTTATTGCCTTTGTTTGCACCAAAAAAATAAGCATCTGAATATAGACCCTAGAAATTTTGTCCTCAACCAAATGCTAAAACTCCAAATTGTTATCTGAAATACCTAATGATTACAGTCTGTCCGATTTAAGAACAACCGGTGGCAGCATGTTCAAATAACGAAGTTACTTTCCCATTTTGATATATTCATCATCTTGATCGATTATCTTGATTGTTTTTCTTTTATAGGCATTGTCCACACAAGGAACAAAGTTGATCTCCCATGTCCTCCGGAGGAAAATCATGGAGATATTGGTACTGTAGTCAACTTATCTGTAAGTCAGCCTTATCTCTATCCTGGAAGCAGTTATCTTTCATTCTATGGTTTAAACAGAAAGACATGAAGTAAGCAAAGAGGTGGAACCTAAAAGGTTTCGACCAAATTGAGAGATGAAGGGAAATGAAAATCAGATAAAATGGAATGATAAATGAATTGAAATTGACCGATGGAAATTTTAGTTTTGTTATCAATGAAAAAAATTGTTTTTCTTATATCCATCCCTTAGGTGATGGAGATCACGTCATACAAGGGCTTACACGACCATCATACCCGTTCATTTTGTGTAGATTGATCTTATTTTTAATGATTTTATTTTAAGCTTATTCGTAAAGCCGTGTGATGATTGAAAGATTGTGATAGTTCATGACTGCTCTAAACTCTATAAATTGGACTAGAAGACTTCATTAGGAGGGATCAAAAGTTTGAGAGTGAAATCTCTCCTCTTGGTCACCCTGTGCCGAAACAGAGCCTAGTTGAATCCCACCTTCCCTCAGCCAACCCCCTTTTCCTCTTCCATTTCCCACTTCTGGCCATCACCACCGCCCATCTCCTTGGCCATCCGTCCACCCTCACCACTCCCCACTACTTCACATAACTGCCCTTTATAACTACCTCACCACCTCATAACCACCTATTAACTATTCCCGATCCATTAACTAACCCCCACTAACCTATAACTACCCTCCTAACTCCCCATAACTCCTTTTTGATTTTGGAATTGTCATTATTGTCTTGTGCATCAATTCTCTATTGTTTTTTTTGGATATTATCCAGTAATCTTTGTGTAAAAGCATCTTGCGACTTGCCTGGATTTATTCGTTTATGTAGTTGTTTCGCACTTTTGTTTATGTATTCCTATATTTGTTTCCTTGTTTGGAACTCTACTTGAGTGTGGTTTTCCTTTGTAGTATTATTTATAATTTTCTTTATTGCAAGTGTAGTTGTCATATTAGTTTCAAGTTCATATAGGCATTCCAATTAGTCTTTCGATATTTTGTTGAAACGTACCCTACATCACTAGGTCAACTTAATTACCTATTAAATCAAATATTAGATTCTGAACTCTGAAGTAATTTTTTTGTTATTCCCTCGATTTTTCAATCAAACATACCCTCAGTCATAGGACAGAGATGTAAATTATTTCCTTAACTAATTTTGTTTCAGGATTCTGAATCTGATAAGGTCATCGTTAATCGGCGCCGTTCTAGTATCAGCACATTCATGGATAAAGAAATGTCAAGAACACACAACTCTGAGGAGTTTATTTCAAAAATTGAATGGACTCCAGCCGAGTTGTTAACTCGATTTGCTTCTGACAAGAATGACAAGGAAGCAACTGATGCCGAAGAATTAAGTGCTTCTCCAAGTTTGACATCTCAACAGTATGATTATCCTGATATGTCAAAAATGCTTTCGTCCAACACGGACCTTGATGCCTTCATGTTAGACTACTGCAGCAATTTCTTAGAAAAACCTCACCAAAATCAATTGTTAAGGGAATATCCAGGAACAAAAAAGTTTAAGAAACAAAATGGTCGTTATTTTTCTAAAAAAATGGAGAAATCAACAGTGATTGATCGATCAAAAGAAATCCGTGGTGCTAAAGATTTAAATCGAATTGTTGTTTTGAAGCCCACTCATGTGAGAAATCAAAATCTTTCAAGTACAGTAGCCCCAGTGACTTGCGTTTCAACACACTGTGGCCTTGGAAACAAGGAAGGTATAGAAAGGTTTTCATTTTCGCTCAAGGAGATCCGGAGGAGGTTTAGAAATTTAATTGGAGCAAGCAGAAAGCACCCAATCGCCATGGATGGCCTTCTGCATAAGATTCCATATGGCAAGCAGGTCACCATTGCAACTGAAAATGAAGCAGAAAAGAAAAATGCATTTTCTGATGCTTCTGAAATTTCTGGTCAGAAAAAAATGTGCGAAAATTCTTCTCCTAAAGTTCTCCAAGCAGAAGTTTTTTGCTGCGATGAAGCAAGGAAATTTCTTGCTGAATCTCTTCAGATTGGCGGTGAAAGCGATTCATTTCCTCCAATTCATACATCAAAAACCTTAGGTAGAATACTTTCTTTTCCGGGATACTCGTCTCCAAGGCTTACTCCGACAAGAGAAAATCAGAAGACTCATCCAGAGAAGACTTATCTGGAAGCCGAAAATGGTATTATTAGACTTGGTGCACATGTTCTTAAAAGTTCATTTTTGTTCTCTATGTTTATGTTTGTTATGAAATCTGTACAGAGGTTATGGAGATCATTGAAATTGAAGAAGTTAGCCATGTAGATGCTCAATCTGTATTGATCAGCGATGAAGATGTCCTTCCTAGTGAAATTTTCAAGGAAGAAGAATCTTCGATGCTACCGGAGCCTGTGAGTCAGTCAATCAATGAGCAGCTTTTACATGCTTCCACAATGTGAATTTGGATTAACAAATTAGTTTATCCCAGGAACAATCAGAAGCGGGGTTTGAGCCATCAACTCCTAGCGTCTCCAAGTCATCAAAAATTCAAGAACAAAAAGAAACAGAATGCGCCATGGATGATGCTGACCGTCCAAGTCCGGTCTCAGTTCTCGAACCTCTCATCTTTAAGGATATAAATATTCCGACAAGCATGTCATCATGGAGACTTCAAGGTAAATTTCATGTTAGTTAGAATTTGTATGCTTAAATGCTGGGCATGAGGTTGTGATGGAGATTGATTACACATTCGTTTAGTTATTTATGGGTTTGACTTTTTTGGATCTTCAGATGGACGATCCGAGACCATGATCGCGACCAACTTGATTTTTCATATTTTTATGTATTTTATTTTTGGACTTGTATTTTGAGAGTTAGGTTAAATTTTCCGTCCGGCGATCGTGGTCATCGTATATAAACCTAATTATCCCCCAATATATGCTGTTAGCAGCCGGTCCAAAAAGTTAACAAGAGTTTTCGGAAGAGAAAGACTTTTTCAGTAAAGCTGGTGCCGACTCCAGCCCCCCGTGTGGTGCGACGCCGCCGGTCTCGCCTTCTCCAGGTGCCAACTCTTGGATCCACTGCCCCAACCACCTGCCAGTTCTCCTCTTACGCAACCCAGTTGTTTCACTAGATCCCTCTTCGGCCCGCAAGCACACAACACTCGTTTTCTACAGCCAATTCCGCTAAATCCTCTGAAACCCCCGCCGCTTATTCTCGCTCTGGTCCTCTACCGCCACCTCTGCCACCTGTGTCGCCGCCACCCTTCCCTCATTCCTCTTCCTTCCCTTTTCTCACCTTTAGTCCAAGCCCCATCTGCCTTCCTTACCACAGTCTGAGCCGCCATCCACCTCTCCCCACTCTAGTCGAACCCCCTAGCCATCTTTCTACCTCTTTCTGAGCCCCAACCACCTTTTCCCACCCATGTTGACCCCCCATCCACCCTCCTACCTCTGTCCGAACTCCCAACGACCTTCCTCAGCCTCTAATTAAACCTCCACAACCCCTCTTTTGCTGACCCCGTCCTAAACATTCCCGACCAGTCCTGGTGTGCAACCTTTTGTGGCCTTTCTCCTTCTGATAGCCCCTACACAACAACATTTTCCCTTACGGACAGCCACCACCACCATTGGATCTTCCCACCACCACCGGTATCGATTACTTGCTGAGCTTTTACTTCTAGTTTCATTTCTTTGCATTGCATAGGTACCTTTCTATAATGTAATTTGTCTATTCTACTTTCAGTAAACATGGTTTTATTATTCGTGTGTTATTTAACTTAAGCGCTCTCTCAGTTTGTTGCAATCATTATCTGTTTACTTAAATTGCAATGCTTGTGATCAATTGTGACGCATGTTCGCGATTTTAAAATTAACAATGTTTAATTACGTGTGTGTTGGGAAAAAGTACTTGCATGTGACTCATTGCATGTGCGTTGCGTTAGAGTTAGCTTTCGTTAGTCCATCTAAGTGCATGCGTGTATTCATCTGCATCTTCATTTTTGGTTTTGTCATTGGTTCCTTAACATTCATCATGGTCACTTACGTTTCATCTAGGGTTAGGGCATCACACATCCACCACCCTTAAATTCGTCCTACCTCAGGTTGTCAACATATATATTGAACTCGATAGAATGAGAAAATTAAGATGAACATGTGACAAAATTAAGAAGATTAAATGAAGTACTAATTAATTATAGCACCAGTATGAGTGTCATTTATTGAAATTATGTTAATTAAAGGTAATTTTACATATATGTTAATGTCGAATGATTATGAATAAGAACTAAACCTAACATAATTGTATATAAGTAGTTTAAAATGATTTGTGTAGCTTAGATTTAATACCTCGAGCATAACTCAACCTAAATAAATGAAAAATGAGATATAACTGAGATCACAAATAACTATAAGCATGACAACAAGCACAATGTATATTATTTAAGTTCTTACCTGTTAGATTTCCGTTTCCTTAGATTTACTTCAATAGCATGCTCAATATGCAGCAACCAACGCCGAGACACAAACACAGCCCAAAGAATCTCAAATTGATAATTCTGCAGCTGCTTCATGCTCAACTGATGCCGATGCGGACTTAATTTCGTGCACAGAATTCAATGAAGCCTTGTTATTCGATGAATTGGAGACCTTGTACGGCACAACTATAGATGATCCAAGGCTTCTCTTTGACTCCATAGATGAGGTGCTCACAGAAATCAAAGAGAGGCATTTCAGTTACACCTCTTGGGCATCTTTCATCTGGCCAACCATTTCATCAATACATAAACACGAGTATTTCATGAAGGAAGCATGCAGAAGGATGAACTGGCATTTGGATGTGCAGCTTCCAAAGACATCAGAGCAGGCCGTGAAGAAGGATTTGGATGGCACTGCCTGGATTGATCTTAGGTCTGGAGCCAAAAATACTGTAAATTTGATTGGAGATTCCATTATGGACTGTTTATTTGAAGAAATTGCACTGGAATTATGCCTGCAAGATCTTGCGTGTTCATCATAGCAAATACTACTGATTAAGAAAAGTTACAGTTTGGTTGCATATAGATGTCTTTCTCATGAAACTGTGTTCAAAACGGGAATGCCTTCACGGCTATTGTCCCTATGAGTACAAGTGCACGCGTTTTTCTTTTTTCCATTGGGCTATGTTTGTTTGGCACAGACATCGTTGCCTGAACTGCCGACTACTAGACGTGATCGCGTAAGGTCCCAAACAGGAGCTGCACAGTGTTGGATTTCTGCAAAACATTATTGTGGTGCCTAACACAGCCCCAAACAGATTATTAGTCTTACTTACACCTGCTGATGTTCAGCAGTTGGAGCCTTGAAGAGTTCTTGGTGATGTTTAGATTTGGGACAAAAAGTTTGAATGATATTCAAAAATAATTGTGCTTTGAAATTAGTTGTGAGCACAGTATGGTTTGGTTGTTTAGATTGATTGAGGAGTATTTAAATTGTTTTTTTCTTTGTTCGAATTGGTTTAACACAGTTGTTAATATAAAGATCGAGCCTTTATTTTCAATTATAAGGCTTCAATGAATTAGTACTAACTTTTCTTCTAATTATGACATTAATGGATGATTTTCAATGAATTTTGGCTTTCATTGGTTTGTGCAAGTGATATTTGACATTTTCTCTTCATTTTTGCATTGCTATATGCTTCTTGAATTGAATAGTGTCAAGTAACTCAATGGAGATATCGGACGGGTTGGTCTACATGTATTTTTGATTTTTTGTTCATTAAATCATTAAATAATGTGATAAAGGCCTTAGTGTTGTTCTTGTTGTATATCATTAAATAATGATGTGTTACCAGGTGACCTTGAGGTCACTGGTTCGAGTCTTAGAAGCAGCCTCTTGCAAAAATATAAGGTAAGGTTTGCCTACATTTCACTTTTTTGGTGAGACCCTTCATTGAACCCTTGTTGCGTGGGAATGCTCTGTGCATGGGGCTGCCCTTCTATATATTTTTTATTTTTTATTTTTTATTTTTTTTCGTTTAACATATTTTTGCTTGTACTGATTTATAAAAAATATTGAAGAATTTTATAATCTCTTATTCACCTCTCCTAAGGGTGCCTCTCGATCCAACAAAATGATCTAGGATCCTTACAACCCAAAGCTCTGATATCAAATTGAAATACTTCGCTTGTATTCGTCATATAGTATGAGTTTGGTTGGGGCTCATTGTTGGAATCAAGAAATTGGTTCACAAAAATTCGGATCAAACAGGTAAGGTATGCTGGATATTTTTTATTTGGTGGACTCAATTCATCGAGACGTCCTAATAAAGTCGTACGCGAAAATTAGAGGCTATTCGGATTCCTACGAGCGTGTGTTAATTCAGTCGTGTGAATGATCTAAGTCTGTGATAGGTGGGCCAGACTGTCTCGTAATTTTAGCCGCGAACCCGGTCTCACCCTTGACATTTGAGTGGACATATTTATTAGATCTCAATTAATTTAATGAGATCTAATTTAATTGGTTTTAAATTGGAGAATTATGAGAATTTATTTACCCCAATTTTATAACTCTCACTATGCCTCTCTATTAAGCATAAAATGTCAAATATTCTAACATCCCATTAACGGATGAACAAGGGTGAAAAAAGGTTCTCTCTCTCTCCATTGTGAAACGTCCTCCTTCATCGAAAAATGCCTACTTCTCCCTCTTTCATTCGGCACTCTGGATAGTGATCCTCTTTTTTGTTGGTGTTGTCATGGTGATTTGGAAGTAGTCAAATGTGTAGTCTCACTGCCAAAGCAATATAAACTTATAGGGTCGCACATGAGAGCGTTTGGAGAAGTTGGAGGAATGGATTGTGTTGGTGTTACTCATATGTGATGAGTGAAAAACCAATATCTTGACTTATTGGAATTCGTCGAGACATCTCATTGATTCGTCGAGAGTGTCGAGACATCACAGCTGATTCGTCGAGATCTCACAGCTAAGGCGCTGAGTTCGTCGAGACCTCACAACTAAGGCATCGGGTTCATCGAGACCTCACAGCTAAGACGTCGAGTGCGTCAAGACATCAGCTGATTCGTCGAGACATCTAGTCGATTCGTCGAGTCATCTCAGCTGTTGGTCGAGTCATCTCTGCTAATGATTTGTCGAGTTGATTCCATTGGTTCTGGGTCTGCGGTTAGCGATGATTCAAGGCTTTTTATACTCCTGAGTATATATATATGTTGCCTAAGGGTTTCAGATGTATGAGTTAGGGCGAACCCGAAATTGACAGAAAGTGTTTCCCGAAGTGCCGATCCCGTCGCTCCCGTAAGCCCCTATTCCGACCCCCGCCGTCGTCGCCTCTCCAAGTGCAGACCGAGCAGTCTGTGGAGACGCAGAGGGTTTTCCATTCTCTATCCTGGATCTTGTTTGACAAGGTGCCGGTGTTCTCCCCGTTTGCGTGGATACCTGTAGAGCCGCAAATCCATTTTGCGTGAACTCACCCGCTGGCCAAGAACTATTCTGGAGCATCTTGATTGAGTGTCAACTCAATCCCACTCAGGTATACTCCTATTTTATGCTATGCAAACTTCTTGATCAATGTTCATCGCAAGATCCAAGTTTTTCTTTAGGGTTTTATGACCAAAGATTTGCCAGATTCTCCGATATTATGGGTTGATCCCAGCTCAAATCAATACCAACGGTATCACGATTATTGCCGAATACTTGTGCTTTTTTGTGTTCAAAGGGTATCCCATTTGACAGTATCGTGTTCCACAAAATGTTTAATAGGAGCGCAACCAAGGAGGTCGACGCCTACATCGGCAGCCACACTTGCTCGCTCATGGGTACCTCCAATAAAGTCCATTGTTGGAATGAGAGTTTCATTTTTGTGAAAAGTGACTTTGGTAACATTCCTCGCCGGGCACAGTAGGCGGGTCTCGAAGTCTTTCTTTCCCCCATTTGACCGGACAATGGATTGACCTACAGACAATGCTGAAGCAGATGAAATTCGATGTTGTTTTTTTCCCATCAACTAGTCGACCAACTTCCCTACATCAAGCCCGACAAGGGTAAGTGTGATCGACTTGTCTCTTAGCCAGTTCTGACTCGCCCTTTTCTACAGGAGTCTGCGCGATTCCAGTAACCACCCTTCTTTTATTTGAAATGCTGAAGGATCTTCGAGCCGTTTTGGCGAGGGGACTCGATCTGGGGGACGAGGTCGCTACTCTCAGCATTACTCCCAAGGCCCTCCAAGAGTCACTGCGGCGGCCTGAGGCTGAGCCTCCAAAGAGCATGAGGCGGGCAAAGTATGTTATTCGCAAAAGGAGTCATGGTGAGTCTGGTGGTGATTCTTCCAGTGCTCCCTACTCGCATCCTAATTATCGACATGGGGCGGTGAGCACCGACATCAAGGGTGATACTCTTATCTCTTGGGACAATGAGAAGAACGTCGTCCGACTAAACTCGCACCTTCTATCGTGGACTGATGACGGTGTGTTGAATGATGATGCATACAACGTGTTGTTTGGCTTATACGAGCGAGATGATGCAGAGGTTCTGCAAGAAGCCTCTCTTTACTACCTGGCCGACCAACATTCTCGGGCGTTGATGTGATGTCTGGAACTTCGACATCAGATGAACAAAAACCTCCTCATGGCCGAGAGCATGATTAAGGTGCTCTAGAAGCTCCTTCAGTTGGAGAAGACTCTTACAACGACTCAGGAGATGTCCCAGACAGTTGAGAAGAGAGCATCTGAAGCCGAGGAGAAACTTTCCAAAGGGAAAGATTACGAAGTTGTTTTGGTAGAAGTTCGCTTTCCAATTTTTATCTGTGCGCGTTTCCCCAGGGATGCTATTTCTGACGTCTGACAATTTTTTTATTTGTAGGAGGCCGAGCTTGTCACGACGGAAAGAATTTCTAAAATAGAGTAGAATTTGGAACATAATCAAGCGACATTGGAGGCGGCCCATGTCTGTATTGTATTGCCGAGTTGGAATCTTAGGCGTCGGCGCGGCAGACTCCTGAAGTTGGTACCTCTAGCGGTGAGAAAGCGATCCATATGTCTTACATCGATCTAAATGAGATGTGCCAGGAGATCGTTGTCGCACGGTTGACTTAATTTTCACCAAGCTGAAGGGAGAAGTTATCTTTCAAAGGAGGGCGAGGAATTGAAGATGAAGGACTAATTTTTCAAGATCTTTGCAACGGATGTGAGCGTGACCCCTGACTCTGAGGGTTATTCACCAAACCCTCCTCGCTAGGGTGACGAGGATCTTCAACAAATCGTTGCGTGAAACTTCCGGCTCGATAAATTTTTGTATTTTTGCCTTTTGATTTATAGATGTATGAGATGAATCCTCAATCGTGTTGTGGTTGTAATGGTTCTCCTTTTGACATATATTTAAGGAAACCTTTTTTTGATCCATGTTCTTTTTGTGTCATTCTTTTACTTTTTGAGAGTTCACAAAATATTAAGGCCCCAGGTAATCCGCTATTCGCTAAAGCTTTTTTGCATCGTTCCTGTTGAAAGTTCGCAAGTTTCTTGTCCCGCGCGAGTTGAATACTCGCTGCGCTTTAGACTCACTCGGACCAGATGCTCACCACCACATTACCGCGCAAACTTAATACTCACTACCCTCTATGATACGTCGGTTGGATGCTCGCCATAGAGCGAGTTTGAATGCTCGACACAGTGCAAGTTTAATGCTCACTAATCTTTGGGCTCACATGAGTTATGTTCTTACTGGATTTTCCCGATCATTATTTGACCAACAGTCACAACTGACACTCGGGGGGGGGGGGGGGGGGGGATTCGAAGGCCACTCCTACAAATGGGGAGCTGATCTCAACGAAACTTGTAGAAGCTTTGGACTTGAATGGGCTTATAACGCTCGAGGCATTGTTCTTCACCCTTGGTTTTGCAGGAGAAGCAACAAAGCGAGGTTGAGGGCGGGCTGGAGATCTTGAGTTACTGCCAGAGGGCTATGCTGAATTTTGCAGGAGCAGCAGAGATAGAAGTTGAGGGAGAGGGTACCTATAGAGTCCGATGACCAGCATTGCCGTCAGACACATCGCTCGGCATGATACCTCTATTTCAGAGCTCGAAGACGACCAACAACCGTGGAAGTGGGCTTGCGGAAGAGGCGACTCAAAGAAGACCGAAAACCAACGGAAGAGGACAGGAATTGGCCCTGATTCAATTTTAAAACCCACAGAATTGACCAATTCCAATTCTGAGTCAATTCAGCCAAACCGAACATCTCAAAAGAATTATTAATACCCAATTCCATTTCTGCTCTACCGAAGGGACCCTTAGGGATGCATTAGCAACAACCGAAATTAAGGCCGTTATATCGTACAATCAAGGCCGTTATATATTCGTAACCTAACTCCCCCTTATATTCTACCAACAACCGAAATTAAGGGCATAGAAAGTTACAGTTTTGTGAGGAGATACCGCTCGGCCCTTCTTCCGTGCGATGCCGAAGCCCTTTTGTGCTGTGCGATGCCACGGATTTTGCCTTCTGGGCGTGCAATCCCCCACCCCCCCCCCCAATCGCCGTCTTTTTAGCCGCCGGAGAGTTTTCCGGTCGCTAGATTTGGGATCCTCCACAGTCCGTCTTCAACCCTTCCAACAACCGTCGTCCTGTCTTACTCTATTGCACTGCCGCCCACCTTTTTCCCCTCTGCTGCCTGTCGCTCATCACCTGAAACCCCTAGTCCGCCCCTTCCCTTCGTCCCTGCTTATCCCCTACTCAAACCGCCACCTAACTTGGACGGTTTCCTCCCCTATCTGCTGCAGTCGTGAGCTACCTCCCATCCAGGAACCAAATCCCCTACTCCAAACAACATCTAGTCCTTTTCCAGCCCCTTCCAGCTTTATTCCTACCTCCACCAGCCCGACATCCTCCCCACAGTCCTCTAATTTTATTCCCAGCACCTTCTCCACCTTCCACAACATCTTCCCCACTGAAATGCACTCCTATCAGCCCTGACCAGTCACTATTGCCCCTAATACCCTCCCATCCCCTCTAAACGGCCTTCAAGCTCCTCTAATAGTCCTAATTCAGCCTCAAACTGCTGCGGCTATGCTTCCGGACAGACACCACCACAACCTGCTCCTCTAATAGTCCTAATTCAGCCTCAAACTGCAATGTCTGCGCTTCCGGACATACACCATCACAACCGGTTCTTTTTCACCATCTCCAACGTCAAGTACTTCGTGAGTTTTTATACTTCTAGTTTCATTTCTTTGCATTGTATGCGTTCCTTATCTTGCTAGTAATATTTGGCTTAAACTAATTTGATTTTTGCATCTCTTTATTGACGCAAAATTTATTAGCTTCACAGTTTAATTTCAGGCACTCTCATTTAATTTCGCAATTGCCACGTAATTACTAAACTTGAATGTTTGTGTTTAATTGAGATTAAAGGCACGAGAATTTTAAAATTAATATTATTTAATTAATTGCACGTCAAACATACTTGCATGATTGAGATGCTATGCTCTCATTAGTTTTATGGTTTAGGTCATTTGGTTGTGCGCACTTGCATTTTTTCTCGCATCTCTAGGGTCATTGTTGGTTGATTGTATTTAGTTGTGATTGTTTGCATGACATCCTGGGTTAGGAGATCATTTGTTCGTCACCTATATATTCGTCCTGCATCACCCCCGTTCTGGATTGCCTGATTTCTCTAAGTTATTTAAGGTAGCCTGTGACGCATCTAGCGTTGGTGGAATACTGAGGTAGGAGGGTCACACAATTTCTTACTTTAGTGAGAACCTGATCGAGGTCTGTTAGAAGTACTCAAACTATGATAGTGAGTTTTGCGCGGTAGTGTAGTCACTTATATATTGGAGACACTATCTCCTCCCATGGGATTTCGTCTTATACTCTGACCATCAGATTTTACAGTATCTTGACTCACAACTGAAATTGAGACATAAACATGCCAAGCGGGTCGAATACTTGCAGGATTTCCACTAAGTTCTCAAATACCGCACTGGTGTTGAGAACAAGCCTGTTGACACCCTTAGTCATCGTATCACCCTACTCCATGCACCGAGTGTTAGCACAACTAGCTTTGATCAATTTCTTAGGAGAACCCCACTTGCACTGATTCTAGTAAGATTTATTCTGGATTCACTAGGGAAAATCAGTTGAAGTATTCTAGAATGATTTTTAGTAAGATTTATTCTGGATTGATGAACGATGAGAACAAGCCTGTTGACAGTTGACACCCTTAGATTTATTCTAGAATGATAAGGAAAATCAGTTGAAGTATCTGTATATTATCTTCATAATATTTTTATCAGCTCAAGTTTTTCACTAAACACCTAACTCACTAATTAAAAGCTTGTCGATCGGAAAAGTACGACTTAATTTATTTAGGAATTGACACATTCATTTTACCTGCCCAAAGTGGCATTGCTGTACATGTCGAGTTTCTCAAAGAACGCGAGGGTGTAATAAGTAAATCTATCCACCACAGAGACACCAATCTATGATTGTAGAAGCCATAAAAGCCTGTTAACGTGTAAGCAATCTAGATAGAACAATGAGAGCAGCAGAAGTTTAGTAAAAATTATTAGGAGAGTCAAGATGTTCTTACATCAGAATCAAGATGATGGGAGTACGAGTTTTCTCCTTTCATACTACTCCCTATGGCCAAAACACCCCGTGAATTAAGCTGCGAAATTTCATGAACATTATCAAACCAATAAAAGAGGAACAAGTAACAGAGCAAAATGACCAAACCATAAAATAAAGGGGTATAAACTAATCAAAGATAGTATATGTGGTTCTTACAAAAGAAATGTTGCATTATCTTTCATAGGCACGCATTCAGAACAAAATCAAACTTAATTATGAGTACGTGATACTCATTATAGTTCAAAGAATGCAAGCAAACCTGAGAAAAAAGAGTTGCTGCTTGGCATGTGTCAACCATTATGAGCAGTTCCTTGAACCTTAAAAAGTGAAAGAACACTCAAAATTACAGTGCATCACTGGAACACTAAAAATCAAGATAAATAAATAAATGAGAAGGTGCATACTGCTGCAAAATCAACCTTCCTATGCTTCTCTTCGAAAGCTATTTGTATCATGAGTATCAACTCGTAACGTTGCGCCGCTCAATCTTAATGCACTTAGCTCCTCCCTTCACGCATGTTGAATGCTGTGGAGTTGGATTACTCGTGCTTGTTTTGAAAGTTCTCTCTTTCTTTTTGAGCTCACATTTGCATAATAAAAGTCAGAAGTCTCTATAATACTGTTTTGAAAGTTTATCATAAGATATTAAGATGGGAGAACAGTAAGTAATGGTAGCTCTAGTTGATTGTTGATTTACCCTTTTGATCTACGTCATACCGAAAGCAGGGAAAAACCTTTAAGTTGCTCCATTATCTCACCTATCCCAATAAAATTCTTTCTTAGGTTTGCTAGATCTGTAGCTTAACCATGAAGTTTCTTGGGGATTTCTTCATTTTTTGTTGCATCTATAGTTCACTTCATTAATGGCTCTATTCTAAAATTCTTTCTTATGTGCATACTGCCTTGGATAATATTCTACGTGAGATGCGTCTTGTCTTGATCTTTCATTCTGTGAAGTATTTGGTTATTATACTTTTGTGGAGTACTACAATCAAGATTATCTTATGAAAACTAATTTGTTGGTTGCATTTAGATTTGTTTTCAGTTAATTAGTATGCTGGAATGATGAACAACTTGTGCTAGTGCAGCATTTTGTTACATATTTTTTTGCAAATGCTATGAGCAGCATTCCACACGAGATTTCTGACCAGCAAAATTGTGATTGCATTGTGGTGAACATTTTATTCATTATATAGTGCTTGAGTGTATGATGCAGGTTCTTGTTGCCGTTGGATCTTTATTTGGTTAATATTTATCAGTTATGTTTTATTATTAATTAACAATCTGTAATATATACATGATGACAACTGCTGTTTTAACCAAGAAGAATTCATGTGAATAGGGATTACAACTTGTTCATGCATTCTCTAAAGTTCTTTTTAGGCATGACAAAAATTTATCAAAGAGAAGTGCTTAAATAAAAAGGTTCTTGTTCCCAATAAATGCTAAAATTGATGTGCATATCAACCCATTCTATATTTCCAAATTCTCTGTTTTCATCACAAAGAATAGATGAAGTGGAATAGAGCCATTGTGTTAGCTGCATTAAAGCTTCTTGAATTGAGAGAAGTCTAAATTTTGGTTAGTTCTACTTCCGTTTGCTTTTATTTAGGCTCCGTTTGGCACTGTGGTGGCGGTCATGAACATGGGGCTTAAATTGTCATTTGTTAACGCCCACCTAAGAACCTTCATCCATTTTTATGTTCAAACAGATGGTGTTTGTTAGGTGATTCTTAACAAATGACGGTTTAATCCGTGCGTTTAAGACCGCCACCATCATGCCAAATGGAGCCTTAGGTTACGTTTGGCACGGTGGTGGCGGTCATGAACATGGAGGGTTAAATTGTCATTCGTTAACGCCCACTTAAGAAACTTCATCCAATTTTATGTTCAAACGGATGATGTTTGTTAGGTGATCCTTAACGAATGACGGTTTAACCCATGCGTTTACGAGCGCCACCACCGTGCCAAACGGAGCCTTAGCATGTTAATGACAATTTGATCCATGTACTTATTAGTGATTTACCTACTGTGTATAATGTAGTGACCTTTTATGAATGTAGAATTGTGTTTTGTTTTTTATGATTTTTGTTCCCCTCTTTTATATTGGTTTGTGTTATGTAAAGGATTCATTATTTTTTCGAAGGCAATTGTTTGATTTTTGCACATTTTGTTGGATTCTTACACCGTTATATTATTTGATTATCTTGTAAGAAATTATTGACTGAATCATATAATTACGTCTTATGTTTGCTTGTTTGATATTTAATTTAGTCATTATTATTGCTTTATCATACCTTTCATCTCTCTCATCTCATTTAGATCGATTGGAACTCAAAGCCACTTGTATAGGGTTCTCAAAGGACCACTACTCTGGGAAAGACTAGTAAACTTATAAGTTAGATCGAACAATCTAAATATTTCTATGACAAAGGTACAACCTGAAGGTTATGTTAGAAACCCAGGGGTTAGCTCCCAAAACTAGGACCCAGGGGTTCACAATTAGATCAGTGCTCAAGCTAGGACCTGTGGTAGCAGATCTCCGTCTTCTGATGCAGCGCGACTGAGAAACTACCCAATATCGGTGATGAAAAACATCGCAAGACGGACGTACTACAAACTACAAAGTCACTGCAACTACTACACCAATCGAACATACTGATGGCTCTCTATTGCTCTCCCTCGCTAGCTACACATCAGTTTTCTCAGTCGTGCCCGAGCTTCTTGCGAAGTTGGCCTGATGTGAACTCATAATCAAGCGTTTTATATTAAATAAATTTGTGATCTTAATCAATATTTGCGATTCATTAAGCAACAAAAAAAGATAATAATTTAGGGCCGCAAGGCTCGTGCAAGAGCCTAACATTCTAACGATGAATAAACATTAATTAACATTTTGTATGCAAGAAAATAGATCGACGAACACAAAAGGCTGGAAATTAATGACACAAGACACACGTCAATAATTTAGGGCAAGCTATGAAATTCTGATGGTCAAATTAATAAAACATAAGTTTATTTTGACTAGGCATGAGCTATAGAACATCAACAAGTATACCTTTGGGTTGCAAGTGTGACGGCAAAACCAATCCGAGCTTAGCTTGGCAATATGGCTTAACGAGCTTGGGCTAATCCGGTGACTCTCGGGATTGAAAATGACCCGACGTATGGTTCAGATCTGGCTGTGGAGGAGAGTAAAGGTGAGTGAGGCGTAACCGGGCTCTGGTGGTCGGGAGGCGGCCAACTAAGCTGCGGCTTGCTTGACTTCAACGAAGGAGATTGAGGAGGTGGTCGGACAGTGGTGGACAAGGGAGCTGGGGTGGTTGGAAGAGCGTCGGCGACAAGACCTCTGTACTTGTTCTTGATTGATCTATCATGTGTTCGTGTATAATATAATTATAAGGTCAGGTTCATGCGATCGTAATCGCCTGACCGGTGAAAATAAGTCCCCCAAACGGAGCCTTAGTCTAAGATTCGGTTCATGCAGTCGTAACCGCTTGACCGGTGAAATAAGTCCCCAAATGAAGCCTTAGTCTATTGTTGTGCAAATTGTAATATGACTGACATTAATTTATTTCTGAGTAGTTTTGGATTGCTTGAATAGATTGGAATGCTGAGAATATTGTGATAATGGGAGCTATATTTCTAAGCAGCACTCTGTCCTGGCTAGATAAGTGTGTTTAACGTGACAATGGTTATGGATGCCACAAGGAAAAAATATAGTATTAAACATAAAAGTGGATGAGATTCCTCCGGTGAGGTTGGTGTACACGAATGACAGTTCATAACCGCGGCGTTCATGTCGGCCACCTGCGCTAAACAAAAATAATGTACTGTAGTTTATTAAATTTGTCCTACAGTTTATTCAGAAAAAGTCGTGTGCCGATCTTATTTGCTTTAGTGTAAATGCTTATTTTTCATATATACACAGACAAGTATGGGGCTTTGCCCCTACGATCAACCCTAACAGCATCTCAAAAGCGATGGTGCACGGGGGCCCTCCATTGCCCCCCGCGAGATCTTAGTTTGATCATGTCATTGCCCTGGCGCAATGACGCTCTCCTTGCTTGCAAATCCCTGTGTTGTACATTGTCGGTTGCTCATTTTTGTCGAGAGCAAGGGAGTTTGCGTGCGATGATAATACATTTTTATTGTACTCCCCATATGATAGTTTATTTTTTTAAATTAAATAAAAAATATATATAATTTAAAAGTGAATATTGTTTAATAAAGAGGGGTAAAATTGAAAAGCAAATGTTTAATTAAATGATATATATATATTTAATATAGTATATGTGTGTGGGCGGCAAAAGCATATTATGTACAGTTTGAAGTGCAAACGAAAATATAAATTGAATTTCAAATTTGTTTAATGCCTTTATGAAAAGAAAATGTGGGCTGGTCCCTTTTCCAGTTTCTGCCCAATTAATCTGGATTTGTGGCCCATAGAACCGTGGGACCCCTGTTCTCGTTTGGCCCAACGAATCTGGACGGGTCCGGCGTCCAGGTTCGGCCAGCACAATGAATCTGGATAAGCTGCTTGTCCAGATTCGGAATGAATCTGGACTGGTTGCCCGTTCAAGTTCGGCCCAGTGAATATGTACGAGCAGGCTGTCCAGGTTCGGAATGAATCTAGACTGGTTTCCGGTTCAAGTTCGGCCCAATAAACCTGCACCGGCTGCATGCTCAGGTTCGGCCCAATGAAGCTGGACAGTCAAGCTGTCCATGTTCGGCCTAATGAACCTAGACAGCCAGTCTGTCCATGTTCGGCCCAATGAATCTGGACCGGCTGCCTATCCCTGTTTGGCCCAATGAACCTGGACAGCCTGCCTGTCCATGTTCGGCCCAATGAACCTGGACCGGCTGCCTATCCCTGTTTGGCCCAATGAATCTGAAAAGGCTGCCTAAATTCGGCCAATCAACATGGCGGGTGCCTATCCATGTTCTGCCCAACGAACCTGGACTGGCCGCCTGTCCATGTTCGGCCCAAATGAATCTGAACAGGCTGCATGTTCGGCGGATGAACCTGGACCCGCCTGTCCTTGAGGCTCCAGGTTCTGCCCAATGAGAACCGGGACGGGTTGCCCGTCCAGACTTGGTCCAATGAACGAACATGGCTGCCGGTCCAGGTTCGCCCGAATGAACCTGGAGCCCCTGAGCAGGTTCGGCCCAATGAATATAGACAAATTCCCTTTCCAAATTCAGCCGCCCTTTTAAAATTTTCAAGGATTTATAGTTCCAAATATATTTAAAAATAGTTGGTTTTGTTAAAACCACGGTAGTAAAATAACAACCAAATAATCTTCTTCGCCAATCACATTTTTTGTGAAGTATAAAAATTTGAGTTTACTCATTTTGAATTCAAAATAAATCTTTCACTGGGTTCATTAGATCCTCACCATTCTAATTAATTCCTAGGAATGGGCCCTAGAGTACTTTGATGGGGTACCCTAGCTAGAATACCTAATTTGCTTAAAAACAAAATCATACACAATTAATATTTGGCGATATCAATAGTTAACATCAGGAGCCAATATAATGCATGCTAATAAAAAAATGAATCAATTTAGGCTCTGTTTGGGAGGATTTATTTTCCCCGGTCAAGCGGTCACGACCGCATGAATCAGACCATAATTAAGGTCTGTTTCATGCGGTCGTGACCGCTTGACCAGTGAAAATAAGCCCCTCCAAACGGAGCCTTAATGTTTCACATATTTAATCCAATTTAGAACCCCATTGAAGAGACGAATATTAGTACTATTTATACTATTGAAGAAGCACCGTAACAAGTAGAGAAAAAACACAATACTAAGCATCGTGCCGACTAGTCTTCAGAACTATTTGAGTTCCATCACACAACATTTTGCATCGAGCTGATGTACACATTGAGAGCTCAGCGCACAAATCATCGCATTTCCCAGGAAATATCATCTCAAGGTTTTCGAGGAATCAACAGATCCCTGATTAAAAATATTGAGCGCCGATAGAACTTCTACTAGATATCTGAGATTATTCCTTTGATCTGTAAAGAAGGAATTTATAACAATAGTTTTGAAGATCTACAACAACTGATTTTTAAGTACAAAAAGATCATAAATATAGAAAAATTACCTGCTTTAAAGAGAGACCCAACCCTCTAAGATCATCAATCTGACCAACAAGGACACACAATGTTCAGTTAGATGTATGAGTAAAGCAGATATTTTTGCAAGAAGAATATGTTGGTAAAACAAATGTTTAAAAAGAAATTATTACCAAAACTTCCACTGAAAGTTAGCATAATTACAGGTTGCAACCCTCTTGCTTTTGAAATTATATAAAGTTCCCTTGTAAATTTGCTCCAAAGGATTATATAATTAAACTTACAAGGGAAGGTCTTTGTAATTTCAAAAGTCGGAGGGGGTGCAAACTCTAATTTAACAAATTTAGAAGGGAGGCCCCGGTAAATGCCCCTCATTGAAAAATACTTACATTCTTAAAAGGGGTTGGGGACTCTTCACGAAGTTCGAGAATATAGCTTGCTCTCTTCTCTCCAATCCCCTACAACACAAAAAACATCTCAAACAAATAAACATAGTAAACTACACATAAATATAATATTTTAAAAAAAATTATTTATTTGACTAACCTTCAAGTGCTTAAGTTCTTCCCTGCAAATAAATAATTCATAAATAATAAACATAAGTTCGCTTTTTTAAATGAAAACAAAGACACATAACTTTGTCAAATATGATTGATTATCTTCTACCAAAGCTAACTAAATGCCATATTAATGAAATGTATGTTTTGCATGATAACAATTATGACTATCTTCATGAAAAAAAACTAGCTTTGAACAAAAAAGTGAATGAAATTCCTTATGTGAGGTCAGACGTTCACCATAGTTATCAGGATCGCGATCCGGATCGTAGGATCTTACGATTCTACGATCCAAATTTTGTAAATTGATCTGGATCTTACCTAGGATCTAAATTGGCACATCTATGACTGGGATCGCGATCCGGATCTTACGATCTTTAGGATCGCAATCCTAACCCGATTCTGTCGGTCTGGCCAAAGGTAACTAGAAACATGTCCAGCCCTCTCCCAACCACATTCAACCGGTCCAACACCCATAATCCATTGTTTAACTTTATCCCAATCCAGCCCTCATACCACATCACAGAATCATATGTTGTTTTATCGTATTCCAAGTGTCAATTGTCGACTTCAAACGGAGGCCAAGAGCGGCTTCTTCAGTCGCTTTCCAGTCCAGATTTATTTTTATTGTTAGTAAACATTGAGTGTCTTACCTGAAACAAAAAGTGAACTTAGTATGATATTATCTTTTTGATTTAGTTATTCAAAATAATTTAATATAGTTATTCACATACTATTCAATTTATTGATTTTTTTGTTAATTGAGCATGTAATTTAATGATAAAATTCAATTTTATTTTTTAGTCTTAATTTATGAATGTTGTAGGATTGTCGAGCTCGCAACATTGAAACGACGTCATTTGGGTGATCGTCGATTGTTTAACAAAGGTATCTCACTTCATTCCGATCCGGAAGGATGACTTAGTGGACAAATTAGTAAAGTTATATGTTTATAGCATTGTACGATTGCACGATGTTCCTTGTAGCATCGTGAGCGATCGTGATAAGTCTTTCACATCAAACGACTGGAGGCTAATTCACCACATATTGGGTACAAAACTAAAGCTTAACACAACCTTCCACCTGCAAATGGATGGGCAAACCGAGAGGACCAATAGGACAATGGAGGATATGCTCTAGATGTTTTTCTTAGACTTCGGAAAAAGATGGGAGGACCACCTATACATGATTGAATTCACTTACAACAACTACCAAACGAGCATTCAAATGACACCTTTTGAGGCCCTAATGGTAGGAAGTGTCGCACACCCTTGGCGTGGACGAAAACAGACGACACGAAGATGTTCAAGCGAAAAGAGGTAGAAGAGGTGAATAAGTCAATCTGGGCAATGCGAGAGCGGTTGCTAATTACACGGGATAGACAGACAAAGTACTATATTGCAAAACATCGAAACATCAAGTTCGCCGTTGGCGACTGGGTTTATTAGAAGATCAAACCGTTCAAAGGGGTATTGAGGATTTGACGCTTGAAAAATCCAAGTCCGAGGTACTTGGAACAGTTTGAGATCTTGCATCACATCAGTGAAGCTACCTGCCGACATGCTCTATGTACAGAGCTGAGCGGTTTACATGACATGTTCCACATTTTTGTGTGGAGCAAGGCGATGCAAGAGCCTACTCATGTGATTACGGTCGACAAGGTGTCAATCCATGGTGGGCTACCGACGAAAGTCAAGCACATTCGCATCAAAGACACTGAAGTCCGAGATTGCGGAGCAAATCGATCAAAATGATCAAGGTCTGCTGGGACAATTGCGGACGAGAGAAGCTCTCTTAGGAGGAAGAGCAAACCATGATTGAGTTCCCCATTTTCCAATGGTAAGGAATCAATAACAAAAAATGGTAGCATAACGCTAACGCCACGCGGTAGAGGTACCGCTGGCGGTCTCTTGTCAAAAAACCCGAGAGTACCGCTGGCGGTAGCTCTCTTAGCAAACAACGAAAGTCAAACACATTGCCATCGAAGACAGTGAAGTCTGACGGTTGCGGAGCAAATCGATCAAAATGGTCAAGCTCCGCTGGGACAATTGTGGACGAGAGGAGCTCTCTTAGGAGCAAGAGCAAACCATGCTCGAGGAGTTCCCCATTTTCCAATGGTAAGGAATCACAACAACAACAGAACCCATATAGTCCCCAATCATTGGGGGTATGGGCAGGGGAAGATTGGAAACAAACCTAACCATTGACATTATGCGCAAAGTGGCTTCTCTCAGAGGAGAAAGACCTAACCTTTGACAATAAATGCACAAAGTGACTGCTCACAGATACCACTAAAACAGTGGCCCCTATACTGTCACGCTTGCTGCGGAATCATGCCCTCAAATCAAAGCCAAAGACATCAGAGAGGGCAGACCCAAGAATCCATTTTGATTTATGTGCACATAATCATGCTTCCTTCATTCAGCATCCAGAGCATTGACCTTGCACAATTCCAATGGTAAGGAATCAATAGCAAAAAATGGTAGCAGAACACTAACACCATGAGGTAGAGGCACCGCTGGCGGTAGCTCTCTTGTCAAAAAACCCGAGAGCACTAGCGGTAGCTCTCTTAGCAAACGACGCAAGTCAAGCACATTCGCATTGAAGACACTGAAGTCCGACCGTTGCAGAGCAAATCGATCAAAATGGTCAAGTTTCGCTGGGACAATTGCGGGCGAGAGTAGCTCTCTTAGGAGCAAGAGCAAACCATGCTCGAGGAGTTCCCTATTTTCCAATGGTAAGGAATTAACAAAAAATGGTAGCAAAATGCTAACGCCAAGCGGTAGAGGCACCGCTGGTGGTATCTCTCTTGTCAAAAAAAACAAGAGCACCCCCCCCCCCCACGCCCCTCAAAAACGAAGCACATGTTGGCGAGAAGAGCAAACACTGCTCACCTCAACGTTAGAAGCGACGACTTCAGCGTTGGAGTGATACCGCGACACGGTAGCTTACAAACCCAGATTCATTAATAAGAGATCATGCTCATTAAATCCACTTGGGCTTTGGATCTAATGGCTGGGACTTGTTCTAGAAACTAGGTCGGCTGAGGATAGAGTTTGCCCATTTTCCATTATACTTTCTCTCTCCAAGGTTGAGAAAGAAGAGCAAGATCCCACCATTGGAAGAGCTTCGGAGCTCCAAATCGCGAGCCAAGTCTGGATACACGGAGAGGAAGCCACTGCGGGCATTTCCATCTGGCTCAATCTTCGATTCATAGTACCAAAGAGAACGTCAAGGGAAAAGATCCTCCTCCCCGGTCTTAGGACGTGTTTGGTCCTTTCATATTTTGATATGCTTGCATAGGAAGAGTCTCCTCAACTAACTAGTGGAGGGTAGGATCTTTATTGTTTTGTTAGAACACCGAGTCGATTGTGTCTGCCTCCGACATATATTGCATGTAGAAATCCGGTAGACGTGCGAATTTAAGCATTGTGAGTAAAGTCTACCCGTGGCCGTTGGCCCAGATCGGTGATGATTGTTGTGACGTTGCATTTAGGTTAAGCCTAGTATGCGTGCCGAAGAATATCTCTGAGGAATGCGTCATTTTGTTACGAGGCTTAAGATTAAGATAGCTCTTGGAGTACTTAGCAATGCCCCATGATTGTAATGTGGTTGAACGCAAATCTTCACCACAAATCGTAGTGGAGTTGTCTTGGACCTCCTACGCTGGTAGTGCGAGCGAAGCCTAGGTCCCCACTTGCGGGCAATGGGCTACCAACTTGATGTGTTCATAGCGTTAGCTTTCTTGAACACTTGCGGGCCGAGGCGAAGCCGTAGCCGCATCGTGCTAGTTGAACACGATGACTTGAGCCCGGGCAAAGCTGAACCAAACCCGTTCCATGTAGATCGGTGAGAGGTCTTACCTTCCATTACGTCGTTTGATCATTGGTTAGACCGCAAAAGGCAAGATAGCTTAGGCCGACAATAGCTCTTTCTTTTCACCCAAGTTTGCATAAATTATAATTGAGGTAGTACGCGTGAGAGCACACCGAATGCATGCCTTGAGTGTATGAAACACATGGTCGTGAGTACCCACGGTTGTGGTGTGGCGATTTGATGTTATGTTAGCCACATGGGCGGTTGCTTAGGCGCATGTGGGGAACCTCTGGGTGAACCCAACCAATATCATTTGCATACCTGAGTTCCCTTTTCTTTGATGCTCAACCTAGAAGATTGATGGTGCTTGAAATCTCACCTTGTGTATAGTAATTGCACTTTCTTTGTTTTGCTACATATTGCATGTGCGACTTGCTTGTAGGTGAGCGGTGCCCCGCCACGAGCCGGCTAGGATGGCCGGGGGGGGGGAGAGAGATTATTATGCGATTTGTGGTCGACTCATAGCTGACCTCCGTTTATCTCTTATTTGTATATGCTACAAGTCTTGACGAGCCGAGCCGAAAATAGCGGGTGAAGCCCAATGCTGAGCTGGCCCTCAAAGGCCAGAACTCTTCCACCATTTTTTCGTGTATTTTGTCGGCCTGCGTGCCAATGTATGTTTAGCTTGTTTGGAATTTTAGGCGAATGTAAGACCTTAAGGGCATTAACTCTATTTTGATAACATTTCTTAGTATGTGGACATTCATGCTTGAGTTCTATTGGATGCTTACACTAGTGTTTATCCTTTGTGTAGTTGTAGATTAACTTTTCTGTTTATCATTTCATAATGCCTAATTTGTCTCTTCAATATGGCGTGGGGTCTCAACCTGACTTATTGTTATATTGTTTGTACATGTAGGGTGTTACATGGACCCATATTTTTAAATATGTATCGTGGCCGTTAAATCCTCTTGGATCTTGGATCTAAGAGGATTAACTCTTGGAAATAGCGGGTGAAGCCCAATGCTGAGCTGGCCCTTAAAGGACAAAAATCTTCTACCATTTTTCATGTATTGTCGGTTTACGTGCCGATGTATGTTTAGCTTGTTTGAAATTTTAGGCGAATATAAGGTCTTAAGGGCATTAACTCTATTTTGATAACATTCCTTAGTATGTGGACATTTATGCTTGAGTTCTATTGGACGCTTACGCTAGTATTTATCCTTTGTGCAGTTGTAGAATATCTTTTCTGTTTATCATTTCATAATGACTAGTTTGTCTCTTCAATATGGCGTGGGGTCTCGGCCAGACTTATTGTTATATTACTTGTACATGTAGGGTGTTACATGGACCCATATTTTTAAATACGTGATTGCGGCCGTTAAATCCTCTTGGATCTTGGATCTAATGGTTAGGACTTGTTCCAGACCTACTAGGTCAGGAATGGAGAGGGATTGAGCTCATTTTACATTGGGCTTTCTCTCTCCAAGGTTGAGAAAGAAGAAAGGTAATGAGGAGGAAAAAGAGCTAGCTCCCGCCATTGGAGAAGCTTCAGAGTTCCAAATCGTAAGCCAAGTTCGGATCCGCGGAGAGGAATCGGTTGCGGTCGTTTCCATGCGGCTCAATCTTCAATTTATGGCGCTCGAGTGAACGTCAAGGGTAACGATCCTCCTCCCCGGTCTTACGACGTGTATTGTCCATTCATATTTTGATATTCATGCATAGGAAGAGTTTCCTCCGAAAATTAGTGGAGGGAATGACCTCCTTTGGTTCATACAAACCTTGGGTCAATTGTGTCTGTCCTGTCATGTATTGCATGTAGAAATCCGGTAGACGTGTGGATTTAGGCATTGTGTGAAACCTACCCGTGGTCGTAGTCCCAGATCGGTGATGCTTGATTTGATGTTGCATTTATGTTAAACGTAGTATGCATGCCAGAGAATGACTCCGTGAAATGCATCGTCGTGTTGCGAAGCTTGAGATTAAGGGAGCTCTTAGAGCACTTAACGAAAGCCCCTTCGTTATGATGTGGTAGAACACAAACATTCACCACAAAGCGTAGTGGAGTCGTCTTGGACTTGCTACGTTGGTAGTGCATGCGAAGCCTCCTCACGAGTGGATTAGGCGCATAGCATGACACCTTGTAGCATGATTATGCACTGAACGCTTGCGTGCCTTGGGTGTCCGACTTGATGTTTTGATAGCATTAGTTATCTTGAATGCTCACGGGTCGAGGTGAAGTTGTACCTGCATCGCGATGATATATTCCGGGGACTTGAGCGTGGGCAAGGCCGAACCAAACTCATTCCATGCGGTTCAACATATGGGTGATCTACTCAGATATCGATCGATCATGGGAAGACCGCGACCGACGTGATCGTCCGGACTGACACAAGCTCAATTAGTTACTAAGTTCGCATAACTTAGATTGGTGGTAGTGCACATGAGAGTGTACACCAAATGCATGTCCTGTGTGCATAAAATGCATGGTCGTGACTCGTGAGTACCCGCAGTTGTGTTGTGATGAAATGGTGTTATGTTAGCCTTGTGCGCGGTTGCTTAGGCGGTTGGGGGAGCCTCTTTGTTGAAGCCAAAATTTGATTTCGACAAAAGTTCGAAAAATAGGAGCGTAGCCAACACCTACTCGTCCCAAGCTCTGACCTCCGACTGGTCGTGAAGGACTAGAAACTGATCCAAAGCCTCAGCAGGGAGGTCTCACCGCTTACCCGGAAGATCTCTGAGAGCTTCCCCTCCAAAGCCAAAAGCTGGGCTTGGAGCTCCTCAGAAAGCACAGAAAAATTCTCTCAAGTCCCGGGGAAAAACGTGAGTGCTTCTGAAGAACCCCTATGGGCATATTTATAGTTTTCTGAGTTTGAACTGCCAATATCCATACCGAGCTGACCTGAAATTACCAGAGTACCCTTGGTTGAGTCTATCAACAGTCAAACTCCGATGTTCTGAGGAGTTATATGCAAACCATCAAGGGCAAAAGGGTAAAATTACCCGGGGTAGAAGAGTAAAATCCCTTACGGATATAGATCTGTCAAAATGGCCCTCTCTCTATGTGGCGAGTAGGGGAACACCCATCGGCGAGACGAGCCCTCCTGGCCGTCTCGCAGGCATCCTCCGCCATGGGGCCCTCTCGCCTATAGAGGCCTACTCGCATCCCAAAAGGGGGCGTCTCGCCCATTGCAGAGACCACCCACCTCGCCTCTTGCGAGTGGACCATCTGGTCCCACTCGTCTATCAGCATCTCTCGCCTATCTTCCTTCTATTCGCGTCTTGAGGGCCTCTTGCGAGCCCGAGGTTGTACACTCTTAGTCAACCAAACCAACATCATTTGCATACCTAGTTCCCTTTACTTTAATGCTCAACCTAAAAGATTGATTGAGCTTGAAACCTCACCTTGTTAGAGTAATCACACTTACTTTATTGTATTACATGCCTTACAACTTACTTGCAGGACCGCCCCGAAGTTGGATAGAATGGTCGGGGGGTGGGGTGGGGTGGTTTAGGCGGTTTACGGTCAGCTTATAGCACCTTTGTTTACCACTTATTTGTGCATGATACAGGTCCTGGCGAGCCAATCGGGAAATAGCGGGCAGAAGATGCTGAGCCGGTCCTCGAAGGCCAAACTCTTTTACCATTTTTCATGTATTTCTGGCATGCATGCCAATGTATGTTTAGCATGTTGGGAGTTTGATACATTTGATGAATGTAAGATCTTAAGGTCATAACTCTATTTTGATAACATTCCTGAGTAAGTGGACATTCAAAGCTTCCGCTAATGTTTTATTTACTTTCATTTAGTTATGGTTTTTTGTTTATCATTTCATAACGCCTAACTTGTGTGTCTAATATGCATGCAGTCTCGGTCGGACCTATTGTTATATTATTTGTACAAGTAGGGTGTTACATGAGGTCCAACAGATGTTGCCTTTATATGTATGAGTGGATCCACAGTGATGATGCCAGATTTAGAAATGTCATTGGTTGTCGCCACCTTGTTTCTTGTTCACCGTGCTGACTAGCTATAGCATGCATAATATGATATAATGATTGATTAAAAGGACTATGTTAAGGGGCATCAAAGAAATTTTCATTTTAATTTATTTAACAATTAGAGAGGGGAAAGATATGTAGCTACATATAATATTTGTTTAATAAAAAAAATACACCATCAATATACCTACGAAGCACGGATACGCCAAAAATAGAGCCGTACCCGTACCGGGTACGTTTCCGGTACGGATACGCGTACCGAACGACGCGATTCGCTGTTTAGGGCTTTTATTATCCCGTCGCGCCGTCGCACTGCTGCTCCCGTCTCCTGCGTCGCAGGCTGCTCCCGTCTCCCGCGTCGCAGGCTGCTCCCGTCTCCCGCGTCGCAGGCTGCTCCCGTCTCCCGCGTCGCAAGCTGCTCCCGTCTCCCGCGTCGCAGGCTGCTCCTGTCTCCCGCGTCGCAGGCTGCTCCCGTCTCCCGCGTCGCAGGCTGCTCGTCTCCCGCGTCGCAGGCTGCTCCCGTCTCCCGTCGCAGGCTGCTCCGTCTCCCGTCGCAGGCTGCTCCCGTCTCCCGTCGCAGGTAGCTTCTTCTTCTTCTTCTCAATGGAGACTTTCCCAGTTTTAATTGAATTCTCTGATAGCTTTTAGAAAGTCAAAAGGCCTATGTTCCTTTTACCAGCATTTTTTGTGGTTTTGTTGCTGCAATTGGGTTTGTTTCCTGTTTTAATGTTAAGATTTTTTATTAAAGACCTGAAGACATCCAATAGGAGATAGACATTCGGGTCTCACCCCTAAGGCCCTCATCCTGGACTGAAATGTCCAGTTGGTAGTGCTGCGAAGCCTCCTGGACTGAAATGTCCAGGATTCAGTCCATAGAAACCTGGACACCTTCCAGTCCAGCATGATCCTGGACTGAACGCTTGCAGTCCAGATTTCTGGACTGAATCAGTCCAGAAATCTGGACTGATCAGTCCAGATTTCTGGACTGAATCAGTCCAGAAATCTGGACTGATGCTCAGGGTCCAGATTCTGGACTGAAGTTCAGTCCAGAGTTCCTGGACTGATCAGTCCAGATTTCCTGGACTGAATCAGTCCACATTAATCTGGACTGATTCAGTCCAGAATCCTGGACTAAATCAGTCCAGAATTCCTGGACTGATTCAACATATGGGTCCAGATTCTGGACTCAGATTCAGTCCAGAGTTCCCAGATGCTATGGAAAGGGGACCGGAATGCTCTAATAACTACACTTTTTATTATGGCAGTTATGTCCGGACAATCACACACTCTCAATAGTGTCACTGGTTCAACGTCTACATCAGTAACGAGTAGATTGGTGGTATTTCACATGAGAAGTGACGCAAATGCAAGTCCTGATGATAAAATGCCCCACTCTGGGCTTATGTGTCTCTTATACATAGTAGAGACCCGCAGTTGGTGGGGGAAATAGAAAGTGGAAATGTAATTTAGCCTTGTGCGCGGTTGATTTCAGCGGCTCGTATTCTAGGGTAAAAAGTCACTTGCTAAAAATATCCGGGACCGGGATTAGGGTATGTGCAAAGGTGACCCCAGAGTATTTAAAAGAGCTTCAAAGAGTTGTTTCTATTTCAGAAGAAAAATGCAAACCAGCTTACAAGATCACCTGACATTTTCCAATGCAAGTCCATGACTTCTCCGAATTAGTCGTGAAGGACTAGAAACCAAAAAAAGAAGAGGTGGACCTATTGATATGGTTTTTCAAAATAAAGCTAGAGATGAGTTGAGTAGCCACATAGCTACCCGGATGTTTTATTCTGGTGGTTTGCCATTTCATCTAGCTAGAAATCCATATTATATTAGTTCGTATAAATTTGCGGCTAATCACAATCTTGATGGATTTGTTCCTCCTGGATATAATGCTCTAAGAACTACACTTTTGCAAAAGGAAAAATCCAATATCACTAGAATGCTTCAACCAATAAAAGATACTTGGCCTCAAAAGGGAATCAGCTTAGTTAGTGATGGTTGGACAGATGCTCAGAAAAGACCCTTGGGCATTAATTTATGGCGGCTTTTCTGAGGATGGTCCGGTTTTTTAAAGGCAGTTGCCATGCATCAGGAGAGTACAAGGATCGACATTATATTGCACCTGAAATTACCATGATTGAAGTCATTAATGAAGTTGGGGCTGAAAATGTTATACAGATTATCACTGATAATGCGCCGGTGTGTAAGGCAGCAGGAGCAATTGTGGAGGCACGATTCCCACATATTTTTTGGACACCATCAAGTGTTGTGCAAAAGGGTACGTTAAATTACCCGGGGTAGCATTAAAGTAAATATTTGTGCCGCTAATACGGATACAGATCGCTGTGCAACAGTTAGAGAACAATGCGGATGGATAACTCAAGTGGCCAATGAAGCTCAGTCAATCAGGGAACTTTCATAATGAATCATCAAAGAGAAGACCCTCCTGATTTTTATGGCGGCTTCTGAGGATCCTCCGGTCCATGGTTTTTTAAAGGCCCTCTTGATGCCTATCAGGAGAGCCTACAAGGATCGACATTATATTGCCCAAAATTAATGATTGAAGTCATTAATGAAGTTGGGGCTGAAAATGTTATACAGATTATCACTGATAATGCGCCGGTGTGTAAGGCAGCAGGAGCAATTGTGGAGGCACGATTCCCACATATTTTCCTGCGAGTGGACACCATGTGTTGTGCATACGCCTTAAATCTAGCATTCTCGCCTAAAAAATATTCCTGTGTCGCTAATAATACAGATCGCTGTGCAACAGGGCCTTAGAGAACAATGCGGCCCGAGGTGGATAACTCAAGTGGCCAATGAAGCTCAGTCAATCAGAACTTTCATAATGAATCATTTGCAATACCTAGGTTGAACATGTATAACTCTTTTGTCTCACTCAAGTTACTTGCAGTTGCGGAAACACGCTTTGCTTCAACTATAGTGATGTTGAAGAGGTTTAATCACACTTGTGACTTTATTGATGGGTACATGCTTAAACTATGGTTGCAGATGTCCCGAATGGACTACGTATAGAGCAGATGATGTTGAGAAAGCTCTGGAGGTTAAAAATATCATATATAATGACAAATGGTGGGATGATGTGGAGAAGATCCTTGATATAACAAGACTCATATACGATATGCTTAGGGTTTACGTGATACAGCTTATAAACTCAACCTTCATTTGGTATATGACATGTGGGATTCAATGATTGAAAATGTGAAGATTGAAATATATAGACATGAGAAGTTAACGGACTTGGAAGCTCATTGCCCTCTTTATGAGGCAATTTATGATGTCCACGTTGATCGGAAATGGACCAAGAGTTGCACACCACTACATTGAGCATGGCTCATTCTCTTAACCCAAGGTAATTTCTTTTGCATACTTGACTTTTACCATTTATTATGATTTATTTATTTACTATGGCCTGGTTTTCATGCCAATGTAGGTATTATAGTAGGGAATGGCTTGATGGAGGGTCAAATAGAGTTGCTCCAAATACAGATGAGGAGATTTCCTTGGAGAGGAATAAATGTTTGAGAAGATATTTTCCTGATGTGGTGGAGAGGAATATAGTAATCAATGAATTCTCTAGGTGTACGGGGCTTGGTCAAGCTTTTAGTGAGCCAGATAGTTTGGAGAGTAGAGCGTCATTATTGCCCAAAGATTGGTGGAGTTACTATGGAACTTCAGCACCAAAATTACAAAAGATTGCTTTGAAGCTTTTAGGGCAACCTTCTTCATCTTCCTGCTGTGAAAGAAATTATGGAGCACATACTCATTCATTGTTTACTCATTAAGAAGAAATAAAATTCTACCACAAAGAGCTGACGATTTGGTGTCTATATGTGCATAGCAATCTACGGTCGGACTATTGTTATTGAGGAGAAATTTGAACTCTACAATCAAGGAAGGAGTAAGATGTGGGATATAGGAGGTCCAACGATGCTTGGGCAAATCCATTTGATGGAGTTGGCATGCTTACGATCGACAACTTGTCTTTAGATGAGCCAGAAATTTAGAAGATGCTTTGATCTCCAACAATACGGAGGAAGATGAAGAAAATGAGTGATGAGCATCTTTAAATTTTAAATGTTTATGTTTACCGTGTTTAAGACTACTTCAATTTTAAATGTTTACATTTATGTTTATGAACTTCATGTTTATGTTTATGTTGACAATTGTTTAAAAGAACTTATCCTGAAATTCATAGATGTTTTGGCAAATGTTTATGTTTATGTTCAAGAACTTCATGTTAAATCATTTAAATGTTCATGTTATTTAATTGCATTTGTGATATATAAGGGGATATATAATTATTATATTTAATACAACGTATCCTACCGTACCTGTATCCTTGTTTTTTAAAATTTGCCGTACCGCCGTACCGGATACGTATCGTACCCGGTACTCATACCCGTACCGGTGCTTCCTAGCAATATACAAGGTTCTGGTATAGGCATAGTACAAAAAAATCTTGTCCAACTTAAATGAAAGAGAATGATAGTGATATAGACAACCCAACATCAAAAGTTACATTTTTAGATATTTTCTATCAAACTATATGAAAATATATAATTCAACAAAATAAAACACCATCAATATACAATTTACCAGACCACATAAAATAAGTTTAACTAAGGATGAGAAAACTCACTTGCTAGCACTGTTAAAGAAATCCAAACATTCATTCACCAGTGATTTCTAGAGAACATAGAATACAAGTAAATCATTAGCCACAAAACAATATAAAAGAGTCACTAACTGTAAAATGAAATCAATAAAAAATATAAAGCTCTGTTCGTTTGGCGGGTTTTGAGAGAGCGGAATTGGTTGTAGTTCAAAACCAAAAACTCAGTTTTTAGAATTGAACCAATTCCAATTTTATGTTTGATTGCTCTTAAATAAAGACCGACAGTTTTGAATTTGTGGTTGAAGAAGAAGGTGAGGAAGGAGAAGAAGTAGCCGAAGAAGATGAATAAGAAGCTATCGAAGAAGTAGCTGCCCTTGAAGAAACAGAAGAAGAATAAGCAACTGAAGAAGAGGAAAAAAAGAAGTTGCAGCAGCTAAAGAAGAGAGGAAGAAGAAAAAGAAGAAGAGCGAAGAAGAACACATAAGTAGAATGCATAAGAAGGAGGATTTGCCAAAACCAACCTAAAGAGATGGTTTCATTCTTCTTTAAATTTCAAAGGACTGAAAACCCATGATTTCGCTCGAATGCCGATTCTGACAAACGCAAGAATTTGGAATTGGGAGACCAAAACCAATTCCGCCTGACAAAAATCCTCCAAAAGAATGGAGCCTAATAGTTATAATTACCTTTAGTACAGCACTTCTTGCCTTGAGTTTTTCTTGCGGGGTAGCAAAACTCTCAGGTATTGAATTATAGTCAACCATTGAACTTAATACAAGCCTTGGAGTTTTGGGCACCACACCCTCATGTATTGAATAATAATCAAGCTTTGAACTTATGGGTTGAGAGCTCAGAGATTTAAACCTATTTGATAATTCTCTTAAGGTTTCGGTTAAGGTTGGTGAACGCTTGTTATTCACACAATATTCAGGAGAACCTACAAAATGGAAAGAATCATCATTTAATGATAGGAATAATTCAAAAACTCCCCTCAAACATTGCATAATTACAGGGGAAACCTCCCCTCTAAGTTTACATTCTTAACAAACATGTACCAAAAAAACACTAAGGGGTTTGTTTTTGTACATGTATATTAACAATGTAAACTTAGTGAGGATGTTTTTGATAATTTGAAAATAATTATGCTAAATTAGAGGGGTGATCCTAGTAAATGACTTTTGAGGATATGCCAAAAGTAGATTATTACTTTCTTGTGGAGCTTTATTTAGATTACCTTCTGCATCAAGAGTTAACGGCATATCGATTGCAAGAACATTTTGATCGGTGTGTTGAATATGATCAATTGCAAGAACACCATCCGTGTTGTTTTGAATCTGATCAACTGATTCAGAAGCATCCTTTGGAGAGAGAGAGAAAGATGCATTTTAAGAGAGTTCCGCAATAGATTGATTGCTAAATTAAATGACGCTTCAAATCACATGTTATAAATTTGAGCGATCTGCATAATAACTATAGTAATGAATAAAGTTCATGATGCGTTCTCCATTCAACTTTTTCTCTGAACACTTGCTTCACAATTACATAAATCAAGTAACTTCAACTATATTAACGGGCTATTTATACAATCTTTTGCAGAGTAATTAACAAAAACTACCTTTTTGGTTGTGGAAGAAATTGTAGGCCTATCAATTGGCGAGTTTTCCTATGTCAAAGCCAATCGAGTTTAAAATAATGAAAAATAGAAAGATCGGAAATTTCATAAACAAGCAAAGAATACTACCTCTTTAAATGCACTTGAAACAGAAATAACGTTGGATCCAGCACTCTCCTGCATTATTAAGCTCAAGATAGATCATCAAAAACTCTTTCATTAAAAAAAAATTCCTTTTCTTCTTATTTCCCTAAAGAACTAAGTTGACTATGAATAAGAACAATACTGAATTATAATCTACTATCAAACAAGAGAAAAAAACATAATTAGCTAAAACAAGAGAAATTTTCCACACGTTACTAGGTAGTAGGTAGTGTCAAAGAAGGGGAGCTTTGGCACACCGGTTGAGGTGATGTCCTGTAACCTTGCGGTCACGGGTTCGAGCCCTGGAAGCAGCCTCTTGCAAAAATGTAGGGTAAGGTTTGCCTAAATTTCACCGTTGTGATGGGACCCTTCCATGGACCCTTGCTGCGTGGGGATGCTTTGTGCACCGGGCTGCCCTTTTTTACAAGGTAGTGTTTACTATAATTAATGCCAAGCCATAAAATTATTTCTGTTTAGTTTAAAACTATAGTGGGATAAAGGCTTGAGTGTTGTTGTTGTAGTTTAAAACTATCTATTATATGAAAGCAATAATAACATATGACTGAATGATAAAATCTTAGATTCAGTATATGTAGGATAAAGCACAATACACAAGCTTAAATATTGCAATATGTAGGATAAAGCACAGTGCATAAGCTTAAGTACTGCAATACCTTTTCTTTATTGTGCCAATTTGTCAATTTGCGTGTATTTGCGAGCGGACAAGCCACATTAAACAATTTTCTGAAAGAACATAATAAATAATGAAATAAACAAAAGTTATTTTATTATTGAGAATATAAGTTTCAATGTAGAACTCATACCTTTCCTTTGTCCAATGTGGAGTGGCTGCAGCTTTCTTTACTGTACCAACCTGGCTTTGTGATCTATATAGAATTCATTTGTAAATCAAGACAAGCCATGGCTTCATACTCGAACTTATTGGCACGAAACAAGCTTCCCAACGTTTTTCTTAGCGAAATCCAAAAGTTCATACCTTCCTTTAGATGTAGATGGATTTTCCTTGATGTTTATTCCGCTCGATCCCACTCGACAAATTCTCCGCTTTAGCATTGAGTTATCTCTATATATAAAATTCATTTGTAAATCAAGACAAACCATGGTTACATCCTAGAACTTATAGATATGAAACAAGTTTCCCAACTTTTTATTAGTGAAATCTAAAAATTCAAACCTTCCTTTAGACGTAGATGAATTTTCCTTGATGTTTGTTCTGCTCGATCCCACTCCATGGATTCCCCGGTTTAGCATTGGGTTATCTAATGTACCTCCTTTATTCGCAGATGCATTTCCTTTGACGTTTGCTCCGCTCGATCCCACTCCACACATTCCCCGCTTTACCATTGTGTTATCTAATGCATTTCCTTTATATGTAGATGCATTTTTCTTGACTTTGTTTTCGCTCAATCCCAATCCATAATCTCGCTGCTTCATTGTTATGGGATCTAATGGGTGAGTTCCATCAATAGGGGACCTTGATAAAAAATGTTTCATACATTCTTTACTTCTTGCTAAATCATGCCTTTGGCTATTGAAAAATTGGCATGACCTAGAGGCCATGTTGCTAATTGCACGTGAAGTAAGAGGGAATAAAGTTGGACTCTGTCGTAAATAAGCAATAGTTAACTATGAACCAAAAGAAGCACTTACAAACTTATGAACTAGAAGAAGAAAAAAGAAATATGAGCTCACCAAACATGTTATGAGCACAGAATTATTCATACTACACAAAAAATCTTGTAACAACCGAGTTAATTTCGATTCTCGGTAAGGAATGTGTGGTTCATCACCATTCAGTGCACTCACAACATTATGCAATGCATATAGTGACTTGTTAACTTTACTGAGTTCAGATTTAGAAGCTTTTGCATCCACTCTATTTTGGGCATCCTGATATCCTTGAAATTAAAAGAAGAAGTCATAAGTAAAAGAAGAAAGAAGTCAATGAGAACATAGCAATTTACAAATTTACCTGCCATGTCCATGAAATTAATCTTCCCCACGATTGAGTTTTTAGATTCCTTATCGGTAGTAGTAACATACATAATCAATCCCTTGTGACTGTTAATTTTGACATTGATTTCCGCATTCTGCGGAAACTTTTGCTGATTGCTTATGTGAAAATAAAAATTCACAAAATCCGAGATTGATTTCACAGGGATCTACAGAGGAATTTAAATTAAACATATATGTCAAAAGCTAGGGAGACAACTAAGAGGGTCATGCTTAAAATTGCTATTTGTTTATTGGAATAATTATCAAAACTTCTCCTGAAAATTAGCATAATACAGATTGTGCCCTTCTTACTTTTGAAATTACGAGTCACAGGCACAGGACTTTGCCCCTACGGTCAACCGTGACAGTACCTCAACGGGGGGGAGGGCCCCATGCCCCATGCGACATTATTTTGGTCACGACATTGTCCCGACGTGACGGCGCTCCCGCCACCCGCAAACCCCTAAGTGTTATTTTCCGCTCGTCGCTTACTTTTACGGCGTGCACAGGAGGTTGCGAGGGGCGGGGAAAACACTTTTTTATTGTAGGTAGATGACTTTGTTTATTTGAGAGCATATTTTTTTAAATAAAAAAAAAACACAAATTTTAAAAAACTGGAATTTTTTCAATAAAGAAGGGTAAAATGGGGAAACAAATGATTAACCAAAGGGTGTTTTCGCTTTTAATATAGTATAGATAAAAACCTGCCATGAAATTTACTCCCAGGGGATATTTTGTGCATGGATGTTATGAAATGTACTCTTACAATAGAGGTTTTTGTAATTTCAAAACTAAAAAAGGGGAAACTTTTTGTAATTTCAACAAAGTAAGAAGGGCGCAGCCTGAAATTTAGAAAACTTAGAGGGGAAGTTCTGGTAAATAGCCCTTATTTATTTTGCTAAAATTTCCCTTCACCTTAGACAGCCCTTTCAGCCAGATTTCCTTCTCAGCATTTTCCATAATTTGGATCTCTTGCTCTTTATACTCTAAGAGATCATATATATGATCATTGTGCATCTCATAGCATGATATAGCAACCGAGCCACCGAATTCCTCGATACGAGAGAAGGCGTCACAAAACGCCATCATGGCCAGACCAGGCGTCTCCGCAGACCCCTACTTAGTTAAATAACAAGATAATACAAACTAAATGAAGACAGATATTTACACACAAACACACAAACACATAGAGGTATAGTAGATAAACATTTAGAAAACAAAATTTAAAATAAAACAAACCTGGATTAATTGTGATTTCCCACTTCCTTGAGCACCAAAAGCAACAACACAACAATTATCCCCATGAAGTAGGCCCTGAAGAAGTGGCTTAACCTCATGGTCATACAGCTTACTCGTGCTCTCATCTTGCTCATAGAAGCCATCCAGAATGCAAATATCTCTACGACTGGACGATTCAGAAATGAAATTAAAGATCCATCAGCATTTGATATATTCCCCAGGAAATTAGGTTAGAACTGATACGGAATTGACAGAAAAAAAGAAGGAATTATCTACTTTGCTTTAGCAGATTGGCAGAATCACAGCTCCAGAAAGCACGAAAGATTCAGTGATTAAATAAAGAACTGAATGAAACCTCTATTAAAATTGAATGAACAGGGAACGAATCTGTACCCATTGGTTTGATCCTGAAAGATAACTGAGACATGATCATCTTCTCTGGCAATGGAGATTTGAGGTGGATTCGCATAGGATTGCTTCTCCGATTCCGTGAGATCCCTGATCTTGCCGACGATCCGAACCCTCTTCCGCCAAGTAAACCTATTCCTGTCGGTGGTCGGCGCCGGCGAGGATTCCATGACTTGGGGCAGAGAGAGAGAGAGAGAGAGAGACAGAGAGAGAGACAGAGAGAGAGAGAGAGGTTTCTCTAGGGTTAATGATGGGCGAATGGAAAAGAAGTGCCGTTGGGATGGGATTTAGGTCACAAGGCTGGCGGGATTTTGAATCCAAATCGGTTCTGATGTGCCTGGGAACCGGTTAGAAAGGCTAGCTCCATGAGGGACTAATTTTTAGGTCAGGATCGTGAAAAAAAAGAATCATCAGGACAGTCAATGAGGAGCCATAAATTATGAGGGTCCCGTGCAAAAGTGTATGACACAAGCCAAAATTGAATGAGCCCCACCTCATGTACAGGCTCCTCATTGATGCAGGATCATAAGCATCTTTCGCGGTCCTGACACAGGTATTTCCCCTCCATGAGAACACTTTCATCACTTTAGGCTGCGCTGGGCGCAGCTTATTGCGACTTTTTTTTGCTCGGGTGAGATTGGACAAAAATGTCACTATCATACCAAAATCTTATGCCACGAATTAATTTTTTTTCTTGTAATGATAGTAACATTTTTAATACCAAACATATATTCTATGATAATGACATTTTTATCTCAACTCATCAGAACAAATAAGTTGTAAACTTGTAATAAGCCGCGCAAATAGGTTACTCTTGCGTTTGTTTGTGGTAGATAACAAGAACAAATAGCAAATGGAGTCTGCAGGTACATCATACACTTTAGTCACTCCCCTTAGATTTCCTTGTGTGGTTCAACTCAAAGCTCGAAGCTTTTTTAAGAACTTATTGACAAAACTAAATAGTCTATTGTTAATATTGTTAATGACAGATTGAGAAAATGCAAGTATAAATCAATTTAGTAATGACAGATAAAAGAAAAAAATTTAAAATAATAATAAAATTATCTAAGTTCTACAAAATTTGCAATAATTAAATTTTTAAAATTGCCCAAAAAATCTGTGATAGAAATATAGTACATAGACAATAATTAGTCACACCTAGTTGCATTATGAATCAGTATTTTGCGCTCTTGCAACCGCTCATAGCCCTCCTTTTCTACCTCGGCAACCAATTCGATGTTTTCAGGTTCTTTGGTTTTTCTTCTCTCCAACTTCTCAATGAGCTGGCGGACTCCCATGTAGTCCTTATCTTCATCTTCCAAAGACTCCAACCTTTTTATCTTCGACTGCTCTCTCTGGCTGCTTCTCCCTTTCTACTTCTGCTAGTAACGCTCAAACAATTGTCTCCCTGGATTGGATTGGCTAAGAAAGGGCGGAAGGAAAATGCGAAATTGAGATTTGGAGAAATGAAGAGTTTCTGTGAGTGGAGAATTCGAAGATTGGAGGCAAGAGATTTCTAATGCCGTGTCGGGAAAGGAAGAGAAGACGAGCGGCATTGGCAATCGGCTAGAGCAAGTGTCGGCATTTAAGGTATCGCAAGTAGAGCTGTCACGGTTTCGATTCCGCTAAAATCGTGAACCGAATCACTAAAGTAACAGTATCTCAAAGTATTTTAAATTAGAACCAAACCTGGTTAATATTTAACATTTAACTATTAATTAATGTTAATGGCAATTAATTGTTCATTAATTTAAATTAAAACTTAATAGAACGTCATGTGCATTAATTATTAATATTTATTAAATTTATTTCACACATAAGACTATAAGAGTACTTTGAATGTTATTTATTAATTATAGTTTAAAAAAATAACTTTCAAAAAACTATTCCGCCAAATAGCATAATTAAAAATAATTAATGGATCAGCATTTATGCACAGTGTCCAAATAATCTGTGGCTTATTCATCAATACTTTAATAAAAGCTCAATTCAATCATCGCTTTTCAATAAACAGCTTATACATCAACATAAGTTGAACCAAACAGACCCTTAAAAAACTACCCAACAGCAACTTTTCAAATATCCGCCGTGGTCTATTGTGGTGTAAAAACTTGTGGGCTGGTATTTTTTGAGAAAGCTTGATTGCCACCGCAACTGTTAAAGGACTGTTTGGAGCAGATTTTTGAAAAATAGCTGTCCAGCTCCCAAAAATCTGCCCCCAAACGGAGCCTAAAGTAACCCTTAAGAATTTGAATAAGCTTAGGCTCTCTTTGTGAGGGCAGCGGCATTCTGGTGAGGGAGCGAATGCCACCGGAGATCGCCGTTGGTGGGAGGGAGCGGGGGGTTCACCAACAGAACAGTTTCTCCAGTTCATGTGGCGGAAAAAATTGCCCTAGGGCGCACCGGTGGCCTGCTGGCCTCCCAAACAGAGCCTTAGTAGTAATAGACATCAGCCAGGACCAAAAATTCAATCTTTTTGAGGCAATTTCACAGACAAAATAGAAAAAGATTAAATATTTTCACATAAACATTCGAATATAAATTTCCAAATTCAAAATTCAGGCTCCGTTTGGAAGGACTTATTTTCATCGGTCAAGCGGTTACGATCGCATGAACCCGACCATGATTAAGATCCGGTTCATGCGGTTATAACCGCTTGACCAGTCAAAATAAGTCCCCCCAAACAGAACCTCAGATAGATACAACAATCGTTTTGTGACAGAATCACTTCACTTATCGATTAGGCCGCTGGAAAAAATTGCAAAATAATAACATTAACTAAAAGAAAATGCCCCCAAAAACCTGCACATAGCTAGCTGCCTACTCATCGGTCACACACCCTCTTGATGCTGCTTGCACGTTTCTGATGTACTGAAAAAAGAGAAAGATCCAAGTTTCAGATAACATGGTTAAAGATCCAGCGTCAAGCAGGTTCGACCCAGCCCAAGATCTGCTATAAATCATTCAATATAATCTAAAAAAATCGAGTTGATTCGTGTTACGAACTTCTATTCGGGCAAAAAAAGAGATTTTGATCAGATATCGGTGAGTTGGCCTATTACAAAACTAAGATTTTTGAGCCAAATGCGCATGCCAAACTCACGAGGTCGAGTATGGTACCTTGAAGAGAACTCCTCGTGTCGCTTTGTAAGGCGGCGGGTTCCATTCCATCCTCCTCTCCGCCAGCTGCTCATTGGTCAGTTGAACATCCAGCCTTCTCTGTTCAATGTCGATGGTTATTAAGTCGCCGTTTTGGATGAGTCCAATTGGCCCTCCGTCCTGATAACATGCACGAGAAATATCAACCTAAGGGTCTGTTTGGAAGAACATGATGCCACATTCAGATCCAGGATAGTGATCAGGACATGGCTGATCAGTAGAGAGGCGGCAGCATTTGGCGGTCTTTTAGTAGTGAAAACAAGATTTTGACACCGATTCTGACCACAATGAACACTCCGGAAACAGTAGAAACAGAGCCTAAATTATGAACATGTCTTCACATGGGCAGCTTTCTCCTTGGGAGATCAGATTTTATACATGCTCATCAAAGAAACAATCATACAATAACACAGCTATTACTGACGAAAAGGCAGTACCTGCGCTTCCGGGCATATATGACCGACAACAAATCCATGTGATCCTCCGGAAAACCTACCATCAGTCAGAAGCGCGCACTCCTACAGTTTGAGAAATAAGATATCAGAATCATCAGATGATCAATTTTAAAAACATTACAGAAACAGGATCAGATGATGATCATCAGCCACAATCAGTAAAATCCACTGATTTTTTGTTCTCTAAAGATTATAGGATCCATGATAAAACCATTCTTTTCTAAAGTGTCGCGCCAAGATTCAAGTTTTGTGTTTACATCCTCGCGGGTCTCATCGACCAAAACGATATCATCCGCAAACAACCATAGTGTTTATTGTTTGTGGATGATATCGTTTTGGTCGATGAGACGCGCGAAGGTATAAATGCAAAACTTGAATCTTGGTGCGACACTTTAGAAAAGAAGGGGTTTAGGTTGAGCAGGGCCGAGATAGAGTATATGGGGCTTAAATTTAGCAGTGTAGGAAGGACGGATGACTTCATTATTATGTTGGGTGATCAAGATACTTCCCATAGTGAGTGTTTTAAATATTTTGGATCGATAGTTCAAAAAGACAGAGGTATTGTTAAAGATGTGACACATAGAATCCAAGCGGGTTGGTTGAAGTGGCGAGGCGCGTCAGGGATCTTATGTGATCGTAAAATACCACTAAAACTTAAGGACAAGTTTTACAATACTACAATTAGACCATCGAAGTTCTATGATTCTGAGTGTTGGACAATGAATTGTGCACATGAGCAAAAAATGGGAGTTGCGGAGATGAGAATGCTTAGGTGGATGTGTGGACACACGAGACTGGATAAAATTAGGAATGAATGTATCAGGGATAAGACAGGAGTAGCACCAATTGCAGAGAAGATGCGAGAAGCTCTACTAAGATGATTAGGACACGTACAAAGGAGACCATTAGAGGGACCTGTTAGGCGTTGTGAGAGTCTAGTCACTAGGCATGTTAAACGAGGGAGGGGTGCACCAATAAAAACTTGGAATGAAACTATAAGGAAAGAGATGTACTTAGACATTCGTGAGATTATGACAAAAGATAGGGCACAATGGCGACAAAGGATCCATATAGCCGACCCCATTATAGTGGGATAAAGTCTTGAGTGTTGTTGTAAAGATTATAGGAAGCAACAAATATTGAGCAACTCCTCAAATAAATGAACTCATTTAATAGCGTTTATCCAGCGAAAAATGCGTAGCTTGGTGCTAAGAGAGGAGAAATGAGATGCGCATCATAGCTAAGGCAAGACCAAGAGATCCAGAGATTTTGATCAAGCTATATGCATTAAAGTGAATATACATATATTTTAATTTGAAATGAAGATATAAAAGAGAGATGTAAATGTTACAAGAACTAATTGAATGAGAGTTTTGAATAAAAAATGATTTTTGGAAGAATATAAAGAACACAGTAGTGAGGTGTAATATAATATTACTCCAAAGAAAGATAAGTGGAATCAGTTTGACAATGATACCTCAGGCAAGAGTTCAGATCACAATTAGTGAGATTTGGCGGTTATGAGATACTCTGAGTTTAGATTAACTAGTCTTTTCAATGAAAATTTAAAGATGAAGAGGACATGAATCGACCATAGAGGAAGCATTTTCTGTGTCAATTATGAAGAAATCAAGTTTAAAAGTCAAACAACAAAGATACTAGAAAGAATCATACTAGAAAAATTATATCAATTTCAGATCGGACATCTGACATGAATCGGCCTCCACCAGGCACGTCCAGTCCATGGCGTCGGAGACTATATGAGGGTGGTGTGTGTGCAGACGAGAGTGGATATGTGGCAGTAGTCCCTGCATGAAGAAGGTAATGATCGGGCGGTAGCCCGAGAACGTGGGAGACCAGGGCGACAAACTCATTAACATAGTCGTCCAGGTCGGCAGTCTGGCGGACGCAGCAAAGCCGCTCGATAACGGAGGAGACGGAGCAGCAGGTGTCATACTGCCGGATCATCTCCTGCTTGAGCTCGGGCCAAGAGAGGCACAGGTTGGTCTGGCGGAGCCATCGAGCCCAGTGGAGGGTCGAGCCATCTAGGCCAGCCACCGACGTAGAGACCTTGTCATGCTCTGGTGTGTAGTTGAGGTCGAAATATTATTCCGTCTTGGCGATCCAGCCCATCGTGTCAACGCCGACGAAGGCGGGAATGACAAGAGAGAGGGCAGACAGGACCGGAATGGGCGGAGGAGAGGTCCCTGAAGGAATGAACTGTAGTTCAGTGCCTAGGAGAGAGTCATCGTTCGCAGTTGGGTCAGAGCCGGACGTGGCGGAGACGACAGGGGTGGACGCCTGGAGGGAGCCGATCTTGAAGTAGAGGGCGAGGAACGAGGCGCACATGGAGGCAGTGAGTTGTTCCTGAGCCTCCAAGCGATGGCTTAGGGCTTCAGAGGTCGCATCCGGATGAAGATCTCCGGTCGAGCGTGTGTTGGGAGCCATGGGCTGGGATCGACAGAGCGGAAGGGATTCACTAGAATCTGTGGAAACCGCTGGAATCCGCGGAACGACCGGAAGTGGTGGACAATTGCGAAAATTTGGCAGATCAGGGTTGGGATGCGGCTGAACCGGTGGATCCAAGCCGGGATGCGGCGGAGGCTGCAAATCTGGACTGAAAACCAGAGAAACCGCCGTTTTGGTCTTCCCGCGACAGTTTGCGGCACAACACAGGGAAGGCGGCGATTGCGATGGCTGGCAGTGAGGGACGCGGTGGTGGATCAGTGGTCTGGACGTTGGAGAGCGGCTGGAAGGGCGCATATTTGGTTGTTGATCGGTTGGAGAACGCGGAAAAGGCGGATTGGGAACAACGGGATTGGCGGATCGGGACGAAGGAAGACGTCGCGGACTGGAGGCCATATGTGGAATCCGCGGAAGCGCGCGATGCGCGATTCCGAACAGGGATGTGGCGCGTGACCGGCTATTCCGCGTGGTTGCGAAGCGGGAATAGGCGCGGGATCTCGGAAATCGGCCTGTAGCGGGAATCACACAAATGAACTCGAGCAACGACGGCGAGATGGCGGGCGGTGAGGCAGGTCGAACCAAATTGATATGATTCCGATAGGAATCCGGCAAGGGGGGAGGGCCGACGGAGGTGAGGAAGAGAAAGGAGGATTAGGATTGAGAGAAAAATCTTAAGGAGCAGCCATAATTTTCATTCATCCAAGCATAATAAAAAAGAAGCACAATTCCACCCCTAATAGGCGCGGGGTGTGAATACCAAGTGCGAGAAAATTAAATGCATACACAACATAATATAAAATAACAGTGCGAAATAAATAAATAGTCACGCTGGCATCGCGTCTTTGGTCTCTCCTCCTCCCGAGGGACACGTCATCTTCCTCCACGTATAGACCTGTCGCAACGTCTTGTCGGCGAGTATGTGTGTCCCATCGGCATGCGCAACCTTAACAATATGGGACAAAACATTAGATGAACCACCAGGGGAAATTCCAAACTGGGGAATAAAACTGGGAACATATCCACACACGACGCAGGTCCCACACACGACGTGGACTCGCTAAAATCAGGTCAACCAACATCATCTATACACACAACAAGTGAAGGTAACCGAAGATGTGAGGCTAATCATCAAACGAGCAACAAGGGATAATTTGTCGGGGATAATCCGCACAAAGGGTGGTCCCACGAAGCACGGTCCCGCACAACATTGTCCCTCGTGACACAACCGGCTAAAATTAGCACAACCAACAAAGACCATACCACAACATGTACCACAACAACAACAACACTCAAGCCTTTATCTATGTGGATCCTTTATCGTCATTGTGCCCTATCTTTTGTCATAATCTCACTAATGCCTAAGTACATCATGTCTTTCCTTATAGTTTCATTCCATGTCTTTATTGGTCTACCCCTCCCTTGTTTAACATGCCTAGTGACCAGACTCTCAACGCCTAACAGGTGCCTCTAATGGTCTCCTTTGTGTGTGTCCAAACCATCTTAGACGAGCTTCTCGCATATTCTCTGCAATTAGTGCTACTCCTATATCCCTGAAACATTCATTCCTAATTTTATCCAATATGGTGTGACCACACATCCACCTAAGCATTCTCATCTCTGCAGCTCCCATTTTTTGCTCATGTACACAATTCACTGGCCAACACTCAGAACCATAGAGCATCGCGCGTCTAATTGCAGTACGGTAAAACTTGTCCTTCAGTTTTAATGGTACTTTACGATCACATAAGATCCCTGACGCGCCTCTCCAGTCTCTACTTCAACCAACCTGCTTGGATTCTATGTGTCACATCTTTATCAATACCCCTATTCTTTTGAACTATCGATCCAAGATATTTAAAACACTCACTACGAGAAATATCTTGATAACGAAGTCATCTGTCCCTCTTGTACAACTAAATTTAAGCTCCATTTACTCCGTCTTTGCTCTGTTCAAACTAAAACCCTTTTTTTCTAAAGTATCTCGACAAGATTCAAGCTTTGCGCTTACACACTCGCGCGGCTCATCAACCAAAACGATATCATCCGCAAGCAATAAACGCCAAGGTATTGCTTCTTGGATATGTCTGGTGAGCTCATCTAAGATAAGGGTAAAGAGATAAGGGCTTAAAGCTGAACCTTGATGTAAGCCAACAGTGATAGGGAATTAATGTGTTAATCCTCTAGATGTCCTCACCCTTGTCACTGAATTTGTATACATATCTTTGATTATGTCAATATATGATACATTTACACCTTTCTTTTCTAAGACTCTCCATAAGACCTCTCTTGGAACTCTATCATAAGCCTTCTCAAAATCAATAAACAACATATACCACAACCTGTACCATATCGGAGAAAGAATGGAGAGACGCAAAAACAGATGACAAAAGCCGGAAGGACCATGTGGGACTAAGGAAAAAGTCGAGAAATACCATCTGAGTCGCTTTTCTCAAACACTCCCTCTCAAGTGGAACACAAGTGCAAGACGGCATAATAACAACACTAAACAAACATTAACAAAAAAATGTTAAAGACACATAAAAACGAAGCTTCATCACCGGCGAGAGGAAAACACCCGAGAAGAGGTAATAGTGGCTAGAATCGACAGAAACTCCATGGGCAGTTGCTAGTCCACAGAAATAAGAGACAACAGTTGGAGTTGAATGGGATCGGAACATCCGGAAAGCCATTGTGAATGGAAGCCAAAGCCATCTCAAATCGAAAGAGAACATCGACTGGGAGAACATCTCTGATACCATGTTGGAATATAAGGTGTAATTTATTCATCCCTCAAAGGGGGTATATAAAGGATTACAAAGGGCATACCAAACATCAATAGATGATGCGGGACTAAAGTCACGACGCACACCTGAGATACTAATACATAACCTGAAGTACTAAATACACTTGATGCGCAAACTCCAACCGTAGGTTTTGCGCATATGAATTGGATCAAAATTATTTGCAAAGTTTAGGCTTAACACATTAGATATCACTAGAGATGAAAAATGAAAAATGAGAATTTATAAAAATCAACTTCAATTAGTTCAAACAAGGCTATTGATGATGATGATTGTGATGATTGAAAACAAACGGTGATCTACTGAGCTAACATTAAGTAAAATGATGGTTGAAAACAAACTGTGATCTCATGAGCTAATATTGAGTAAAGAACTGTTGACCAGATTTTTTAGCCATGATTTTAAATCGGATTTGGTAACAGGTAAGTCCATGGTCTGACCGCAAATCTGGCTCGATTTTCACAAACTTGATCTGAGCTTCTCATCTTGAATTAAATCCAAATTTAAATCATAGAGAATATTATTCATATCAGTAGAGAAAAGCGCACAAAGACTTGGAAAAATTGTAAACCCTTGCATATACTTCTTGTGTGTGTAAATACAAGCAAGAATACATATATATAGGGAGGGAAGAGAGATGAGAGTCCCAATTACAAAATGTGGCACTAATACAAGAAGAGGAAGAAGCTTAAAATGTGCCCTAATATGGTCCTTTACAAATTCTTTTCTAACACTCCCCCGCAAGTAGGAGTGTACAAATCGTAAACACCCAGCTTGAACAAGAAGTGATAAAAGAGCACTTGGCAAGGCCTTAGTGAGACGATCGACAACTTGGTCAGTAGCCGGAACATGTTTCAGTTACAGCTTCTTCATTTGAACTTTTTCCTGAATGAAGTGACAGTCAACTTCAATGTGTTTCATTCTTTCATGTAAGACAAGATTCTTGGCTATGTGAATCGCAGCTTGACTGTCATAAAGTAAGGTGGCTGGTGAGGAAAGTTTTACTCTCAAATCACTCAGGAGACTTTAGGGTCATGTGAGCTCAGATACAACAGACGTCATTGAACGGTACTCAACTTCGGCCGAAAATCGAGCAACTACAACTTGTTTCTTATTGCGCCAAGCAACAAGATGACCTCTGAAGTACAAAAAACACTGGTGGAACGTTGATCATCCAGGGAACCAGCATAATCAGCATCTGAATATGCAAGCAATGTTGGAGTAGAGGAGGAGGAAGTTTGTATATCAACCCTTGATCAGGAGCATTTTTCAGGTATCACAGAATGCGTTAGACAGTCTGTAGATGTGACACCCAAGAAGAATGCATAAACCGGCTGACAACCCCAACAACAAAGAATATGTCTGGTCTTGTGACAACCCCACCAACCGTCGATAGTATTTTGGGTTTGGAAGAAGAAGATCTGTATCAGAGGCATGAGCACACAGCTTGTGATTGGGATCCATAAGAGTGTTAATCGGCTTACATCCAGAATATCCGACATCCTAAAGAAGGTCGAGATATTACTTCCGTTGAGATAGAACAAATGCCATCAGAACGTCTAGCGATCTAAAAGCCAAGGAAGTATCGAAGGTTCCCTAGATCTTTCATTTGAAAAACAGAACTGAGGTGTTATTTGACCACTTGGATTTCTTCTGAATCATCTCATGTGATTAGGATGTCGTCGACATACACCAAAAGAAGAACGGTTCTTGTTGTGCTATGTCGAGTGAACAGAGAAGAATCCGCCGAGCTCTGAGTAAAGCCAACCTCCCGAACATCACTGCTAAACTTATTGAACCAAGCCCGAGAAGATTGTTTGAGACCATAAATCGACTTCTTAAGAAGACAAACTTGGGACTCCCCCGTGGTCTCAAACCCGGGAGGTTGTCGTGTGCAGATAGTTTCTTGGAGATCGCCGTTGAGAAAAACATTCTTGATATCAAGTTGATGTAAGGTTTAGTGACGATGCACAACTATAGAGAGGACACGAAATGTGTTGGTCTTGGCCACTGGAGAAAATGTTTCCTCATAATCGAGACTCTGTTGTTGAGTAAATCCACGCGCCACCAGACGGGCTTTAAGTCGATCAATCGTCTCATCAGGAGCATGTTTGATGAAAAAGACTCACTTACACAACAGTAGTCTTGTCGGGAGGAAGAGAGACTAGATCCCATGTCTGATTAGCCCAGAGGTCGGTCAATTCTTAGTCCACGACCGCCCGCTAGCCCAGATGTTGAAGAGCCTCTTGTACCGAGTTAGGTAGAGAAATAGAGGATAATGTGGTAGCAAAGGTTTGAAGCATCAGAGTCAAGCGATGTAAGGATACATAATTTTCAGAGGATGGGCTGTGGAGGTAGAAGCCGGGTTGACAGGGCGCAGAGTGCCAGAGATGGAAGCCGATTGCAGCGGGATGACAGAGCGGGGAGTTCGACGAGTATAGACATGAAGAGGGGGGTTGGTGGAGACCCGGAGCTGGTGAGGGGAGGAGAGGAGATGGTAGAGGAGACAAAGTTGGAGGAGGTGGAGGAGACGTAACTGGGATGACAGATCTTGGTAAGGGTGGTGGTGGTGGTGGAGAGGATGGTGAAGCGAAGAAAAACGGTTTATCTTCCAAAATGGTAACATCATCCGAAACAGTCACCTTGCGGGTAGTGGGAGAGTAGCAAACATACCATTTTTGAGTACGGGAATAACCAATGAATATATGTTTGGTCGCTTGAGGATCGAGCTTGTCGGTGGAAGTACCAAGTAAGTGAACATAGCATGTACAACCAAATATTTGAGGTGTTAGAGGAAATGGAGGTGTGGAGGGAAAGAGAAGGCTGAACGGGGTGGCGTTGTCGAGGAGGGAGGATGACAAGCGGTTAATGAGATAGCATGCCATCGAAACCGCAAAGTGTCAATATGAAGGTTGTCAGGATCGAGATCCTATATGAGATCGTTTTGAGGTGGGATCAGATCAAATATTAAGGTCGGATCGAGGATCGCTTTACAAAATCAGGATTGATTTACAAAATCTGGATCGTAGAATCGTAAGATCCTATGATCCGGATCGCGATCCAGACAACCTTACTCAATATGTGTTGTGAACATGCATTTGAATCATGAGAGAGCGAACAACATCAAGAAGATGTTTGTTGTTACGCTCAGCCGCACCGTTTTGTTGGGGAGTGTAAGCACATGACGTTTGATGAATAATTCTGAACCCAGAGGAGAGGTTATCGAACTCATGGCTAGTGTATTTGCGAGCATTATCTGTACTGATTGTTTTGATTTTGACAGAGAATTGAGTACAAGTTTCAAGAACAAAGCCCGAAATACACGAGAACGCTCGGAGCGATCACGAAGTAAATACAACCATGTCATGCGAGAATAATCATCAATAAAGGTGAGAAAATAACAATAACCAAAAATACTTGTTACTTTATACGGGCCTCAAACATCAGAATGTACTAACATAAAAGGAGCAGAGCTCCAGGTACAATGAGAAGAATAAGATGAACGATGTTGCTTCCCCAAAATACAAAAATCACAAGTAAAAGTAGGAAGATGAACATATGGAAGAGTCATCTTGTGAAAAGGGAGAGGAGCATGCCCAAGACGCCGATGTCATTCAATAGAGGAGACAGAAGAGAGAATGGTGTGGAATACATTGAGAAGGTAGAGTCTGTTGTGCAATCGTCCTTTACCAATGATACTCTGCGTCCGCCGGTCCTGGATCAGAAAGGAAGAAGAGGTGAATGTGACAGAGCAATCCAAATTAGCAGTGAGGCGACTAACTGAAAGTAGAGTCGGAGCGAAGAGAAATAGAGGGATCTAAAGGTATATTAGTAGAGTCGGAGACAGGAGCGGTGTTGTCATTAGCTACAGTGAAAAACATGGGATGCGGAGAATCTAAGTATTGCGGTGGCTTCAAGGAGGTGATATGATGAGTAACACCTGAATCCATTATCCAACACGGGCTTGTGGAGAGACAAGTGATACCTTCCTGAGAGACGGAAGCAACAAAGGCAGGTGAGTTGTGGAGCAACCCTTGAATTTGTTGGAGTTGGAGACGGACTTCATCGAGATCATCCCGAGTGGCAGAAGGACTAAGGGCGGCAACATAAGCATTTGGACGAGGAGGCAAACCATGTTTGTGGTAGCAGGTTACCTCAAGGTGTCCATCCTTTCCACAGAACGAGCATTTAGGTCTTGCCCAGCCATTTCGGCCCCTCCCCTGAGAGCCAGTACGTTCCCCACGAGTGGAGGGAGGGAGAGGGAGTAATGGCGTAGAAGATGGCTGGAGAAGAGCCGCTGACGGAGGGCCGATAGCATCAGGAGGCGGTGAAACCTTTAACAACATGAAGCACACATCAAAGAATGATGGAATAGTAGCAGAGGAGATGGTCTGAGCCCGAACACTATGAAAATGAGGCGGAACACGAGCCATCATTATGACAATACCAACAGCTTCCTTTTGAGTACGTTGGACAGTTAGATCCATAGTCGGGGGATGATGCTGAATCCAGGCCTCAACCAGCAACTTGGACCGAGCAACAAAAGATGTTAAGTCAGTAGCACTGCCTGAGTCAAGGGATCGGTGATGATGTCGTACAAATGTTGGAGACTATCCTTGCCAAAGTATAGAGAATGGAGTTCATCCCGCATTGTCTTAGCCGTCTCATGATACATGGTTAAGCGGTACGGTTCTCCATAAAGTGAGTTGAGAAGCCGAGTCTGAACACAACCATCGTCACGCAGCCAGTCATCAGTAGGTGCAGAAGGAGTATCCCTAGTGAGATGATGTATAAGTCCCTTGGACTGAAGTACCCAGCGGACAGAATGCACTCATCCAACAAAATTCTTCTTCCCAATAAGATTGTGATGATCCTTAACTCGTCACGCAATTCAGGAGCAGGGACCATGTCGGCTGAAGGAGAAGAATCAGTAGAGGAATTCATGACAGCACTGCCCGGTGGCTAGGAGAAAAACCACGGACAGAAGCAGCAGCATCAGTGAGACTGGAGGACTGACAATATACATGGAGCACATGTAACAACGGCTAGAGATAAAACACAGCAAGTGGAAGTCGAAATAGCTGCGGATTGATAAGACTAGAGCGGTTTGAAGCAGGCAAACCAGCAAGACCACAGCGGACAGAGCAACGAACAGAGAAGAGACTGCGACAAACTGAACGACTAATAGAGAGAAGGCCGCGGCGGGCTGAAGAGCAGCGAGCTGGGAAAACACCACAGCGAGCTGAGGAGCAGCGAGCTGAGAAACGACCGAGGCGGGCTGAGGAGCAGCGAGCTGAGAAAAAGACCGTGGCGGGCTGAGGAGAGACCGCTAAAGAAAAGACGAGTGCGGTAAAGAAGCAGAGACCGGCAAGCAAAACTGTTGCGGGGTTGGAAGGGCAAACCGCTGCAGCTAAAGAGACAAACCGTTGTGGCTAAAGGGACAAACCGTGGCAGGCTCGGAAGGGTAGACCGCTGCGGCGAAAGAGACAAACCATTGTGGTTAGAAGAGGCAAACTGTTGCGTCAAGAAAGCAGCGGACAAGATAAGACGAACCAAGCAGACAGTGGCGGACACAGACCAAGCCACACGGTGGGTCCCAGTAGCGAAGTCTATAAAAGCGAGGAGAAACAAGTCCAGAAGGAGCAACACAAAGTGAACCGTGCGGTCAGAAAAAAATCTATCCGCCGAAGGATGCGAATAGGAAGCCGCACAGAGGGTTGCGGGTAGAAAATTTCTATCCGCCGAGGAGTTGCGGTTAGCAAACTGCACAAAGGGTTGTTGTTAGAGAATCAGAGACCGTCCGGAGGGATCGATCACTCTGATACCATGTAGAGAAAAAATAACAAAGACTTGGAAAAATTGTAAACATTTGCATATACGTCTTGTGTGCGTAAATACAAGTATGAATACATATATAGAGAGAGAGAAGAGAGAGGAGAGTCTCAATTACAAGATGTGGGACTAATACAAGAGAGGAAGAAGCCTAAAATGGGCCTTTACAAATTCTTTTCTAACAATATCAAAACAAACTAAACATTCACCTAATCTACCTTTAATTAGCAATCTCAGTTCTTACAAAATAGCATGCTGAATCTGCACAAAATTTCATAATCAGCCTTTAATACAACCCTCTAATTAGAGACTAAATAGAGAGAACATTTTCAGAAAATCAGTAATAAATGCCACCTAGGTTGACAGTTGACTGCACTTTAACATTGCATGTATCAAACTAAACTTGCAATTGAATTATCAACCATGTTCATGCCTTAGCTGGCAAATAAAATTAAATAAAAAAACAATCTGCCATGTTCAAATAGGTCAAGAAGAGAATACATAATCAAAAAACCAAAAATCTCACAAACAACTTTGAAATTATGAACACTTAATAATGAAAAGTTAGTCAACTATAAAAGCACCTTCCCGAGACCAGCACCCACGATTGCACTTGTAGGCGTTAGCATTTCAGGCATGCCGGGACCACCCTTGGGTCCCTCTCCTCTTATAACAACAACTTTGCCCTGGTACACACAACAAGATCATCAAAGATATCAGAATGGTGCTAACAAAATAATGTAGTTTCTGAGGTGCTAGTCTACTGAGCAAATATAGAAACAAAGATGCAGATATATGTTCGGCTTTTTATATACATAAAAAACTGAGTTATTTTATGTGGAAGAGGCCGGGAAACAATAAAGCAAGAGAAATAAGGATAAAGAAAGATGTAAGAGAATTAAGAGGGGAGAGAGGTGGCAGGCAATAGCTCGCATCATCTATCAAAAATACCCAACCCAGCTCAAGAGTTCAATATATAAGAATATAAACCTAAGGGATTATTATATGATTTAAATAAATCTAAAAACCAAAAATACATAAAAAAAGTTAAAAAACACTAATATTGTTTAAGATCTATGGGAGCAAAAAGTAATAATAAGCACGGGTACGTCAAAGTCAAAGTAATAATAAAATGGTCGTCATAAATTCCCCGAGGCTACGAAGAACCCTTAGAGATTTATGCAAGAGATACTCAAAAGTAACCCGAGACAAATGTGGTACAACTCGTCCTGTGTTGCCCACGAGTCATCTGATGATGGATGACCAAGAAAACGAACAAAATAATTGATGCAAGAGTGGACATTAGATAATGCAAACCCTAGGTATATTGTCGGGGGAATTGAACTATATATAACATATGATGATGTATGCATGCAACAAGTGTATCCGACAGTAAATTACAAATAATAATTGACGCCTAAATGTCAAATCTCAAGCAAAAAACATATGCAGTTACAAACAGTTTCAAAGGCTAGCAAATTAAATTTTCAGCCACTTGGAGGGTCAAAAGCAAACACACGCAAGTGATAAAGGTCTTGCAAGTCACGATTAGTCACAAAGATGAACACACTAAAAAGATCAAGATCCATAAAAATATAATTGAAGAGATCACATTTCACGGGCGGGGTCGACCTTATCGGAACCCACCATAGACTACTTACATGAGAGGAGTTAGGATCGTCAAATGGATGATCCGAGTCCGTAGTCGCATTCGGATCGATCACGACATATTTTTATGCATTTTATATTTTTATTTCATGTAAAATTAGTGGAGTTGTCATAAGATTTTGTCCATAGTGGGTTCTAAGTCTATAAATAGAGGTCTAGGGATGATTTTCAAACATCACATAATTTGAACAGATTTTTCGGGCTCTTGTGGTATCCGACTTCACTAACTACCACAATTTTCATCACAATTGTTCAGCAGTTATGGCTTTTATACATATAAATACATGTATAAGTGTAGGGGGAAGGGATCAGACAATTATGGGTTGAACAAATCTCAAAAAACATTACATAATTCCAAAAAACTTTCCATATTTCCAAAAAAACAACTAGCAAACCATATGTCTCCTGAAGAAATGTAAACAAACAATTATGAAAAAATTTGCTATATGAGATGCATCAACAACCATAGAAAAAAGAATTGAAATGTGCCAATTTGGAAGTGAGACTTTGTTGGAAGAAAAAAAATGAAAATAGAAGTTGTGTTTTATTCACTCTCATAGGGGCTTTATATAGGAAATACATAGACACATTAACTCACATACACGATGTGGGACTAAACAAAAACACTCTTAAAGGACTCTAATAATATGATAATACTCGTAACTCCAACACTTCCCCTCAAGATAAAGGGGGAACCTTTAGCTTGGATATCAAAAAAACGGCAATGGAAGCAGGCGGTGTGGAACAAAACAACAGGCGAGCCGCCGGGGAAAAAACCAAACCGGGGGAATCAAATCGGGGACATAGCCACACACGACGTAGATCCACACATGATGCAGGTCTCACACACGACGTGTACTCGCTGGAAGGAAATCAACAGACAGGTGACCGGAGATACTCCCATACGAAACAACCCGCCAGATAGGAAGGTCAAACAACATCACATACACACATGTGAAAGGGAACAAACGATGTGGAGCCCATCATCAAACGGATGATCGAGGATAATCCGTCAAGGATAATCTGTCGGGGATAATCCGCACAAAGGGCGGTCTCACACGACACAGTCCCGCACGACACGGTCTCACGCGACACAACCCGTTGAGATTAGAACACTATCATCAATCGTGTCCCAACACACGGTCAATCGAAAGAAATATGGGGAGACACATAACAACATATAACATAAAGCCTGGAGCTTGTGTGGGACTACGGCGAACAACGGGAAAGATCATCTGAGTCGCCCTCAACCCAAAACACTCCCCCTTGCGTGAAAAACACGTGCATAAAAGCATAGAACACAATAAAAAAATACAATACAAATAAAAGAACTACTAACAAAAAAGAATGGAGAAGGGCTACCGGTGAGAACACGACCAAAGATGCAGCAAACATGGCACGGGCACAAACCAGCGGCGAGCAGAAGGTTCAAGCAACGACGAGCAGAAGAGGGAGCCCGACACAAAGATAAGCATCGTCCACAAGAATAGCAACACCGGAATGGGATAGGAAGCAGGACTGGATCGAAGGAGAGGAATAGGCGCAACAGTCGCTTCCCTTGAAAACGGGATCGAGGAAGGAGATGGGCGGTTCCGTCGATGAGAACGAAAGAAGCGAGATCTGCGGGAACTAGCGTTGGGAGAAGCAAGCAACGAGAGCAGCGATGGGAGCAGCGAGATCTGCGGGATCCGGAGTAGGGAGAAGTAGCAACGGGAGTAGCGAGATCGACGAGATCCAGCGTTGGAAGAAGTAGCGGTGGGATAGCGAGATCTGCGGGATCTGGCGTCGGGAGAAGTAGCAACGGGTCCTCGACGAGGGGAGGACAACCGCTCCCATAGATGGAATCAAATGACGATTCCGTCAATGGGAGAGTGAACAGAGGAGCTCGACGGGAGCGCTAGCAGGCGCGGTCGATGGGAACAGACAGGCGACGAGAGCATTCTTCGTGATCCTACCCTACTTTTAAATCCGACCTTACGATCAGAATCTAACTCAATCCTGCCCCTCCATTTACATACAATTCAGGCTTGCAACTTAAATCCCCCCCTGCCATTCTCTGTCGAAATCAAAGCCCGCTCCACTTCTTGCTTCCGTTCCCTTCAATTTCACGTGTTGATTTAGTCTTCTTGCCTTATACTTGTATATCACTCCTTTCAGAGAGCTGATGGTACAACTTTGGAAAGTGGAAATGTTGCACCGTCAATTTTGTTAGATCATGTTTTTTAATGATTTGTTAATGCAGGTTGTGCGGCCGTAGTCCAGGCATTAAAGTTGTTATTGCTTACCACTAAAGAGAATGAGTAGTTTTTTGGTGTATTTCATGTTGATGTATCATGTTGCATCAATTGAGATGACTCATGTAATAGTGTTGTTCATGTAATCTATTGGAAAGCCCATGTAAAAGGCCCATTTAATGGCCCTCTTTCTTTGTTTTCTTTCTCCTCCTTCTTTAGTACCACATCATGTATAGGATTTATTCTTCTCTCCTCTCTCCTATATATTTGTATTCTCTCCGTACAATTAGATACTTGGTTAATACATACAAGCTTTTGGCTCTCTCAACATGGTATCAGAGCGAGGTTCTGTCTAGCTGCGGCCTTCCCTGCGGACTGCCTTTTTCTGTCCGCTCCGCTCTCCTGCGGACTGGCTCTGTCCGCTCCGGTCTCCTGCAGACTGCCCCTTTGCATCCGTTTCTCTGCGGACTGTTTTTTTGTCCGCCTTCCCTGCGGACTGCCTTTTTCTGTCCGCTCAGGTTTCCTGCGGACTGCCCCTCTGCATCCGCCTCTCTTCTCTTTCTTCGTGGTTCCACCCTCCTCAGGCTTCTTATAGCCATCTTCTGCCCTGACTCGTGGGGCCCACCTCTTCTATCCGCTACGGGCGTTCCTTCCTGTCCGATGCACGCTCTGCTTCTGTCCGCTCGAGCCTCTTTGCTCGCGGACTGCTCCTCTCTACTCTATCCACTGCGGACGTTCCTTCCTGTCCGCTGCACGCTCTGCGTCTGTCCGCTCGAGCCTCTGCTCGCGGACTGCTCCTCTCTACTTCCCCGCAGTCTCTTACGGACTGCTCCTGCGGACTGCTCCTGCGGACTGCTCCTGCGGACGGCTCCCTATCCGCAGTCTCTTGCGGCCTGCTCCTGTCCGCTGCGGGCTCTCCTCTTGTCCGTTGCGCGCTCCTCTTCTCTCTTGCTGCATGGCTTCTTCATCCTCGCGGTCTCTTCTTCAGTCCGCCACGGGTTTTGCCGCGGCCTGCCTCAGTCCGCCGCGATCTTCTCCAAACCGCTGCGACTTCTGCCGCGGTCTGCTCCTGACCGCCGCGACCTCTTCCAGTTCGTCGCGGTCTCCTCCAGTTCACCGCGGCCTCCTCTAGCCCGCTGCTTGCCGCGCGGTTTGCACTCGCCGCGCCCTGCTGTCTGTTGTGCCTCAGTCCGCTGGCTCTGCCCGCCTCTTCTCCTCCAAGTCGCCATGTCCTCCAGCGACTCCACTACCGCTCACCCCCCGGCCGACCACATGGCTCCTCCTCTCGAACTCCGCGATGAGCTTCGAATTACTACTATTTCCCTCTCTGGCAAGTCCAACTTCATCCCCTGGGTACACTCCGTCCGCCGGGTCTTACAAGCCAAGGGTCTTGCGCGTCACCTTACCCAGGGCTCACCGACTCCTCCTACGGATGATTGGCTCTGCAATGACGGTCGCGTCCAGACCTGGATCCTGAACTCGGTGGAGGGTGAGCCGTACCAGATGATCATGTATCATGAGACCGCCAAAGCCATGTGGGATGAACTTCATTCGTTGTACTCGGGCAAGGACAGCCTTCAGCACCTGTTTGACATCATCACTGATCTTCAAGCTTTGGATGCTGGCAAAGCTCTGGACATGACCTCCTTCGTGGCCCGGGCTAAAACTCTAACGGAGGCCTGGATTCAGCACCAGCCCGCGACTACTGATCTCGCTGCTCAACGCGCCCAGCAGGAGGCTGTTTGTATTGCTATGATTATGGCTCGCGTCCCGCCACACCTTCACAGTATCCGTGCTCAGGTTCTGGCTTCACCCACTACCCCTTCCTTCTCTGATGTCTGCTCGATGTTACTTCGCGTGCCACCTCCACCGGAGGCACCTGCACCACCCTCGTCGGCCCTTCTTCAGCAGGCCCTTCCTCCTTTACTTCCCCCACCCTCTTTTACTCGGGGTGGACGTACGGGCTCCCGTGGGCGGGGCCGTGGTGGCCGCGGACGGCCCAAGTGCACCTACTGCGGCCGGGATGGCCATACTGAAGCGGTCTGTCACAAGAAACATGGCTACCCTCCTCGCCCGCCTACTGCTGTTGTTACCGATAGCTCTTCTCCGACTGGTACGGATCTTGAGGCTCTTCGCCTTCAGCTGCAACAACTCCAGGGGCTCCTCAACCCTCCATCTGCTTTCATTGCCTTCACCTCCCATGCAGGTATTGTCTCCACCTCCACTGCAGGTACTGCCTGTCTTTCCTCCGGCCCTCGCTGGATCCTGGACTCGGGAGCCACCCACCACATCACTTCCATGCAACCGCCCCGGTTCTCTGATGCTCCTCATCCCCCGTTTATTACTGGGGCCAATGGTGCGCTTGTTCCGGTCTCCGGATGTGCTGATCTCTTCCTCCATCCCTCTCTCTCTCTTCGTTCTGTTCTTTATGTGTCGGCCTCCCCATTTAATTTACTCTCTGTTGGTCGTCTTACTACTGATATGAATTGTTATATCACCTTCAACTCTTCTGGTTTTTTGATACAGGATCGGCAGACGCAGATTATCATTGGTAGGGGTCGACTGCAGAACGGGCTCTACCTCCTCGATGTCTCTCCCACATCACTTTCCTCTGTTTCCTCTACTGATTGGCATTGTCGGCTTGGGCATGCCCCTCTACCTATCCTCCAGAAGGCGCTTCCTGACATTTCTCTTCCTATTTTTAAATGTGATTCTTGTATTCTTGGCAAACAGCCTCGTGCTTCTTATCCTGCACATTGTACTCGGAGCTCTGCTCCTTTTGATCTAATACATTCTGATATTTGGGGACCGTACAAAGTTTCTAGCATCTCTGGTTATCGTTATTTTATAACATTTATTGACGATTACTCTCGCACCACCTAATTGTATCTACTACATGATCGCTCTGAGCTTCCTCGTGTTTTTCAGGCTTTTGTGTTAGAAACCCGTACGCAATTCTCTACCATCATTAAAACTTTCCGCTCTGATAATGCTCGGGAATACACTAGCAATGAGTTTGCCACTCTCTGCGCCAGCTTCGGTATTGTTTATCAGACCTCTTGTCCCTACACCCCGCAGCAAAACGGGGTCGTCGAACGCAAGAACCGTCACTTGCTTGATGTTGCTCGCTCCCTCATGCTCCACATGCACGTTCCAAAAGTATTCTGGAACTTTGCGGTTTCCACCGCGTGTTTTCTTATCAACCGTCTCCCATCACCGGTTCTCCAGAACGCTACCCCCTTCAGCCTTCTTTTTCCCTCCGCACCCGCCTTCCCTCTCACACCCCGGGTTTTTGGCTGTACTTGCTTTGTCCATACCCTGGGCCCCACTCTTGACAAACTGGATCCCCGTGCGGCCAAACATATTTTCGTCGGCTACTCCCGCACCCAAAAGGGTTATGTTTGCTACTCTCCGGTCACCCGGAAGGTCTCTGTCTCTACTGATGTTACTTTCCGGGAGGATCAACCCTTTTTCCCTCCTCCTTTGCCACCTCTTCTACCACCACCTTCTCCACCACCCTCCATCCCACGGCCGGTGATCCCCGTCCACTCCCCTCCAACCATCCCTCCGCCTCCTCCCACCCTTGACCCTCCTCGACCACCCGTTATTCAGGTCTATACTCGTCGCCCTCTTCCTCCCGTTGCTCCTATGCAGTCGGCTTCGACCTCGGCTTCTCTGTGTTCTGTTGCTCCGGTACCGGCCTCTACAGCTCATCCGATGGCGAACTATGTTTCTCTCCATCGCCTCTCTCCACCTCTTCAGACCTTGGCTACTTCCCTATCCTCGGTCTCTATTCCTACTTCTGTACAGGACGCTCTTCAACATCCTGGGTGGCGTGCTGTCATGGAAGAATAGATGGCTGCTCTGTGGGCGAACTAGACTTGGACCTTGGTGCCCCTTCCTCCCGGCCAGAAACCTGTTGGGTGTAAATGGGTCTTCGTCATCAAACATGCCCTGATGGGACCATTGATCGACTCAAAGCTCGTTGGTTGCTCGTGGCTTCACCCAGCAGCAGGGGCTCGACTACGACGAGACTTTCCCTCGGTCGCTAAGCTCAACACGGTCCGAATTCTCATTTCTGTTGCTGTCCATCGTCAATGGCCCTTATTTCAACTCGACGTCAAGAACGCTTTCCTGAATGGCGACCTTCAGGAAACTGTTTACATGCAACAACCTCCCGGGTTTGATACCACGGGGGAGTCACAGGTTTGTCACCTTCTCAAATCCCTATATGGCCTCAAACAATCCCCTCGGGCATGGTTCGACAAGTTCAGCAAAGCTCTCCGGGCAATTGGCTTCACTCGAAGCTCAGCTGACTTCTCATTGTTTACTCGTCACCGGGCAACGGGTACGGTTATCCTATTGGTATATGTCGACGACATCATTATTACTGGAAATGACTTGGACAGCATACAGGTCGTTAAGCTACATCTGAGCTCCGTCTTCCAAACTAAAGATCTGGGGCATCTTCGGTACTTCCTTGGTCTGGAAGTGGCCAGACGGTCAGATGGCCTGTTTCTCTCTCAGCGAAAATACTGTCTGGATCTTCTTCATGATGCGGGCTACTCTGGCTGCAAACCTATTAACACTCTCATGGATGCAAATCACAAACTATGTGCTCAGGGCTCCGATTCTGATTCTCTTCTACAAAATCCAGAATATTACCGTCGTCTAGTTGGGAAACTTATCTACCTAACAGTTACAAGACCTGATATATCCTTCGTTGTGGGACTCGTTAATCGCTATATGCACTCTCCTCGAAGCTCTCATCTCCAGGCTGTGGAAAGCATTCTCAGATATCTTAAGACAGCTCATGGCCAAGGACTTGTATACAAAATCTCATCTTCCATTCCTACACTAGGGGCATACTCTGATGCCGACTACGCTGGCTCCCTCGACGATCGACGATCTACTAGCGGGTTTTGCACCTATTTTGGAGGACATCTGATTACTTGGCGAAGCAAGAAACAAGCAGTGGTTGCTCGATCCTCAGCAGAAGCAGAATATCGGGCAATGACTGTCGTGGTCTCTGAACTCACATGGATTGAGAGTCTCCTTACCGACCTTGGAGTTAAACTATCTTCACCAGCTCTCCTCCTATGTGACAGTCAAGCTGCCATACATATTGCCAAGAACCCAGTCTTTCACGAAAGAACGAAGCATATTGAGGTAGATTGTCATTTCATCCGAGAGAAAGTCCACATGAAGAAGATCGAGCTCAAGCATGTTCCGGGTACTGAATAGGTTGCTGACATCCTCACCAAAGCTCTACCTAGTACCCTCTTCTATCAGTGCCTATCCAGCTTGGCGCATACGACTTGTACGCTCCACTTGCGGGGGAGTATTGGAAAGCCCATGTAAAAGGCCCATTTAATGGCCCTCTTTCTTTGTTTTCTTTCTCCTCCTTCTTTAGTCCCACATCATGTATATGATTTATTCTTCTCTCCTCTCTCCTATATATTTGTATTCTCTCCATACAATTAGATACTTGGTTAATACATACAAGCTTTTGGCTCTATCAACATAATTGAACATTAATGATAGACAATTGTGTAGTATATGGATGGCTCTGTGGTCATTTAGAACTGTGAAGCTTTATTATTTCCGCTGGATGATCTCTGGTTGTTGTGATTTTATGCTATGTTTTCTTGCACCATATTCTAATATCCTTCCAATGAGGTTTTATTTTGTGGGGAGTGCTGGACCCATGGTATATAACTTATTTGGCTTTGGGTGTTATACTGTTACAAAAGTGCCCTTTTTGAAAACCAATCATTGCCCTGTATAGAACTGTGATCATTGCTGGTGCTGGGTAAAAACTCATTAATGTTTTGGTGTGGAGTATTTGGTATTGGTAAAGGAGTACATAAACGGCAATTTTGTTTAACAGACTCACCAAACTAGCATGTTTGGAATTGAATCCTTACTCTAACAACATTCAAAGAAAATAGAGGACAATAAAATATTTACTTTACTACATAGTTTTTTCATAACCTATGTGATCATATAGTCCTGCATGTTAGCTCCCAAGCAAGAAAATAACATGTATGAGCAATGCACAATTTAGATCTCTTGGAAGGAATCCATCAAGCATCTTATAATAAGAAAAAAATCATTTTCCTTTGAATTATGTTAAAAATAGATGAAATTCAGAGAATAATAGATGCATAGCTTTTATCCTCTCAAATTCTAAGACTTTGCAAAGCACAGCCTATGGGCATTTTGGTTTGATAGGGTAGAGTAATAGCACAGAAAGTAGAGAAAGAAAAAGAAGAGAGCAGAAAAATTCGAGGAGAGAAGGCAGTTGCCAATAGCTCACATCATCATTCAAAAAATACATAAGCCTTAAGGTTCTATTAATAAGAATAAAAATCATACGAAATTATCAAAAAATTTACATGTTCAAAAATATAAAAAAACACAGGAAATACTAGTATTGTTAAAGAGATATAAATCATAATACTGTCAAGTATGTCATCGCCGCTGTAAATATGTCTAGCTTGGATTGTCTTCATAACTGCATTTCTTTGCTACGATTAATCTGTCAATGTCACCTATTTTTTAGCACTTTATTAATAAGGACTTCATTACCAAGTTTAGCAGTTTATTAATTTTTCTTGTCAGTTATTTGTTTCTTCGTTTGTTAACAAACAGTTTGTTACTGTTAGCAAATTGTGTAAGCAATTGGTTAGTAGTTTGGTATTTCTGTTTAAAAAATTAGTTTTTTTATTATCTATAAAGGCAGAAAATGCGGGTCAATTCAAAACGTTTAGGTATAAATACAGCACTTATTATGCATGAAATATATCTACGCCAAACATTCCAAGATTTGATTAGTCATCAAGGCAACAAACATAACAAGAAACATATCAACCAGCAAGGTAAACTAGATTCTCCCAAAGTACAAAATGATGCTTATATAAGTAATAAGTGCAAACACAAAGTAATGCAAGAGAGAAAGAAATAAGAGGAGAGATTATGTCAACAAATCACCAGTGCATTCAGGCTCCAATTAGCTCCATGTATTTGATGTGTCCTGCGACCTCCACCGCAACTCATATCCCATGTGGGGCGAGCGTGTCGTCACTGCTTGAAGCATGAATGCTTTTTGCTGCAACGAACACTCTCTCGAGTTAGGACGGTGGCGGCAGGAGCGATAGGCTGCCTATAGTAAAATAGGATCCTAAAGGAGCCTTCTATGTGCAAAAAAGTTCTGAAGCAGTCAAAATTTTAATTTATATTAAAAAATTGTTCAGCAACAAGAAGACTGATCAGAGAGTGCAGTAGGATTTTCCAAGTTGCAATAGATGCATAAATTTTAGATTCTACACTCAGAATATGAGGTTTATCAAAGCTGAAATAGATCCATAAAGATTCTAGACTCTTCCATGTTGCACATTTAAAAAATACACCTTAAAGTTTGTAGGATTTTCTGAAATAGCTGTCATCATAGATTCCTCGCCTTCAAAAACAAGGGCAGGACCTGTTAAGAAACTTTAACCATTATGGCTAACCACAATAACAACTCCAAAATGATAAGGCAAAATACACGGGAGAGCAGCACCAGAGAAATACAATCCTTCTTTGCCAGTAATTTTGGCAACAGAACCTTCCGGAGCAAGATTTCCATAAAGTATTTGAATATGCCCGGTTGCTTTGATGGGGTTCCCAACGGGTCTTATTATTTGCTGAAAGGCAAAGACATAAAATATTCAACTTAAAGAGACCATACTCTAATTTGATGGATTGCTAGGTCAAAAATACAAGACAATAACATACATACCTGTCCTTCAGCTAAAGGAGGAACGAGTTTCATGTTTTCTTCAAGGGTCTTCCCAGTAACTGGCATATTAGCATTTCAGAAGAATGTATGGTTAAACCATTATAAAACTGCTGCGATTGTGACATCCCACACTCAGAGCCACCTCCCCGAGCGCGCTTTATTTTTTAGTATTGCACTTTGTATTTATCTCTTTGCATGTAACCTTAGTGGCAGTTTCATAATATTATATGTCCACTCTTGCCTATATAATAAAGTGGAGGAGAGCCTTTGGATTCTATCGTATTAAGAGATCACTCTCTTGAAGAGGAATTTGTTGGTGAAACAAACCCAAAAAAAGAGTGAGTATACCTCGCGATTGTATCACTCACTTTTTTTATGTTTTAGTGCAATTAATCAGACCTCATTTCTATCAAAGACTGTAACTGAAAGATAAGATATCACATACCAGTCATACAGTCCCCTTCCAGAAAACCTTCTTCAAGGAGGTAACGAATTACTGCAGGTGTTCCTCCAATCTGTAGGAATGATCTTAGTTATAAATTTGATGAAAAAAATCAACCAATGACAGAAAATTCAAACATAAAAGGAAAAAAGACCTGGATCTAGAAAAAGAAAGAGAAGCATTTCAGCAAACCTTGTGCAAATCTTCCATTACATATTTACCACTAGGCTTAAGATCAGCCAAGAAAGGAACCTTATCACTGATTTTCTGGAAATCATCAAGAGTCAAATGCAAGCCTACAGACCTACAAAAAGAAAACCACGATCGAAATGGAGAGAGGATCTTCATCTGAGCATTTTGATTTTTAATCTCCCAGATCTAACAAAACACGAGTTTTTTTAATACATATGGCTAGCATGGTTTTAAAACAAATATACATATATATTGATAGATATTAGAGACAATGGTACTTAATTGTCACTCCAGTCACGGTAGGATAATGTCGTATCACACACTGCACATGGAGACCTCATCCACGATTACTGGTATTTTCAAAGCAAAAAAACACTTACCTAGCAATAGCTATCAGATGCAGGACAGCATTAGTAGATCCACCAAGAGCCATAACCACCACCATTGCATTACGTAGTGCCTTCTCTGTTATGATGTCTTGAGGCTTCAAGTCCATCTTTAACAAATCCAACATATACTTTCCAGCTAAACGGCATTCATCTAACTTCAATGGGTCTTCAGCAGGTGTCGAGGAGCTTTAATATTATGAACGAAGAGAAAATTTTATTTATTTGTACATACTAAGAAGGAAATATGAAACTAGTTGATGAGAAAAGATACCGAAATAATAACGGCAGGCAACTACCTATATGGTAGTGTCATGCCCATTGTTTCAATGGCAGATGCCATGGTATTAGCCGTATACATGCCACCACAGGCTCCTGCTCCAGGGCATGAATTTTGCAAAACAGTCCTCCTGTAGTCATCAGTGATCGATCCACTCACATATTCTCCATAGCACTAGAACAATCTCAACAAAAAAAGAGAAGAAATTGTCACATAGCAACAAAGATTATCATGCAATTTTTTAGCCATTATCATGCAAGATATGGCGTACATTTAGATCCCACCAAATGTGACTTAAATGTCTTGTTTAAAGATTTCAGTCAATCAAACAGGTACCATCTACCAATAAAATGACATTGCAAGGCAAAATTCAGTGAATTAAACAGTTTCAAAGGTAAGATATGCTTAAGTATCGGGTATGCTGATAAGTTACTAAAATAAACATAATGGAACCATAATGACTGAGCTATCAACATAAACAAAGTCATGCAGCTAATTGCAAAGGGCAGCCCGGTGCACAAAGCATCCCCGCGTAGCAATGGTCCGGGGAAGGGTCCCACCACAAGAGTGAAATGTAGGCCAATCTTACCCTGCATTTTTCCAAGAGGCTGCTTCCAGGACTCGAAACCGTGACCTCACGGTCACACGGTGACACCTTAACCGGTGCACCAAGGCTCCTCTTCATGCAGTTAATTGCAAATATGAGAAAAATAATGATTAATAAGGTGAACATATACATTAACTATTAGGAATGCGAGGGTATAAATGTATTTATGACTAGGATATATTTGTAATTATGTGTTTTTGAACCTCCTTTATAAGGTTCATTTGTAACTTAATATTATCAATAAGAATTTTCTCTTCAACATGGTATCAGAGCTAGTCGTGCTCGACTCGTCCGACTATACTCGCTCTCTCACCCCTCTTGTTATGTGTTACGGGTTAACCTGTGCGACATTGATATCTCGTCAGAGGTGGTGGTTGTGGTGGAGGAGAGATAAGGGGGCCGGACTTAATTTGCAGAGAATGCGAGGAGAAGGAAGGAGGGGGAGTGGTGCTCAACCCTAACCCAAACCCTAGAAGGGGGAGAGGAAAAGAATTAAGAGAAAGGAAGAGACTTTCATAATTTCTTTCGTAATGACCTCATGACCTAAGGGGGTCAACGTATAAATAACTATAACATAAAGATAAATGCTCAAAACAACAGTAAGGACTCGTACATAAACTCGATTAATAAAAAGACATCTAACATAAACACATGATGGCAGTAATTAACGGCATAGATAACTATTCGTGCGGGACCATAAAATCTCACTCGTCCTTCAAATTGAGATCACCGTCAAGCTCGAACGAGGATCGAATGATTTGATCATATGGCTACTTAAATTTCCACCAAAATAACTTCTTGTAGTGTGTCGCTGTAGTGGAGGTTGCATTGAGCAACAAGCCTTTATCGTGATCACATATGTCACGAAGGATGGTGATGTGGTCGGGGGCATAGCTTGTGTGGCGTTATGATAGAAGAAAAGACCACAATGTGATCTTGAAGTGGTGGTGGGGTTTGTACGAGGCCGACTGAGAAGGGTTGTTGTGAGGCCGCTTAGAGAAGAGGTGTATGACCATCTAGAGGAGAGGCACTGAGAGTCTTGGATGGAGGAAAATTGTAGAGGTCGGCGGCGGCACAAATTGTTGTGACACAACCGTTGGGCTTAGAAGCGAAGGCGTCCATTGTGTGGACTACTAGGAGGGTACATCCGAAGGCGATGGTGGGTCGACGAGAACTGCGGAAATTTGTGGGGCTTCTTTGGATTATGGATGGATCGTTGGATGCTTTGGCGGAATCATATCCCAAATTGCCTGATCATTGGGAGCCTGTCAATGTTAGCAGTGAGTTGCGAAATCGCAACTTAGTACGAGGTTGACGTCTTTAATAACTTTTGGAACATAGAATAAAGGATAATTTGCTTCTCGCAGCTCAACTCCGCGCTAAAATAATTAATTAATCAATCCAATGGATAAATAAATAATTAATTAATTAATTAATCAATGCTTTAATTAATTAATCAAAATATGTGAGACAATTAATTGATGTCGGTATATTAAAAACTAGTTGTGTGGCTGGAATGGACGTGAGGGTGTTCGGCTGAGGTCGAAAAGGGATATCGTGTTGTGGAAGGAAACATGATGTTCTAGGCTTGATAGTTGATTTGAAGGCAGGAATGGTACAATACACAATGGAGGAGAGCGTGGAGAATTTGAAAAGAAGAAATGGATCGTTGTTTGTTGGCATGGTGCTCAAAACAAGAAGGCGTGTGAGGATATGTGCATGTGTGCAACTGAAATAGAGAATGTTGTAGTGGCGTCGTTGGGAAGTAGTCGTCGGAAGGGAAATTCGAAGGGCAGAATCATTGTGCGGAAGAGTGGTTGGCACGGGATCTCGACAAGTGGTGCCGAGCTCAGCAAGTGGTCTTACCAACTGGCTTGAGTCAACAGTCTGCTAGAGGGCTTGACACAACGCCTCAAGGAGATCTTGTGTCGAGCTAAGCATATGGTAGATCCAGTGGTGTCTTTCTCAGGGAGAAGATGAGTTGGGCGGTCTTTGTTTAAAGCATTGGGTTCATAGGTCTTTGTCTTACGCACAGCTACCAGAAGACAGTTGGCCTAGGTTGAATAGGCTAGAGATAGAATGAATGGTGCCAGCGGAGTCTCAGGTGGAAGATGAAGAAGATGTGGTCCTTTGCGGAAGGGAGGAGGAACAAATGGCTCTGAACCAAATTATTAGAGGGCAACCTATAGGGCGATGATATCTCATCGGAGGTGGTGGCAGAAGCGGAGATACAAGGGAACAGTGCTCAATCTACGGAGGATGCGAGAAGGAACGAGAGGTAAAAGTGCTCAATCCTAACCCTAACCCTAGAAGGGGGAGAGGAAAAGAGCTAAGAGAGAGGAAGAGACTTTCATAATTTCTTTTAATAATGCTTGCATGACCTAAGGAGGTCTACATATATCATTACATGTGGCATGAGTGTAAATAACCTCAACATAAAGAGAAATGCTCAAAATAATAGAAGATACTAATAACTCGTACATAGACTTGATTAATAAAAATATGATTATATAAGCACATGACATGTTAATTAACGACATAGATAATTGATCGCGTGACCTCATAACATTACGATACCATCGTCGATTTTTTGATTCATTAATAGATTATGTCGATCGATTCCTTTTCCTCCTTTGTTCAGTCATCAACTCATTTTCTTGACTACGCTCGCTTTCTGTTTATGTTATTAAAGGCGCAAGGCGCAAAGGAGTCATGGAGCCTAGGTGCAAGGCGTAGGCGGGCGCGTCTGAGGCACGTGAGGCGCAAAAATGAAAAATAAAATCAAATAAGTGAATCAGCGCCCAATTCGCAAGATTTCAGCGAATTGGGCGCCTAGATGCGCCTCGGGTACGCATAGGCATGCCTCAAGTGCGCCCGAGGCACCTCACCTGCCTCTGCCTGGCAGGGGCGCGGGGATGTGCACCTGGAACGCCTGGAGCCCATTCTATCAACTTTTCTTTGCTACTTGTTTTGTTGTTACCCATTCTATCAACTTTTCTTTGCTATCAACGACACTCAATCTACTTCAGATCAACTCCTGCTCGCCTCCTAGGTCTTCCCTACAACTGATTCAGTGGACACAACACTTGATTATCTCCATACAACCTTGATTGACTCCACACAATACTCAATTGACTCCAAATAGCTTCGCTCGGCTGCGAACACTCTCGATCGAATCCAGACAGTCCTCAATCGATTCTAGATCGCCTTTTGTGTCCTCCCAATACCTAATTCTCCCATCACAACACTCATATCGACTTATTTCAACGATTGTTCCCCGCTTGGACTGATTCAAGCTCGATCCCCTATTCTTTTTTCTTTTAGCTTGCTGCAAGTTACTTTTTTCTTCCAGTTTCTAAGAAATGTTCAATACAGTTGTTTCTAAAGCTACATGTCAGTCAACGGTCTCTTCTCGTGGTGGATGTGAGAACTACCCTACTATAATTATCTCCATTTTTTGATGATGCGTCTTTCTTGGTTTCAGGCTCTTGTCTATGCACTTAAGAAATGTCGTTTCTTTGGGTATATTAATGGTAGCAAACATGCTCATCTCACCATTGATCTGTCTTGTGAGAATTAGGAGTCCAAGAATTCTTTATTTGTCTCTTGTCTCCTTAATTTAATTAAGCCTTATATCTAATGTGCCTATGTGTTAATTGGTACAGCTTCTAACATTTGTACCCGAGTCAAGCTGAACTCTCGCTGTGGGTATGCAGCACAAATATTTTAAATGCGAGGCAAAGTCTATAAATTTACTCAGGCGGAGAAGACAACCTCTTTATATTACTCAGAGTTATGTCAGCTCATTCAAGAACATGTTTTTTGGATCTACCTTCTCACAAGTGCATTGATGATGTTGTTAAATGGAAAGAGGTGGATAGAGTGTAGTTCTTGCACAGTTTGACTCACGACTTTGACCAGATTGGCGCGCATATTTTGGATCGTGAACACATACTGTCTTTGCATAAAACCTTTGGAATAATTCAACAAAAAATTGATCACAAGGACTCCATGTCCATTTTTATTGCCAAGGAATGGGTGACAATAAATGTCGGTCGCTCTTTGACTTTATTGACTCGCGGACATGATTCTTTCGTTCGATCTGTGATTAGTGCCACAAGTCGTAACACATTACAGAGACTTGTAATAAGATGCCTGGACAACCACCGGGATGAAGTGGATCTAGTTCACTAGGTGGTGGATTGGGGGTGAGAGGGTGCCCATGAATTTTGAGAACACGTGTTGTTAATCTTTCAAGTGTTCCTCATTATCTTGATAGACTCAACTCCAAAGAAGATCAGAAGTTACAATGTTTTATTTATGGTTTATCGACTAAGTTTGCTTCCTCTGCTCCTATAGGGCCAAGTACCATACGACATTCAAGTGTTTTCTCTGCCTCTAGCTCTACTTGGTGAGTTATTGACTTTGGGGTCACATATCATGACTAGTTCACCCATATGTTTTATTTCTTATATAACTTTGTCTGGTAGGGTTAAATATGTCTTGTTGATGGCTCCCTCTATTTTATTTATGGAAAGGCACCATTCCATATTATCCTTCACTTATCTTATCCTATGTTCTTCATGTTCCTACTTTTCCAAAAAAATATTATATATTAGCCCGTTAAGAAAAACTATGAATTGTTCTTCTATCTTTTACCTCTCTTATGTTTTGTTCTAGGATATAATTAGGAACCAAACTATTGGACCGAGTAGCTTGCAATATGACCACTATTGGCTGGATAGACACGTGCAGTCTTTAACTCAGGCTCACTCCACCACCTTTTCCTTTTCTATTTATTATAGACATATTGGACATATGTCTTCCTCTATTTTGAGATGAATGTTTTCTTTAAGTTTCCCTAAAATTGTTCAAGTTTTAAATTTGATTTTCACGTGTCACTTGGATATATTTAATGCATAATAAAAATAAATTAATTACCCAATTTAAGAATTTTCACAAACTCATATCTAACCACTGCAATGCCAAATTAAAGATCCTTCGCAGTGACAATGGTCTGGAATACTTTGATAGAATATTTCAATCATATCTCCGTGACCATGGCATCATTCATCAAACTACGTGCGCCGTTACTCCCTCTCAAAATGGAGTGGTTGAACGAAAAAAACGGCCATTTCCTTGAAATTAGTATGGCCCTTTTGTTCACCATGAAACTTCCTAAGCCTTACTAAAGCAGTGTTGTTCTTATTGCAACTTATCTGATGGGCTCTTGGCTTTCCTACTCCCGTGACTACCTTAGATTTTCTGTCTTACAAACTCCTTCTTAATGTGTTTGTGTGTTTGTATTGCTCCCATTCATAAAATATCTCGCGGATAACCTGATCCATGTGCTCATAAATGTATCTTCAAGGGTTATTTCCATACTCAAAAAGATACAATTGTTATCATTCACCTACTCGTAATACTCAGACGTCACTTCTCAATTTCCCACCAAATAAGTCTTATTTTCATAATTATCTTCAATGGATGACATTGGATGATGAAGTGGTCCCTCCTTATATTATTCCCCATACTTTGTCTGCACATCTTCCATCTACTCAAAAAGCACAAATTACTTTTTGCAGTAAATCCAAACTTGTGTCTCCTGCAAATGAAGAGGCACCTACTGCAAATGCTTGCCCTAATCAGTTTCCTACATCGTCTCCAGACTCCACCCCTCCAAGTTCTCGGCCTATACCCATTTGAAAAGGTAATTGTACCTATACTCAACACCAAATTTCCAACATTACCTCATATGCTTCCTCACATTTATCACATCAAATATTGATTGCTTCCATATCATGTATCCATGTACCAAAGTATTGGCAGAAGCACTCAATTTCAAAGTGCTCTGATGTTATGGTGGAAGAGATGAGGGCACTAAAGAGAAATCAAACATGGAAGATTACTGAACTCCTACTCCCCCGACCCCCGGAATGAAAGTTATAGGGCGCAGGTGGGTCTTCATTGTCAAACACAATGCAGATGGAGTTGTTGAAAGATGCAATACACGGTTAGTAGCACAAGGAATATCGTGATACTTTTGCTCTTGTAGTATAAATATTATTAGGGTACTACTCTTGTGTGCTACTAACAAAGGGTGGATCTCTAACAACTGGATGTTAAAAATACTTTTCTTCGTAGTGACCTAGAGGAAGAGTTTACATGAACACTCCACTTGGATTCACTCCAAAGAATTCTAAAGGAAAAGTTTGCAAGTTTTGAAAAGTATTATATGGATTAAACAATCCTCCAAAGCCTTTTTTGGACGCTTCAATAGAGTTATGCTTTTGTTTGGATATATACAGAGTAATGTTGATCGCACCTTGTTCAACAAGAGAAATGCAGGTAATCTTGCCGCTCTTATTGTTTTGGTCGATGATCTTGTCATTCCTAAAAATGATATCCTCGAAATCATATCTCTAAATTCCAAACTAGTTAAGCAATTTAAAGTGAAGGATCTTGGGGCACTACGAAGCTTTCTTGAAATAGAAGTGTCTAGAACTAAAAATAGCATATTTATCTCTCAGAGAAAATAGACCATGGACATGCTAAAAGATACAAGAATGTTAGGATGTAAGTCTATTAATTTTCCTACTAAGATAAACCATAAAATTGGTAAAGATGATGGAGATGGTAAAAATATTGTCTTAGCCCATGCACAAAGCTTGTGTAAAGGCTCGTTGACATTTTTAGTTTAGTCTCACACCTTGCTTTGAAGTTGAGGTTTCACACATCTTTCCTATATATGTATGTACAAACCCTGACATTGATTCTTAAATTATTTTTCCTTAAATTTTGATTTTCTACATTGTATTAGAGCCACACGATTTCAATCAGAGAACCCTCGGCGACTGACCTCCCCGAACCAATTGGGTACCCACACCTAGTATCCCGAATACTCGCACGTTCACTGCTGCTCCTCGCCCCTCGATTGAAGCTTGCCGACCATTTTTTTATAAGCGCCCAGACTTTTGTTTCTCGCCGTCCTCTGCTAGCGAACTGGATTGATTTTGCAACTCCTTTGCTTGAGACCTGAAGTGATCTCGCGAACTGGAGTGATTCTGCGGCTCCTCTGCTTAAGAACGATCGCACCATTCGCGCTCTCGCTGAACGAACTCACCGAACTATCTCACCAGGCTCTCTACCTTAGATCTCGCCGCATGCGGTATTGCAGCTCTCCCTTCGCTCTCACCACTCCTCTGCTTGAAGCCGAGAGCGTTCTCGCAGCTCCCGTCCGACGACTTCCTCCCGCACCCTGCTGACCCGCAGCTTCTTTGTGGGACGTCGTGGGTTAACTCCAAGAGATCGCTATAGCTCCCTCTTGGCATTTAATTCTTGAGCTCGTTGGACCTCCTTGGTTGTTTTGTGTTTGAGCTCGCCACTCCCCTTGTTTTCCCCGGAGCACGCCGCAACTTTTTCTTATCCATTTCCTCCAGGGCGACGCAGGACCTCTATTTCCTCTCCTCTCCCAGTAATGTCTCATCACGCAGGAATGAATGATACCGCCACTCTTTCTACACTTGATCTGGCCCCTCCCCGACGTCCGGGATGAACTCCGCATTACTACTCTCTCCCTCACCGGGAAGAAAAACTTTGTTGAGTGAGTACATTCTGTGAGCCGCATCCTCGAGACCAAAAGAGGTCATGTCACTTGTGACACCCCTGCTAATCCTACCAAGGGTAAGCGCTCTTGTGTTACTGATCATCCTGTGACAAGCTATGTGTCCTACCAGCGTCTTTCTCAGGGTTACCAGGCTTTCCTGACTGCTACCGACAAGATCCGAGCTCCGGATTCGACGACTGAGGCGTTCCAGCACCCAGAGTGGGTGGCGGCCATGGAGGATGAGATGTCCGCACTACAGAAGTCGGGCACCTGGCATTTGGTCCCTCTTCTTGCAGGTCGGAAAACTGTTGGATGTCATTGGGTTTACACTATCAAGTATAATGCTGATGGTTCTCTTGACCGTTACAAAGCCCGTCTTGTCGCGAAGGGCTTCACTCAGACTCCTGGGGATTACGGCTTGACCTTTGCCCCGGTGCCCAAGCTATCTACTGTCTGTCTGCTTGTCTCTCTCGCTGCCTGCCATGGGTGGCCTCTTCATCAGATGGATGTGAAGAATGTCTTCCTCCATGCCGACCTTGCTGAGGAAGTTTATATGGATCCGCCCCCCGGTTACAAACTTCATGGGGAGTATTTGGGCCATGTTTGCCTTTTGCAGAAGTCCTTGTATGGGCTGAAGCAGTCTCCTAGTGCGTGGTTTGAGCGGTTTGGTACTGTTGTGCTTCAGAGTGGGTTCATCAGATGTCATGCCGACCACACGTGCTTTGTTCGGACTGTTGTGGATGGTCGTAGGGTCATTATTCTTGTCTATGTGGATGATATTATCCTTACCGGTGACGATAACTCGGGGATACTTCAGATCAAGGGGGTTCTTCAAAAGGCATTTGAAGTGAAAGATTTGGGGCCTCTGAAGTATTTTCTCGGAATTGAGGTTGCAAGGTCTCAGCAGGGGATTTTCTTATCTCAGCGCAAGTATACCCGCGACCTCTTAAGAGATACTGGCCTTCTTGGGTGCTCTCCAGTGTCTACACCCATGGATCCAAACCATCGCCTTCACGCCGAGTCTAGCGATGCTCTCCCTGAACTGGGCAGATATCAGCGTCTTGTTGGCAGACTTATCTACTTGACCAACACTCGCCCTAACATTAGCTTTGTTGTGAGTGTGGTCAGTCAGTTCATGCATGCTCCCCGGACTTCTCACCTAGATGCAGCATTTCAGATCCTCCACTACTTGAAAGGATCTCCGGGCCTAGGGCTTTTCTACCGTTCATCTCCGGCCCCTGGCCTCACTTGTTACACGGATTCTGACTATGTTGGTTCCCTCACTGATCGACGTTCTACTTCGGAGATGTGCACTTTCTATGATGGCAATCTTGTTTCCTGGAAGAGCAAGAAGCAGAGTGTTGTCTCCCGCTCGTCTGCTGAGGCTGAGTACCGGTCTATGGCCCATGGCACTACTGAGCTACTTTGGATGCGTACTCTCTTGACCGAGCTTGGCTCTCCTCCCTCTGGTTCTTCGACTCTTGTGTGCGGCAATCAATCCGCTCTCATGCTTGCCTCTGACTCGGTTCTGCACGAGCGGACTAAGCATATTGAGGTTGATATTCACTTTCGCAGAGAGCACATTCGTTCGGGGACTCTTGAAGCGTCTTATGTTTCCTCCGCAGAGCAGATTGCAGATACCTTCACCAAGGCGGTTGGGCCGTCAAGACTTCACTCTACATGTGGCAAGCTGGGCTTGCTTGACCTCTTCGCGCCAGCTTGAGGGGAGTATTGACATGTTCTTGTGTTAATGCGTGTTATTGTATTATTTTTATTCCTTGTATCATATATATACCCCCTTATGAGGATGAATAAAGAACTTTTTCCCTCATTTGATTAATAGATGACCTACTAATGCAGCATGTATGCAAACCTTGATTTCACCTAAAGCACCTTATAGCGTGTATGATTCTAACATATCATCCCACATCAATCAAATGGGTACTCTCATTTCCCCAAAGGCATACAAGCCAAGGCCGAGAACTCCCGCCGAGACCCCACCTGCACATGGATCACAACACCACCAGGCTTTTCCATCAGTTGCACTGTTCTTGTCAACTTCACCAATTCAAGCACAACCGGTGCTAATAACTCTTGCTTAAACCTCACCCGCACATAGATCACAACACCATCGTGCATGTACAAAAGCATAGACGTTCTCGGAAGTTTTCACAAAAGGGGACTTGTCTTGTCGGGACAACCTCCACATGTGAATCACAACATCACGGAATGAGTCAGTCGATCACAAAGACAAGGTCGCGCATTCACAACCAAAAGAACACCACAATCCATCACACGTTCACCTGCACATGGATCACAACACCACCAGGCTTTTCCATCAGTTGCACTGTTCTTGTCAACTTCACCAATTCAAGCACAACCGGTGCTAATAACTCTTGCTTAAACCTCACCCGCACATAGATCACAACACCATCGTGCATGTACAAAAGCATAGACGTTCTCGGAAGTTTTCACAAAAGGGGACTTGTCTTGTCGGGACAACCTCCACATGTGAATCACAACATCACGGAATGAGTCAGTCGATCACAAAGACAAGGTCGCGCATTCACAACCAAAAGAACACCACAATCCATCACACGTTCACCACGTACATGTCCCCGCCCTAAGCCAACATTCATTCTCACACAAAACGATAGGGCATCACAACGGAGTTATTGCCGCAAATGGATTTCTAATAAAATCCCTAAAATGCACGTCAAGCAACATAACCGAATCAGACCACCGGTCACGATTTTGGCTTCAACCACCATACCTAATCCACTAACGGAGCAGATTTATAATGCAAAATATGTCGGGGCGGACTCAATCGACCTGATGGTTACTCTTGAACCAAGGCGACATAAACCCCTCTCATTTGAGAGATCCGGTGACAAGATGCAAAAAAAATAAATGACATAAATCAAAGGGATGTCATGCACGCATCCTAAGACCGGGAGGAGAGATAATGTTACCTTACGAAACATTTACCTTGTCATGGAAACCTTGAACCGCACGGATGAACGTGTTCGCCTTCACGCCCCTCCACAAAACCGGTCTCAGGTCAGCAAACGGAGCTCTGAAGCTCCGCGAAGGCAGATTTAGGTCTTCTTCCTCCTCTGCTCTCTTTCTCGCTCACGCCCACCAAGTCACAAATGACTAGATTAATCAAAGGGGAGAACCCTTCTGCCCTTTTTAGGGTTCACGAACACAGGGCCTGGGCGATTGGATCAAGACCCAGAAGATCGGATGCCCAGAAATCGCTAGTTTACAAAACCGGTTCACGACACCCTGCTGTGACGTTCGTCGATAAGAACTCGACGCAGCGTCGATAGCCACTCGATGCACCTACATCGATAAGAACTCGACGCAATGTCGACATCCACTCGGCGCACCTGCGTCGATAAGTACTCAACGCAACATCGATAGCCACTCGACGCACCTACGCTGATGAAAACTCAACGCAGCGTCGACATCCACTCGACGCACCTGCGCCAATAAGAACTCGACGCAACGTCGATTGGCACTCTCTGCCTCTAGGCCAAATATTTTTGGGGTGTTAGTACAACTGTGGGGCTGGAGATTAAGTCGATAAGGTGGGGGTAGTGATGAGTGGGAAGGAAACCTGATGGGAAGTCTGGTCAAAGTGGAAGAGTGACCGAATGTAAAGGTAGGATAACTGTGGGTTCGAGAGATGTTGGAAGCAAAGACATGCATGTGGGGGACTCCAAAAAATGGCGGGGAGCAGAAAAAACATGTGGCAACGTGTAAAAGGTTGGCAAGGCGCCAGGTGGATCCTCTATCACGGATATGTCGGAAGGCGAGCGAATAGGAGGGCAACTGGTGGGAATCAAAGGGCGGGGAGCAAATTACGAGAATAATGAAGGAAGTGTCGGAAAAGGAGGAAATAACGGCGGTTCTAAATGGTCGAAGACCCACGGAGGGGTGGCGGGGGAATGGATGGAGGAAGAGGCTCATCAAGAAGGAAAGTGGGGGGACGGGGCTGTAAGGGGCGTGTGGAAGAAGATGATGACAAATCTCAAGCACCATGGTGAGGAGAGTATCTAGGGCGGCTTCAACTCGATATCAGCGGGCATGCACCGAGTCTGTTAGGGGAGCCATGGTGAAAAAGGAGGGGCCACCAGAAAGCAGCATAAGGCTCAGAAGGGTAGCCGGAATGGTGCAGGCGCCGTCGGAGGGGTGCCAGAATGTTGCAGGAGCGCTGACGAGTCGCTAAGGTGTTACAGGAAATGACTAGAGAGGAGGAAGAGCCCATTGGAGGCGCCAAAGACCGAAGAAGCACTGGAATCGTGCGCTGGAGGAGGGCCGACACGAGAACGACCAAGTAGCGGTCGCTGGAGATGTCGGACGGCTGGAAGAGGGGTTGCCCTTGAAGGAGGTGAAGGCTGCTGGAGCGCGGAAGGAGGGACTGGAGGGTCGTCAGACTATGGAGGGAGCAACGGAGGCGAGCGGAAGAAGTCGCTATAAGACGGAACGCGGAAGGCGAGCTCATGGCTAGACGGTGCGTCGAAGGGCGAGCTCGTCGCAGGAAGGAATGCGGAGGAAGTCTGGAGTCGGCGAGCGGCGAGCGATGCATTGGGGAGGAACAGGTTAGCGAGTCTGACGTACTCTGCTGGCAGACGAGCGAGGCGCGGAAACGAGCGTGGTGCGATCCTCGTGTGATGAGTGTTGATGATCGGGAAGGACAACAAACTGCAGAGAAAGTAAGATCCAAATTAGGGTTCTGTGGAAACCCTAATCGAGCGACAAGTCAGACCAGTTGATACGTCGTAGTTGTATCAAGATCGTGAACAAACAACTTGCATTGCATTAAACAAAAGTAAAGATAACTGTTGCCAAGCATCCGGAGGTTGGGTCCTCCCTGACACTCCACTCGCCAAGAGAGCCAAACATTCAAGACTCCAAAGAAAAGTAAGACTCCACCCCTATGACTCCTTGTATAGATGGAGCCTCTTACTACAAGACAAAACACTTGAGTAATACAATAAGGAAACAAGACATTGAGTGACTCTTGCAAGAAGAGGCTGAATGTTTGAGTGTATGCATGAGACGAGTTCCCCAATACAATTACGTATCACATTCCAATAGAAGATATTGTAGTTTTGTGAGTGAAAATCTTGTAACCTAAAGAAGAAAGAAACAACATGTAATTGCTCATTCAAATCCAGAAGCTGAATATAATGTCATGACACTTGGAATTTGTGAAGGTGCATGAGGGTAGTAATGAAGGATCTGGGGATGCTCTCAGTTGATCTTTGTAGAAAAATGGTTCAAACCTTGTATATACTTCTTGAATACAAAAAAAACAAGTATGAGTGCAAATATATAGGAGAGAGGAGAGAAAGACCCAGCTATACAAATAATGTGGGACTAAACACTAAATCCTACATGGGTCATGTTAATGAGCCAATACATTATTTTCCCTAGTATTCTCTAACACTCCCCGACAAACTGGAGCGTACAAGTCGTAGGCACCAAGCTTGGACAAGAACTGATAGTAAAGAGGTCGTGGTAAGGCCTTGGTGAGGATGTCAGCAACTTGTTGAGCAGCAGGAATATGTGTTAACTTTATCTTCTTCAACTGAACCTTCTCCTGAATGAAATGACAGTCAACTTCAATAAGTTTTGTCCGTTCATGGAAGACCGGATTCTTGGCAATGTGTATAGCAGCTTGACTGTCGCAAAATAAAGTGGCAGGTGATGAGAACTTGACTAATAGGTCATCAAGGAGACCCTCAAGCCATGTGAGCTTAGGCACAACTGCTGTCATTGATCGATACTCGGCCTCAGCAGATGAGCGCGCAACCACGGACTGTTTCTTGTTGCGCCATATAATAAGATGTACTTCAAAGTAAGTGCAGTATCCACTTGTGGAACGACGGTCATCCAAAGAGTCAACATAATCAGCATCAGAGTATGCAATCAGAGATAAGGGAGACGAAAAGCGCTTGTATACAAGTCCTTGTCCAGGAGCAGTCTTCAAGTATCGAAGAATACGTTCGACTGCCTGAAGATGAGAGATACGTGGCTCATACATGAATCGACTGACAACTCCAACAGCAAATGATATATTAGCTTTCCCACAAAACGACGATGATACTCTGGATTCGGAAGGAGCAAATCAGAGTCCGAGTCATGAGCACAAAGCTTGTGATTGATATCCATGGGAGTGTCAGCAGGCTTGCATCCAGAATAGTCCGCATCATGAAGTCAAGACAGTACTTTCTCTGAGATAACACAAGCTCATCAGGTCTTCGAGCCACTTCGAGACCAAGAAAATATTGAATGCTTCCCAGGTCCTTTGTCTGAAAGACAGTTGCCAGATGTTGTTTGATCATCTGTATTCCTGAAAGATCATCTCCTGTGATCAGAATATCATCCACATATACTAAAAGAATCACTGCGTCTGTTGGACGATGACGAGTGAACAGAGAGAAGTCGGCCGAACTCCGAGTGAACCTCACAGCACAAATGGTCTTACTAAATTTATCAAACCATGTCCGAGGAGACTGTTTAAGACCATAAAGAGACTTCTTCAGACAACAGACAAGAGACTCCCTCGTGGTCTCAAACCCGGGAGGTTGCTGCATATAAACGGCCTCCTGTAAATCGCCATTAAGAAAAGCATTTTTGACATCCAATTGGTGCAATGGCCAGTGGCGGTGAACAGCGAGGGAGATTAACACACGAACAGTATTGAGTTTAGCAACTGGAGAAAAAGTCTCATCATAATCCAGACATTGTTGTTTAGTGAAACCGCGAGCTACAAGACGAGCTTTCAAACGGTAAACTGTCTCATCCAAACCCTGTTTGACGGTAAACACTCACTTACATCTCACACAAGTTTGTCCAGGAAGAAGAAGGACCAGATCTCAAGTGTGTTTTGCCCAAATAGCAGACATTTCCTCGTTCATAGCCACCCGCCACCCGGGATGTTGGAGAGCCTCCTGCACAGAATTAGGAGTGGTAATAGAGGATAAAGAAAGAGCATTTTGTCGAAGTTCCAGAGAGAGGCAGTGTAAAGAGACAGTTTGTCATCGGGTGAGCAGTGGAACCTATTGCCGGATCCGTAGGATGCAATACATCATTAAAGGAGGGCATCTCTCGTAGGGTAGTAGACGAAGAAGGAAGTCGATTATACACACGAATGATAAGTGGTTTCTGTGGGATTGGTGTGGGAAGGAGGGGTGGGTTTGGTGTTATTGGTGTGGGAAGGAGAGGTGGAAGGTTTGAATGAACAGGGATAGCAGGCCGCAGAAGAGATTGCGGAAGTGGAGAATCAGCTGGTTGAAAGTAATATGACTGATCTTTGAGAAAGTGACATCAGCAGAAGTAACAACTAACAACCTTGTGATACTTGGGAGAAAAGCAAACTTAGTTCTTCCGAGTCCGAGAGTAACCCACAAACATATATTTAGTGGCACGTGGAGCAAGTTTGTCAGTGGACGGGCCAAGATGATGAACAAAGCACATGCAGCCAAACAAGCGAGGGGTGATGGAAAACGGAGGTTTGGAAGGAAAAAGAATATTGAAAGGAACCACAAAATTGAGAATAGAGGAAGACATGCGGTTAATAAGAGTGCAGGCGGTAGAAACCGCAAAATTCCAATAATTGTTTAGGAACTTTCATTGGGACCATAAGAGAGCGGGTGACCTCAAGCATGTGACGATTCTGGCGTTCATCAACGTCATTTTGTTGGGGATATAGACACACGAGGTTTGATGGATGATCATAAACTCAGCATATAAGTGTGCAAAGGCATGACTAGTGTATTAACGGGCATTATCGATGTGGAGAGTTTTAATTGTAGTGGAAAACTGATTTCGAGTTTTAATGAAAAAGGTACGGAATACACCAGGTAATTCAGAGTGATCACGAAGGAGATATAGCCAGGTCATCCGAGAGTAGTCATCTACAAATGTGACAAAGTAACGATATCCAAAAACACTAGCAATTTTGTAGGGTCCCCAAATATCCGAGTGTACTAGATCAAAGGGAGCAGGACTCCGAGTAGTACGTGGTGAGAATGTAGACCGATGATGTTTCTCATAGATACAGGACTCACACATGAACTGTTTGAGCAAAACTTCGGGGAGAGCTTTTTTGAGTATGTTCAGAGAAACCTGACCAAGACGCTGATGTCAATCAACAGAGCTAATAGAGGACAACACCGTTGGATGAGAGGGGTCAAGGATATAGATATCATTCGACAGATACCCCTTTTCGATGATAGACTGCATCTTGCGATCCTGCACAACACATGAGTTGGAAGAAAAAATTACATCGCAATCAAGATCAGTAGTGAGACGACCAATAGAGAGAATGTTGAAAGGAGAGTCCGGAACATGAAGGGCAGAGCGAAGAGTGATGGAGGGAGTAATGTGAATGTTTGTCGCGCCATAAATGGGAATGGTGTCCCCACTAGCAACAGTGATGAACTTGGGATGCACAGAGTCCAAATATTGTGATGGTTTCTGTGAGGTAATGTGGTGAGAGGCCCGGAATCCAGAATCCAGGATGAGTTATGAGCAATACAGGAAGTACCACCATCGGAAATAGACACCACAGAGCCCGGAGGACAGTTGATCATCTTGCAAGAAACAGTCCGCAGCAGTCACGGTGACAACGCACCAGCGGCAAGAAAGGTCACGACCAGCGTGTTAAGAAACAGCCTGCAGCGGTCACGAGCGGCGACTAAGAGACAGCCTGCAGTGAGAAAGCAGGAGGCAGCAAGAGTCGAGAGGCGGTAAAGCTCTCGATGAAGAAACAGGTCGCAGCGGTTACGAGTAGCGGCTAAGAGACAGACCGCAGCGGTCACGATGACAACGCACCAGCGGCAAAAAAGGCCACGGACAGCGCAGAAAGAAAACAAGCTCCCAGCGGAGAGAGGAGAGATCGAGCAACAGAACACCAGCGGATAGAAGAGACCTCGCAGCGGATATAAACAATTCGCGGTGGTAAGAAGGCAACCCTCAGCGGTTATGCAAAACAGAACAACGGCAAAGCAGAGCCGCGAGTGAGCACAAGCCCGAGACGTAGCGGTAAGAAGAGGCCCGCGGTGGTTAGAGGAACGACGGCTAGAATCCTGAGCTGGCAGCGACCAGAAGAAGAAGAGGCCGGCAAATAGACACTTAGACCGTGCGGTTAGGAGCAGACCGCAACAAGAATAGCAGAGTAAGCAAGAAGCCGCGGGCAGTCCGCGCGAACAGCCAAGTCGAGCAGAGAAGTACGTAGCACAGGGCAGACGGTAAGGGAAGAGCGGTAAGGCAGTCCGGTCGACAAGAAGACCCCGCACAAGAAGTCAGAGCGACACGGAGACCGGGCAGCAAGAAACTAGGCCGCAACGGGAAAATATCTTTGCGACAAGAGTGGTACGACAAGGAGCCTGCGCTGTAAAAAGCGAGGCCGCGGCGGGAAAGAGGTCGACACGACAAGAAGAGAGAGAAGATCGAGAAGTTGTCGTGCGATAAGAAATCAGCACGACAAGAATAGAGATAGGGCCGCAGCGGATAGAACCAGGTCGCGGCGGGAAGGAGAAGGCCGCTGCGAGTAGAACAAGAGTCCAGCCGGTTAGATTTTAACCGCAGGAAAAGAAGCAATCCGCGACAAGCAGAGACCAACTCCCGGGAAAAATGGAAGCCGCGGTGGGTAGAAACAGTCCGCGGCGGTTAAAAAACTAATCGCACGGAAGGGGGTATACTAGTCAGAGAGAGGAAGGCTATAAAAGGAGCGTAGAGGGGAAAGAAGAGGTGGATCCACGGAAGAGAAGAAAGAGGAGGTTAGAAAGGAGGAAACCGCAGAAGCAATGCGATCAAGCCGAAGCACAAGCCGAGCGGTTAGAAAACGGAGAAGCCGCAAGGGTGCGATCAGGTCGACACATAAGCCGCTCAGGCAACCGGAAGATTAGGCGGTTAGAAAAAAACATGTCAGACTGTATCCTCTGATACCATGTAGAAAATGATTCAAACCTTGTATATATTTCTTGAATACAAAAAAAAACAAGTATGAGTACAAATATATAGGAGAGAGGAGAGAAAGACCCAGCTATACAAATAATGTGGGACTAAACACTAAATCCTACATGGGCCATGTTAATGGGCCAATACATTACTTTCCCAAGTATTGTCTAACAAACTTGTTCGGCTATTTTGTGACAACAAAATCTAAGGGTAGTAATGATGGATCTGGGAATTCAGTTCAAAATTATCGCACTAAGAATATAGAGACTGAAAGAAAATTTTATAAAAGAAAAGACACAGATGGTCTTTATGTATTCCTTTTCAAATTTGAAGACTAACTTGTAGATGTTTTTATCGAGGGGTTAAGAGTTTGGGCTTGTTCCTCTAATGTAATCAAGTTGTCCATGTCAAACCTCCATACTCAACTTGAAAGAGTATTTGGAATGTTAGGATATACCTGTAATTATGACTGAGGTATATTTGTAATTATGTGTTTTTGAACATCCTTTATAATGTTCACTTGTAACCAAATTTTCTTATCAATAAGAATTTTCTCTTCTAAAGTAACTTTGGTGGTACATAACATCTTACAAAGGTCTGTCCACTTAGAATGTATGCCCGAGGGACCGAAGGATCTAAGGGGATTTATTGTGAAATAAGGTGTCAATTTCATATTGAAAACATAAACCAAAACAAAATACCTTACTGGCAGTGTTTATCTTCCTCATGACTGTTTGTTTATTAGCTTCACACTGGCAGTTCTAATTGCTTCTATTTAACTAAAGTACCGGCCGTTGTTATAAATGGCAGAAAGAAATTTATGAAAAACTGGCTTAGCGCATATTATTAAAAAAATATTCATGTGATTTGGCAAAATGCACTCACTAAGAAAAAATAAAATTATTGTAGGACTATGAAAAGAGAAATACCAAAAGTAACATGGGTAGAAATTGTACATAAGAAAATTTATGATGAATAATTCTAACACCTCAAAAGGCAGCCAACAAAATGAGTGAATGTGAGAATGCATAAACGAAAAGGCTGATTATGACGATGATGATGGGCAACTTGGTTATAATTAATGAATGATTCTTATATGATACGTTAAACAAGGTATGCAGTAGCAAATGCCACGGGTCATCTGAGCTCCAAAGAATCATACTAGAAGACAAGCTACAAGACTTCCTAGGGATTAAAATTGTTTATACAAGCTCATTGAGTTATCAAAAAAGAAAAAAACATACAAAGTAAGGATACAATACTCTATGCTAAGAAACAAATAAACTTAAAACAACAACCAAAACTACAAGCTCAAACACTTTTATGTGGAAACAAATGGAATACCATACCTGAAATGCAGATACTATATCATATGTGTTTCCCTCAAAATGACCAGGCTGCATAACAACAAAACGTAGCTTCAACATAATTTTATGATGCGATGATGCAGACTGGAGTGATATCATGAGAATACAAAATGCATAAATCATCTTAAAATAGTTTTTGAATTGAAGTTCCCACTTTATTAATATTATTTGTTATGCATAGAAACCAAAACATTCATTTACATACGTAAACACAATGCCAAACAGAAGCCATATCCACAAAATGAAATTAGATTTACAACTCAAAATCTTGTAATGTTAATTCCATCTAACCTTTATTGTTCCACCATATATCATGATACTAGGTCGATTGAGCCGTCCCATTGCCATAATTGTGCCAGGCATCTAAGAGGTAAATGCAACATCAGTATTATAATCTTAGAATTAGACAGAAGTTATAAAAATCAAAAGTAAGAGGTTACCCAACAAAAACAAGAGCAATCAATTTCTATCTTTTAGATCAATACATATACCGTGAGCTTTAGTAATGCCAATATAAAAAAACTCTAAAGAAGAATAAGAAAAGTACATGCACGTATTAATGGCACTATCTTCCATACATGATGTGTCCCAACACAACTTGAACCCCTACTTGTAGGACACATGTGAAAAGTGATAAAACTGCGTGCTTCAACTTAGTATGGGTTTTGTTTAACTAAAATGGACAATACCTCTAATATTGCGGGTCAAGTTATTACAGTAGGCCAATTGAGATTCCCTCATTCCCAGCAATCAACAATGTCGACCAAACCCCTTCCATCACTGCACACATACTTTCCAGCATGATCATTCCCGGTGTATGGGAGAACTGGCGAAATCCTTCCATACATTTGGATTTGCTAACGAAAATCCTTGCTAGAGCTATGTATTGGTAGATCTGATAGAAACTGATCATGATTACTTCCCTCTCACACTCAAACAGTATATTTCTACCATTCATTTATCGCATCTTACCTTTCTTCTAACTCCTAGTCTATAATTTCATACCTTCATTTTCCAAAAATCATGTTTCTCTCTAAGGCTTGATTTGTGGTTGTTTTATATGCCCAAACCATCTTAATTTTTTTTCTGGATTTAATGTTATTAAGAAAGAAGGTGCTATTGATAAGGGGTTGAATCTCCGGTCTTTGGTGGTATGTGGTTGTTTTACTTTATTAAACATGAAATGTCAATGGTCATCAAAGGTGCATATGTTTGGGTTGCATGTTGCATCTACTTATTTTATTAATGAGGTGAGACAAGGGTAAGCTATCCCCACACAATATGCATTAGAAGAACTTCTTTATCCCAACTTCATCGGTAAGAAGAGTGCGCATGCAACAAGGGCTAGCTTGTTTTGAAGTGTAATGAAGTAAATGGATCTCACTTTGGGAACTAAGTTCAAGGATGGGTGGAAATTAGCTATAATATTGATAGGAAGAAGAAGGGGGAGAGAGAGAGATCTAAGGAGGAAACTAGAGAATTAGGATTTGAGGAGGAAAGGGAAGAGAGATACCTTGAAATGATCTTGCATACCGCTCCCAAGAGAATAGTTCGGGTATGAATACCCGAGCCAAGGAGGGGCCGGCCGGCCCCTCCAAAAGGGGTTGAACCCGTTGGTTCAGCCCCGGCCGGCCGGTTCACAGAGAGGGGGCTGAACCAGATGGTTCAGGCCCGTCGCCGCTTGTCAACTCCTTGCGCCTACAAACATATTGATGTCCCGAGCGTAATGGCGGCGTAACATTCTGCTCCCCATCAAGAACCAGTTTGTCCCCAAGGTGGTACTCGGGGTAAAGCTTCTTGAAGTCCAACAAATCCACCAAGGAGTGGTGCGCCGCCGAGAGATTCTTCCAGTTGACCAAGAGCTCTGGTCGGTACTCAACACCGCGTAGTTTCCACTTGAGTAGAACAATATCCTCCGGAAGTGATCGAAGCTCGCCCGCACCGGTAGTCTCGGGAAGCAGAGCGCTTGGTTGGACATTGGCTCCGACCCTCCGCTTAAGCAAGGATACATGAAAAGTTGGATGAATGCAGGAACCCGTCGGCAATGCCAACATGTATGCCACCGGCCCCACCCTGCTGAGTATACGAAAGGGGCCGTAATACCGAGGAGATAACTTCTGATTCAGACGACGAGCGACTGATAACTGTTGGTACGGTCGTAGCTTGAGAAACACCTCGTCGCCCACTGTAAATTTCCTCTCCATGCGATGCTTGTCCGCCTGAACCTTCATGCGATCTTGGGCAAGACGAAGGTTCTCACGCGGGGTTGCTAACATGCGATCCCTGTCCCGAAGGGCCCGATCAACCGTCGGCATGGCTGTGCTGCCCGGCTCATAGCTGCTCAAAGTAGAAGGAGGGCCGTCGTAAACAACCTCAAACAGGGTCATCCTGCTGGCCGAGTGGTAGGAAGTGTTGTGACAATATTCGGCCCAGTGCAACCACCCCGGCCAAGTCCGGGGTTCATCCATAACAAAACAACGTAGGTAGGTCTCCACCCTCCGATTTAAGACCTCTGTTTGGCCGTCCGTCTGGGGGTGATGTGCGGTGCTGAAACGTAGACATGTCCCTTGCAGCCGGAATAGTTTGTGCCAAAAGTTGCTCACAAAGGTGGGGTCTTGGTCGGAGATGATAGCTCGGGGAAGGCCATGCAAGCGGATTATCTCTCGGGCGAACAGAGTGGCGACAGATTCGGCCGTATATGGGTGACTCAAGGCAAGGAAGTGACCATACTTGAAGAGTTTGTCAACCACCACCAGAATAACGGATTTCCTCTGGGATTTGGGCAACCCATCAATGAAATCCATCGACACCGTATCCCAAATCTGCTGCGGAATCTCAAGAGGCACCAACAGCCCTGCTGGCGAGGTCGTCTCGTACTTCTGACACTGGCAACTCTCACACTGTCGCACAAACTGTTGTATGTCACAGCGCATGTCGGGCCAAAAAACATTTGCTCGTGCCCGCTGAAGGGTCCAGAGCACTCCCGCGTGGCTGCCTGTCGGGGAAGAATGAAACTCGTGCATCATCACAATTTTCCATGCCGAAGCCAGAGGAAGAACCACGGGGCCATGATGGTAGAGGCGGTCATTCTGAAGATGATAGCCGGAGTCCACGGTCTCGCCGCGCTGTAAAGCCTCCACCATGGTTCGTAAATCGGTAGTTCGCATCACCTCCTCCTGTATCTCATCCAAGGAGTCCACTAGTGGCCCCGAGATGTGAGAAACCGTACCCTCAGGAATACGAGAGAGAGCGTCAGCCACCACGTTATATTTGCCGCTCCGATAGGAAATCTCATAATCATAACCCAAAAGCTTGGTCACCCACTTTTGTTGAAGAAGGGAAGAAACCCGTTGGTCCAAGAAATGCTTCAAGCTTTGGTGGTCGGTGCGAATCGTAAAATGTCGGCCTAGCAGGTACGGCCACCACATGGCCACCGCGTGGATGATAGCCAACATCTCCTTCTCATAGGTGGACAATCCCAACGTGCGAGGGGCCAGTGCCTTGCTGTAGAAGGCTAGGGGTCGGCCCTCCTGCATCAACACCGCACCAATGCTCGCCCCGGAGGCGTCAGTTTCCAGCACAAACTCCTTGGTGAAATCTGGGAGCGCCAGGACTGGTGTCGACGTCATGGCCCCCTTAAGTGCCTGGAACGCTGCCTCTGCCTCGTCCCGCCAAACAAAGGCATCTTTCTGTAACAACAGGGTGAGAGGTCGGACAATCTTGTCGTAGTCTTTCACAAAGCGGCGGTAGTAGCCTGTGAGGCCCAAGAAATCCATCAATGCTCGTATAGTCTAAGGGCGCGGCCAGGATAACATGTTTTCAATCTTTTGAGGGTCCGCCTTGACGTCGTCGGCCGACACCAAATGGCTCAAGTACTCGACCTCCTCCAGCCCGAAAGAGCATTTGGACTGCTGAGCGTACAGTTGGTGTTGGCGAAAAATGGCGAAGAATGGCGAAGAATGGCGAAGACATGCTCCACATGGTGTAAATGTTCCTCCCAGCTGGCACTGTAGATCAGAATATCATCAAAAAATATCAGCACGGATTGACAGAGAAGGGGGCGGAATATCTCGTTCATGACGGCCTGGAATGTGGAGGGGGCGTTGGTGAGCCCGAACGGCATCACCAGAAACTCATAATGTCCGTCATGTGTGCGGAAAGCGGTCTTGTGGACATCCGCTTCATTCATGCAAATTTGGTGGTAAACCGACCTGAGGTCGAGTTTGGTGAAATGGGAAGTAACGTGTAGTTCATCCAACAGTTCTTCAATCAGCGGTATCGGAAACTTGTCTTCGACCGTGGAACTATTTAGGCCGCGGTAGTCCACGCAGAAGCGCCACGAGCCGTCCTTTTAACCAAAATTATGGGGGATGAGAACGCACTGGTACTAGGGCGAATGAGCCCCGCTGTGAGCATTTCCCGAATGCTACGCTTGATCTCAGCCTTTTGGCTATACGGGTACCGGTACGGACGAATATTGATGGGCTCCGTGTCGGTCTTCAACTGAATCTGGTGGTCACGGAACCGCGACGGTGGGAGTGTCTTAGGTGTCTGGAATATATCAGCATACTGAGCGAGCAGCGCCTGCATCTGCTCGGGAACTGCCAGAGATGCCTCGGAGGTCTCCGTAATCGTCATAACCATCGCCATCGTGCTGCCCTGCTCCCCCAACTGCTGCAGACTGCGGAGGGATATCTCCTTCAGCGGGGAAGATTTGAGTCCCCCCAGGCAGTATTGCCTCCGCTGCTGGAGGAACTCCATAGTCATCTGCTCCCAATCAAAGGTCACCCTCCGTAGTTGTTGTAGCCACTGCACCCCAAGCACCATATCCGACCCTCTGATGGGTAGGAGATAGACGGTTGTGCGTCCCGAGTACCCCTATATCTTTAGTTCCACGCCCTTCATGACCCCTTTCGCACCGGAGTTTGCTCGCATCCGCCACCATAACGTGAAAAGCAGCAGCTCGATCAACCTCGTGCCCCACCCTCTGCGCCATGTCCGGGTGGATGAAGTTGTGCGTACTCCCGCTGTCAACCAGTATAGTCACCTTCTCCCGGTGGACTCGCTCGGCCATCCTCATAGTGAGTGGTGCATTGAACCCCTCCATCGCTTGGAGGGACACACCGAACTCAGTCAGATCCGAGTCTCCGTCCAACTCCGAGGCGGGTGTATCCTCTTCCTCGGTGTCCTCCTGTAGCATAAAAACCTGTATCTTTTGACATTTGTGTCCGGGAGCGAATTTTTCATCACAATTATAACACAATCCCTTTTCCTTCCGCGGCTGAAGTTCCGACCAAGTCAGCCGAGTGACAACCGGCTTGCCCGGTCCCTGAGAGTCCTGTTTCGCCACTGGCGTCGTGGTAGTAGGACGGGTTGAGTTGTGGTAGCGTTGTCGGTTGTAGCGTTCCTCCTGTATCCGAGCTAAGCTGATCGCATGGTCCAAGTTGCGGGGCATATATGACTGGATCTCATCCCGCAAATAATCCTCGAGTCCGGATACAAAACAACTGAGTAGTGTTTTCTCCTCCCACTGCACTCGGTTAGCCAACTTTTCAAACTCGGTTCGGTACTCCATCATTGTACCCTTCTGGTGCAGCTTCTGTAAGAGCGCCTCAAAGTCTTCGTACTCGAGAGGTCCAAAATGAGCGGTGAATCCATCCACAAAGTTGGTCCATGGTACATATTCCTTGCCTCTCAGGAACCACTACACCCATTGGAAAGCATCATCTTCTAAATGAAAAGAGGCCAACTGCACTCATTGTACCTCGGGAATCTCCTGGTAGTTGAAAAACAGTTCCACCTTCTGCAGCCACTCCAGGGCATCTCCGTCATTGAACTTGGGAAAATTCATCTGCGTCAATTTTGGCGGCATGTACGGCCGGTGTCCGGCTTGTCCACGCCCCCCCCCCCCCGCCTCTTGTCCATACTCTGTCGGTCTTCTTGGTTCCCCGGGTTCAAAAGGCATGTCGGGAAACCCTTGACGAAACGGCCCAGTGGCTGGAGCTCCACCCCACTGCATGTCGCCTCTTGCCGGAGGGGGCAACAGGCCCTCCCCCGCGCCATATTGGGGAAACAGCCAACCGCCTCCCCTAGGGCCAAAACCACCTGAGTCATTCCCACTGGTGCCGAAACCAGCGGTACCGAACCCGTCGGGACCCGAGCATGTTGCATCGCCACCACCGGAGTCACCCCTGCCAGGCCGCCTGTGCCGAACCCACTCGGCCCGCTTCCGCCTGCGCCAACCCCGCCGGAGCTCAAGCCGCCTGCGCCGACCCCGCCGGATGTCGTCCCACCTGCGTTAGAGCCCCCCGCGCCGAACCCGCTGCTCTAGGTCGATCCCGAGCCCGCGACGAACCCCGCGGCTCTGCCCGTCCCGATCGGGGCTCCGTTTGAGCCGATCCGATGCGGATCGACTCGTGCGGCGGTAGATCCGCCCGGATCTTCTTCCGTCACGTCCTTACCCTTCAGATTTTCTGTTAACAACACCATGATCTTCTCCATTCGGGTGTCGATCCGCTCTTCTAGCCTTTGCGTGGATGTTTTCACGTTATCCTCAATGGCGGCCACCGAATCCGTCAACCCCATCAAATTTTCTTCTAGAGTTTCCAAGCGGCAGATTTCCTCTTGCGTTCGTGTCGTCACCATGGTGGATAAAAGTCCTCTGATACCAAATGATAGGAAGAAGAAGGGGGAGAGAGAGAGATCTAAGGAGAAAACTAGAGAATTAGGGTTTGAGGAGGAGAGGGAAGAGAGATACCTTGAAATGATCTTGCATACCGGTCCCAAGAGAATAGCCCGGGTATAAATACCTGGGCCAAGGAGGGGCCGGCCGGCCCCTACAAAAGGGGCTGAACCTGTTGGTTCAGCCCCGGCCGGCCGGTTCACTGAGAGGGGGCTGAATCAGATGGTTCAGCCCCGTCGCCGCTTGTCGACTCCTTGCGCCTACGAACATATTGTCGTCCCGAGAAGCGTAATGGCGGCGTAACAAATATTTTGAAAATAACACTCATAAAAGTACAAAAATGAGTTCTAACAATAAGGGCCTGAAAGTCAAATTGAGTTTAAATTGGGACAGCTTACTTAGGTAAATAGTAATTCGGTTAAATAAAGTTCAACATATAAATAATTCAACCGTGATAATATTAGGTAATTAAAGAAGTATGTATGAACAACACTCTGGGGTAGGTCTTACTATTAATTCATTTTCAATCATTCTTGTTGAGGGTTGCAATATAATAATGAGTTTATCAATCATGTATTAGCAGGACGATTAGGATAATATGTATAGTTGTCATAGAGTATTTATTAAGGTAATTTTGATTTGTTAGATTAATTAATTATCAGGAAAATATGCATAGTAAATTAACTCAATACGTGATGTCTTATGAATAAATTAACTATATAAATATTGATTTGCCTATATAATAATGTAAATGAGTCGTTATTTAATATACTTAAGATATATATTTCAATTATTTATTGTAGAAACATATTATTTGGTTTAATCAAACAATTCCTTATTCTAATTAATTTTCAATGAAGTAATTATTTCTAAATATAGTAAATTAATAAAAATTAACTAATTCTGTTAATTTTGCATTAGCATGAGTAACTTTACAAGTATGGGGTCGCCCTTGCACCATATCCGGCCAACAAAAAGTAAGACTCCAATTCTAGTAGATGTTCTTGTGTGTGTGTGTGTGTGGTAAAAGCACCTTCAATTGGCAGTGGTAAATTCCGGCCAACGACAGTAATACTCCAATTCTCACAGATACAACAACACTCAAGCCTTTATCCCACTATAGTGGGGTCGGCTATATGGATCCTTTGTCGTCATTGTGCCCTATCTTTTGTCACAATCTCACTAATGCCTAAGTACATCATGCCTTTCCTTATAGTTTCTTTCCTAGTCTTTATTGGTCTACCCCTCCCTCGTTTAAAATGTCTAGTGACTAGACTCTCACAACGGCAAACAGGTGCCTCTAATGGTCTCCTTTGTAAGTGTCCAAACCATCTTAGTCGAGTTTCTCACATCTTCTCTGCAATTGGTGCAACTCCTGTCTTATCCCTAATAGATTCATTCCTAATTTTATCCAATCTTGTGTGTCTACACATCCAACTAAGCATTCTCATCTCCGCAACTCTCATTTTTTGCTCATGTACACAATTCATTGCCCAACACTCAGAACCACTGAGCATCGCGGGTCTAATTGCACTGCGGTAAAATTTGCCCTTAAGTTTTAGTGATACTTTACGATCACATAAGATCCCCGACACGTCTCTCCACTTCAACCAACCCGCTTGGATTCTATGTGTCACATCTTTATCAATATCTCCGTCTTTTTGAACTGTCGATCCAAGATATTTAAAACACTCACTACGGGAAATATCTTGATCACCCAACTTAATAACGAAGTCATCCGTGCTTCGTGTATTGCTAAATTTAAGCTTCAAATACTCCGTTTTTGTCCTGCTCAACCTAAAATCCTTCTTTTCTAAAGTATCTCGCCAAGATTCAAGTTTTGAGTTTACACCCTCGCGCGTCTCGTCAACCAAAATGATATCATCAGCATACAATAAACACTAAGGTATTTCTTGTTGGATATGTTTGGTGAGCTCATCTAAGATAAGGGTAAAGAGATAAGGACTTAAAGTTGAACCTTGATGTGAGCCAACGATGATAGGGAATTGAATTCTTGTGTTAATCCTCCAGATGTTCTCACCCTTGTCACTGAATTTGTATACATATCTTTCATTATGTCAATATATGAAACATTTACACTTTTCTTTTCTAAGACTCTCCATAAGATCTCTCTTGGAACTCTATCATAAGCCTTCTCAAGATCAATAAACAGCATATACAAATCTTGTTTTCTTTCTCGATAGTTGTCAATGAATCTGTTACGGCGCCAATGGCGGACGACGTCATCAAGGGCGACCTCCATTGGAGACAGGTTTACCGTCGCCGTAACACCACCATGGAGCCACATGCAACATTATGATTTATCATATTATTTTATGCATAATTTAGTACGAATAATAATAACTTTAATTTTTCAGCATATTATTTTTTGCCTAATCCAGCCCGGTTAATTATGACTAGATTTTATTTTGTTCCCAATGTTTAAGGCCCAAACGGGAGGTCCGCATTTAATTCTTGAGACTCTGTTTATATGGAGGCCATGGTCCGGTTATGGACAACAAGAAATAAAGTTTAATTTCTACTCTCATCCAATCTTCTCTTTCTCTCAACCACTCTCTCTCAACCTCTCTCTCTCAAAATTCCGCCGCCCTCTGACCGTAGCACCCATTCTGATATCCATCCTGGAGGGTTCCGGCGATAACCGCCGGCAAACGCGCTCCCAGGCTTCAGCACGCAACAAACTGGTATCAGAGCCACCGGCCGCCAACTCCCACGTTGTCGGACCAGCCACGCCGACAGCCGCGCCTCGCCTCGCCGGGCCGGATAGTGTGTCGCTCCTGCCAACTCCTCTGATCCCTCCCATGGCCGAACGCGACCTCCTCCAGCAGATTTTGGACCAGCTAGATAAAATGGACTCGCGTCTGGGCGACGTCGACAACCGCACAGCGCACCTCGTCGCGGAGCGTGCCCCCGCCGACCACCAGCCAAGCCAGCACTTGGCATCCGAGCACTCCGTCCACGAGGGCTACTCCGGCCAGCGCTCTGAAGGCAACACCTTTTCGCGTTATGTAAAACACTCGACTTTCCGGTCTTCGACGGACGGGAAGACCCCCTTGCATGACTTACTAAGTGCGAGTTATTCTTCTCCAACCAACACACTACCGAGGAGGAACGCCTAGGCCTTGCCTCCTTCCATCTCAATGGAGCGGCCCAACTATGGTTCGCCCGGATACAACGCGAATGCCCCTACCTCCAGTGGGACGAATTCAGGGACGCCTGCATGCTCCGCTTCGGCCCCTCACTGCACGGAAATCCCCTCGGAGACCTCATCGCCCTTCGGCAATCAGGCACTCTGGAGGACTACATCGACCGCTTCCAACTTTTGCTCGCACGGGCGTCGACATGCCACCTGAATCAGCAGGTGTCCATTTTTACGACAGGCCTGCACGAACGTCTCCGACTAGATGTCGAGTTCCAAGAACCACCCGACCTCGCAACCGCTATGAGTATAGCGCGAACATGTGAGCGCCGCATACTTTTGGCGCCACCACCTACAACGTCGCGACTATGGGCACACTTTCCGTGGGGGCGGGCAACACACTCCGCCACTACCGCCGGCTAAAACAACGGAGCCACCCAAACAATCGTTCTGGCGGCACCTATCCAACGCCGAGATGGTCGAAAGACGTGCCAAGGGACTCTGTTTCAACTGCGAGGAACAATTTGGACCCGGCCACCGCTGCAAACGGCTCTTTTGGATTGAGGTGGACGACCCTTCCGACGACGACGGCGAGGACCCTAATGCGGAGACACCCAAAATCTCTGTCAATGCCATCGTCGGGCCGCAAGGGGGCCACATGTTGCAACTCCCCATACACATGGCAGGAATAACTCTGGTGGCCTTGTTGGACTCTGGTAGCACGCATAACTTCATCCTCCGCAAGACAGCGGCGCCCTACGCCTTCCGATCACCGCTCGCAACCAGCTCCAAGTCTCAGTGGCCAATGGCCATAGCAAGGCGTGCCCCGGCCTGTGCCGGCGGGTACCTCTAACGATACACAACCGGAAGTTTGAAATCGATCTCTTGGTCGTCGACCTTGATGGCTTCGATATTGTCCTGGGGGTACGCTGGCTCCGCACATTGGGACCCATCACATGGGACTTCGACAACCTCACTATGCAGTGGTATCACGACTCGACGAAGGTGAAATGGCAATGTCTTTCCCCCACAGCCCAGCTGCGGGCCTTCCTCCTCCAGGGGTCGGATCAGGCGAGGGAGACCCACCCCAACGAGCTCCAACTTCTACTCAGGGAGTTTGCCGACACTTTCACCATCCCGGAGCTACTGCCACCCCACCGGCTACATGATCATCGCATTTGTCCTCTACCAGGAACGGCGTCGGTCGTAGTCCGACCTTACCGCTATCGGTTTCTCCAAAAAGATGAAATAGAGCGACAGTGTTCCGCAATGCTCCAACGGGGGCTCATCTGACGGAGCGTCTCCCCATTCTCTTCTCTGGCTCGCCTAGTACGCAAGAAAGACAATACCTGGCGTTTCTGCGCTGACTACCGCGAACTCAACGCCAAGACGGTCAAGGACAAATTCCTAATTCAGGTGGTCGAGGAGCTCCACGACAAGTTGCATGGGGCACGACAATTCTCCAAACTCGACTTATACTCCGGATACCATCAGGTACGCATGGCAGTCGAGGATGTAGAAAAGACCGCTTTCCGGACACACCACAGACATTTTGAGTTTCTCGTAATGTCTTTTGGCCTGACTAATGTGTCATCCACGTTCCAATCACTCATGAACGAGATATTTCACTCTGTGCTCCGAAAATTTGTGCTTGTTTTCTTTGACGACATTTTGGTCTATAGCAAGTCTTGGGAGGAACATCTACTTCATATACGCGAGGTTCTCAACCTACTCCGCCTTCAACATCTCATCCTCAAAGAATCCAAGTGTTCCTTCGGGCAATCTAATGTTGCCTACCTCGGCCACATAGTCCACGAATGTGGCGTGTCCGCCGATCCAGAGAAACTTCAAGGAAATGCCGCTTGGCCGGTTCCTCGCTCGCACCACGACATCCGTGCATTCCTGGGGCTGACGGGTTACTACAGACGTTTCATCCGCGGCTATAGCAGCATGGCCGAACCCCTCCTGGCGCTCCTACGTCGCAAGGACTTCAAATGGGAGGACACTGAACAACGGGCTTTTGAGGCCCTCCAAACCGCCCTCGTCTCGGCTCCTGTGCTACAACTCCCGGACTTCAACACGCTCTTCGTCATCGAGTGTGATGCCTCCGCTCTGGGATGAGGCGTCGTCCTTCAACAACATGGACACCCAATAACCTACTACAGTCGCCGCACCGCGCTACACCACTGCAAGTTGTCAGCATATGAGTTGGAACTCATCGGCTTAGCAAAGGTCGTCCAACATTGGCAACCCTACCTATGGGGTCGTACCTTCGTCGTCCGCACGGATCATTATAGTTTGAAGTACCTTTTGGAGCAACGGTTAACCACCATACCACAACAACGGTGGGTAAGCAAACTATTGGGATTTGACTTCACAGTCGAATACAAGGCGGGTACTCTCAATAGGGCCGCAGACGCCCTCTCGCGCCGCCACCTCACGGCCGACCGCCCCATTATTGGACGACATCCAGGCCGACAACATCAACTCGCCGCCCCTCGTCGAGTTACTCCACCGCGCACAAGAGGGCCTTTTACCACCCACATGGAAGGCGCACGACAGACTCATTATCTACAAGGACCGCATTTACTTGAGCCCCACTTCCCCCCACATCCTCACCATAGTGTGGGAGGCGCATGATCGGGCTCATGAAGGGGTTCGCAAGACCCTTCACCGTGTTCGGGCCGCTTTCTATTGGAAGGGACTTCACCACTATGTCCAAGAATTTATCGTGCAATGTGTCGTTTTTCAACAGCAGAAGGCGGTCAACTTACTATCGGCAGGGCTTCTACAACCGTTACCAGTACCGACCCAAATTTGCGTCGATATTTCCATGGATTTCGTCGAAGGACTTCCACGAAGCAAGGGCAAATCGGTCTTGATGATCGTGGTGGACAGATTTTCAAAGGGGGCACATTTCCTACCACTTGCCCGTCCACTCGTCGCGGAGCGAGTGGCTCAAAAATTCTTCCACAAAATCTTCCGATTACACGGATTACCGGAAAGTATTGTGTCCGACGGCGATAAGATTTTTACCAGTCATTTCTGGACAGAGCTTTTAACGCTCAGCGACACGACATTACAACTCTCCTCCGCATACCATCCGCAATCTGACGGCCAAACGGAAGTGGTCAACCGGACGGTGGAGATGTACCTACACTGCTTGACTGGGGAACACCCCAAGGAGTGGGTCACATGGCTTTCGTGGATCGAGTACTGCTTACCATTCGGCCCTCAAAACAACACCTTTTTGTCTCATTTATGGTCGCGACCCGCCCAAGCTCATCACCTATGAGCACAGCCCGGCTACCGCTACAACCTTGGATCAACAGCTACGAGATCGGGATCACATGCTCGCCACCGCACGCAAACATCTGCTTCGAGCCCAACACCGCATGGAGACAACATGTAATCGCAACCATCGCGACGTCGTCTACACAGTTGGAGAATGGGTGGGGCTCAAGCATCGGCCATACCGCCAGTCAACGCTCCACCACACCGACGCATCCACCAAATTGGGACCACGGTTCTACAGCCCTTTGCAGATAGCCAAACGCATTGGCGAAGTCGCCTACCGCCTCCGTCTTCCGCCCGAAGCACGCATCCACGACGTGTTCCATGTGTCCCAACTCAAACGTTTCATCGGCGAGCCGCCAACAAACCTGATCGTGGACCTTCCAGCACAGCTTGAGGACAAGCTGTCTTCCGACGAGTAAGGAGATGTTACGGAGGCAATGACGGACGACGTCATCAAGGGCGACCCCCATTGGGGACAGGTTTACCGTCGCCGCAACACCACCATGGAGCCACATGCAACATTATGATTTACCATATTATTTTATGCCTAATTTAGTACGAATAATAATAACTCTAATTTTTCAGCATATTATTTTATGCCTAATCCAGCCCGGTTAATTATGGCTAGATTTTATTTTGTTCCCGGTGTTTAAGGCCCAAACGGGGGGTCCGCATTTAATTCTTGAGACTATTTATATGGTGGCTATGGTCCGGTTATGGACAACAAGAAATAAAGTTTAATTTCTCCTCTCATCCAATCTTCTCTTTCTTTCAACCTCTCTCTCTCTCTCTCTCGAAATTCCACCGCCCTTTGACCGTCGCACCCATTCCGGTATCCATCCTGGAGGGTTCCGACGATAACCGCCGGCAAACGCGCTCCCAGGCTTCGGCACGCAACAGAATCTTCTCAAGAGATGTATAACTTTCATGGTCGATCGCCCTAGCATGAATCCAAATTGATTCTCCGAGATTTTAGTCTCTCGTCTTACTCTTCTATTACTCGTTCTCATAGTTTCATGGTATGACTCATCAATTTAATTTCTCTGTAATTAACACAATTTTGTATATCTTCTTTATTCTTATACAAAGGTATCAAAATACTTTCTCTCCATTGGTCTGACATACTATTTGACATCAGTATCTTATTGAAAAATATGTAAGTCATAAAATTCTTTCATTTCTTAGACATTTCCATACTGTGATTGGCATATTGTCTTGTCCAACCGTCTTTTTCTTTTTCATCTTATTTAGAGCATCATTTACCTCAGATACTTGAATTTTACGATAAAATATTATGTATTTATACTCTGATTTACTTAACTCTTTCAAATTCAATTCATTGTTTTTTATTTTATTATAAAGTTAATAAAAGTATCTTTTTCATCGCTTTTTAATATTCATATCATCCGTCAAAACTGAATCTGTCTCATTATTTATGCATTTTACTTAACTTAAATCTCTTGTCTTCCTTTTCTAGCTTGAGCAATTTTATATATGTCACGCTCTCCATCTTTGGTATCCAGTCGCTTATAAAATTCTTCATAAATTTAACTTCTTATTTTACTTACTGTCTGTTTAGCTTTTTTAACGACTTTATACTTGGTTAAGTTTTCATTATTCCTACAAGTGTAGAGTGATTGATAGCTGGCCCTTTTTACCAGCACTTTATCTTGCACTTCTTCTTTCCATCACTAAAATTCTTTATTTGAGGGAGCACGACCTTTTGATACTACAAGTATGTTCTTTCTACTTATCTTTAGTTGTGAAAACATAACTTCTCATGAGATATTAAGATCAACATAAGGGTCATCAACTAAATGTTCCATAATTTTCGTCTTGAAAGCAACCTGCTTTTTCATCTTCAAGATTCACAACCGAATTTTTTGCAACATTTTTATTCTTGTATTAAATTTATTATATTTAATTTGTACATCTAACATCATTAACCTATGTCGTGTTGTCAAACTTTCTCCTGGTATGACTTTACAATTCTTACAAATCATTTTATCCATTTTACGAGTCATAAATAATCATTTTGTAACTTATTGGGCCCGCTTTTAAACGTAATTAAATATTATTATTTTTTTTATGAAAAACGCATTTGATATAATTAACTCATGTGCGACAGCAAAGTCTACAAAAATAAGTCATTTTTCATTAATTTCTTCATATTCATATTCTTAATTAGCGACTGTGTAATCTACATTTTTCTTCCTTATATGTCCATTTAAGTCTCCTCCTATGAAAATCTTCTCTCTTTGTGTGATTTCTTTTACTAAATCATCTAAGTCTTCATAAAATTGCACTTTAATAACTTCACTTAATCCTATTTGTGGCGCGTAAGCGTTGATCACATTAATAAAAAATTTATTTATGACCAATTAAAGAGCTAAGATCCTATCATCTTTTTTACTTACCCCGACAACTTCATTTTTCCAAGTAGTATCCACAATAATACTTACTTCACTGTTTGTTTTTTTTTTCATATGTACTATAATTTAAAATTTGAATTATCTAAAAATTTAGATTTTTCACCCACATATCTAGTCTCTTGCAAGCATAAAATATTTATCATTCATCTAATCATTGTATCCACTATTTTCATCGTTTTCCTCGTTAGCGTACCTATACTCCAACTTACAAACCTAAGTCGATCACAATTCTTTCAATATACTTCTCTATGACGTCTAATATGTGAGGACTTTTGTCTATTTAACACTACACTCAAATCCTCTTGGAGGTGCAGCGGTTCTTGCCAAGACGCCGTATTCAAACCATGCGACAAGAACTCTTGCATATTTAACACTACACCAAAGTCATGCAGATGCAGCGGTACTTACTGTAGAAATGGAGAAAGCCAACCTTGTATATATGTCCACTTGGTACAAATACAAAGAATGAGTACATATATATAGATGAGAGAAAGAGGGAGAAAAGTCCTATACACAATGTGGGACTAAAGAGAGGAGAGAAAAACAATAAATGCTATACAAATGGGCCTAGTTTAAGTGGGCTTTTCCAACACTCCCCCGCAAGCTGGAGCGTATAGGTCATATGCACCCAGCTTGGACAAACACTGGTAGAACAGGGTGCTTGATAAGGCCTTTGTGAGGATGTCGGCAACTTGATCAGTTCCTGGAACATGCTTCAATTCAAGTTTCTTCAATTGAACCTTCTCACGAACAAAGTGACAGTCAAGCTCGATATGTTTTGTGCGCTCATGAAACACCGGATTCTTTGCGATGCGTATGGCGGCTTGACTATCACAAAATAGAACAGCAGAGGAGGGGAGTTTTACTCCCAGGTCAGTAAGGAGACTTTCTAGCCATGTGAGTTCTGAGACAACCGAGGTCATCGATCGGTATTCAGCTTCTGCAGAGGAACGGGCTACCACAGCCTGTTTCTTACTCTTCCATGTAATAAGATGACCACCAAAATAAGTACAGAACCCACTGGTTGACCTTCGATCGTCCAGAGAACCCGCATAGTCGGCATCAGAATAGGCAACCAATGCGGGAGCAGAGTCAGAGGTTTTGTAAACCAGCCCTTGACCCGGAGCTCCCTTAAGGTATCGAAGAATCCGTTCAACCGCTTGAAGATGAGAAGCCCGGGGGGCATGCATGAACCGACTGACAACCCCAACTGCAAATGATATATCCGGCCTCGTGACTGTTAGATAGATCAACTTTCCCACAAGGCGTCGATAGTATTCCGGGTTCGGAAGCAGCAAATCGTTATCCGAAGCATGAGCGCATAGTTTGTGATTTGTCTCCATCGGGGTACAAGCTGGCTTGCAACCAGACTGACCAGCATCTTTGAGAAGATCGAGACAGTACTTTCGTTGGGAGAGCACCAACCCGTCCGGCCGCCGGGCAATCTCGAGACCCAGGAAGTAGCGAAGTTTCCCCAGGTCTTTAGTTTGAAAAACAGTGCTCAGATGTTGTTTGACATCTTGAATCCCCTTTGAGTCATCCCCAGTGAGAAGGATGTCATCAACATAGACCAACAGAAGGACGGTGCCAGTGGCCCGGTGTCGGGTAAAAAGGGAGAAATCTGCAGAACTCCGAGTGAATCTCATGTCTCGAACCACCTTGCTAAACTTGTCAAACCACGCCCGAGGGGACTGTTTGAGACCATAAATTGACTTTCTGAGAAGACATACCCGAGACTCCCCCGTGGTCTCAAACCCGGGCGGTTGGCGCATGTAGACGGTTTCCTGAAGGTCACCATTTAAAAAGGCGTTCTTGATGTCGAGCTGATGAAAGGGCCAGTGGCGGTGCACCGCGACGGAGAGAAGAACGCGGACAGTGTTGAGCTAGGCCACCGGAGAGAAGGTTTCCTCATAATCGAGGCCCTCCTGTTGTGTGAAGCCACGGGCCACAAGACGGGCCTTCAGTCGGGCAATAGTGCCATCCGGAGCATGCTTGATGACGAACACCCATTTACACCCAACAGGGTGCTGACCGGGAGGTAAGGGAACCAAGTCCCAGGTCTGGTTGGCCCAGAGGGCCGTCATTTCTTCGTCCATGGCAGCCCGCCAGCCAGGATGGTGAAGCGCCTCCTGCAAAGAGTTAGGGACCGAAACAGAGGATAATGAGGTGGCAAAGTGAAGAAGAGAGGGAGAGAGGCGATGGAGAGAGACGTAGTTCGCCATTGGATGAGCGGTAGAGACGGGAGCCGGAGCAGCAGGGAGCAGAGCACCAGAGGGCGAAGCCGACTGCAGAGGGGCTACGGGATGAGGAGAGCGACGAGAGTAGACCCGGATAACCGGGGGTGGTGGACGGACAGGAGGTAGAGAAGGCAGAGTGGAAGAGGAGTGAGGAGCATGAATGACAGGACGAACGACGGGAGCTGGACTCAGAGCGTCATTGAGAGCAGGGAAGAAGGGAATATCTTCACGAAAAGTCACGTCAGCCGAGACAGTAACCTTGCGGGTAGCAGGCGAATAACAGACATAACACTTCTGAGTGCGCGAGTACCCCACAAAGATATGCTTGGTGGCACGAGGGTCCAATTTGTCTGTGGAGGGACCGAGGTGGTGAACGTAGTAGGTACACCCAAACACCCGGGGAGGAACGGGAAAAGGTGGAGCTGTGGGAAAGAGGAGGCTGAAGGGAGTAGCATACTGGAGGACGGAAGACGGGAGACGGTTGATGAGGAAGCAAGCCGTGGAGAGCGCGTAGTTCCAGTATGGTTTGGGAACCTGCATTTAAAGCATAAGGGAGCGAGCGACATCAAGAAGGTGACGATTCTTGCGCTCGGCGACCCCATTCTGTTGTGCAGTGTATGGACACGAGGTTTGGTGAAGAATGCCGAACTCAGAGCAGAGAGTGGCAAAGGTATGGCTGGTGTACTCCCGCGCATTGTCAGTACGAATAGTGCGAATAGGCACAGAGAACTGAGTGCGAGTCTCAAGTATGAAGGCTCGGAATACGCGGGGAAATTCAGAGCGATCCCGAAGGAGATACAACCACGTCATGCGAGAGTAATCATCAATAAAAGTAACAAAATACCGATAGCCAGAAATACTAGTAAATTTATATGGACCCCATATATCGGAGTGAACTAAAATAAAAGGAGCGGAGCTCCGAGTACAATGAGGAGGAAATGATGAACGGGGCTGTTTGCCCAAAATACATGTGTCGCAGCGAAAAGCAGGGAGAGTAACATCAGGAAGAGCCTTCCGGAGGACTGGAAGAGGAGCATGTCTCAGACGGCGATGCCAATCCGAAGAGGAGATAGAGGCGAGGACAGTGGGAGAGTCGTCAAGAAGATAGAGCCCATTCTGCAGCCGTCCTCTACCAATGATAGTCCGCGTCTGCTGATCCTGTATGAGAAAAGAAGAAGAAGTAAATGTCACGGAATAATTAGAATCAGTAGTAAGACGACCAACAGAGAGTAAATTGAAAGGAGAGCCCGGAACATGTAGAGCCGAGCGCAGGAGGAGAGAAGAGGTGAGAGAAATATCAGCACATCCAGAGACTGGAACCGATGCCCCATTAGCGACAGTAATGTACTTCGGGTGAGGTGAAGACAAGTACTGAGGTGGCCTAACAGAGGTGATATGATGAGTGGCACCAGAATCAAGGATCCAGCGCGTGCCAGAGGATAGGCAGGTGATACCTTCATTGGAGATAGAGGCAGCAGAGGCAACCGAGGCAGGCGGACGGCTGAGCAAACCATGAAGATGCTGGAGCTGAAGACGAACCTCGTCGAGATCAGTACGAGAGGAGGCAGAGTCGGTAGTAGCAGCAGAGGCATGTGGACGAGGAGGTCGGCCATGTTTGCGATAGCAGGTGGCCTCAAGATGGCCATCTTTACCGCAGAACGAGCATTTAAGCCTAGACCGGCCACCGCGACCCCGACCGCGAGAGTCAGAGCGGCCACCACGGGCAGAAGGGGAAAGAGGCAATAAGGGAGCTGGTGCCTGTTGAGCAAGGGCCAGAGAAGGAAGACCGGGAACATCCGGAGGCGGTGAGACTTTGAGAAGCATTGAGCACACATCGGAAAAAGATGGTGTAACGGTAGAGGAGAGGATGTGAGCCCGGACACTGTGAAGATGAGGAGGTACCCGGGCCATCATCATGGCGATACCCACAGCTTCCTTTTGGGTACGTTGAGCAGCGAGATCCAAAGTGGGAGGCTGATGGTGGATCCAAGCCTCAACCAGAGACCGGGCCTGAGCAACAAAGGACGTCAGGTCGGTTGCGCCACTGCTATCAAGGGCCTGGAGAGCAGTGATGATATCATATAGATGGTGGAGACTATCCTTGCCAGAGTATAGGGTGTGGAGCTCGTCCCACATGCCTTTGGCCGTCTCATGATACATGGCCAGGCGATAAGATTCGCCATCAAGAGAGTTGAGAAGCCAAGTCTGCACACGCCCATCATTGCGTAACCATTCCTCAGTAGGGACACCAATAACGGTCTGAGTCAGGTGATGAAGAAATCCTTTTGACTGAAGGACACGGCGAACCGAGTGTGCCCATTCCACAAAGTTCTTCTTGCCAGTGAGCGAAATTGTAGTGATCCGAAGCTCGTCGCGGATTTCCGGGATAGAGGCAGGGCGTTCAGGAGGAGGAACAGCCGTCCCGACTGAGTCTGCAGACGTAGACATGGGGGCGACCTGGAAGAGGTCGCGGCGAGCTGGAGGAGGCCGCGGCGAGCTGGAGGAGACCGCGGCGGACTGGAGGCAACAGCTAGAGGAAGCGGAAGACTGCGGACTGGATGAGGTCACGGCGAGCTGGAGGAGGTCGCGGCGAGCTGGAGGAGACCGCGGCGGACTGGCGAGCTGGCGGGCTGGAGGAGACCGCGGCGGACTGGCGAGCTGGCGGGCTGGATCAGATCGCGGCGGGCTGGATCAGACCGCGGCTGACTGGTGCGAGCTGAGAAGAGAGGACAAGCCGGGGCTGACTGGCGAGCTGGCGGGCTGGAGGAGACCGCGGCGGACTGGCGAGCGGGCGGGCTGGATCAGAATAAGACCGATGGATTGGCGAGCTGGCGGACAGGCGAGCGGCGGACGCTGCGCTTACGCCGGACGAAGGAGACCAAGAAGAGGAGGCGAATACTGAGTTCGCAGCGGACAGAAGAAGACCGATGGATTGACGTCGCCGAGGTCGCGCCGGACAGAAAGAGGCCGCAGCGGACAAGGGGAAGCAGTGGACCCCACAGGATGGCTATAAAGAGGGGGCCAGAGGAGGAAGGAAGAGGGGGGAATAGAAGTGGATCCACGGGAGGAGGGGAAGCGGACTGGACAAGGGAGGCCGCAGGAGAGAAGCGACTAGAAGGTGCGGACTCACACACGCAGGCCGCAGAGATCGCAGGCCGCAGGGCGGACAGAAGAGGGAGTCCGCAGGAGTCCGGAACCTGGATCTGATACCATGTAGAAATGGAGAAAGCCAACCTTGTATATATGTCCACTTGGTACAAATACAAAGAATGAGTACATATATATAGATGAGAGAAAGAGGGAGAAAAGTCCTATACACAATGTGGGACTAAAGAGAGGAGAGAAAAACAATAAATGCTATACAAATGGGCCTAGTTTAAGTGGGCTTTTCCAACACTTACCAAGACGTCGCATCCGGACCATGCAACGTGTTCCTTAAGTAGAACAACCTAGCTTTTGTGCATTTGCTCAAATGATCCATATTCAAATGATCCAATTATCATAGATATTCTAAAAATTTTAATTTATTTCTCTCCTTTTTTCATTTTTCTAATTTTTTTTACATTGTTTATTTTAGATATTTTTAACTTGGTTTTTCACTCACTTTATATTTTCCTAATTTTTAATTTACTTATTTTATGTATATTATTTACCAACTTCTTCTTCATGGTGTTTATTTGATTTTTTTTGTTAATGTACATATTTATACTATAAAGGGGCAAGCGTATAACATTCATTAATCCAATTTTGACAATCTTGTTTAATTTAACTATTTGCAAGATGCAAAAAAGATCAGGTAAAACCCCATGCACGAATGTTTTATGTGTGTGTAATCTTCAATTACTCTCTTTCTCTCTCTTAATTTCTTTCACTCATTCTCTCTCTTAAGTATGTCAAAAAAAGATTAAAACATTGTGGTTTAATTGGATTCTATAATACTCACCTTATTAAAAATATACATAAATAATATAGTTCATGAAAAAACTTGAGTCCCCATTCATTTGGGCGGATTTGAAGAAAGGAATTGGATATGAAATTGTCAATTCCAATTTTGTTGTTCGACCGTCATTTTTTGGGAGGAAATGGAATTCAATTCCATCATAATTCATTTTAGCCTATTTTTTCCTCCACCAATTCAAACCTCGGGAGGTCGTACTTGGCGATTCTCGTTGACGTCTCTCTCGACCCCGTCATTCCTGCAATTTATCTTCCTCGAGATTTTCTTCCTCACTCGAATCTCACGATTTTGTCTCCTCTCAGGTCGATCCGATGGAAATGATCCTCTAGGGTCACAATTGGAGTATGCGCTCTTGGTGGACATACCGGTTTCATGCCATTGCCAAAGATTAGGGTCCTTGTAAGCAGTGCGGTGAGTTTTCATCGATCACTATTCAGATTTCTTATTGGGGCTTTGTCTGAGTTTGATTCATGGATGCAGGTGTTCCTCACGCCATTTCTCAGGCAGATATGGACGTGGATGGGGTGATTAAAGCCAACAAAAAGAATTTTTATGAATATTTGGATGCAACCTCTCACAAGAAGAACTAAAATTGAACCCCCTGGACGACTTCCGGTAACTCCATATTCCTATCCAACCACTCCAGCAAGTTTGCATTTGGTAGACATAGAGAGTTGAATTTTGGTGGATAATGAACAAATTATAGTGACAAACCATTTTAGCCAAGCTGCTCACGATTCTCTTCACCCATGCCAACATGCTAAATCAACTTCTCTAGAAAATAGAATAATTTGAGTAAGAATGTCTAGGCCTTTTTTATGATTTGAATGTGTGTGTAGTTGTCTTTGTGTTTGTGTATGTGTGTGTGTAAATATCAATTCCATGAATTGAATTCTAATACGCAGCCAAACAGTGGAATTACTAATTTCAATTTTTGTGACAGGATTATTGCATTCAACCGAACAGTAGAATTGGAATCGGCTTTAATTTCAATTTTTGTGAGAAACAGAATTGTGTCAATTCCAATTCCAATTCCCGCATCTCATTTCCTGCCAAACGAAAAGTGCCTGGGAGAAGTTCTATAATGCAAAATGCAACGTCCTGTCAAAGATAAATAAATAAAGATTCCATTTTCATCACTCAATTCCGATAAACAAAACAATTCTACCTCAAGAATTTAAAGTCGCCAAAAACAGTGGAATCAAATATCCAAAAGTCGAACAAGTGAACCATGACTAAAGAAGCAAAAAAAAACTCACATTTTTATCACACCCTGGAATGGAAATATTGGCGTCGTACCACTGAGCAGCCATGACACTCTCGATGCTATCTGCAATCAGATCCCTCGACTGCAAGCTATAGCACATCCCCCTCGTTCCCATCGAGATGGCATCACTAACCCCGATGGTATTGAACCTAAACGCCACCATCCCCGCGTCTCTCACCCCTTCCTTGACGGCCGCAGCAAGCTGCATCAGATGCATGTTGCAGGTGTTGCCCTCGTACCACACGGACGAGATCCCCACCTGCGGCTTCTTCATGTCGTCGTCGGTAAGTCCCACGCCGTAGAGCACCGCCTGAGATGCTCCCTGGGATTTCGGCTCGGTGATCCGGGAACTGTACCGGTTCAGCTTCGGGATCGAATCTGGCGTTGGGGGCAGCGGAGGGGTTTCGATCTCTTGGGTGCGGGCGCTGATGAGGAAAGGCCGGCGACTGAGGGGGTTCGGTTTTGAGGTGGTGGCGAAGGGAGATGAGTGGATGGAGGTGGTGGTCTTTAGGGTTAGGGATTGCATTTTTTGAAGGAGGAAGGGGAGGCGGCAGCGGTGGCCGGAGTGGAGCTGTGTGGGTAGGTTGGTGGAGGGCTTAGGGTTTTGGTGGGGACGATGAGGCAACGGGCAACAGTGTGGGAGGGAGAAATGATGAGTTCGAGCGCGGAATGTGATCTCCTTTCTTATTATATAACTGAGGCTATTAGCTGCAGCAGCAAAGCGCAACAACCTCGCGAATTAGCAGTCTGGTTTGGCTTTCGTTATCCGCAGATCCCGGCAAAATAATAAAAAACACTCATCACTGCTCATAGCAGTTGAAAACATGAACGCGTGTCTTTTGAAAAAAGTCTATTATATGGTATTTTTAGAAAAAAGTGTTCAACATAAAAGTTGTAGATCCCGACGAGATCTACAACTTTCATTTTGAACATTTTTCCTAAAAATGTCTTTTAAAAACTTAATTTTTGGACCGTTAATAGTCATTTTTTGTGCTGCTATTATTTTTGGGCTGTCAATAGTCATATATGGGTTGTCAATATAAATATCTCCAGAGAAGGAGAGTGCAACTCAGCCTTTGCTGTGTTGGGAGACAGTCGTCACTCGTCGTCATCATTTGGAAGGCATCCACCGCCGCGTTGTTGAAACGCCGTCGTTGTTGGAAGGCCGCTGTCACTGCTGCTTGAGAAGTTCGGACGTCGTTCAAACGTTGACGTGGTCTCGCTACACAAATCAGATTCACCGAGATCTGCAGGAATTCGAGGAGGCTCTCCGGAGATGATTTCTTAAGTCCGTCATTTGCTCCTGTTGGTATCTTGCATTTTGTTAATTATAATTTGTGTAGCGAATAGCGATGTGTGAAGATCCATTGTGGATTGAGTAGGGAAAACATGTAAATTTTTTTCATTTTTTTATAGTAGAGGTTTTCCAAATTGGACTCCGATCATTGCGCGATTTTCACTCAACTGGGTCTCTACGTTAAAAATTTCTTGCGTGTTGTCTTTCTTTTATTTTTGTGTATTTGAATCCGCTAGGAAAATCGCGCTTGTCCTCTCGCTAAATTAATTTGCAGGTGCTCGGATCAAGTTTGCGCGCTCTCAAACCCAACAATCCGGACCGCTCTAACAACATCCTGAAGAAGGCAAAATTTGGGATAGGAGACGCATACCATAATTAGTTCTATAATAGGCTTTTACCATGTCGTTTTTCATTTCCATATATCCCAGCTTGCTTTTTATGGTTTGCATCAGGTGGAGCACCTTGTGAGGCAGTTGTCTGAGGGGAGCCTTCCTGGCACATATGAAGCTTGTTCCTCAGATATTGGTTCCTTTGGGGGGACTAAGACTCTATTTGTTTGGGTGTTTTGCTGCTCCGTTTTGGACAAACTCCGTCAGAAAGAGGTTAAACAAATGAATCTTCGTCGGCGTTTGCTCCGTTTCCACCCGCCCGCCTTGAGAAATGCCCCAAAAAACTCAGTTTGGAGCAGCCACCTCCCCCTCCGATTCGAACACTCTGTTTGCACCCTCCGGATTGACCCGCCACCGCAGAACCAAATGAAGTCTAATTAAAATCCGGTTCATGCGGTCGTAACCACTTGATCGGTGAAAATAAGGCTTCATTTTGTTCAGCGGTGGCGGATCGATCCGGCGGGTGGAAACGGAGTGTTCGAATCGGAGGGGGAAGGTGGTTTCTCCAAACGGAACTTTTTGGGGCGTTTCTCAAGGCGGACGGGTGGAAACGGAGCAAACGCCGCCGGAGATCATTTGTTTACCCGCCTTCCGGCGGCGTTTGCCCAAAACGGAGCGACAAAACGCCGAACCAAATAGAGCCTAAATCCCTCCAAACAGAGTCATTAGCTTTGTGAGGACGGGCTTCATTACATTTTGTAATGGCCTGTGCAGTTACCTTATAGATTAATAAGGTGCATGGACTGATTAGTCAGTAATGTTCGGCTTTACTAGCTGGGCTGCACTTGGGAAAGAGCATACCAACGCTTTTTCATCCTGCTTGTATCAAAAGAAAGCTTTAACAACCTCAATGACTTCTTTCATGATGAAGCCCCAAAATTTTGTGAAGAACGAGTGGGTAACCTCATCAGTGCCCGATTCCTTATTCCGACCGAACGAGAACACCACATCTTTGATTTCTTCGTCAGACGGCTGGGTCATGAGGAGTTGAGATTTGTCACTGTTGACAAGCTTGCTCGGGCATAGAACACGAGCTTATTCCGTCCTAGTTCCAGAGCGACCGAAGTGCTAGCGCGCAAACTTGTGCAACCTCTACCCGTCTTTGCGTTTTTTTTTGTTTTCCCTCTCTATGAATCCTGTCCATAGATAGCTCCACGCGACAGTGAAATCTCGCTACCCGGATTGAGATTTCGAAAAGGAACCCGGTTGGAATAATCTCTCCACACATACAAACATGCACACACACTTCTATTTTCATGTTGTTGCTAAGCGATATCTTTAAGGCTTCATTCGTTTCACATGAATTGAAATACAGGAATTGAAATTGACTTCAATTCCAATTCCCGCAGAAATTGGAATAGAAGTCAATTCCAATGTTGTCGTTCGGCTAAATGCAAGAATTCTGCCATGAGAATTGGAATTATTAATTTCACTGTTTCGCTCAATATTAGAATTTTTCTGTTTGAGCGCACATTTTTCGCCCAACCGCGCATTATTTCGCCCGGGCGCATATTTTTTCACCTAGACGCACATTTTTTGCCCGGGCTCGCATTTTTCGCAGGGCGCGCAGTTTTCGCCTGACCGCGCATTTTTTTGCCCGGACGCGCATTTTTCGCCGGCCAAAAACTTCGCACCTGGGAGAAAAATGCGCGCTCGAGTGAAAAATTTTGGTCCAGGTGAAAAAATCACGTCTGAGCGAAAAAAATCGCGTTTGGCAGGAAAATGTGTTGTCGGCCGGAAAATGTACGCCCGCGAAAAAAATTCGCACCCGTTAATATTCACGCCCGGGAGAGAAAATCGCTCCCAGGCGAAAAATTCACGCCCGAGCAAAAATTCGCGCCCGGGAGAAAATTGTGTGTCCGGGCGAATATGCACGCCCAAGCAAAAATGTGCGCCCGGACAAAAAAAGGTGCCCTGGCAAAAAATGCGTGCCAGGCGAAAAATGGGAGCTCGGGAGGAAAAATATGTGTTCGGCCGAAAATTGCGCGCCCGGTCGAAAAATTTCCGTCTGGGCGAAAAATGCGCGCCCGGTAGAAAAATGCGCGCCCGACCGAAAAATGCGCGCCCAGGCGAAAAATTCGCGCCAGGGCAAAAAATGGGCGCGCGGGCGAATAAATTCGCAATCGGACGAAAAATTCGCGTTCGGGTTAAAAAAATTCGCGGTCGGGTGAAATATTCACGCTAGGGCAAAAACAAAATACGTGCACGGGCCAAAAAATGCGAGCCCGGTTGTATAATTCCGGCACGGTCAAAAAATGCGGGCTCGGGCAAAAAATGTCCGCCCGGGCGAAAAATGTGATCACGGGCAGAAATATGTGCGACCTGTCGAAAAATTCGCTTTTCGGCGAAAAATGCGGACCTGGGCGAACAACAGGATTTGCGTTGATATTTTTTTGAGAGAGTCGGGGACGCACAGGTAGGCGTGAGAATCACGAATGAAGACCTCTTGAGGTAAGAATTGAAGGAGACGTGTTTTTTATATAATCAATTCTCATTGGAATTGTAATAAATTCCAATTCCTATGTAATATTAAGATCGTCGAACAGTCACAATTGAAATTGGCAATTGAATGTCAATTCCAAAGCCTCAATTCCATCGAAACGAATGAAGGTTAAGGGTCCGTTCATTTGCACGGAATTGAGTTCCTGAAATTGGAATTGAACGACTAATTTCAATTTTATCGTTCGTTTGTATGATTGACATTGAAATTGAAATTTTAATGAATTGCATGGAATTTATTTTGAACTAAAAACAAATCTTTCCAATGTATATAAGAAATTGACAATTCCGACTGAGACACATTTTTCGCTCAAGCGCCAGTTTTTTGGCTCGGCCCCCCATTTTTCACCTAGTCGCCCGTTTTTCGCCCAGACGAGCGTTTTTTGCCTGTACGAGCGTTTTTTTGCCCAGACACGAGTTTTTTTCACCCGACCGCACGTTTTTCGCTTGGGAGACATGTTTTTCTCCCAAGTGCCCGTTTTTTTGCCCGGGCCCCCATTTTTCGCCCGGGCGTGCGATTTTCGCTCGAGCATGCATTTTTCTTCTGGACGCGCATTTTTCACCCGGGCAAGCGATTTTTCGCCCGTGCGCCCGTTTTTCGCCCAGGAGCCCGTTTTTTGCCCGTTCGCGCTTTTTTCGCTCGGGAGCCCGTTTTTCGCCCTGACCCGTTTTTCGCCTGTGCGCCCGATTTTTGCCCGATTTTCTCATCCAGGCTCCCGTTTTGTCGTCCGAACACACATTTTTTCTCTCGAGCGTCTGTTTTGTCGCCCTTGCGCATTTTTTGCGCCCGAGCACATATTTTTTTTGGGCAAGCTTTTGTACCCGAGTGCGCATTTTTCTATTTGGATGCACATTTATTATAATATATGTGAAAAAATATTAGTTTCTTCGTAATATTTTCCCAATCTTAGATTGAATTTTTTTAACAAACGAACAAAAGAATTGATCAATTTCACAATATTTATTAATATTGTTTATTAGGCGAATGCTGAAATTAAAATTAGACACAAATATTCAATTCTACAATATTCACCAATATTCAATTCTAATATTGAATTCCAATTCCATCAAAACGAACTAAGATCGTAAGAGAACTAAGACCCTAAGAGAACTAAGATCGTAGTTGCTAAGCAATATCTCATGCTCAAAATAAATTTTTAGGTCTTTTTGTGCATGAATGTTATGAAATGTAATTTTACTGGTTTTTGTAATTTAAAAAATAAGAGAGATATAACACCATAACCTGTTTTTTAGTAAACATAGAGGGGAGGTCCCCATAAATTGTTGTAAAATCCGGTACAAGCACAGTCACAGCTATAAAATTTGCAGATACTCAAGAATACAAAATATAACCACACAATTTATATAATGAAAATATAAATTCAAATACAAGAAAAACGACGGTCCGACGAGTATGCCGTGGATGCTCCGGACACACACGATTTACGGTGAGAATCTGAGATCTGTACTGCAATCCGCCTCGCGGACGCACAAGGTTCACCAAACCTTCAACGTCGAAGTCCGACGTTCAACCACACCACCACTGGAGAACAACGCCACCACCGGAGAGAAATCACCGTCGAGGCTAACTGCACCAACGCACGCCGTCAACACCACACCTCTCCACTTTAAAGAACTTCCACTGCAACGCTGACGACAAACTTTAATGTGCGAACAGAAACCAAGAGACCGAAAAAAGGGAGTAACAAAATTTTTTATTATCCAAAAAAATATCTATTACAAAGGTATGAACTTCCTTTTATATAATGGAGGAGAGAAGAGAGATTACAAATAAGTAATGTGGGACTAATAATTACATGAACACAAACTATACAAGCCGCATAAGCCGCACAGTTAGCCTAACCGCACGGCCACTACAATGTGGAGAACAAACGACCAATATCCCCAAGCCGCCATAGACAAACCGCCAGACCGCCAGACCGCTAGACCGCCAGACCGCTAGACCGCCAGACCGCCAAACCGTCCGGTCTCAACTCGCAAGACCGTCCGGTCTCAACACTCCCCCTCAAGCTGGAGCATAAATATCAATCATGTCCAGCTTGTCGCAAATGTGAAACAAAGAAGCGGACACCGGTTTGGTGAAGACATCTGCCAACTCGTTGTCGGAAGTGACGAACAGAGTACAAATCTGTTTCTTCAAAATCTCTTCTTGAATAAAGTGACAGTCGGCCTCTATGTGTTTTGTTCTTTCATGAAAGACCGGATTTCTGGAAATGTATATAGCAGCTGTAACAACCACATCCGTTCATATCGTATATACTAGAAGGTCCGGCCGGGGCCCCACAACATATCCACAAAACGAGCGGTGAAGTCACGGTATGGCACCAGAGTAGCGCAACGCACCCTAACCCATTGCATTCTAGCGAAAGCCTACACAGTACACTTGAACTCCACACCTGAATGTCCGACATATAAAACCCCATATTTTATATATCCATAGGAATGTCTTACAACACATACAAGACAAAGAGTTAGCCTTAAGGCCTTACAGGGCTTTCATACAAGTGACCATAAACAATGGCGCGCAGGCCGGCCACACAAAAGAAAACATCACACTTTCATTTCTTTAGCCTTCGAGGGCTAGCGGCGGCAGCAGCAGCAACAACAGGGACTTCAGCCCTTATGCGTCCCGCTTGGCTCTCCAACACCTGCACAGGGACAGGCCACCCAATGGTGGCAAAAGAGGCAACGGTCAGCATTCCGCTGACCAAATTATAACGACCCTACCCCTTCTCTCGGGGCAGCGGTATTCTTCCCTGCAAAGCATAGCATGTACAAGCATATATATCTATAGCTCATTCAATGTGCACTCACGCACATCCATTCCATCACAATCGTCAGCCACGCGGCCCAACGATCCGTGCACTCAGGGCACATTCTTGGTGTACCGGCGAACCAGTTGTCCATCACCGTATCAGGGTCGTAACCCAACGACAAATCACTTGAGCATTTACTCTATGGCGTGCAGCCGGAGTTCTAGTCTTGACGCACCGGGATGGCCCGTAGCCCCCCATTGTGACATGGCTCGAAGGCCTAAGACTCTCACTATGCGCTCCAACAGTCCACACTTTCAGGTCTCACGTCAGAGGGACATAGCGCAGGTCGGATCCTCCACCCCCCGTTGCTCAAATCGCTTTTGCCATCACCGAGTACCATGTACTCGCGACTACATAAAAGGCGCGGGTTGGTCTCACCGATCCTGTTTGGCATTACAGCCTGGATATCCTCTGACACCCATTTCTAGAACAACATTGACGGGTCTTTCCTGGGCACACCAGTACTTCCTGTCTTAACAGGTACCACACCACAAAGATCACAGCGTCGGCGGGTCTTTCCTGGACACACCAGTACTTCCTGCTTCTGCAGGTACCACACCACGCATATCACAAATGTCCGGGGTCTTTCCCGGCTTACCATGTCAGTACTTCATGTTACTCTCTTCACAGGTACCACCTAAATATTTAGCATCATAATAGGCCTTTCCCGGACTTCCATCCGGTACTTCCTGCTATTATCTTCACAGGCATGACCCAACAGCACAAGCATGACACTGATATTTTCCTGGACTACCACTCTAGTACTTCCTGCTACTTCCTTCACAGGTCCAATCCGTCGACTCCTAAACTACACGTTTATCACGGAGTCTTCTCCGGTTCGTATGCAACATCACCAATCCAGAACAACCTGTCCAGATGGGCTTCACACAGCATGTCTATTCCGTACTTTTATTTCCGGATCTATATACTAACCACTTGGGGATTTCATGAATCAACCCAATGATCCCCATAACCGACCACCCGCTGGTGGGGGAATCATGTGCATATGCAAAAAGGGAGCCTTCACATGGCTATGAAGAAAAGTCGTTACCCTCGAAGACCGCTTCGGTGTCATGAGCTCCAAGCTGGCTCGAACGACTCACAAGAGCTTTTCTTCCGCAACGTCGGCCTCGGATCTCTCATCGGAAAACCGCAGCACCACCGGTGATCAGCCCCCTCTCCTCCTCCTTCTTCCTCTCTCTTTCTCTCTCTAGAAGTGTAGTAAGAGAAAGTCAAAAGCCAAATGAGTTTCCTCAACCCATTCTCGGCCTTAAGAAGACAGGGAGGCCTCTCATCCCTTGGATCCAGGCTGAAGGAATGGATGACCACGATTTCACAAAAAATCATAAATTTTGCCTGACACGGCCTGTGACACGCCCGTGTCCATGGCTGTGTTCCCTAAGCGGTGCTCAAACGACTCATCAACTCTAGTACACGCCCATGTGACACGCCCGTGTCATGGGCTGTGTCACCCGACACGCCTACCAACACGGCCGTGTCTGTGGCCGTGTTCCTCAGGCTGCAAAAACTCAAAATCCCCCGAGAGTCACACGGCCTTGTGACACGCCCGTGTCTCAGGCCGTGTGCCCATACACGGCATCAGACATGCCCGAGTTCAAATGTTGACTTCGTCGACCGTTCACCCAGGAAGGACACGCCCTGGGACACGCCCGTGTCCCAGGCCGTGTCACTCACATTTTTTCCAACTTCTGAATTTTGGGGTGTTACAACCCTCCCCTCCTTACAAAAATTTCGTCCCCGAAATTTGCACCAAGTAAGGACTCAAACAAAATGATTTTTCATTCCACAATCGGTTTAATATCAGTCGATACACAGTGTAGGACCATTACACAAAAAGTTCGGGAAACTCAGCTCGCATGGTCTGCTCTCGCTCCCATGTAAGCTCTTCACGGCCGCAGTTGTCCCACTGGACTTTCACCATCCCGACCGTCTTGTTCCGCAACTATTTCTCGGCTCGATCCTCGATCTGAATGGGTCTAACCTTTGTCGTTAGCCCATACTCCACCGACACTTGATCATCCCTGATCACCTGAGCTGGATCTTTCACGGCCTTCCGCAACACCGAGATGTGAAAGACATCATGCAAGCCACTCAAGTCTGACGAAAGAGCTAGCCGATACGCAGCTTCCCCAACTCGCTCGACCACTTCAAATGGACCAAGGTATCTTAGACTCAACTTTTTTGACCGTCGAATCCTGGATATGCATTTGAAGGGTTTGATCTTCAAGTATACCCAGTCGCCGACCGCGAACTCCACGTTCCGGTGTTTGGCGTTGTTGTATTTTGCTTGTCGATTTTGAGCGATCAATATCCGTTCCCGAACAGTACGAATCGTTAAATTCGCTTCATCGATTTCATTTCTGTTATACACTCTGGCTTCGTCTGTCTCTATCCAAGCTAAAGGTGTACGATACTTCCGTCCATACAGAGCCTCATACGGTGTCATATCGATGCTCACATAGTAGTTGTTATTGTAGGCAAACTCCACCATGTAGAGATGATCTTCCCATCTCTTTCCGAAGTCTAGGGCGCACATCCTGAGCATGTCCTCCATCGTTCTGTTGGTCCGTTCAGTTTGGCCATCCGTTTGGGGATGAAAGGTCGTACTGAATGTCAACTTCATGTCCAACAGCTGGTGAACTAGCCTCCAATCATTGGACATGAACCGTCCATCTCGATCACTGACGATGCTCCGAGGAACACCGTGAAGCCGCACAATCTAGTCAACATATAATTTTGTCAAGCTTTCAACCGAATCATCCCGCCTATTTGGGAGAAAATGTGCTACTTTCGTTTGCCGGTCGACAATCACTCAGATGGAATCATTCACTCGCTGAGATCTCGGCAACCCGTGCACGAAATCCATAGAAATATCATCAAACTTCCACTCTGGAATCGGCAGCGACTTCAAATACCCGCCCGGCTTCTGGCATTCCTCCTTGACCATCGCACATGTTTGGCATTTGGCCACATAAAGAGCCACATCTCTCTTTAGCCCTGACCACCAGAATAGCTTTTTCATATCATTGAACATCTTCGTACTCCCGGGGTGGATGGAATATTTTGTATAATGTGTTTCATACATCAGTTCTTCCCGCAATTTACCCACATTCGGGACGCACAAACGGCCATCTTTCCACAAAAGACCGTCATTCCAGGAGAATTTGCCCTCTGGCCTCTCTTTAACATAGCGGAAGAGATCTTCATCTAACCCTGTTGCTCGTCGAATCCGGTCTGCAAGGTCACATTGCACATCCGTCCAATTCAGACATGCATTGGCGGTGGAATTCTTGTCAACACAAGAAATCTCTAATGCTTCTAGCTCTTGGATGAGACGTTCATCATGCCTCTGCAACCAATTCGCTCTAGCCGGAGCTCTCCGACTCAATGCATCAGCGACGATGTTTCCCTTCCTGGGAGTATAGTGAATCTCGAAAGTGTAGTCCCCAAGGAACTCCAACCACCTTCGTTGTCGCATGTTCAAGTCCTTCTGTTCCAATAGGTACTTTAGGCTCTTGTGATCTGTATAGATCTCCACCTTCACTCCATAAAGATAGTGTCGCCACAGCTTTAGTGCAAAAATTACCGCCACCAATTCTAAGTTATGGACGGGATAATTTCGCTCATGGAACTTCAGCTGGCGTGAGGCATAAGCAATCACCTTTCCATTCTGCAGAAGAACGCAGCCTAAGCCGCTCCCTGAGGCATCACTATAAATTACAATCCATTGGTCCCACATGACGAAGACAACACCGGCGCCGTGGTCAACCGAACCTTCAGCTCTTCAAAAGCTCGTGTACACTCTGGTGTCCAGACGAACTTCTGATCTTTTCTCGTCAGCGTGGTTAACGACAAAGCGATCCGCAAGAAATTCTCAACAAATCTTCGATAGTAGCCCGCAAGTCCAAGGAAGCTCCTGACCTCGACCACTGAGGAAAACACCGACCACTCCTCTATGGCCCTTATCTTTGTAAGATCCACTGCTATGCCCGCTCCACTCACCACATGGCCTAGAAAAGTCACTGACGATAGCCAAAACTCGCACTTCGAGAACTTGGCATAGAGCTTGTTCTGCCTCAATGTGTGCAACACCAACCGCAAGTGGGTTTCATGCTCAGCTTTCGACTTCGAGTACACCAGGATGTCATCAATTAACACTATCACGAACAAATCCAGGTACTCTCGGAACGTACGCTGCATCAAATCCATAAACACCGAGGGCGCATTACACAGTCCAAATGGCATCACTGTGAATTTGTAATGCCCGTAACGCGTTCCAAATGCGGTTTTGGGAATGTCATCTTCCCGGATTCTCAATTGGTAATAACCAGATTTCAAATCTAACTTGTAATAGACGGTCGATCCCACTAGCTGATCAAACAGCTCATCAATCCGCGAAATTGGATATTTGTTCTTCTCAGTCAGCTTGTTCAGCTCACGGTAATCAATACACAACCGTAAACTCTCGTCTTTCTTTTTCACAAAAAGCACAGGGGCGCTCCGAGGTGACAGGTTTGGCCGTATATAACCCTGCTCCAGCAATTCTTGCAGTTGGACTTTCAACTCCGCCATCTCCTTTGGCGCAACGCGATATGGCGAGCGGGCCACAGGTTTCGCACCTGGCACCAGCTCTATCGTGAAGTCAATCTCTCACTGGGGTGGTAGCCCAGGGAGATCCTTGGTAAACATATCTGTAAACTCCGACACAATCAGAACATCACTCATACTGGCCTTAGGCTCCACCGCCTGAATTAGCGTGAAGTATACCTCCGCGCCCTTCCGAACAGCTTTGACAGCTTGGAGGGCAGACATCAACGTCCCTCCAACTCCTCGCATACCCGCGAACTTCGTCTCCTGCTCGGTATTCTGGCCCAACGTGACCTCTTTGTACTGGCAATCAATCAAGGCATGCTGCTCCACAAGCCAATCCATCTCAAATATCACGTCAAATTCCGATATCGGTAATACAGATGCCGTCAAACAGAAATCCCGACTTCCTATATACACTGCCACATCGCAAGCTTGATCCGCAAGCATCATACACTCATTCGGCAACACCACTCTGACGCTATCTGCCTTTGCACGACTGGGTATCCCAATCCGCGCTATAAACTCTTGAGACAGCAAAGAATGCGACACACCTGTATCAAACAGTGCTCGCGACAGCGTGTTCTGAATCAGTACAAAGCCTGTGGTAATCGCATTACACACAAGCCACATACACATATGCAATAAACAAAGCATACAAACAAAATAATACTCAAAACGAAACTTGTACCTGTGACGACATCACTTTGTTTAATGGCCTCCTACAGGCCAAGATTGTAGACCCGGGGCTGCGCTTGAGATGCAGAGGATTCCACCACTGCTTTGCCCTTCTCAGCATATGACGCACCCGCCTTCTTTTCATTCTTTGGCGACACCCAACAGTCACGGGCGATGTGCCCCACCCGTCCACACGTAAAACACGTACGAGTCTCCGGCTTTGAGGTGGCCCCCGACGTTGCTCCCGAGGCAACTGAAGAAGGAGCTTGTCCAACCGTCTTGGGCCTCTTGCCCCACTTCTTCTTATAGAATGACTATGCCGGTCGGGGCAACTTAAACTCTGGCTGTGTCACATCCAAGGCCCTCTTCCCATGCGCCCTCTTCATGTCTTTCTCCAGCGCGCACGTAGTGTCTACTAACGCCTAGAAGCCCTGGTTCACTGAACTCGAAAGTAGGAACCTCAGCTCGTCCCGCAATCCTTCGTAGAACCGATTTGTCTTCATCTGCTCATTAGCAAATATTGAACCCGCATACCGTCCCAAGCGAGTAAACTCATGCAGGTACGCTTCAACACTGCCGTCTCCTTGTGTTAATCTCTGGAATTCATTCTCCATGGCTATACGCTGTGCCACGGGAAGGTGCTTGGTCGCGCGAAACTATATCAACAAACGACAACGACAAGTGCACCGTATCGAGAGTAGTATAGGTTTGTAAAAACCAAGGTCATAATAGACTCGGGGTGGTCGAGTAATTCTACTTTGAAAATCGTTATTATTTTATCAATAGAAATTGGAGTTGGGGTTGCGAAAAGAAAAAATAGAAAAGCTTAACAGAATTAAATTAATGGATTAGAACTAGTGCCCGATCTTGAGTCATCTTGGGATTATAAAATCACAAAATGAAAATAACAATGCACTTCTCTTGTTGAATAGGCTTTGACCGTGGAGGTTCCCGAAGCATGAACACCCCTCTTTCGAGGATTAGGTTCAACTAAGCTTAGGTGTATCGACCGAACTTTCGTTCTCAAATCGCATCGCCTAAGACTTGCTTTAGGTAGCGAACCTCGCTATTAGATTTCACTCCAATTCGGAAGAGTTACGTCGTCCTCTCTCGAGGGTTGCGTTCTACTCTTTTTACCAATGAGTGATCGATTCTCCTTACGAGCCTCTCGACCAACTAAAGAGCGAAAACTGTTTTGAAAACTATATAAAATATATAACCTCAATGAATTGATCAACGGTAAATCGTAAGCGTTCAACAAATTGAGAAGCGCAAAATTATAATCGTCGCAAAAATTATCTCATCCTCGTATCGTCTCGATCGAGCACTATAGAGAATTAGCCACTCATGGACGTGGAGAAATCATGATTATAAAATTGCGACATGACGAGAGAAGAACAAAAAAAATTGTTGAGAAACAAAAATATAACGTTCGATTGATAAACTTGAAATAGGGACAATATTTTAAATGGAGACGAAATTTATATTTTATTGATAGCGAAATTACAAGACATAAAATTGTAAAGTTACAAGACGACAAAATTCTAAGTTGAACGAAACGAGACGTACAAGATTATAAAATAACAATAAAACAAAGACAAACAACGACAGCTTATGAGCGATCCGAGATGAATTTCTCCAACCGAGCAATCTGGTTCAAGCCCCCATCTGAATGCCCAAATCTGAATACTTATAATCTTCGCTAAACGTAACGCCCGAATTAATTTCATTCGGCCATTACTGTTCATGCTACAGTAACTGGCCGAATGAAATTAATTCCGGCAGTTATATCTTTTCCTGCGGTGGCCTTGGATCGGTGACGTGGACGAGGCAGGCTGGAGCAGTGACATGGACGCTGGGCCGGAGTAGCTGGAAGTCGGGGAGCATGCATGTGGTGTGCATGGATACAACACGGGCAGCTGGAGGTGTTGGCCGGAGGAGAGAGCGTGGAGCTGGTCGAGCTGCTGTATGAAGGGGGAGGCACTGGCGGTGGTTGCCGGAGGAGCTGCAACCAAGAGGACGCCGAGCTCCATGCATGGTGCTGGAGGGGGGTAAGCATGGAGGAGGTGGCGCTCGGGTTCTGTTCGATGGTGGTGGCCGAGCTTGGAGAGATGGCGGAGCCTGGAGTAGCTTGCTGGTGGCCGGGTTGAGGTGGTGGCCGAGCTTTGGAGGAGCTCTTGAGGTGGCCGGCCTTGCTGCCTTGGTTGTTGATTTGGCCGAGATGAGGTGGCGGTCGAGCTTGCCGTGCTTGGCCGAGCATGGAGGAGGAGTTGGTTGCCGGAGCTGTTGAGGGCGGTGCTGGCCGAGCTTGGTGAAGGTGGTGCTGGTTTATATATATATGTAAGAATATATATATATAAGTTTATATAATGCATAATGCATACATATGTATATATATTCATATATATATATATATATATATATATATATATATATATATATATATATATATATATATATATATATAGTAGCTTGCATGGATGGCCAGAAGAGGAAGAGGCGAGAACGGTGGTGGCGCCGAAGACGGTCGACGTGAGCGATGGTGGCGCCGAAGAGGGTGGATGTGGTCGAGTGCCCCACGCATGCAAAGCTGGTGATCGAGAGAACTCGACTCGAATGGATGTGACAACGGGATATTGCATAGAATTTCCCCCCAGGACTGTCGCATTCCTACAAAAATCAAAATATATATGTTTAGAATATAAAATATAATTTTTATGAAAATTCTTAAAAACAACGAATAATTACAATAATTTATTTAAATATCAAATAACAAATTAAGATAAAATGATGACTAAATTACTAGACATCAAACACCCCCATACTTAAGCTTTTGCTATTCCAGAGCAAAAAAATGAGAGTATTCATAACACATTAATAAAAATTTTAATTGAACTAAAACTTATTCAATCAAAAGAATGTTAAAAATAAAATTTATGGATTTTCAAATTAAGTCCTAAATTATGAGTCTTAATTAAAAAAGAGTAAGAGATTTAGCCAAGATTTCTCAAGTAAACTAACTAGCTAGCAAGATCGGGTAATTTTGCAAACATAATTAGATTAGAATTAAATCAACTCTTTACTTAAAAGAGGCTTAAAAGAAAAATTCAAACTACTATTTATGCTCTCACAAAGTTCTAATTTAAATCTAAGATAATTTCTTTGGTTGACGAGCTTGGGAAAGCAAAAAAAATATGAAGAGTCTTTGATTGGGGGTGATGAATTTTATCCTCTCACCTCATTTTTTTATAGTATATGTAATACCAGAGAATGATAGGCTATTATCCTATCATTTTCCACGACATATAAATATTTTTCCCTCTCTTCATGTAAATTTTTTTTTTGGGGTTGCATATGTTTACCAGAGAATAAATAACTAACATTCACTACAACATTTTTGGTCTTTAGCAACATTTGAAAACTGTTGTCCAAAACCGCAAAGCATTGCCAAAACATTGAAAACTGTTGCCATATGGGTGTATGCCTATGCCCGTGTTACCAAAGACCTAAGGCAACAGTTTTCACATGTTTAGGCAACATTACTTGAAACTGTTGCCTATATCCATAGTAAAGACAACAGTTTTTACATGGACCTATTGCAACATTTTCAAAATATTTAGAGTTACATTTAATAAATGTTGCCAAAACTATTTAATTAATAAAAAAAATATAAATTTTAAAAAAACATGAAAATAAATTAAAACTTCAAAAACAAACAGGTTATATCATGAGACATTTTTTATAACGTATAAATATATAACAATTTAACAAAACAAATATTTTCATTTAGAATATTAATGTTGCACATGTTTTATCATTAAATTAACAACCCATCAGTAGCATCACAATTTACCAAAAGACATCAAAATAATTAAATATTACAATACACAAACAAAATTATCTAAATCAACTTAAACATCAAATGATCTTCATGATATGGTGTCATCGATCATATTGCAACTGCTCATTTGTCTTTCCATCATCAAGAACTTTCTGCACAAAGTAAAATAATATATATATAAATATAATGACATCAAGATCAATATATAATTAAAAAATTGTAAACATATAAAAGTATTTTAATATATTGTATGAAAATCTACAACATTATACCTCTTCAATGTTTGGAACGTGTGTTGATGTAGAAGAATGTGCATGTGATAGCCCGTCTCTCTTCAGTCCACTATTTTATGCTCATAAGTTGTTTTCTCTTCTTGGTTACAGTTATGACAATAATTTTTTGATAAAATAATTTGCGTTGTGACACCTAAAATTTTCCAATATGTTCAATACAAAAGCAGATCCGCATTTGATAGTTAAAATAAGGGTAATAATGCTAATGGCTTTTTGATGATTTGGTGGGTAAGCATTATAAAAACAAAAAAAATTGCAACAGATGTAAATACTGATTATTTCTTGCTACAAATGTAAATTTCTAAGGCCTACGCATACAATATAATCCCAACATGAAACATAAAAATTTATGGATACAAATTTTTAACTCTGTAGTTGAAATCAAAACAACATAATCCAATCAATATTATGAACTAAAACTATGTTGGAGCATCTCAATTCATTGCAGTGAGAAAAAGTGTAAGAGTAATTTAATGTCGTATGGTGATGAGAAAAAGTGGAGATGGGCATAGAAAATGTCATTAAAACCAAGAGATCACTCACCTCGCCAATGCTGGAGGGAGAGCGTTAATGACAACCACTTTGTCATTGAGATACCTTGGAAAAGGGCTTCACAAAAATGACAACTATAAAAAAAATCTAAGATATCAGGGGTTAGAAGAGGAAGAACGCCGTAATTAGAAAATGATTTTGATTAAATTAAATATGAAAATTCACATAGAAGCATCTTTTGGGCAATCAATAAAACATATTGTGAGCATATATAAAACAAATTTAAACATATGGCAAAAAAAATTTGAATTGATCCATAAGCATGTTTATGTAGGTCTTTTCAAGTCGATGTAATGTCTAAGCTATGAACCAACTCATTCAACTTTTCAGTCAAATCAAAAACAATATTTAAAGGATTTAAGTCCATAAGACTATTTTCAGTAAAAGATAGTATCTCTAATCTCTTAAGCAAACCATTGAAACATTTAGACAAACACCTGTTGGGCAATAAAAATGAAGTTTTTTTGTTTAGTGGTAGTTGCGTACAAATAGATTGATAATGTCAATTATCAAAATAAAAATAGAATGGAGATAATTCAACAGATTTGCTGTGCTGAAAATCAGAATTACATTTATGAGAATCACATTTATCAATATCATAATCATCAAAAACACATTGACAATGTCTGGAAATAAAAATGTAAAATGTAAGGAACTTAGATTAGAAAAATAGGGGAAAAGAAGAGCAGAAGGAGGTGTTACCAATCAAAGTCACATTGATCTTACCGAGCCAGGAAACCAAAATGAGAATGAAGATTGCAAAACACACTGATTGCATATCTTGCACTGGTAATAAAGAGACATAGTGTTTCTGCAGTGCTCTGATGAGATTGGGAGCACCAATAGAAGGAGAATAGTTGTAGCAGAGGTCGTGCGATGGAGAGGGAGGATGCATTGTCGAGCAACTATGAGGCAACCTGCAGGAAGGCATTCCAGAGGAGTGTTTTTTAGCAGGAGGATAGAAATTTAAAAGAAAGAAAAATATAGATCAGAGAAATAGGAAGACATGGGAATTGGGTGGGGGTAGTAGAGCAGAAGGAGGTGTTACCGAAGGTGGAGGCGATGTTGGCGATGCTATAGCCATGATTTGAATAGGCTTGGGCAGAGGCGAGATCGTGAGAAGGTGAGGAAAATGTAATCAGGAGGGCTTCAGTGTTCTTCGACAATGGAGAGGCAATGTCGAGACCGGGGTTTCGACAGGATAGGAGGGCGAATACCTAGCATGAGCGAGTGTGTGAAGGAGGATCGGAAGAAGATCACGATAAATGTCACCTTCGCGATGAGATGAGGAGGAAGAATGTCAGTGGAAGAGGAGTGGCGTTGGTCGCGATGGGAATACGGAGGGGGAGATGTCGCGGGATGAGGAGCTCCGCTGTTATAGATGGAAATGTCGAGGGTTTTGTTTCCAGCAAGTTTTATTTAATCATGAGAACTCTTTCTTTTTGATGAACGGCTTTGATGGAAATGTGGAGTCATTATTTTTGTTTCGGGGAATTAAGGTAATTAAATATCGATTCGAACGGAAAACGGGCAGATATCCGCACACCCGGGAAACTCAAAAATGATTTTTTTCGGGGGTGTTGCCCCCGAGCCCCCACCGGGGATGCTGTCCCCTGGACCCCTGCCCGCTATCCGGTCAGCGGGACCTCCGCCGGGGGTTGCCGCCCCCGGACCCCCGCTGTCATCGGCGCCGGATATGTCGGAGGGATTCACACTTTGATTCATCTAAGCTCATGTGGGCAAACTCGGTGTGAGAAACAAGAGAACTTGAAGTGTTCCACAACTCCAACAAATTTAAATCCCGATATAAGTTAATTAAAATCACGAGTAGGTATATAGAAACCTAACAAAGAACCTTTTAAAACGTCGCAATAAATGTGGAGTCATGATTTTTAACAAAATTTAAAATATTGTAAATTAATTTTTAAGAATACAACATATCATAATTATTGCCTAAAGCGAATCCTCAAGGGCAACATTTCAAAAATATTCCCTATAAGGGATTAGAGAACAGTTTTTGAATGTTGCACAAAAAGTGTTGCCTAAAGATGTAAACCTATTGCAACACTTATAAACTGTTCTCTAACAAAGTTTAGGCAACATTTTTATAACTGTTGTCAAGTCAGGTGTTGCTAAAGACCAAAAATGTTGTAGTGATTTCTTTATTCACATGACATATGATCTAACAATAAAAAGAAAAATGCATATGTTTACCAAGGGATAATGAATTTTATCCTCTTATGCTCATGACATATGATCTAACAATAAAAAGAAAAATGCATATGTTTACCAAGGGATAATGAATTTTATCCTCTTATCCCCCATGACATATGATCTAACAAGAAAAAAAATGAAAAGGCTAAATAAATTTTAGATTTAAGTTAAAATTTAGAGAGCAACTATAGTAAGCTGAGATTTCCTAAGCGTCTAGAACATAGAGTGAGAATAATTAAAATCTAATGCTGTTAAACAAATAACCATAAAATTGAAACTAATTAAAATTAAAGAAAAAAATACTAAAATAATTACTCCAAATAAATTAAAATCATAAAATATTCCTTAAAGTTAAATCACACAAAAATTAAATCTAACAAACTATGATAAAATAGAAGATTAGCAAATTAAAAATTGTAAAAATGTTTATGAATAAAATCAAACTAGATTTTTGGAAATAAAAAAAGCTAAGCATGAGTTTATTAAGCAAAACAATTATTTTAAATTTTTTTTAAAATCTTTGAAATTAAATGACTCACCTCCATACTTAAAATCAAACATTGTCCTCAATGTTTAAAACTAAGTATGCAAGGGAAAAAGAAATATGATAAAACAAATGATATTAATTCCTTTTTTTGTGAATTTTTTTAAAAATATCATAAAGAAAGAGATAAGCAAGGGGTGCCTCCCAAGAGCGCTTTGTTTTTACCGTCTTTAAGCTAAACAGTTAAGGGCTAGCTAAATGGATATTTAAATTTAAAGTGTACAAGCAACTCCCTTAATTCTCGCTGCGGGGTACACGCCAAAATTTGTTGTCTGGTGACTCCTCCGTTATATCCTTGATTCTTTTTTTGTTGTCCGTTAACTTGAAAATGTAATTCCAAATTACCTATACATACCTGAGGTAATTTGGAAATTTGGAGATGAGCGGCAAATGGATCATCGAAGTTGCTTAATTGCAATGACTCATCTACTGCATGAGAATCGTTAGAATAAGAAGAAAAAATAAACGTGTCAGAAATAATTTCACAGGTAGTCTCTTGTGAAAGAGAAAATCTAAGTTCCGGTTGTTTACTTTCTAAAATTAAGTTGCTCCCCGGAAAATCAAACGGAACACTAATGAGAATTAATTCATGGGGCAAAACATTTTCATGAATTAAATTTTCAAAATCGTCGTTGATTTGTAATGAAATTCATGAATAAATTGAGTGGAATCAGGCGAAGACGGAGTGGAAACATGTTCCTCTTCAATTTCGTCAGGCGCCTCCATATTTATCGATTCTTTGTTTGAAAAAACTTCTCGCTCATGTGAATAGTTATCTAAATTTGGAGCAAACAAATCAGGCAAATTTCTAGTGGTAGAAGAATAAAAGTTTTGTGGCGCAAAAGTGAAGGAATGTAAATCTTGAATAAATGAATTTTATTCATCGCACCGAAGACTATCCGGGTGATCGTGCCACCATGAATAGTTAACCTCAGTGAATGACTAAAATTCATTAGAGTTATGATTATCATTAGAAAAATCATTCTCATGAAAAATAGAAAAATTATTTTCAAAAGAATTATTATCTCCGTAAGAATTTTGAAAACTATTTTCACAATTAAAGTTTTGAAAATTTGGAGAACATGAAACATTTTAATAATTAAAATTTTTCTCAAAGTAAATACAAAAATTATTTTCATACGATTATAAAAATTATTTTCATAAGAAAAATTATTTTCATAATTATTATAGAAATTATTTTCACTTTTAAAATTTTAAGAAATAGGAGTTTGCACATAATAATCATTATGACAAAAAATTTTATTATATAGATTTTGAGAATAATTATTATAATCATATTCATTGAACATATTATTTTGAATATAATAACGCGAATAAAAACATTCCTCACTATAATGATTTTCACCGCAAAAATAACAAATAATATTTTGTTTTCTTGCAGCTTTCAATATATTTAATTTATTTTGAAGTTCGTCAAGAGTAGCCGCCAATTGGGATAGCATTTTAAAAAAAAACAACCGTCAATTAACTGAATGAAATTTGAATGAAAGATGGAGAAGTGAATTGGGGGTGAAAAGAGAGAGAACGATAAAATTAATAACTATTTCTTTTTCAAATTATCGACCAATGTCCCCGGCAACGGCGCCAAAAACTTGGTCGCGCGAAACTATATCAACAAACGACAACGACAAGTGCACCGTATCGAGAGTAGTATAGGTTTGTAAAAATCAAGGTCATAATAGACTCGGGGTGGTCGAGTAATTCTACTTTGAAAATCGTTATTATTTTATCAATAGAAATTGGAGTTGGGGTTGCGAATAGTAAAAACTAGAAAAGCTTAACAGAATTAAATTAATGGATTAAAACTAGTGCCCGATCTTGAGTCATCTTGGGATTATAAATCACAAAGTGAAAATAACAATGCACTTCTCTTGTTGAATAGGCTTTGACCGTGGAGGTTCCCGAAGCATGAACACCCCTCTTTCGAGAATTAGGTTCAAGTAAGCTTAGGTGTATCGACCGAACTTTCGTTCTCAAATCGCATCGCCTAAGACTTGCTTTAGGTATCGAACCTCGCTATTAGATTTTACTCCAATTCGGAAGAGTTACGTCGTCCTCTCTCGAGGGTTGCGTTCTACTCTTTTTACCGATGAGTGATCGATTCGCCTTACGAGCCTCTCGGCCAACTAAAGAGCGAAAACTGTTTTGAAAACTATATAAAATATATAACCTCAATGAATTGATCAACGGTAAATCGTAAGCGTTCAACAAATTGAGAAGCGCAAAATTATAATCATCGCAAAAATTATCTCATCCTCGGATCGTCTCGATCGAGCACTATAGAGAATTAGCCGCTCATGGAGGTGGAGAAATCATGATTATAAAATTGCGACATGACGAGAGAAGAACAAAAAAAATTGTTGAGAAACAAAAATATAACGTTCGAGTGATAAACTTGAAATATGGACAATATTTTAAATGGAGACGGAATTTATATTTTATTGATAGCGAAATTAGAAGACATAAAATTGTAAGGTTACAAGACGACAAAATTCTAAGTTGAACGAAACGAGACGTACACGATTATAAAATCACAATAAAACAAAGACAAACAACGACAGCTTATGAGCGATCCAAGATGAATTTCTCCAACCGAGCAATCTGGTTCAAGCCCCCATCTGAATGCCCAAATCTGAATACTTATAATCTTGGCTAAACGTAACGCCCGAATTAATTTCATTCGGCCATTACTGTTCATGCTACAGTAACTGGCCGAATGAAATTAATTCCGGCAGTTATATCTTTTCCTGCGGTGGCCTTGGATCAGTGACGTGGACGAGGCAGGCTGGAGCAGTGACGTGGATGCTGGGCCGGAGTAGCTGGAAGTCGGGGAGCATGCAGGTGGTGTGCATGGATACAACACTGGCAGCTGGAGGTGTTGGCCGGAGGAGAGAGCTTGGAGCCGGCCGAGCTGCTGTATGAAGGGGGAGGCACTGGCGGTGGTGGCCGGAGGAGCTGCAACCAAGAGGAGGCCGAGCTCCATGCATGGTGCTGGAGGGGGGTAAGCATAGAGGAGGTGGCGCTCGGGTTCTGTTCGATGGTGGTGGCCGAGCTTGGAGAGATGGCGGAGCTTGGAGTTGTTGCATGGAGTAGCTTGCTGGTGGCCGGGTTGAGGTGGCGGCCGAGCTTTGGAGGGGCTCTTGAGGTGGCCGGTCTTGCTGCCTTGGTTGTTGAGTTGGCCAAGATGAGGTGGCGGTCGAGCTTGCCGTGCTTGGCCGAGTATAGAGGAGGAGTTGGTTGCCGGAGCTGTTGAGGGCGGTGCTGGCCGAGCTTGGTGAAGGTGGTGCTGGTTTATATATATGTAATAATATATATATATATATATATATATATATATATATATATATATATATATATATATATATATGTTTATATAATGCATAATGCATACATATGTATATATATTCATATATATATATGTATATATATATATATAGTAGCTTGCATGGATGGCCAGAAGAGGAAGAGACGAGAATGGTAGTGGCGCCGAAGACGGTCGACGTGAGCGATGGTGGCGCCGAAGAGGGTGGATGTGGTCGAGTGCCCCACGCATGCAAAGTTGGTGATCGAGCGAACTCGACTCGAATGGATGTGACAGCGGGATATTGCATAGAATTTCCACCCATGACTGCTGCATTCCTGCAAAGCCGGTGATCCCCATAACCGACCACCCGCTGGTGGGGGAATCATGTGCATATGCAAAAAGGGAGCTTTCACATGGCTATGAAGAAAAGTCGTTATCCTCGAAGACCGCTTCGGTGCCATGAGCTCCAAGTTGGCTCGAACGACTCACAAGAGCTTTTCCTCCGCAACGTCGGTCTCGGATCTCTCGTCGGCAAACCGCAACACCACTGGTGATCAGCCCCCTCTCGTCCTCCTCCTTCTTCCTCTCTCTTTGTCTCTCTAGAAGTGTAGTAAGAGAAAGTCAAAAGCCAAATGAGTTTCCCCAACCCATTCTCGACCTTAAGAAGACAGGGAGGCCTCTCAGCCCTTGGATCCAGGCTGAAGGAATGAATGACCACGATTTCACCAAAAATCATAAATTTTGTCTGACACGGCCTGTGACACGCCAGTGTCCATGGCCGTGTTCCCTAAGCGGTGCTCAACCGACTCATCAACTCAAGTACACGCTCATGTGACACACCCGTGTCATGGGCCGTGTCACCCGACACGCCTACCAATACGGCCGTGTTCCTCAGGCTGCAAAAACTCGAAATCCCTCGAGAGTCACACGACCTTGTGACACGCCCGTGTCTCAGGACGTGTGCCCATACACGGCATCAGACACGCCCGAGTTCAAATGTTGAGTTCGTCGACCGTTCACCCAGGAAGGACACGCCCTGGGACACGCCTGTGTCCCAGGCCGTGTCACTCACATTTTTTTCCAACTTCTGAATTTTGGGGTGTTACAACAGCCTTGTTGTCGCAGAACATAGAAAAATGATAGTTATAGACCTCTCCTAGGTCAGGCATGAGAGCCCGTAACCACTTTAACTCACATGTGCTCGACATCATACTATGATATTCTGCTTCTGCACTAGACCTGAAGACAACAAACTATTTATTGCTCTTTCAGCTCACAAGATTTCCTCCAACAAATGTGCAAAAACCCGATGTTGACTTGCGGTCTCCTTTATCATCAGCATAACTCAAATCTGAGTACGCTTCAACCCTCAAGTGACCATTCTTCTGAAAACGCAATCCTTTCTCTAGAGCTGATTTAGCATACTCCAATATCCTCAGGGAACACTGTAAATGGCACTCCTTAAGAGCTTGCGTGAATTGACTAACCTCGCCTACAACATAGGAGATGTCAGGTCTGATCACTGTTAGATAAATGAGTTTGTCCACAGACGACGGTACCTCGAAGAATCGGATAGAGGAGGCGAGTCATCTGTCCAAGTTTGTCTTCTCCAATAGCCATGAGACATCTGACAGGTTTAGCACCAGTCAACCTTGCCTCTTTAAGCAAATCAAGAGCATACTTCCGTTGGGAGAGAACTAAAGATTTGGGCTTCCGAGAGATTTCAATCCCCAGAAAGTATTTGGGGGAGCCCATATCCTTAGTGACCAGGTGTTGCCGGAGGTATTTCTTTGTCAAAGCTACCCCAGCCTGGTCATCGCCAGTTAGAAGAATATCATCCACATATACAGCAAGAACCACCATACCAAAGGAGGTTTTGCGAATGAATAAGGAGTGATCGGCTGAACTTCTTGCAAAACCAATGGCTGCAACAATGTCGCTGAACTTGTCAAACCAAGCCCGAGGGCTTTGCTTTAGGCCATAAATGACCTACTCGTGTCTCCCCCGGAGCAACATACCCAGGAGGTTGCTCCATGTATATGTCCTCCTGAAGATCACCATAGAGGAAGGCATTCTTGACATCCAGCTGAAAAATAAGCCAATCTCTGTTGACAACCACAAAGAGAAGAACCTGAATGGTGCTGAGATGAGCAACTGGAGAGAAGGTGTCAAAGTAATCAACCTCATAAATCTGAGTGAAGCCTTTGGCGACTAAGCGAGCCTTGTATCGATCTACGCTGCCGTCCGAACGGAACTTCACAACGAATACCCATCGACAGCCAACCACATCAGTGCCCAAAGGGGGAGGAACAATTGTCCATGTGCCCCTTTCTGTGAGGGTAGAAATTTCCTCATCAATGGCGGTCTTCCAATGAGGAATAGTAGGAGCTTCCTGGTAGGTGTGGGGAGTGACAGTGGCAGAGATAACCAAGGCAAACGTCCTGCGAGAAGGAGTTAGACGATTATAGTAAACAACAGCAGCTAGCGGGTGTTGAGTACACGTCTGCACCCCTCTACAAAGAGCAATGGGAATATCCAGATCGGCGAGTTCCTTAGTTTTCGGGGCATCCATGACGGAGAGAGATGGCCCGGGATTAGAGAGACGACCACAGAGAAGAGGGAGATATCTCAGTAGGGGGACACGGTGGAGGAGATGGTGGAGACGAAGGAGGTGGTGGAGTCTCGGTAGGTGTAGAGGGAACAGAAGGGGTGGTAGGAGAAGGAGGAATATCAGGAGATGAAGAGTTGTCGAGAGAGAAGTAGGACGCATTTTCAAAGAAGATGACGTCCGCAGAGACAAACTGCTTGTGGGCAACCGGGTCAAAGCAACAATAGTCTTTCTGAGTGGTAGAGTATCCCAGAAAGACACACTTGGTGGCCCGTGGTGAGAGTTTGTAATGGGTGGTAGAAGGAGAGTGCACAAAGGCTGTGCACCCAAAGACACTGAGAGGGAGAGGAAACAGATCCTTCCTTGGATAGAGAATGAAGAATGGCGTTTTGTCGTGGAGAACGGTGGAGGGAATGCGGTTGATAAGATAGCAGGAGATGAGAACAACATAGCCCCAATAGGAGTGAGGAACCTGCATTTGAGTAAGCAGAGTGTGCGCGACATCAAGGAGGTGGCGGTTTTTGCGTTCGGCCACGCCATTTTGCTGTGAGGTATAGACACAACTACTTTGATGAATAATATCATGTTGCATACAAAAGGAGGAAAACTCATGACTAAGATATTCCTTTGCATTATCAGAGCAAAAGATTTTAACAGAGACATCAAATTGATTCTTAATCATATAATAAAAGGATGTACATACATGAAATAATTCAGAGCGATCTCGTAAGAGATACACCCAAGTATAGCGGGAGAAATCGTCAATAAAAGTTACAAAATATGAACTACCCCGACCTATGGTGATGGTAGGTGCGGGTCCCCAAACATCAGAGTAAACCAAATCAAACAGTCGGGAAGATCCATGACCTTGCTTAGGTGAGAAGGAGGAACGATGATGCTTGCCAAGCTGACATGCATCATAGTTGAAAGGAGGATTCTGCCGAGGAAGGTGAGGCATAAGCTGATGAAGAAGTCGTAAAGGAGCGTGAGCAAGACGAAGATGCCACTGGAGAAGATCAGTAGAAGAGGAAGCAGACAATGCAGAAATGTTGTTGAGGAAGTAGAGATCGTCGCTCTCAGTCCCAGTAGCAATCGTCAGTTGGGAGCCTGGATCCTGAAAAGAACAAGAGGTAGAAGTGAATGTTACAGAATACTATAGTTGCTTGCACAGAAAAGTGACAGAGAGTAAATTGCAAGGGAATGTGGGCACGTAGAGGGTATCCTCCAAGCGAAGAGACATAGTAACTTGAACCACTCCCGGCCCATTGACCGGTGAGGGAGAGCCATCCGCAATAAAGACAGGGAGCAACATATCATCTTTTTCTAGGAGAGAAAAACATTGAGGATTGCCAGTCATGTGATTGATAGCACCAGAGTCGATCAGTCATTTACCTTGAGTAACAACATGAGCACTACTTGAAGACGTGACTACCAAAGCGGACGGATTCGAAGAGGAGGTTGAAGCATTACCCGTTGGTCGAAGATGAGGATGTTTCTTCCAGTAGCGATCAACCGTATGTCCGGTGCGGCCGCAATGAGAGCAGAGAAATCGGGCAGCACCGCATTCACCTGATTGATGGTTGCGGCCACCAGATCCAGTCCGTTGAGTGGAGTGAGCATAGTTGTCTGGTGGAGGAGGGGAAGATAACAGTGGACGTTGTAGCAGAGAGGTAACATCGGCTATGCTGGTAGCAGTTGCATCTAAGGTGGGAGACTCCGCCTCGCCAACAATTTGTTGACAGATCATATCATAAGACTCAGGAAGTCGCAGAAGGTAGCACACAAACAACTCCTACAAGTGTTTGTGTTGCTCGGCCAGATCCGCAGAGAAGGGGCAATTCTGGAGAATTTCGGCTCCAAGAGCCTGAACTTGTTGGTATGCAGCAACAACAAACATGGAGGGACGAGCAAAGAGGTCCGCATACAAAGTATAGATGTGAGACGTCTGAGCCCCCTTTAAGTAGAGAGCGGCAAGATGAAGCCACACAACCTTGACCATCTCATCATGACGAATAACGGATAGGCATTCATCAGAAAGACTGTTAGCCAGCCATGTGTGGACAAGGGCATTGCTGGCATCCCGATCATCAAAAAGAGGGGAATCTTGCGGAGGAGGGTCATTAGTAAGATAATGGCGTTTGCGTTGAGAGTGGAGAAGGAAGGTGAAGGAGACACTCCATTCCAGGTAGTTGGGACCGACGAGTTTGGAAATGGTGCCAAGGTTGCCCGAATGAGTAGAAGTGGGAGGAGGAGCGACAGCAGGAGTAGTGGAGGTAGAGATATCAGAGGTTGTCATAGAAAAGAGCAGAGAGAAGAACAAGTCGCGCGGCTACAGAGGAGGTCGCGGCGACTAACAAGCAGGAGCGACTAGAAAAGGAGGCCGCACAAAAAAGAACAGGTCGCGACGACTTATTTGTAATCGCGGTGACTAAAGAGCAGGAACGACGAGAAGGAAGCTGTGCTATGGAGAACAGGTCGCATCGACTTAGGAACAGGTCACGACGACTAGAGAGTGGGAGCGGCTAGAAAGGAGGGGCAGAGAGGTCGCCTACACAAGGGAAGAAGAAACTGCACGAACAGGGCGCGACAAGAGAAGAAACAGATCACGAGAACAGGTCGCGAGAAGAGTAACAAGCCGCGCGGACACGTCGTACGGACAGAGAGGTCTCAAAAAATCCAGAGGAAACGATCGAGTCCTCTGATACCATGTGCGAACAAAAAACAAGTGACCGAAAAAATGGAGTAACAAAATTTTTATTATCCAAAAGATATCTATTACAAAGGTATGACCTCCCTTTTATAGAATGGAGGAGAGAAAAGAGATTATAAATAAACAATGTGAGACTAATAATTACATGAACACAAACTATACAAGCCGCATAAGCCGCACAAGCCGCACGGTTAGCCTAACCGCACGACCACTACAATGTGGAGAACAAGCAGCCAATACCCCCAAGCCGCCATTGACAAACCGCCAGACCGCCAGACTGCCCGGTCTCAACTCGCCAGACCGCCCGGTCTCAACATTTAACAAGTCCAGCGGCAACTCCCTCTCCCAACGTCGACAACTACCTTCTCCAAGACCGGCAACAACACCCAATGCCAGCGGGATCTCCGAGTGCACGAGAGAGAGAGAGAGAGAGAGAGAGAGAGAGAGAGAGAGAGAGGAAGACAAAGGCAGCCCGTTTCCTCTCACAGGCAGCTCTCTAAACCTCCAGGCGGTTTCTACTATTCTCACGGTGGGTCGGCTCTTCAATATATACATCACTCAATGATAATAATGGCAGGCTATTCATTATTGTACATGCCCTCAAAAAAAGAATCAATTAATTCTTATTCATTTATTGCCTTCTCGGGAATAAACTCAAAATATAAATATATATTTTTTCTTTTTTCTCCTTGATTTACGGATCTGAATCAAGCCTCAAAAAGCAACAATTCACCACCTTAGTTCGGGATCCAGAGCCACCACGTGCATGAAACATTTCCTACACGAAGCACTATCTGCACTGGGCAACACTACACGTAGCACGGTCTGCACGAAACACCGATATGCACGAAGCACCACCTCAAGTCTGAGGTGTCAGCCGACCTGCTCCAGTTGACTCATCCTTGCTCGGGCTCAACCTTTGAATGTCGACGCAACTGGATCGCTGAATTTGACCCGCCTAGTCAGACTACCAGAAAGACGATCCTCTTAACCACCTCGACCATCAACTCTGTCGGCCACAAAAATTTTGGGCACACCACCTCGCATCGTGGTCCCATCAGCCGATAAAGACTACCACACTACATAGCTCGCATGAGCACGATGCGTCATCGCGTCACCATCAAAACTCCACCTCTCACCGCAAAACTGCATTCTCTGAAGTTTAGTCTGCCCAGTGATATCAAATTTTTGCGTGTCGTGGGGTACCAGGTATACCCACTAAAGCCTACGCACTACTCCATCATGCATCCTGATGTGCACCCGTCCCTGTCCCTGTGACCTCACATGCTGAGCCGTCACCTAGAAAAACCGACCCAGTCGTCACCTCTAGTGAACTGAACATCCCTGCATCTGAGCAAATGTGCTGTGAAGCACCACAATCTAATATCCAGCTATCCGAGTCACATGGACTCTCTGTGATAAGGAGAGATACATCACTATCATCTGTCGTAGCTACCACCGCCTTGCCCGCCCCTGGACATCCCCAAAACTCTGCGCATGATGCGGACAATGTCTCCTGATATGACCACTCTGCCTGTAATGGTAGCATGTCACTGCCTTCCTAGATGCGGATCTGACCAGCGCACTTCTAAATCCCTTCTCGAACTGCCTCCCTCGTTGTCCTCTTACTGCTAAAACATGCTCACCCCCAGGAACGGGGTTTGACAGCATCTGACTGGACAGTAACACAGACGTGATCTGCTCCACATCTACTGTATACTTCCCATACAACAGAGTGTTCTACATGTGCTTATATGACACCGAGAGCAAGGTAAGAAGCAATAAGGCCTTGTCTTTTTCCTCCACCTTCATACCAACCACATGCAGTTGGCTCAGAAGTTCATTGAACATGTTAAAGTGTTCATGTAGGTTACCACCTTACTGCATCTTCAGGACCTACAATCTCTGCTTCAGTAACAGCCTCATGGTCAACGACTTGCTCATGTAAAGTCCCTTCAGCTTCTCTCACAGCGTGACCGCAAACTCTTCAATACCGATGTTGAACAACATCTTATCGTCGATGTACATCCTGATAGCGCTAGTGGCGCGGCGCGCTCATCCATCTCCGTACACTCAGAATCCTTCACCGGAGCGGACAAAGAATCACGCCCCCGCAGCACTTGGATCAACCTCTGCTCAACCAGCATATCCTTGACCCGAATCTGCCACAGGCGAAAGTTCCCGCTACCGTCTAACTTCTCCACTGAATATTTGGCAAACACAGTGTTTTTTGCTGCCATAGCTGCCTGCAATACCTATAAATGATCTGATTAATTCACGAATCGGATCTGGGATGATAGGGAGTAGACCAATGTCGTCACCTACCGTTGACCCAAACATAAAACCGGAACGTCCAATCATTCACCTACTCAGATCTCGCTTTGATACCACTTTTTGTAAAATCCGGTACAAAGGCAGACACAATTATAAAATTTGCAGATACTCAAGCACACAAAATATAGCCACACAATTTATATAATGAAAATATAAATTCAAATACAAGAAAAATAAGAGAAAAATGACCGTCCAGAAAGTACGCCGTGGATGCTCCGAACACACACACGATCCGCGGCGAGAATCTGAGATCTGAACTGCAATCCGACTCGTGGACGCACAAGGTTCACCGAACATTCAACGTCCAAGTCCGACGTTCAACCGCACCACCACCGAAGAACAACGCCATCACCGGAGAGAAATCACTGTTGAGGCTAACTGCACCAACGCACGCCGTCGACACCACGCATCTACACTCCAAAGAACGTCCACTGCAACGCCGACGACAAACTTTAACAAGTCCGGCGACAACTCCCTCCCAACGCCGGTGGCTACCTCCTCCAAGACCGGCGAAAACACCCAAGGCCAGCGGGCTCTCCAAGTGCACGAGAGAGAGAGAGAGAGAGATCGAGAGATAGAGAGAGAGAGGAAGACAAAGACGACGCGTTTCCTCTCACAGGCGGCTCTCCAAAACTGCAGACGGTTTCTACTATTCTCACGGTGGGCTGGCTCTTCAATATATACACCACACAATGACAATAATGGTAGGCTATTCATTGTTGTACAGACCCTCAAAAAGAAATCAATTAATTCTTATTCCTTTATTGTCTTCTCAGAAAGTAACTCAAAATATAATATATATTTTTCCTCTTTTTCCCTTTGATTTACGGATCAAATAAAGCCTCAAAAAACAACATAAATACCCTTAATTGTTATATAAGGCCCAGTTTGACACTGCGTTAGCCATCGTGTGCTCGTTCTCGGTGGTTATGAACCGCAGATCATCAACACGAGACCTCACCTATAAAACTTCAGTCACTCTTATGTTTAAAAGTAGTTTCATCGTTTTTTTTTGTGACTAACACGATTCATTTCATTCATAGCCGTCTTGTTTGTTGAGGGTACCGTTAAATTCGCAAGTTTTTTTCCAGCTCGCGCAATGGAGAAGGGACTGAAGGCCTACATGGAAGTTCTCCGGCTAGTTCGCCGGCTTCCGGCGGATGCAAGGATTTACTACGCCAAGTACGCAAGGGAGAATTTTGTCAACTACAGGGAACTCGAAGACCCTTCCGCCCTACCCGATCTTCTCCGCCGTGCTTACAACCACTCACTCTGGGTCCTCAACAAGGTTTGTCTACACTTGCTTCTATCCATTCTTCTCTTTGTAGCCTGTTCTCTTATCATCTTTGCAGTACGCTGTGGATGTTTCGTCGGCTGACGGGTTGAAGAAGATATGCTCCAGCGGATGAAATATCATGCACGGTAACTGTTTGCTGATATTCCTGACTCAGTTTTCTGTGAGTATTCGTTCATATCTATTAAACACTTGTTGACTGATTTGGGCGTCCTTTTGGATATTCTAGTGGGAATCTTGTTTCTAACACGAGAGATCACATCCGTAAATTCTCAGGGGGTGTTCTCTGTGTAATCTATTGGTTCATATTGAATAACAAACTGGATTATGTTTATAATCTGTGATTCTGGGGACATGCATATCTAATGAATAAGTAGTTCAAAGCAAGAATTTTTTTTAAAAAGGAATAAATAATGTCATGGCTGGAGTAGGATTTCAATTTTGAGAACAATGTATATTGAGAATTTTTCACTTTCTCCGCTCGCATTCTTAATGAACTGATGTCATCCGGTTTTACAAACCCAGTGGCGGCGGTGAGGGAAATAGCTTGCAGTTCGTTGCGCTCTTATTCGAGTGAATGGACGTCTTAAAACTAATAACCGACCTTGAGAGTGAAAATCGTTGGAATATTGATATGCATGCGCCATGTCCCGTCTTTTTTGGGAGCTAGTAATGCGAGAACGGCGCACAGCTCATGCTTTCCCTAATATGACCTTTCAATATCAAATCAGTAGTCACCTGTCTTTAAACTTTCTTGTGCTCTTTAGGACTCATACTATAATGGGATAAATGACTCATGGCATCAAATCAATGCAGTATTGGATATCTCTCTTCAGAGGGAGCTGATTGGGCACTCCTTCGACATAATCTCAGAAAACCCATCAATAAGAGGCTGCACTGCACTGTAGGTGTCTATCATGGAGGGGTAGAATCAATGTTAGAAATCATGTAGACTACGTTTAGAGGATAAGTTTGGTTGCGCTGTTATGTGTTGGGTTACTTATGGCTCAGTTCACCAGAAGAACTGAACCGATTTTGGATGGTTTGATATTATATGCATTGGGATGAGTTTCGCTGGAGGATATCTCTCGCGCAAAACCCTTCTTTGCAAAAAGGTCACCAACACTCTTCTCCATTTCCTTCTCTCGTGTTGACTTGTGTCTGCCGATCAAGTTCTAGCAGAAGGAAGGTGGAGAGAGAGAAGTCGTCGCAGCTTGAAGTATTTTCAGCTCCCACCTCTTCTTTGTCGTGTGGTCACAGGAGAAGCGAAGAAGGTTATGCCAAGGTATCTTCAGGAATCTCTCACTCGTTCGCATGTTTGGTCTACACAAGAGAAAGGAGGCTTTTTTCATATTTTCTGCTTTGTTTACTCGTCATTCAAGATAGGGAACTATAGCGGAATCATAAATCTTCTAAGGTTAGAGCTTGTGTGATAAGTTATAGGCTCCGTTTGGCACGACGTTTTTTCTCTAGTGAGTTCGGACGAAAACGGCACCGTCATAGAATGTATGTTTGACATGACAATGATTATGACAACCACCAAGAAAAGAACACTAATTTTAAACATAAAAGTGGATGAAGTTCCTTAGGGGAGGTCGGGCGTTCGCGAACGACGGTTCGGAAGCACCTCACCGCGTTCACGACTGCTACCACCGTATTCACGACCGCCACCACCACGCCAATCATAGCCCTAGTATGAACAGTTGTATGATTTTCCTCATCGATTCAATAAAGATTGTTCTTCTCTAGCTCCATGAATGTATATCGGCTTTCTATCGGCCAGAATATGTTACACATTTTTTTGTTCTCTTTGTACTAACTTTTCGGGTTTTGTACTGACTTACAGTTATGCTCAAATTTTGTTTAGACACTAGGCTTTGTGAGCTTATTCTCACCTCCCACAAATCTAATTAAAACCTGCTCTTCATTTTCTTATCAGGTTCAAGTCAATTTGGAAATGCTTCTTTCAAAATAAATGTCTTGGATGCATAAATATATGAATGCCGGAACAAAATTTCATGTAAGTCGGGCATTTCTTCGATGTCTCCATCTCTATGGCTAGGACGATAATTTGTTCTTCGCTTAGGATGCGAAAATTCAATCAGAAAATGCAATATCTTTCATTAATATTCTCTCTTTTATACCTAGAATGTTTATGCTTGTAGTAACCTAGAATGTTTATGCTTGTAGTATGAAGTTTATATGAATGCAACTCTATTTATGCCTTCGCAATATGCAAGTTTATAGAGGTGTTAGGGTTCTAACACTCCTAAAATCGTTAAACAAAACGAGAACGAAAAGTTGTACTACATTTTTAGAATGCAAAATTTTACGTGGTTTAAGTTTTCCTGCCCCATGGCGACTCCATTACGTTTTTCGTATTAATTATTTTGTAATACGAGATTATAAGATACTGCCTTTATAAAATGAAAATTTAGGTTCACATACAAGATGTATTCATCACTCTCTGATGAGCCTATTTATTCCCTATTAATTCATTGGGAATGTTTTGCTTGTTCTCAGGTTTGTTCTTCCCCATAATTATATATATTTATTATGTTAATATTACTTTATCTATCCCACCACTATCTAATATTTTCAAATTATATAAATCAGTCCCTCAACTTTACCTTTAAGTATGAAATAGATATCAACATTTTATTTTTCTCATATTGGTCTCAAAATTTTACAATAAGTTTGAAATAGGTTCCAAACTAAATTCTGTTAAGTTTTTAACAGTTGGAGATGATGTCGTGATGATGTATTGCTGATGTGGATATTCAGTATTATGATTTAATAAAAAAAGGATAAATTTATTTTTATTATTATGTTATGTCTAACTAGGATAAAAAAGCTATACATGATATAAAATACAATTACCGTTTTTTAAGAATTTAACCAATTAGAAGGGTTTCAATTTCTTCAAATGAACGATTTGAACACCTTTCAAGGATGCGCCCCGAGCTTCCTACTCGGCTATTTGATTGAAATGTCTCGTTCCAGAGTGGTATCTTCACTTAAGATAGTCCTTCTAACTTGCCTAATTATTATTTTTTAAAAAATAAAAATACGTAATATTCACATTATTATCACATCACTGCCTTTAGCACCGCCACTACCACATCATCTAAAATCATTAAATACAACAACACTCAAGCCTTTATCCCACTATAGTAGGGTCGGCTATATGGATCATTTGTCGCCATTGTGCCATATCTTTTGTCATAATCTCACTAATGTCTAAGTACATCATGTCTTTTCTTATAGTTTCATTCTAAGTCTCTATTGGTCTATCCCTCCCTCGTTTAATATGCCTAGTGATTAGACTCTTACAACACCTAACATGTGTCTCTAATGGTCTCCTTTGTACATGTCCAAACCATCTTAGTCGAGCTTCTCGCATCTCTCTGCAATTGGTGCTACTCCTGCCTTATCCCTGATATATTCATTCCAAATTTTATCCAGTCTCGCGTGTCCACACATCCACCTAAGCATTCTCATCTCGCAACCCCCATTTTTTGCTCATGTTCACAATAATTCACTGCCCAACACTCAGAACCATAAAGCATCGCTGGTCTAATTGCAGTACTGTAAAACTTGCCCTTAAGTTTTAATGGTACTTTACGATCACATAAGATCTCTCACGCGCATCTCCACTTCAACCAACTTGCTTAGATTCTACGTGTCACATCTTTATCAATACCTCCGTCCTTTTTGAACTATCGATCCAAGATATTTAAAATACTCACTACGAGAAATATCGTGATCACCCAACTTAATGACAAAGTCATCCGCCCTTCTTGTACTGCTAAATGTAAACTCCATATACTCTGTCTTTGTCCTGCTCAACCTAAAACCTTTCTTTTCTAAAGTGTCTCTGCAAGATTCAAATTTTGCGTTTACACTCTCGTGCGTCTTATAGATCAAAACGATATCATCCGCAAATAATAACACCAAGGTATTGCTTGTTGGATATTTCTGGTGAGCTCATCTAATATAAGGGTAAAGAGATAAGGGCTTAAAGCCGAACCTTGTTGTAAGCCAACAATGATAGAGAATTCCTATGTTAATACTCCAGATGTCCTCACCCTTGTCACTGAATTTGTGTACATATCGTTGATTATGTCAATGTATAATACATTTACACCTTTCTTTTCTAAGGCTCTCCATAAGATCTCTCTTGAAACTATATCATAAGCCTGTTGAAGATCGATGAACGAAATATGCAAATCTTATTTTCTTTCTCAGTAGTTGTCAATGAGTCTCCTCAAGAGATGTATAGCATCCATGGTTGACCGCCCTAACATGAATCTAAATTGATTTTCCGAGATTTTCGTCTCGTCTTACTTTTCTTTCTATTACTTGTTCCCATAGTTTCATAGTATGACTCATCAATTTAATTCCTGCGTAATTAACATAATTTTGTATATCTTATTTGTTTTTATACCAATATACCAAGATACTTTCTTTCTATTGGTCTGACATTAGTATCTTATTGAAAAATATGTAAGTCACAAAATTCCTTCATTTTCTAAATATTTCCATACTTCGAAGGGTATGTCGGCTGATCCAACCGCCTTTTCAATTTTCATCTTTTTTGGAACATTATTTTGCTCCGATACTTAAATTTTATGATAAAACGTTATTTTCCTATACTCCTTTAATTTACTTAACTCTTCAAGTTCTATTCATTGTCTTTTGTTTTATTATAGAGTTGATAAAAATATTTTTTTCATCGCTCTTTAATATTCACGTCATCCGTCAAAACTGTATCTGTTTCATCATTTATGCATTTTACTTGACTTAAATCTATTGTCTGCATTTCTCTAGCTCGAGTAATTTTATATATGTCACGCTCTCCATCTTTGGTATCTAATCGCTTATAAAATTCTTCATAAGCTTGAATTCTTTCTTTATTTACTGCATGTTTAGCTTTTTTTTGGTGACTTTATACTTGACTCAGGTTTCATCATTCTTACAAGCGTAGAGTAAATTATAGCTGATCCTCTTTGCCTTCACTTTGTCTTGTATTTCATATTTCTACCACCAAGATTTTTTATTTGAGGCAGCACGACCTTTTGATACTCATAATCTAAAATCATTAAATATTTAATAGAAATCAATCTATATATTTATTTTAAACTTGGCCTAAGTTTAGCTATTTTATTTTAAACATATGTTACAACTTACAACTTCTTTCAATTTTCTTTTCTTCATTTTATTCCTATTAACATTCAGTGTGATTTGTAGCCCTCTCACCCTCTGTGGAATGTATGACATTTGTAACTATATTCTTCCCTTTTTATGTGGATAATTTCCCTAGTTAAAATAAATTGAGCCATTTACTGATCACCTTTAAAACAAATTCTCAAAATACAATCATTTTCTAAAATTTAAGTAGGCAGTAAATGGTAACTAATATATGCTTTGAATATGTTAAAATTTTTATTTTAATTAAGAAACCATAATAATTGTATGAATAGCATACATGAAAAATAAAAATAATTAGTATAATTGATTTTCAAAAGGCCTATGGATTGATATATTAAAAAAAAATCAAATGTATTGGTTTATATTTTGCTTAATAACATAAATATTTTTCAAAGAAAATATCTTTTTTTCGTTCGGGACCAATGTGGGAGTAAATGTAGACGATTATGCTAGATATTATGATAACTCATAAGTGTTCTTTTTTATTTATCAATAATTCCTTTTTATCAGTATTTCTTTTTTGTGATATTCTAATGATTTTTGTAAACAATTGTAAGTATGGCACAAAATAAGTTATGATATAAGTACTACCACTGCTGCACAATATGCACCCTTAACATAATAAAATGGATATAGAGCATAGGCCGAAATTGTTAATGACACTTACCCCACACCGGAAGACCCCGTAAACTTCATCGAATACTATAAAAGGCCATCGGATGAGTTCTGAAGGCCGACAATTAAGCTCGGAGGACAGAGCTTTAGAGAAAATTAAAGTCACAATTACTAATCAACCATACAGGGATGCACAACTGATAAAAATTGGGACACTTGCAGATATACAATCAAGCTTCAACAATATTGGAAGGAATTTGATGCATTGCTTATGAAAGAAGGTGAATTAATAGAAGAATTCTTCACAAGAGCTACCACCATAATTAGCAAAATCATAAATCTTGGTGATTATAAGAATCTAAGTTTGATCATGTTGTGGTAGCTACAGAAAAATCTAGGAATCTTTCAAACTTAACATCCTTAGAGCTCATGGACTCACTAACTGCACATCAAGAAATAATTAAGCAGTTTGAAACACCCCTAAATCAATCTTTAATTAGGCTATATTTTGTTCAGCGGTGGCGGGTGCAACCGGTTGAGGTTGTAAAAGGAGCTGTTGTAAATGCAGATTTGTAGATGGAGTTGTCAGAAACTGATTTTTGAAAATAGAGATCTGTTTGGATAGTCTGTGTTTGCAGAGCTGTTCAAAATAGAGAACAGTTTGACAAAACTGCGGTGTCGTTTTGTATATATTTTTATTTTTTTAAAAAAATTAGTTTATAATTTTTAATTATTTTTAAATATATATATATATACATATATATAAATATAAATTGTTAAGACTATTTGTTTATAGTTTATACTGTTAATTATTTTTATTATATATTTTAATTTTTTAAAATATAATTTTACTGTTATACTTTATACTATATATGCATATTAATTTTACTGTTTCAGCCCTACCTCCGGCTGCCTCCGCCCTGCCTCTGCCTCCTCCCTGCCTCTACAGACTTGCCTCCGCATCCGCATGGCTCCGCCGCCGGCGGCCTGCTCGGAGCCCACCGGCGGGTTCGCCGCCCGGCGAACCCGCCGGGGGTATCCCGACGTTGCTCCGGCAGGGCCGCCGCCGGTGGTGGCCCTGACCGTGAGGCCGAGTCTGGGCCTCACGGTCAGGGCCTCCACCGGCGGCGGCCCTGCCGGAGCAACGTCGGGATACCCCGGCGGGTTCGTCGGGGTCCGGCGCACCCGCCGGTGGGCTCCGAGCAGGCCGCCACCGGCGGAGCGGCTGACGACAATAATAAAAACGAAAATTTTTTAGGAAACAGCTATCCGCGGGATCTTCCTCCTCCCTAAACGCGATAAACCGGAGTGATTTTCGCTTGTTTGGAGACGCTGAAAATTACACACGCAATTTTTACCGGCGGTTCGAATAGAGGGCGGAAAAACAAACGAATTCGTGAGTGGCGTTTCGTTTACAGAAAACGCACAGGAGCAAAAAAGCTCTTCCAAATGAAGCCTAAGAAGAAAAGAAGGAACCAGAGCAAGCTGAAGACCTTTTTTTCAAGCAGTGAATCTTCATTTGTCACTTTTGATGAATCTTGTAAATTCTAAGTATATTTAGAAGATGAAAGAGCAGCTAAAATAGAAGAAAAAAATATTATTAGTGTCAAGACAGAGTGGAGACACTGAAAGTCAATACATGAGGTAAAATATGTGCCAAAACTTGCCCAGAACCTGTAGTGCAGGGAAAATGCTGAAGAAGGGCTATAAGCTTGTTTTCCTTCAAAGATTTTGTGAATTTTTGATAACAAATCATTTAAATGATAATTAAGCCCAGCATATCTCCAAACAAGATGTTTTTGTTGAATATGAATGAATGTGATGCAGTTTTTATTGGGGAGCAAGAACTAAAGGTTATGAATACTTTTCATTTATTTGGGACTTCATATTTTTGTGCCCCTGGGTTTAAATAATATACAATGATGTAGTATTCCAAGAAACTAAAATCCTTGTTCTTATTTCATATTTATTATCTTTTGTATTGAGTAACAATTCAACAAGTTCTTAGCAAGTTTTGTGTAGCCTTTTTTTAGTAAATTGCAATATTATAAGCCGCGGGAACTGCAAATGCGGAATTATTCATGGGAACACACGGGCATGTGTCCGGGCTCAGTTTTCTTTGGTTTTTTTATGGATCCTACAAACTGTTAAACTCTAAGACCCTGTTTGGAAAGGCTTTTTTACTCATTTTCGTTTACTAGAAAACGTCATCATCCATAATATTGTGTTTGTTTTAGAGGCGAGTGACTTTCTAAAAAGGCAAGGTAACTCCTTTTGAATGAGCTGTGTTTTCCACTGATAGAAAAAACAAACACAATATTATGAATGATGCCGATTTACAGAAAACAAAAATGAGAAAACAAAACCTCCCAAATTGCGCCTAAGTGTTGATTTCTCTTGAACTAAAGTCAATTATGAAAGAGACATTGGACTCCTATTAAAAAGATAAGCTAGATGGACTCTTTAATGGAGTGTTTTCATAAAGATTTGATAGAACTATCATTTTCACCAAATTGATATTCAAGAGCTAATTGTCTGAGATTCTTTATTTAAACTGAGTAGTCATCTCAGGCTCATGAAAATTAGATGAACATTACCTACAGTTTTTGGAAAAAAAATGGTACGTATATACACGTATTTCTGTCCGTGCGCTAGCAAATACGGCCGTCCGATCCTTAATTTCAACGGTGGAGATCATGCGCTAAAATATACGACTGTACAGACCAATGATTGCACTACCGTCCAAAAAATATGCATCGTTGAAATAAAGATTATACGGTCAAATTTGCTCGCACACGAGAAATACGTACGTATATGTACCAAAAGATTTTTTTCCCAATCATGACTGCAACACCATCCTTCAGCTTTCTCGTCATTGCAATGATCGAGGGCCAAAAATTTAGCCTTAACAATGATAATGCTGAGGTAACTCAAATAATCTTACTAATCATAATTACCATTAACTATCGATGATATATTAAAAAAAAACTTGGCCAGTTTTATAAAACGAGTTTTACCCATATTATTCTTCTTTATAAACCTGTTGTAGTGGAAGTTATGTTTCCCACTGAAGTCTGATGGAGTTGGCCCCAATTTATAGAAGAATCGGGCTACGGATAGCCGGTTTTCCCACTCCCCCTGCTCGCGTCATGAGGAGTTACTCGTGTAACCACCACACACGATCTACACGCCGGATCTAAGCGATAACCATCGCACGTGGGATGCCAACCGCCACAAGGGATCTCACACGTGGGATAGGCCGTTCCCGGCCGGCCCCGCAATGGCCAGCCACCCTCTCTTCCCTCCTCCTTCACTACCCGGAGGAGGGCGGCCTCGCCACGGCCAGCTCCCTCGAGGGCCGGCCAAGGCCGCACAAATCTGGGCGGCCTCGCCGCGGCCGGCCCTCACGAGGGCCGGCCAAGGCCGCCCGGATTTGGGCGGCCGGCCCCCGCGAGGGCCGACAAAGGCTGCCTGGATTCGGGCGGCCTCACTGCGGCCGCCCCCCACGACGACCGCCCCTCACGACGGTCGGCCAAGGCCGCCCGAATCCGGGAGGCCTTGCCGCACGCGGTCGGCCCCCGCGAGGGATGGCCCAGGCCGCACGCGGCCGGCCCTCGCGAGAGGGGGGGGGGGGGGGGGGGGGGGGGCGAGGCCGCTCGTGCGGCCTCGCCGCGGCCGACCTCCACGAGGGTTGGCCGCTGCCGCCTAGCTGCGCCTGGCCGCCCCTCCCGGCCGCCCTCCGTGAGTGGGAGGGGTGGCGCCGCCCTCGCCGTCGTCACCGGACCGCCATTCATCGCGGGCGGGCCTCTTTTGGCCTGGGGGTAGGATCGTCATTTTTCAAAAATGGCGATCCATGTGCTTGAATCTGAGCGCTCTCATTGACCGGTCCGGTAGTTATTAGGCAAAATTACCGGACGTCCCCTTAAAATCTATAAATAGACTCAGTTTTACTTATTTTGAATCCTTTTTCTGGTTCACTAACCTGATCGTTTCTCTTTCTCTCTCCACACTCTCTCTCTCTACACCCTCCTCTCTCTCTGCAGGTAGTCCGTTGGCAAGTGACTCTGGCTGTAAACACTTAGGCGAATAGAGTTCACTTGAACTAAAACAGGAGCTCGAAAGCGAGCATTTTCGCGAACTAGGGACGAGGCTTTCCGTTGTGTGCAAGGCGCTAAAGAAGCAACGAGTCCCGGAGCGGTCATCACGAAGGACTCTAGGAGGAGCGCACAGAACCTGGAAGCGCACAAAGAGCCCACAACGCTCCAAATACCCCCTAACTCTCTCATATATAAAAGTGTAACGAGAAGCGGCTTGTCGCCCTCACGTTCATCTGAACACCTGTGTAACGAACTCTGGAATACTGAAAGTTAGGTCCACAACGAATCGACCGCGTGATTTTTCACGCCGATTCCGGGTTTTCCACATCATCAAAATTCTCTCCTTGATAAAAGATCTTTTGACTGTCGGCACGCTCAGCGAGTTAGGACGGTTCAAGAGACCCGATCTACTGGGAGTCGAGAGCGGACCCCAACAAACTCAACCATTTTAACTAAACTCACATCCTAAGCTCATAAGGGATATAAAATTAAATAAAAAAATTGCTAGATGCACAATGAGCTCTATTGCAGGTCACCCGATTTTTCCCCGGTCCGGAGAATCGAACCGCCTTAGCTTGGAGTTGAATCAGCCGCGCAAACAGTCAATGAAAATCCAACAGCAATGACAATGAGCTTTTTTTCCGTGGAAAATCCGGAAATGGTGAAAAATCACGTGACCAGATCTGTGCTGAACCAAAATTCACTATTTCGATTTGAGTTTACAAGTTTCATGAGTTTCTCGGAGGGTGACAGACCACCTCTCTGTTATAAGCTTTGAATATAAAACAACAAAAAATAAATTAAATCCTCAGAGTCTTGATGAGAGCGCTCCGGTGGAAAAAATATTAAGTCCTCGGAGCATTGATGAAAGCGCTCCCACAGAGCCTTGATGAGAGAGCTCCGGTGGAGAAGAATGTCAAGTCCTTGAAACCTTGTAGTGCCTTCACGCGAGTACCCGCAGAAGCGAATTCCAGTGCTTTCTCCCGGACTCACAAAATTATCCGAGTGAATGTTGGACGTCGTGCACACTAGAGAAGGAGCAAGGAGAATTCCGAGCGGAGAAACTATTTAAGTCTCACGTTCTCGTCGAAATACCTCAGAGCTCTCTCTAGTCTCTGGAGTTGCTTCTCTTCAAATGAAAGTCTGTGGATCTTTTTATAGTTTTCTGGGGGGACACGCTGATAATTGTTTTCGGGCAAATTTTCAGGTGCCGAATGTCGTCGCTCCGTTTCAGTCACCTGGATCGTCCGACGGCGACCGGAGGCGCCGGAGGTGGTCAGAGGCGCCCGACGGCGGCCGCGGCCGCCGACAAGCTCGTGTGGCTCGCGCTAGCGCGCGTGCGGGCTGGCCGCTCACGCGCCCGTGTGAGCTTGGGTTTGCACTCCTTCTGGGGTGTTTTGGGTCTCTGGGCGAGCGTGGGTTGATGCGCAGGGCTCGTTTGGTCGGATTGGCTCTCCTCCATATCCTCAATCGAAATCTTCCCGGTTTGAAATTAAATGTTCAAAGGACTCCACCCTATAGTGACGCACGACTATATAGACCCACACGCTAGTTTTTTTTAGCACCTAGTCTCACACTTCATATGTTTTTTTTCACTTTCTAATATTAGCACCCTAAAAAGAGCACATATAGTTGACATTAGATCCTACATTGTAGGACAATAGTAAATAAAAATATAATGTATTCAACAAGCATTTAAAAATTTTTAGCCATCTCTATAATGACATGCAAATGTAATATTTATTTATTATTTATTTATACTACAATATATAGCTAAATAGCTTGCGTTACCTCTACTTTTACTTCATTGGGGTGGAATGTTAATTAGAAATTGGCCTCATAATTAACTTATGTACATTTGAAATAGCTAGCCTAATTTTTAGGAATGGGCAGCTGTGCTCGGTAGCGTTCCTTGGTCACATGGTCAGTGGAGAGGGAATTACAGTAGATTCGGTGAAGATAGTTGTGATACGAGAGTGACCTGTGTTGTCTACTGTGTCGGAAGTCCGGAATTTTCTGGGGCTTGCCGGCTACTACAGGAGCTTCATGAAGAACTTATCGCAGATAGCACTGCCCCTCACCACTCTGACAAGGATCAGAAATTTGTTTGGTCGCCAGAGTGCGCATAAGCTTTCCAAGAACTAAAGTGTCGTCTGACCACAACACCTGTCTTGTGTTTGTCATGTGGGTCAGAGGGCTTTGAGATTTACAGTGAGCTGATCCACAAATTTTAATAAAGGGGGGCAGACATCGTTTTTCTCCAGCCAAAAAAAATGAGCGCTTTCCTCTTACAAATTCGTTTCTCCTCATTCGACCATCTCGAAATACGAGCGGAATCCAAGTACACCGCATAATTTGAAAATTTCTTGGGCTGATCGCATCGCTGCTGAGTATGGGCCTTGTTCGGAATGAAAAAAAATTAACCTGCCCCTAAATATTTTCCATGTATAGAACAGAGCATCAAAATTGTTAGGACGCTGATATTTGCAGACTCATAATAGATATTTAATTTGTATACCCATAATCTTAAAATATAAAGAAATGAACTCTAAACTAAAATAACTCTAATTGCAGCTCCCCCCAGCCTCCGAAAATAGCGCTCCCTCCTGCCCTAAATTTACGATTTCACGCCAGTGACTCCCAATCCGACCCCGCCGCCGCCGCTTGGAGCCCTCGGAACTGCCGCCGGGCCCCTCCAACGCCTCCTTGCCGTTGTCGCCGCCAGGAGCACTCGAAACCCGCGCCAAAATCGCCGAAGAATTCCCGTATATGTTGTCGCTCCTTCATCCCATGTCCCTCTCCTACAGCTCTCCCTACATTATTCTTCGACTATATATGATGGGGAGCCCGTGGACACCGGGAATTGAAGATGGCCATTGATATTCTTCTTTGAACTCTTGATTACTTGTTGGTATAGAACTTAACCGCTATATTATTTTTTCGTTGTTTATTTTGAATGTACCAACATACGTGGCTGAGACTTCAAATATCTATTTGGAGGTTACAAATATTCAAAAACTGTAAATATCAATTATAGACCTGTAAATATTTCATGCAACTGGTAACCGAAATAATTAATTTCCATAAATAAATAAAAATAAACTACCAATACAATAAATAAATATAAACTCATCCATAATCACAGTTGTTTCTTTTTAAAAGTAACATCAAGCATTCATGCTCTCATTTCCAAAACCTCCTTCTCTATATATAAACAAACATGCCTTCCATTGTCCCCAATTGATCAACCAAAACATCTACGCCCCGCATTCGAATCCATAAAATGTCGGTAAAAGGAACGGTTCTCTCTGTCCTGAGCATCGTCCTCCTCTTCTCCGTCGCCACCGGCGCCATGGCCCAAGCTCCTGAATCCGCCGACAAATACTCGCCCGCCGCAGTTCCTGAGAATATCGAGCTTGAAGGGATTGGAGATTGCCTGGATTGGGTATTTAGGAGCACAGTTTGTTATGATGAAATCCTTGATGTTGCTTTCAGCTACAATTATGTACGTCTGAGCAGAAAATGTTGCAACTTTCTATTTATTCAAGTTGGAGAGACGTGCGTTATAAATGCTCTTCATGTTCTCTTTCCCTTCGACTTTCATTTTGGTAAGCAGCTCCAGAAGCAGTGCTTCCCGAAGTGATTAATTAGAAGTAATGTCGCATGCATGCATGCATGCTGGGTACCCATCAAATGTTGTCATTTAATTTTTTGGTGCCTGTTAGAAATAAGATTGAAGAGGAAACCTTATAAATGTGTTTTTGTTTGGTGATTGTTAACCGCAATTCGTTATTGGCTAGTCGCACCCCAAAATCTCATAATTTTTCGCGCCTTTTCGAAATAAGTCATGTACATGCAATTTCAGGAAAAGTGTTCAACACAAAAGTTGTAGATCTCGACGAGATCTACAACTTTCGTGTTGAACACTTTTCCTGAAATTGCATGTACAAGACGTATTTCTGAAAGGCGCAAAATCTGAGCATATTTACAAAGTACGCCTTGTACATGCATTTTCAGGAAAAATGCTCAACACGAAAGTTGTACATCTTGTCGAGTTCTACAACTTTTGTGTTGAGCACGTTTCCTCATATTGCATGTGTAAGACGTATTTCGAAAAGACGCGAAAATTATGAGATTTTGGGGTGCGACTATCTAATAACGAGTTGCGGTTAACAATCACCTTTTTATTTCCTTATATATTTGTTGGTCCTATCTTCACAATAAAGATTTCATTTTTAGTACATGGTAATGATAAGGAAAAAAGTGATTATGATTACAATGAAAATTATACTTAAAAATTATGGCCTGAGAAGAGGGAGCAACGAAACAATGAGGGTTTGTAGGAGAAGAAATGAGTGCATCAAGAAACCTAAAACCAAGCAGAGAAATGACGAGGAATAGGAGATCAAAAGGGGTGCCCCGAGAAGAGGGGGTGACGCTTTTTCAGCGAGATCGACACTGATGTGCGGGAGACGCGGTGAACCAGTTAACTGATGTGTACTTAAAAATTGGAATGGATGGACTGATGAAGTGGCTCCCTTAAGGTTGAAAACCTGAACAGGGAGGGAATGCTTAATTGCCCGTGAGCAAAGAAAGTGTCCCAATGGCTGCGAGTGCATCAGCGCTCACGCCGAGATGCGTGCGCGCGTGCGCGAGTACTGATGCACTGACAGCTGATAGATGCTGCACTGCATGGTGCTATACAGCACCCTCCTTTCCGTCCCACTGGGCCGGAGAGATTACATACTCATATAGCATCCGTTCAGCACTGGACTGTTCATAACTGCAAGCAACCGCTTTCTCTACACCTCACATTCTTAACTCCCTATAACTGCCATAATTAATGCTTATAACCAGCTCCGTTAGTAACAACGGTTTACTCCAAACAATTCACAAATTTAAAAATTTATAAAAGACACAACAATAAGATCGACGGTTGGAGTCGTCGAGCGTGCAGGCGCGGTCGATGTCGACACCGATCTGCGAGGCGTTTCACTGCTGCGTCTATCGCGGGAGATGGGGAGGGCAGGGTTGCGGCTGGACCAGAGGAAAGGAGCTGCGTCTGGAAAATAGTGCAAAACAAGTTGGGAAACACCGCTTTGCAAAAAGCCATCCCAAACGCCACTTATACGTAAGCCTTCGTTTTGGCTCTGCAGCACTACAGATCATAAGCTGAACCAAATGCCACCTTAATCACTTTGGGAACAAGTCACAAGCAGGAGTTAATTAAACATTAATTATGTAAACTGCTATATAAGGCCGCAGGTTACCGAAGTTTATGCAATGAAACGAAGAATCAATAATTCAATGCGCATCCAGTATATCTCCTTTCTCTGATACTTCTCTTTTTTTCATGGAGTTTTTCTTTGTTTTAGTGATTGAGGCTACACCCTTATTATCAATAGTGTGGTTTCATTTTCTTTCTTGGTTTTAAACGTATAGTCTGTGATGGGGTTAATCTCAATTTAAAGGAAAACTGGGCTGCACATAGCCGGTTTTACCTTTCCCCCACTAAAGTCGTGGGAAGTTATACGTGTAACCGCTGCACGCGTGATCCGCGCACCTGATACTCGCAGTAACCGCCGCACGCCGGATCCCAAACGTGATGCACCCGATGCCGATCGACAGCACCGGCCGGCCCTACCCGGGCCGGCCGCCGCCCTCTCCCTCTCCCTCTTCTCGGCCGCCCGGAGCCGGGCGGCCACGCCTTGGCCAGCTCCCACATGGGATGGCCAAGGCCGCCCGCTCCCGGGCGGCCTCGCCGTGGCCGGACACCGCAAGGGTCGACCAGGGCCTCTCGAGTCGTGGCGGCCTCGTCGTGGCCAGCCCCTGCAAGGGCAGACCAAGGTCGCCCGATCCTGGGCGGCCTTGACACGAGCGGCCCCCGCGAAGGCCGGCTAGGGCCGCTCGAGTCGGGACGGCCTCGCCGTGGCCGGCCCTTGCAAGGGCCGACAAAGGCCGCCCGATCCCAGGCGGCCTCGACACGGCCGTCCCCCGCAAGGGCCGGCCAAGGCCGCCTGGATCCGGGCGACCTCGCCGCGGCCGGCCCCCACAAGGGCCGGCAAGGGACGCCCGGATCCCGACAGCCTCAACACGGCCGGACCCCGCAAGGGCCGGCCGAGGCCACCCAAACCCGACCGGCATCGCCGCGGCCGGTCCCCGCGAGGGTCGGCCGAGGTCGCCCGCTCCCGGGCGGCCTCAGCGCGGCTGGTCCCCGCGAGGGCCGCCCGAGGCTGCCTGTCCCCGGGTAACCTCGCCGCTGCCGGACCCCGCGAGGGCTGGTCGAGGCCGCCCAGATCCGAGCGGCCTCGCCGGGGCTGGCCCCTCGGCCGCCCGCAGGGATATGGGATGGCGGCTGCCGACCCCGTCGTCGTCAGGATGCTAATCTTAGCGATCGGGCTCTCCTTTGGCCCAGGGGGGATCGTCATTTTTCAAAAATGGCGATCCACGTGCTTCATTTTGAGCGAACCTATTGGTTGGTCCGAAAATAGTTAGGCGAAATTACCGGACCACTCTTAAAATTCTATAAATAGGGCGGGTTTTACTTCAAAAGGGTATTTGTCTGGGCTTTACTTCAAAAGGGTATTTGTCCGGGTTCAGGAAATTTCCTAATTCTCACTCCACTTCACTCCTTCTCGTTTCCGGTCTCCACCCAAGACCACTTCCGCAAGGCTTCGTCAAGGCCTCAAAGTCAAGACAAAGTTGGAGAGGAAGCAAGGAAAGTGCGGGACGCACACTCGCTCCGAGAACAAACCCCTCAGATTGTCGGCCGCACAAAGGAACGGAAGACGGGACTCGTGGTGTCATCCCCGCCAACACGTCAATTCCACTCCGAAGGCAAGGCAACGCCCGCGCCCTCAAGAAACAAACATCAGAAGGCCGTTGAAGCAGCACGGCGCCAGCGGCACCCGTCGTCTGTTCTCTTGCCATCTCATTAAGTGTAACAAGGCGCGGTTTGTCGCCCTCATTCTCCTCCTGAAAGCTCTGCAATAAACTCTCATATAGTGGAAGATAGGTCGGCACTGTACCGACCGTGTGATTTTTCATTCCGATTGCAGGTTTTTCACGTCATCAAGTCTTTGTCTCAACACAAAATAAATCTTTGAATGTTGATACGCTTGACCGTTCCGCGGGTTAGGACGGTTCAGAAGTCCCGGTCAACCAAAAGCGCCGTGCGGGCCCCAACAGTCTCATCATGAAAGAAGTAAAAAAAAAAATCGGTTGCTTTGTTATGGGCAAAATCTGATTATATGCCCCTGGCTGAAACCACAAAAAAATGACCTTTGGCTAAGACAACTACTGAAAAAAAAAATCAGAGGAGAAAAGAAGTAGAAGAAACCACTGATTATAAAGTGCAACAAATCTAGGATCATCCTAGCCAACAATCCCATATGCAAGATAATTTGCTAGAGCTGTTGGGATTGAGGCATTCCTCTTTCCTCTTTTTTCAAATAAAATCATTATCACATGGAAGTTTTGCAATAGGGCCGTCAGCTGCATTTACGCTGCGATCAATGAGCGAGACCACGATCTTTAGAGACTTCATGAGAAGATGAGCAAAACAAGCCTCGGCGCTTTTGAACTCTGTCCTATTCACGGATTTGCTGCATATCTTGTAGCCCTTAACAACAACCCCATATTCCATAATCACAACAAGCACGTGAAACTTCAATGCCACTTTATCATAGAGAAGATTAAAGGGAAGAAGATAGGATTAAAGTTTTGTCCCCTCTTAGGCCATATTTTGTTTTGCGGTGGCGGGTGCAACCGGCGTGTCGAAAAGGGACTTTGGAACCGGAGGGGGAGAGGCGGGGGTTGAAACGGAGCGGATTGGAGTAGTTTCTTCCTTGCTGCGGGTGCAAACAGAGCAAACACCATCGGTGCCCGTTTGTTTACCCACCGTCCGACGACGTTTTCTCCAAACGAAGGCGGCGAAACGCCGAACCAAACTGTTGCAGAATAGAGACCGGGCGGTCTGACGGTCTGACTCTGGCGGATTGCAGTCCGGGCGGTCTGACTCTGGCGGATTGCAGTCCGGGCGGTCTGTCGGTTTCCCTCCTTTGTCGCTGCCCTTTGTTTGCGCAACCTTCTTCTCGCTCTCTCTCCGCGGCCTGTTTACGCGACTTCTCGATCTCCTGTTCGCGCGGCCTGCTATCTTCCCCCATGACTTTTTTCGTTGTTTCCGCCGCGATTTCTTCTCTTATCCGCTGCAGAACCTTTCCTTGAGTCCGCTGTGACCTTCTCTCTACCCGCACGACCTTTTATCTGCCTTGTCTTTCTACCTCGACTTCTTTCTACCCGCGCGGTCTTTGTGTCTTCTCTCTACCCGCGGGGCTTCTCTTTCATGACTCTTTGCGGCTCTTCTACCACCACCGCTACTCCTGTGGCAACTCCGCCTCCTCCTCCCATTCCTTCCGGGAATCTTGGCACCGTCTCCAAGCTTGTCGGTTCCAACTACCCGGATTGGAGTGTCTCCTCCACCTTCCTTCTTCGCTCACAACGCAAACACCACCACCTCACCGATGACCCTCATCCTCCCACTTCCGCTGAGTTCGACAACTGGGATGCTAGCGATACGCTTGTGCGCACTTGACTCGCTAACAGTCTTTCCGATTAGAGTCTTCCTGTCATCCGTTATGATGAGACGGTCAGGAAGGCATGACTTCATCTTGCTGCTCTGTACTCAAAGGGGGATCAGACATCCCGCATCTATACTTTGTATGCGGACCTCTTTGTCCGTCCTTTTATGTCTCCTGCTGCAGCTTATCAACAGGTCCAGGCTCTCGGGGCTGAGATTCTTCAACATCGTCCATTCTCTGCGGATTTAGCCGAACAACACAAGCACTTCCAAGAACTTCTTGTTGTGTGCTACCTTTTACGGCTTCCTGATACCTACGACATGATCCGCCAACAAATCTTGGGCGAAGCGGACTCTCCCAACTTGGATACAACTGCTGCACGCATTGCCGCAATTATATCTCTCCTTCAGTGTCTGCTTCTGTCTTCTCCTCCTCCAGACCAACATGCTCACTAGACACAACAGAGTGGCTCTGGTAGTCGCAACCACCATTCCGGTGGCCGTAGTTCTTCGCGCTTCCTCTGCTCCCACTGTGGCCGCACCGGGCATCTTGTGGATCGTTACTGGATGAAACATCCACATCTTCACCCTTCTAGTGACTCTTCCACCTCTTCTAAGCCATCCGCTTCGGTGGTCACTTCCTCAGGTAGTGCTCACGTGGTTACTCAAGGTAAATGACTCATCGACTCTGGTGCAACTAATCACATGACGGGCAATCCTCAATGCTTTTCTCTCCTTGAAACACATGATCAGCTGCCCCCGATCCTTATTGCAGATGACTCTCCCTCTCTGGTTCATGGTACGGGAGTGGTTCATGTCACTCTGTCTCTTCGCATGGCCGACACTCTCTATGTGCTCAAGTTTTCATGCAATTTATTGTCGGTTACTTCTTTGTGCAAGCAACTTCAATGCTCCATCACATTTACTCCAACTTCTTGCTTTTTTCAGGATCCGAGCTCCCAATGGACGATTGCTACTGGGACTGAGAGCGGCGGCCTCTACTTCCTCGACAACATTTCCGCTCTGTCGGCCTTTTCCTCCTCCTCTACAGATCTTCTACAATGACATCTCCGCCTTGGGCAACCTACTCCACGACTTCTTCGTCAGCTTCTGCCCCACCTCCCTCCGCACAGTTCTCCTCTCAACTGCAATGCCTGTCAGCTTGGCAAGCATCACCGTTCCTCTTTCCCGCCGAATCAAGATCGTGGTTCTACCCGTCCGTTTGATTTTGTTCACTCTGACATCTGGGGTACTGCTCCTACCATCATCGTTGGTCGGGGTAGTTCTTATTTTGTTACTTTCATTGATGACTTCTCTCGATGTACTTGAGTGTATCTCTTACGAGAACGCTCTGAACTTTTTGATGTATTGACATTTTTTATCATTTAATTAAAAATCAGCTTGATGTTTCCATTAAAATCTTACGCTCTGATAATGCAAATGAGTATGTTAGTCAAACTTTTTCCTCTTTTTTATGCAACATGGGATTGTTCATCAAACAAGTTGCGTTTACACCTCACAACAAAATGGAGTGGCGGAACACAAAAAACGTCACCTCCTTGATGTCGCTCGCACTCTGCTAAGGCAAATGCATGTCCCTCGCTCCCACTGTGGCTATGCTGTTCTCATTTCTTGCTATCTCATCAATCGCATTCCCTCCACCGTTCTCCGCGGTCAAACCCTGTTCTCCATTCTCTATCCGGGCAAGGATCCCTTTCCTCTCCCTCTACGTATCTTTGGGTGCATAGCCTTTGTGCACGCTCCCTCCGCCACCCGCGACAAAATCTCCCCTCGCTCCACCAAATGTGTCTTTCTGGATACTCTATCACTTAAAAAGGTTATTGTTGTTTTGACCCCATTCTTCGCAAGCAGTTCGTCTCCGCAGTTGTTATCTTCTTCGAGAATGCTCCATATTTCTCTGACGACTCCTCTCCTCTCCTCGTGTCTTCCAGTTCTCCTCCTCTTCCCTCCAGCCCATCCACTCCTACCGAGGTATTTCCTCCTCCACCATCTCCATCGTCTTCTCCTCCTTCTTCACCTCCGCTATCTCCCTCCTCTTCGCCGCCGTCGCTCTCTCCTCCTGGTCCAGCTCTCTCCACCACGGATGCTCCGGATACTGAGGAACCTGCTGACCTGGACCTCCCCATTGCCCTTCGCAAAGGGGTTCGGGCATGTACCAAGCACACGCTTGCTGCTGTTGTTTCCTATGATCGTCTAACCCCTGCTATCAGGAGGCCCTTACTATTCCACATTGGAAGCCTCCATGGATGAAGAGATTGCTACTCTCACTGAATGGGGGTACCTGGACCCTGGTTCCTCCTCCTTTTGGCACAGATGTTGTTGGCTGTCGCTGGGTCTTTGTGGTGAAGTTCCGCCCAGATGACAGTGTGGATCGTTACAAGGCTCGGCTTGTTGCCAAGCGCTTTACCTGGACTTATGAAGTTGATTACTTTGACACTTTCTCTCCAGTTGCTCGTCTCAGCACTATCAGGGTCCTTCTCTCTGTGGATGTCAATAGGGATTGACCCATTTCACAGCTGGATGTCAAGAATACCTTTCTTTATGGGGATCTTCAGGAAGATGTCTACAGGGAGCAACCTCTAGGGTATGTTACTCAGGGGGAGACACAAGTTTGCCGGCTCAAGAAGGCTATCTATGGCCTAAAACAAAGTCGTTGGGCTTGGTTTGACAAGTTTAGCGGGATTGTGGCGGCCGTAGGTTTTACAAGAAGTTCTGCCGATCACTCCTTATTTACTCGTAAAACTTCTTTGAGTCTAGTGATGCTTGCGGTATATGTGGATGATATTCTTCTCACTGGAGATGACCAAGCTGAGATAACCTTGACAAAGAAGCATCTTCAGAAACACCTGGTTACAAAGAATATAGGCTATCCAAAATACTTTCTAGGAATTGAAATTTCTCGGAAGCCCGATTCACCTGTCCTCTCCTAATGGAAGTACGCTCTTGACTTGTTAAAAGAGGCTCGACTGACTGAGGCTAAACCTGCCCGATATCCCATGATGATTGGAGAAGATAAAACATGAACGAATGACTCTCCTCTTCTTTCTGATGTTACGAGGTACAAACGTCCGGTTGGTAAACTTATATATCTCACGGTGACTAGACTCAATATTGTCTATGATGTAGGCAAGGTTAGTCAAATCATGCAAGCTTATAGGGAGTGTCATCTAGAGTCTGCCCTGAGGATATTGGAGTATGTTAAATCAGCTCCTGGGAAAGGACTTCTCTTTCAGAAGAATGAACATTTGATGGTTGAAGCGTACTCCGATTCAAGCTATGTCGATGACAAAGAAGACCGCAAGTCAACATCAGTTTTTTGCACCTTTGTGGGGGGGGGGGGGACCTTGTGAGCTGTAAAAGTAAGAAACAGTCTGTCATCTCCAGGTACAGTGCAGAAGCAGAATATCGAAGTATGGTATAGACCACATATGAGTTGAAGTGGTTACGGGCTCTCATGCTTGACTTAGGAGAGGTCTACAACCATCCTCTACCTATATTTTGTGACAACAAGACCACTATATACATCTCTAAAAATCCGGTCTTCCATGAGAGAACTAAGTACATTGAAGTTGACTGCCATTTTATTCGGGAAGAGATTCTGAAGGAACAAATTTGTACTTCGTTCATCACCCCAAACAAAGAGTTGGCTGATATTTTTACCAAATCGGTATCCGCCTCTTTTCATCACATTTGCGACAAGCTGGGCATGATCGGCATATATGCTCCAGCTTGAGGGGGAGTGTTGCAGAATAGAGACTGGACGGTCTGGCGGTCTGACTCCGGCGGATTGTAGTCCGGGCGGTCTAACTCTGGCGGATTGCAGTCTGGGCGGTCTGTCGGTTTCTCTCCAGCAGTTTGGTAGCAGGTCTATTGCTGTTGGTGCCTTGGCGGACTGCCGATCTGTCCTTGACGACTTGGAGACCGGGCGACCTGGCGGTCTCTAATGGCGGCTTGTTGTCTCCCTCTGGTGGTTGTCAGGCGGTTTGCCCATTCGTCAAACCGCGCCGCTTGGTCGGCTTATATTTAGGTTAAACTTCTTGTACATGTAATTTTTAGTCCCACATTATTTAATTGTAATCTCTCATATCTCCTCCATTTTATAAAAGGGAGGCTATACCATGTAATACACAACTTTTTTGGATTATAAAGATTTCAGTTATTCCAATTTCCAGACTCTTTTTTTCTGTTCGGACACAAACGAAGCCTAATTTATTCTCACACACAAAATAACATAAAAAAAGCAGTTTAAAAACATGTCATGAAATGAAACTCAAAGTAGTGCCTCATACTTTCTTCATGTTTTTTCCTTTTTCTTTATTCTCTGGATGAAATTTGTGTTGGTGTCCAGCCCCTAAATTGAAGACCGGAGACTTGCGAAAAAGGGAAGGAGAAAAATCTGCCATGAACAGTATTATCGGCGTGTATCGAATCCGATACTCGCCGAATTTACTGTTCATGAACAGTAATTCAGCGGGTATCGCTGAATCGGCGTGTATCACTGGTTTCACTGGATTTCACCAACATTACTCGCTGATTTCGGCCGTTTCTTCTCAGTGGTTCAGTGAACCTATTTTTCGGGCTGCTCTGGCGGTTCGTGTGGACATATAAGGTTAGGGTTAATCCCGATCTTTATTATCTAGCTTTTTGTTTCGTGAATATCAGAGTGGCGAGCATAGCAGGAGCGAAGGAGGCATGTCGATTTTGCCGGAGTCGGTACATCATCATTTGCAGTGGAGGTGTACGAGTTTTTCGTCAGTGGCAAAGGCAGCGTGAGACAGTTGCAACAGGGCTAAGGAGAGGATTCTCTCGGGTTGCAGCAGGGCAAAGCCGACATGCGATAGTTCCACTTAGGAGAGGTTTCTCTAGGGCTTGTCTCCGTGTGGAGATTGCGACTCAATCAGAAGGAGTTCCTTGTTGAAGAGAGGTTGTTTTTTACCTCAACATCTTGAGGGTTGTTCTTCCTCGGTTTCAGAAGGATCACTTTGGTTTTTTGAGTGAGGATTCGTCTGTGAATCCGGAGAGGGAACTAGGTTGGACAAACCTAGTGTTTTTGTACTCCGATATTATTATAGTGGATTGTTTGTTTGCCCTGCCCCGTGGTTTTTCCCCTATTGCTGTGAGGGGGTTTTGACGTAAATCTATGTGTTTTTTTTGTTCTGTTTTATTGCTGAACTTGCTTTGATCTAGTTTGCACGAAGAGGATCGTTTCCCTACAAGTGGTATCAGAGGGAGGTTCTAGCTGTTGAGAATTTCGGGTTTGTAATTAAGTGCAGTGGGTGACGACTATTGGTCCGCTCCCTATTCTCTCTATTACATTCCTTGAGATTATTGGCTAATCCGTGTGCATATGGATCAAGCGAGGATGATCAGCATGAATGGAAAGAACTAGAGTATCTGGAAGCCGAGGATGGAGGATCTCTTGTCTTGCAAGGATCTCTACCACGGGCGGATCTACAGGGGGCCACAGGGACACGTGCCCCCCAAATTTTTTGGAAAGTTTAATTAGGCTTGGTTCGCCCAGATCGGTGCCCCCCCCAATTTTTTTAATTTGCGATTTTCACCCAGACCAGTGCCCCCAAAATTTTTTTTTAATCGCGATTTTCACCCTCCACCAATCCCGTGCCCTAGCTGCTCCCGACCGGTGCCCCCCCATTCACCCTCCGCCATTCCCGTGCCGTAGCTCGTCCTGTGACTCCCGTTCCAGGCGTAGATCGCCAAACGCCAATCGCCAATCGCCATTCCCATGCTGCACCCGACTGGTGCCCCCCATTCACCCTCCGCCATTCCCGTGCAGTATCTTCTTCTTCTTCTTCGATCCCAGTTCGACGAAGATCGTCGAACGGAAATCGACGATCTCCGGTTGCCTGTGATCGACGAAAATCGTCGAACTGGGATCGACAATCTCCGGTTGTCTGAGTTCGACGATCTTCGTCGAACTCAGATCGACGGTCTTGGTCGATCTGAGTTCGACGAAGATCGTCGAACTCAGACAACCGGAGATTGTCGATCCCAGTTCGACGATTTTCGTCGATCACAGGCAACCAGAGATCGTCGATCTCTGTTCGACGATCTTCGTCGAACTGGGATCGACGATCTTCTTCTTCTTCACGATCTTCTTCTTCTTCTTATTCTTCGTTTTTCAAAACAAACAGCTAGGATTTGAGTCCAGAAATTACACATTTAGTCCAAAAATTACACATTTCTGGATTGAAATTCAGTCCAGAAATATGATTTCTGGACTGAAACTCAGTCCAGAAATATGATTTCTGGACTGAAATTTCAGTCCAAAAATCTGGACTGATTTCTGGACTGAAATTTCAGTCCAGAAATCTGAATTCTGGACTGAAATTCCAGTCCAGAAATTTGATTTCTGGACTGAAAATTTTAGTTCAGAAATCAGATTTCTGGACTGAAATTTTCAGTACAGAAATCAACAGTCCAGAAATCAAATTTCTGGACTGGAATTTCAGTCTAGAATTCAGATTTCTGGACTGAAATTCAGTCCAGAAATTGCCCTTTCAAACTAACAGCTAGGATTTGAGTGAAATTACACATTTCTGGACTGAAATTCAGTCCAGAAATCAGTCCAGATTTCTGGACTGAAACTCAGTCCAGAAATCTGATTTATTACCTAAATATTCTTTACTTACATGACTTGAATCTCCTCATTCTGTTATTGCAGAAAAATTCGTAGCAAAGGAAAGTACAAAATTGGATTTATTGCTTCTCCTCTAAAGGTAACTTCCCTCATCTAGTCATCTATATCTTATTTTGCATTTATTTGTTATATAATTTAGGTGTGATTTGAGGTATTAGTCAACAAGTGGCTAAGTAAAGCATGATAGACTCTGTGATGAATGTTTTTAGGGATACTCCGTAGTATTGACCGGTAGAGGGTCAAACAGAGTATATAGATTTTTGTTATACACTTTTATTCGATAATCTTGCAAATTTTTAATGTTATTCTATAACTTGATCTAGAAGTGAAAATTGAGGGTCTGAGGAAGAGAACTAGTCTCATCGCGTCTATGTTTCAAAAGAAGTTAAAATCTAAAGAGTCTCATTTGCCATCACCGCATGAGAGTGAAAATGAGGAGATTGCCCCTTCTCCATCCGAAGATATTATAAACGTGTCCCCTGTGCCAACTCAAGATATTGTTGTTGGTTGTGAATATGATGTGAAGTTGCTTCCACGTGATCCAGGTTTAAGAAAAAGTATATCTACCTTTCCGTTAAAGGATCAAGAAGCAGTGAGGAAAACATATATATTAAGAGGTTCACGCCAACCAAAAGGTTATTCTTTTCCTCAGAGAAAAATGTGAGATCGGGATCTCGGTTTGTTGCTGCTTGGTTTGATATGTATGATTGACTTGAGTATAATGTTGCAAAGGATGCTGCATTTTGTTTTGTGTGTTACTTGTTCAAGAATGATGCTGCAAGTACTGCTGTTGGGGGTGATGCTTTTGTCACTGGTGGAGGATATAAGTCATGGAACAAACCTGAAGGATTCCAAAAACATGTAGGAAAGATTAATAGTGCTCATCAGCTAACATTACAAAAATTTCAAGCTCTAAAAGAACCCAAGAAGTCTATCATTGTTGCTCTTGATAAACAATCAGATGCTAGTAAGTGTGAGTATAGAACACGCTTAGTTGCTTCTCTTAAATGCTTAAGATTTCTCTTGCGTCAAGGTTTGTCCATGCGTGGTCATGATGAGAGCCAAGATTCACTTAACAAGGGAAATTTTCTTGAACTTCTGTAGTGGCTGGCGGATATTGATGAAAAAATTGGTAAACATGTCTTAAAAATGCCCCGAAAAACAACCAGTTGATTGCTCCATCAATCCAAAAAGATATAATTAATGTTTGTGTAAAGGAAACAACCCAGATTATTATGCAAGAGCTTGATGATGGTTACTTTTCTATTCTAGCCGATGAATCTAGTGATGTGTCACATAGAGAGCAACTGGCTCTTTGTTTGCATTATGTGGACAAAAAAGGGAGGTTAATAGAGCGATTTCTTGGTATTGTGCATGTTCAGGAGACAACTGCATTGTCACTTAAATCTGTAATTGAATCTTTGCTAATAGAGCATTCATTGAACTTATCTAAAATTCATGGGCAAGGATATGATGGGGCAAGTAATATGAGTGGTGAGATAAATGATCTTAAAAGTTTAATTTTGAGGGAAAATCCATGTGCATACTATATTCATTGTTTTGCTCATCAACTTCAGTTAACACAAGTTGCGGTTGCTAAGATTAATGATGACTTCCAATGGTTTTTTGAAGCAATTGCAACTTTATTAAATGTGATTGGAGTGTCTTGTAAGCGACATGAAATGCTTAGAGAAAGTCAAGTTCAAAAAGTTGCCAGGGCACTAGAAGATGGTGAATTGAAAACTGGATCAGGTTTGAATCAAGAGCTTCATTTGAGTCGGCCTGGAGACACTCGTTGGGGATCATATCACAGAACATTAATGCATATTATTTCATTATATCCTGATATGGTCGCTACACTTTTCACAATTGGGAAGAGTAAAGCAAATGATCGAGTGAAGGCACGGGGTGTGTTGTTTGTATTGAAATCATTTGACTTTGTGTTAATGCTTCACGTAATGACCACTATATTTGGATACACTCATGAGTTAAATCTAACTCTTCAAAGAAAGGATCAATACATTGTTAATGCAATGTCTTTTGTTAATTTGACAAAAAAATAGTTGCAAACTTTAAGAGATGATGGATGAGACACATTATTAAATAAGATTTTGCTTTTTTTGCGGCAAACATAAGATTCATATTCCCAATATGGATGATCAGTACATACCTCGAGGAAGATCAAGACGGTTTGTTGAACACTACACAAATTTGCATCATTATCGAGTACAAATATTCTTAAAAGTCATCGATCTACAACTACACGAGCTTAACAATCGGTTTGATGAAGTGAGCATGGAGTTGCTTCATTGTATGGCTTGCTTAAATCCAATTAACTCATTTGATAGTTTTGACAAGCAAAAAGTGATAAGACTTGCTGAGTTTTATCCTAATGATTTTTCAAGTTTGAAGATGTTTAATTTAGATTTTCAGCTCTACAACTTCATTGCCGACATGAGAAACAACGAGAGATTTTTTGATTTGAAGGATCTTGGTCATCTCTCCATGAAGCTTGTTGAAACTAGTAAACATATTGCTTATCAACCGATTTACAAGCTTTTGAAGTTTGCATTAATTCTTCCGGTGGCTACTACAAGTGTAGAAAGAGTGTTCTCGGGCATGAACTACGTCAAGAACAAGTTGCGCAACAGTATGAGCGATTAAATGTTGAATGATTGTATAGTTACTTTTATTGAGAGAGATGCATTTTTGAAAGTCCGTGACAATGATGTTATCGATCGTTTTCAAAAAATGAAGACTCGTCGTGGACAAATGCAATTTTCTTGTGTAATTTTGTATTTTCTGATTTGGTGAATTAAATGTAGTTTTGTATGAATTTGCAATGTCAAAAATTTTACATTATCCTGTTGTTTCATTTAAAAAATTTTTTTGTGCCCCCATTGCAAAATTCATGGATCCGCCACTGGTGACGATGATGTTATCGATCGTTTTCAAAAAATGAAGACTCGTCGTGGACAAATGTAATTTTCTTGTGTAATTTTGTATTTTCTGATTTGGTGAATTAAATGTAGTTTTGTATGAATTTGCAATGTCAAAAATTTTACATTATTTTGTTGTTTCATTTAAAAAAAAATTTGTGCCCCCCCCCATTGCAAAATTCCTGGATCCGCCACTGATCTCTACACTCCATTATTGGGGAGGCCTGCTACGATGTTGGATGATGCGGTTTGGATGACAATGGACAGGAAGGCAGTTGGGTTCATTCGTCAGTGGCTAGATGATTCTGTCTTCCATAATGTATTTACCGAGACATCTACCCAGTCTTTGTGAAAAAAGCTGGAAGCGCTGTATGAAAGGAAAACAGCAGGTAACAAGGCTTTCTTGATCATGAAGCTTATGAACCTCAAGTATCGAGAAGGTTCTCAGATGACAGAGCATCTGAACCATGTCTAGAGCATTATAAATCAATTGGAAAGCATGAAGATCACTTTGGGGGACGAGCTTCAGGCCTTGATGGTCCTTAGTTTATTACCAGAGGGTTGGGAGACCCTTGTGGTATCATTGAGCAATTCAACACCGGATGGTGTTGTGACAATGGAGATGGTGACGTGCTGTCTGTTGAATGAGGAGCTGAGAATGAAGGATTCTAGAACTCCTACATCAGATGCCCTACTCATGGAAGTTAAAGGTCGGCATTAGGTGAAGGAGGGTAAACCAATGGCAACTCCCTAAGTAAGTCCAGGCCGAAATGCAAGAATGAGTTCGAATGCTACTACTGTAAGATGAAGGGCCACATCAAGAAGGATTGTTTCAAGTGGAAGCCAGATTAGAAGGGGAAAGTGAAAGAAGGAGAGTCCAGTGGCAACACGGGAGAAGCCTCAATTGTGGAAGTGGAGACTCAGTGTTTGCACTGCAGCGACACTGCATGCCAAGAGTGTGTTGACACTGACCGAGTTATGGATGGTAATGCTTCTTATCATTGCACACCTAACAAGGATTACTTCTATTCCTATACTGCTGGAGACTTAGGGACTATCCGGATGGCTAATGCCGGTGTATCCCAGATAGTGGGCAGTGGAAATGTCCACATGGAGACTGGTTGGTTATTCTCAAGGGTGTCAGGCACATTCCTAATTTGAGAATGAACCTTGTCTCCATCAGAAGACTTGATGATGACGACTTTACCAGTATTGATGGCGGAGGTGCCTGGAGGCTGGTGAAGGGGTCCATGGTGGTGGCCCGAGGCAAGAAATGCTGTGGTTTGTACCGAGCAAATGCCAAGATCTGCAGTCCTAGTGTGAATGCAGCTGATGACAACTCCATGGAGTTATGGTATCGTAGATTTGGCCATATGAGTGAGAATAATCTCAAGCTGCTCGTGAAGAACAAGGTTCTACCAAAGATGTCAGTAGTATGCCAGACACGTGATTTCACTGCTTAGCTGTGAAGCAAAAATGGGTGTCATTTGCTGATGCTGAACCAAAAAGGAAGGCAGGGCTGCTAAATTTGATACACACAGATGTGTGTGTTCCAATTTAACCCATATCTCAAGGGGGAGCAGTCTACTTTGTCACTTTCATTGATGACCAGTCTAGAAAGGTATGAACATACTTCCTGAAGCACAAGAGCGAGGTCTTGACAAAGTTTGCCGAGTTCAGGGTAATGACTGAGAAGATGATTGGGAAGGTTATAAAGCGAGTAAGATCTGATAATTGGGGAGAATTTATTGGACCGTTTGATGCCTACTGCAGGCAACACGATATTGTTCATGACAAGACTATTCCGAAGACACCACAACAGAATGGGTCGGCGAAGAGGATGAACAGAACTATAATGGAGAAGGTCAAGTGTATGATTTCTCAGACTAGAATTGGGAAGCAGTTCTGGGCAGAGGCAGTTAGGACTGCTGTGCATCTGATAAATCTGTCACCCTCAGCACCGTTTGATGGAGATGTTCCTGAACAGGTGTAGTCTGGTAAGGAGGTGTCTTATGGACATGTACGTGTGTTCGATTGTTGAGTACATGTTCATATCCCCAAGGAGGAGAGATCGAAGTTCGACGTGAAGTCCCATGAGTGTATCTTGTTTGGATACCCAACTGGGGAGTTTGGCTATAAACTCTGGGATCACAAGCAAAAGATGATCATTAGGAGCAGGGATGTGATCTTCGTCGAAGATCAAGTTGCTAGTGACCAGGAGACTGAGAAGCCGCATGGTAGACTCATTGTGGAAGTTCCTGATGGAGATCTTGGTGCTGATGGTGCTGCTGAAGAGCCCATTGTAGAAGAAGCAGCTCAGATGCCAGAGCAGGAGGAGATGTTGAATTAAGGGGGAGTTTTGCCCATTGATATTCAACCTGTAGTGGAGGTGCACCTTAGGAGATCTAAAAGACTGCATAGATGCATTACCAGATATCCACCGCATGATTATATTCTATTGATTGATGGTAGAGAGCTTGAGTCCTTGGTGGAGGCTCAAAAGTATGATGACAGAGAGCAGTGAGCTGAAGCTATGGAGGAGTTGACTTTGCTCTAGAAGAACGAGACCTATGACTTGGTCCAGATTCCTAAGGGGAAAAGAGCATTGATGAACAAATGGGTTTTCAAGTTGAAGACAGATGAAAATCTTTCCCGACCCAAGTATAAGGCGAGATTGGTGATCAAGGGCTTCAGTTAGAGGCAAGGCGTTGACTTTGATGAGATATTCTCACCAGTGGTGAAGATGTCTTCTATCTGCCTGATTCTAGGTTTGGCTGCCTCTATGAATCTGGAAGTTGAGCAGATGGACGTGAATAAGGCGTTTCTGCATGGTGATTTAGAGGAGCTGTACATAGAACAACCAGAAGGGTTCGAGGTCAAGGGTAAGGAGATTTTGGTGTGTCGATTCAAGAAGAGTCTTTATGGGTTGAAACATGCACCCAGACAATGGTATAATAAGTCTGACTCCTTCATGACCATGAACAAATTCTTGATGACCAGGGCTGACCATTGTGTCTACGTGAAGAGAACAGAGGGGTCCTTCACTATACTGCTACTCTATGTCGACGACATGTTGATTGTTGGGGATGACAAAGCCAGCATTAAAGAGCTGAAGATGGAGCTTAGTAGGTCCTTTGAAATGAAGGACCTTGGAACAACAAAGAAAATCCTGGGTATGAATATTACCAGAGACAGGAGTGCAGGTCTGTTGTGGCTGTCTCAGGCTGAGTATGTTGAAAAATTACTGAAGAGATTCATGATGGAGAAGGCAAAGGTTGTTACCACTCCATTGGGAGGACACTTCAAGTTATCCAACGGTCAGTGCCCTTCATCTGAGAAGGAGTCTGAGGAGATAAGCCAGGTACCATATGCTTCTGCAGTAGGGAGTTTGATGTACGCTATAATCTATACGAGGCCAGGCATAGCTCAAGCAGTAGGGTTGATGAGCACATATTTGGAGAACCCAGGAAGGGTCCATTGGGACGCTGTGAAGTGGATTCTTCGATATCTCAGAGGTACTACAGATTTGTGTCTGCAATTTGGTGGTGAATCACCTGAACTGGTTGGGTATTCTGATTCTGATATGTCTGGAGATGTTGATTTTAGAAGATCCACTTCGGGGTATGCTGTTAATTTTGCGGGAGGTGCTGTGTCGTGGCAGTCGCGGTTACAAAAGTGTGTAGCACTGTCGACGACTGAGGCAGAATATATAGCTCCGACGGAAGCTTCAAACGAGGTCTTGTGGATGAAGAAGTTCATGCACGAGCTTGGAATCCAGCAAGACGTGTTCACTGTGTTCAGTGATAGTCAGAGTGCCATCTTTCTGGCCAAAGACGAAGAACATTGATGTCAGGTATCATTGGATACAAGATGCTGTCGAGGAGAAGCCACTGAAGGTATGACGAAGGTCGTGCCAAGGGAGAAGCACGAGTTGTGTCGACGGCTGGTCGGCATGATATCTTCTTGGAAGTTTTTCAGGTGGTGAGACTTCTCTTCAGGGTCTGGAGGGGGAGTCTGTTGGGGTCCAACCCCTAAATTGAAGACCGAAGACTCGCAAAGAAGGGAAGGAGAAAAATCTGCCATGAACAATATTATCGGCCATGGACAAAAACGTCACCGCCATAAAATATATGTTTGGCATGACAACCTTTTTGGCTGCCATAAAAAAACACTTGTTTTGAATGTGAAAGTGGAAGAAATCTTTTCGGTGAGGTCGGGCATTCACGAACAACGATTCATAATCACCACACACGTGATCGCTACCGTTGTGTCAAACGGAGCCTTGGTCTAAAAACGCTGAAAGCGGATCATAAACCGGTAATTTGAAGTAGTTGAAGATCGGGATTGTCTATAATTTCTTAGATATCTCCATAAATTATGCATTCATTTAAAGCTAATCTTTCAAATATCACACAACATGCTAGTTGTGGGCAAAAAAACGTTTTAGTGGAAAAATATATGTTAAATTCGATTATTTTTGAATTAAAACCCAAACACGACTAATTAATTAGGCTCCGTTTAACACGATGGTACCAGTCGTAAACACACGAATTAAACCGTCATTCGTTAACAACCACCCCAAAAAAACTTCATTCGTTTGAACGTAAAAATGAATGAAGTTCCTTAGATGAGCATTTAGGAATGACCGTTTAATCCTCACGTGCCAAACGGAGCCTAATTAATTACACGTGTATGGGTTTTAATTCAAAAATGACCGAATTTAACAAATTTAACACTACTTAAAATTATGTTATTCCATACAATAACCGAATATAATTAATCTCCATGCATAGAAAAAAAAAACAGCCCTTGAGAAATTAAAGAAAATTTGTCAACATATTTATCAAAATTAAAAATTAACGGTCAGAAGTTTGTCATGCAATTAAATGGGATATTAAGAAACGTATAAAATTATAATGAAGAAGAAGATCCCAGTTCCTAAAAAACTTATATAAATACACATGCCACCCTAAACCAAAATGAACACACAAACATGCATCTTGGAATGGCCTTGAAAGTAAGGGGTGTCTCCGTCCTCGCCATCCTGCTCCTCTTCGCCGTCTCCACCGCCAAGGCGGGGAACGACGACGAGGCGCTCGCCCCCTTGCCGGAATCAGAGATCCGCTATTTAGAAGATTGCCTAAAGACGCTTTTCATCGACACGTCTTGTTTTGCTGAAGTGGTGAAGGCCGCCTCCTCGAAAGATCCGGCGCATATTAGCCCACGTTGTTGCGGGGTACTGTATGTTACGATTGGAGAGGAGTGTATTGAGAAGGGTTTTGAAGCTCTCTATCCCTTCATACCTAATTTGGGAAACAAAATCAAAGCCGCTTGTTATCGCTAATTAGTAATTACAGCTCTGGATATGGCTGTTTGCATGCTTGCTATCATTTTATATGTTTGCTTCCTCATTTCCTTGCAACTTTATGTCATGGCAATAAATTAATGTATCCGTGTTTTCTATCATGCTAATGTGAAAAAAAAGTTACTATTGCAATTACTCTCTCCCTCTCTTTCTCTATATGGATAATACTATGCTCATCTAAAACATACCAAAAAATAACGAAAAGTGGGCCCCACTCCGCACAAAAACATCTGTCTCCTGTAATTAGGTTTGCAAAGTTGGGAAAATAAGGTGGTCAAATGTTTTGGTGCTGAGTGGGTCCATTTTTTGCTATTTTTTGGTATGTTTAGGTGAATATAATATTATCCTTTCTATATATAGTTGCTAATATGGGAAAAGTTAATGTTGCAAGTACTCTCTTTTGGGAGTTTGCATGATTATAAGTTTTGTTTTAGCATAATTATAAGTTGCATCTCTCTGGCTCTGTTTGGAACGGTGGTGACGGCTGTAAACACACGGGTTAAACCGTCATTCGTTAAGAATCATCGAACAAACATCATCTGTTTGAACATAAAAGTGGATGAAGTTCCTTAGATGAGCTTTAACAAATGACAATTTAATCCCGATGTTCAGGACTCCCACCACAGTGCCAAACAGAGCTTCTATTTTTCAAAACTATATTTATTTACCACCCTCTAGATTTTCTCAGTTTACAAAGATGCCTGTGCCACTAGAAATATGGATGAAAAAATTGATATAACATACAATAATTAGGCATATTTGATTGTTTTCCATTTGTATTCTAAAGATATAGATCACATCTTTCAATGTAGTCATTAAAAAGAATAAATTAAATATGCCTATTCGCAGATTATTACTATTCGCAGACCCAAAGATACTCAGGATTGTTATTCACAGAAACTATTGTTATTCGCAGACCAACATTAAAAGTAAAAAAAAATATCAAGGAGCCCACCAGCAAGGGCTGCCTGTGCCACTAGAAATGTGGATGAAAAACATTGATATATCATAGAATAATTAGGCATATTTGATTGTTTTCCATTTGTATTCTAAAGAAATAGATCACATCTTTCAGTTAGTTGATTTTATCATTTTCCATCCATATTTACATCACATTTTCAGGGTATTTACGTCACATCTTTCGGGGCTTGATCGTCACCGCCGCAGTTGACGGGGGGATAGAATACATGAACAGTGAGATACCAATAATAATTCATAATTTGTCCTATAGTTTGTGCTCCTCATTGTATAGGGAAAGCATACACATAATTTGGGATAAGAAAAGTGCTGCCAACCATGTGGAGTTAAAAAAAAAAGAATTTAATTAAACTATTTCATCAAAGTACTAATAACTCATAATCCTTGCTTACAAAATTCTCCTAATTTTAGAAATTAAAGCTTACATGCCCTAAACACTTTCAATTTTTATTTACAAAATATAGAACTGTCATTACACTCTCTTACACACGACGATCTTCCTTGTTAAATCGCAACACAACAGCGCCCACCCGCAACAAATCAATTGGCTTTTGCTCCCTGGAGTTTGGACAACAGTTACGACTGCCGCTCCCCAAAAAAACTATTTTTGAACATAAAAATGGATGGAGTTACGTAGATAGAGAAGGTCGGGTGTTCACGAACGAGTCATAAAAACTGTGTTCACGACCATCATTACAGCGTCAAACAAACCCTATAATTCCATTACACTGGGCAACATGAACAAAAACATGTTGAAGAGCATTTTGAGGAGCTTTATTGAAGTTTGAATTCAAATGTCAATGCATTGACATTGGTAGCCTGAACAAATATAATTTGAAGGAACACACCAAAAGTCAAACTATTAAATCATGGATATGAAAAATTTCCAACAACAAATATGCAGAAAAGTGAAACAAGCACATTGTTTTATATCAACATAAGAAATATACATTCCACAATTCCTTCATAATAAACTGAATCAACATACCAGTTTCAAATTTCTTCCACCTGCATATCTATGTTGATTGTTGCCACCTTATATACACAGCATAAATATGGTTGAAAAAGGTTATAGACACGCAAATGCCCGAAACTGATCGATAGTCCTTCAATAACAGAGGCACCGCTTGTTCGAAGGCTTAAAAAATGACGATACAGCGATCCGTTCTCCCAGAAAAAAAATGAAATCCTCTTCGAAATCTGTGAAAGGCTAATCGAAGTATTGTGTTTCAATTACGCCGTACTGTTAGTTTGATTCTGATTTTAGCGCCCAGAAACGGCGTTCTTCTTTGTTTCGAGGGAGGAACCGTCTTTGAGTGCTTCTCGAGCTTCATTCTCCATTCCGAGAGCGAAAAGCGAAGCGGCTTGAAGGTAGAAAGCGGTCGGCCAAGTCGGAGATATGACCAAGGCCTGCATCGCATCATTAAGAGCATCCTGGGGTTTGTCGATCATCAGATAGGATAGGCTGCGACGAGCAAATACGGTCGGAGACACCATGGTTCCAACATCAATGAACTGCAAGAATCATAAGATGTGCTGTGTGAAAACATTGTGAATAAATGGAAGTTTTGCCAATCAATGTCTACATATTCGACCCTAAATAATGAATAATTTATAGTAGCGAATATAATACAATATTTTACGGAATACTAATGCCGCATAAACCTGGCATCTATAAAATGTTAAGCAGCAACTTAGCTCAAGAAAAGCTATTTAAAAATATACAAAATTACAAATCAAGCTCATAAGACAATATATCAAATGAAGTTAGCTTATAACCATAATTTTAGTTGTTGATTGAATTGAATCTTCTTTCAGAAATGTTAAAGCCAACTGAAAAATTTGTACTCTTGCGCCTATTAAATCATAGCATGGCACGGATGAGAGACTTCATCAAACTGAATTACAGTGCAATGAGTAGTTACAAAATAGACGATTTTGATGAAAGGCGCTTTTTCTTGAATGCGAAATGAGTGTATCCTCCCGGAACTAATTTGTGGTAAGAGATGATTGGTCGTCATTCATCGGGTTGACACTTTATCAGAACTCTCATTTCTTCTTCTACATTTTCTAGCATGGATGGGAAGTCGCAAGAAGATCAAACACAGAAGCTTTCACTGTTTTTGAAGAAATGTGACTCAAGGTTTTGATGTTGGAGGTCTCAGGTCGTGCGTTTTAATACACCAAAAGTAAAGTATGCATACACGAAGGATATAATCCTATGAGTTCTGAGCAAGGCTCCGTTTTGCACGGTGGTGGCGGTCGTAAACACATGGATTAAAACGTCATTCGTTAAGGATCACCTAACAAAAATCAACTGTTTAAACATAAAAGTGGATGAAATTCCTTAGGTGGGCGTTAACAAATGACAATTTAACCCTCATGTTCATGACCTCTACCACCATGCCAAACAGAGCCTAAATGGTACGAAGTTGATGGATCATTTTAAAATCACGCGTTTCATGTGGTTTGTCTCTCCAATGAGTGTTGGTATTTTCTACCATGCACTCGTAGGATTACTTGTCTCTGCTACGAATCTTGGTAACTTCTCATGTGGTTGAGTGAAATTAAATGCGGGCGAACACAATTTACAGAGCTCCACGATGTTCTTTGCATGATTTGCATTCTCAGTGTTCCGCATGATTTAGGATCCCATTTTCCAACATCTTAAATAATGATATCAAACTCGATACTTTGGCTTAGAGTAAGTGTTCTATGTGGGTTACTACTCCAACGTGTACATGTCAAAATAATTTATTTAAATATTAATTATTTAATATATTTCAGATTTATAATAATAAATTAACTAATTCCGAAATTATTTTAGTAATATGATCAATAACTCCCCATTTAAGTTGCGGTCAATAAATTCTCATTATAAGATAACTCCTCATTTAAAATGAATGGTTAATAATTATTCATTATGAGGATAACTATTCACTTAAGTGAGAACTACTCACTAGTGGTAACTACACATTGAGTGAATGTGATTGATGACAACACATCTATAAATACCTATGGAGGGGTATTCGGTTCCTAAGTTCAATAATTCATTCATCCTACCGCCCTACACCATATAGAGGGAGTGATCGAGGGCTTACAAGATCGTTACTCGCGTCAAAGTCTTGCTCGATAAAAGCATCACTGACCAGAGGTTTGATCTTATTCTTCCGCCTTAATTTTTATTCCAGATTCTACGCGTTTTAGATCGTCGTTCGCGTAGATTTTAGTCTTAACATTTGGTATCAGAGCAAGATTTTAATCTCCGCATAGATGCAAAATCCAGCATTAAAATCATCAAAACATATTTTTCTTCTAATGATCTTCGCTATCAGATATCATGAATATTGCATTGTGGTTGATTGGCCTATTTAAGAAAACCTGGTATGAGGCCGGACGGACTTCGGCAATTTAACCCTCGTAGGGACAATTCTCAAATCCGCTCCCATGCGTTAAAATTGCTGCATCAATTTTGGATAACCTTAATGTGCCGAAGGCATGTTGTTGGAGGCAAACCCTTCATCCATGCGTTTAATTGATGTTATAGTTTTGGATAATTATTGGATCGTGGAGGATGGCAACTGTCATGCACTATCCAGGATCCAGAAAAGAAAATAGAATACATATATTATTAAATGAATATATATATTACATATATAATAAAGGCACATTTTATAAAGTTTGCCGCATAATATATCTTGTTAAATTTCGTGGCACTAATTAGAGTGTCTTTTGGAGGTGATCACGCATATTTTACGTGCCGATTAGAAATAATCTCGTTTTCAAAATTTGAATGACGTTTGCATTTTGACACGCATTTGTGCGTTGTTATAAATATAATTTGTCAAATTGGACATTATTTTAAGTTAATCTTTATTTTATGCAATAAATTTATGTCATTAATATTACGACATATTTATGTAAAAAATATTAAGTTTAATACCTCCGTGAACCGTATCATTTTGATTAATTGACCTTAGCCAAAACAACCCAATTATATTAAAATTATACATTAAGTATAATAAATAATTTGAATCACATTTAGATCAAGAGATATAATTGTAATTAATTGTATTAATATAATGATTGTATCCCACATAAATTTTGTTATATTTTATATAATTAATTAGGATAAATATCAAGTATATACTTTTTAATTTACTCACAAGAATTAAAAATTGACATAATTTGATGATTTTATCATTAAGTTTCTAAACATAAATCAATTTGAATTAAAATTTTAGCCTACAGACAAATTTTATATCATTCGATTTATGACATAATTTATATTGGTAAGTTATATATAAAGTTTTGTAGCATTTTATTGAAAAGTATGTGTATTTATTTATTTTTACAGTTATTCAACCTGTTGGTACTTCTGATTTGAAACATGATGTTCCTAAATTAAGAGGTCAAAATTATACAGTTTGGAAGAATTCGGTTCTCCTTCAATTAGGGTGGATGAACATTGTCTATGCTATAAGAAAAAGACGAACCACCTACAGTAATTGATGCTAGCACTGCGACTAAAGTTGCTTTTTATGAAAAATGGGAGCGATCAAACCGCCTCAGTGTGATGTTCATTAAGAGCAAACTTTCTGCTAATATTCGTGGTTCGATTGAACACATACCAATGATATTGCTTTATTAAAGGCTATCGATGAACAATTTGAGTCATCAACAAAAGCTCATGTCATGACCATAATCATGAAATTTTCATCTCTAAAACTAACAAATACTAGTGGTGTGCGCAAGCAAATCATGAAGATGAGAGACATTATTACTTAGCTAAAGAACTTGGAAGTTAATATATCTGAATATTTTCTCATGTATTACATCTTGAACACTCTTTTTCAATGTTGTGGGCCTTTCAAGATCTCTTATAACACACATAACAAGAAATGGTCTTTTAATAAACTCATGATCATGTGTGTTCAAGAGGAAGAAAGACTCAATATGAAAATGAGAGATAGTGCTCATTTGACGACACATGGAAAGTATAAAGACCAAGGCAAAACGAAAGCAAATAGTGTTCTTCAACCTAAAGCTGACATAAAAAAAGAATCGAAGTGTTCTTTCTGTAAAAAGAATTGCGCTAAATTTAAAGTTTGGTTTGAAAAGAAATGTAATCTAATTTCTTGCGTTTGTTATGAATCTAATATGGTAGATGTAAATCATAACTCTTGGTGGAATGACTCTGGATTAACAATCCACATTTCAAATACCTTGCAGGGCTTTCTAAGCCACAGGAAACCATTGGGAAGTGAGCAGTGTATCTATTCTGGAAACAAGATACGCTCGCACGTGGAGGCATTTGAAATAAGTAGATTAGTTCTCAATAGTGGTTAATCTTTTGTATCTTGAAAAGACTTTTTAAATTCCAAGTTTTTCTATAAATTTGATTTCTGTATCAAGACTTATACCTACGGGTTACTTTTTTATATTCTCAGATTTATCTTTCAGTTTACGTTATAAATATGAAATTATTGAAAATAGTATTTTGTTTGATGGTTTTTTTAGAATAAATTTACATAATGATGACTATAATAATGCAATACATGTTTACAATAATATGAGAATTAAAAGAAATATTATGAATGAAAAATCCTCCACGTTGTGGCATCGGAGATTATGACATATCTTCATAGAAAGAATCAAAAGATTAGTAAATGATATAGTACTTACTACTTTGAATTTTACTGATCAAACGATTTGCTTTGACTGCATTAAAGGAAAGCAGACAAACAAGTCGATGAAATGTGTCAAAAGAAGTACTACCATATTAGAGATCAAACATACAGATATATGTTGCCCAAATATGGACACATATAATCAGAAATATTTCATATTTTTATAGATGATTACTCACGTTATATGTACCTCTACATGCTTCATAATAAGTTCGAAGTATTACACGTCATTAAATCCTTTAAGACTGAAGTAGAGAAATAATGCGATAAACAAATAAAAATGGTGAGATCAGATAGGGGTGATGAATATTATGGTAGATATACTAAGGATGGACAAACACCTGGTCCTTTTGCAAGGTTTCTTCAAGAAAATGAGATAGTTGTCCAGTACACTATGTCTGGTACCCCTGACCAGAATGGTGTAGCAAAAAGAAGAAATCGAACATTACTAGACATGGTGTAGAACATGCTTTTAACAACTCAAAACTTCCTAAGTCTCTGTAGATAGAAGCTTTGAAAACGGCAGTGTACATATTAAACCGTGTTCCAACCAAGGTTGTTCCAAAGACGCCTTTTGAGTTATTCAAAGGTTGGAAACCGAGTTTACGGCATGTACACATATGGGGTTGCCCTTCAGAAGTAAGAATGTATAATCCACAAGAGAAGAATTTAGACCCGAACACTATCAGTGGTTATTTCATTGGATATGCTGAGAATTGCAGAATCAAGAAATGCTAAATTCCTTGAGAATGATTTAATTAGTGGGAGAGATATTTTTATGGATTTAATTCTAGAAAAGGATCATTTTGATACACAACCTTCCACCTAAATTATGAATTCATCATTGCTCACAATACTCATACAGTTCAAATAGGTGTTGAAGAACAACATATTGATTTTCCACATGTTAACATTGATTTAATAGATCATAATGTTCAACAATTATCAGTGTCTATTTAACAAACAATTGAACAACATACACTTACAGAGAATGTTAATCCAACATTAAGAAGATCTACCTAGAGAAAAAAAGTCAGTAATTTCTAGTGATTATATTATATATCGACAAGAATCTGACTATAATATTGGCGCTGCAAATGATCCTGAAACCTTTTCACAAGCAATGAATACTGATAAATCAAATTTGTGATATAATGCTATGTTAGAGGAGTTAAATTCAATGACATATAATGAAGTCTGGAATTTAGTTGAGTTGCCTAATGTGGTGAAGGCCATTGACTGAAAATGAGTCTTTAAGACTAAGAAAGATTCATAGAGGAGCACTGAACGGTATAAAGCCATACTTGTTGCCAAAGGATTTACTCAAAAGGAAGAAATCGATTACACGAAGACCTTTTCTCCTATATCTAAGAAAGATTCTCTTCGTATAATATTAACAAAAGTTGCACATTTTGATAAGGAGTTACACAAAATGGATGTAAAAAATTGTGTTTCCCAATGAAAATCTAGACGAAGTGGTTTACATGGAACAACCAGAAAGATTCATCTCTCATAATGGTGAACATTTAGTATGCAAACTTAAGAAGTCTATATATGAATTAAAACAAATCTCTCTCCAGTGATATTTAAAATTGCATGACATTATTTCTTCCTTTGAATTTATAGAAATTGTTACAGATCAATGTATATACCAAAAAGTTAGTGAGAGTAAGATTTATTTTCTTGTGCTATATGTAGATGATATTTTACTTACAACTAATGATAATGAGCTTACATGAGGTGAAACAATTTCTCTCTGAAAATTTTGACATGAAGGATATGGGTGAAACATCTTAGTAGCACAATCGAGTTTGACGGTGCACTCACCGATTCGTTGATTTCATATCTTATCATTGATGTCTCTGATTATCACTTGAGTGTTCATCGCCCCCGCGATGAATTCTTTTATGATCCACCTTCCGAGCATCCTGATCATGTACCTATCTCAAAAATTGCATTTAGTATCTAAAACCTCAGGTTTGTGGAGTTAGTCGTGTTAGTAGTTCATCTTTTGCATTTGCATAATTTGCATAAAAAAACTGAGCGAAATTGCATAGTACTTATGATTTTTATGCAACTCAAGCTAATAAACATAAAAAGTTACTAGTTTCAAAGTGGATGACTTGATAATGATTCGGCTAAATCCGGAACAGTAACCTTCTGGTACCGTAAAAAAACTAGCTGACCGTAGAACTTGACTCTTTCGAGAAGTAAAACGAATTGAGTAAAATACGTATGAACTTGAGATGTCTTCCAATTGAGGAGCGTTCAAATTCGGTTTTTAATGTAGCCGATCTGACTTTATTCGACGATTATCTGCATGAGTCTTTATATTTTCCATTGCCTTCTGCTTCATTTGATTCTTCTGGAATGGTGAGTGTTAGTGAGGAGCCACATTCTGAACACACCGACACTCGTTCAGTTACTGACATGTCGCCTACAGTTCTTCCGTTTTCCACTGACAGTGTAACAACCCATGTTTTGAGGATAGAATAAAATAAATTTAAATTAAATTTTATCAAGTGTAGCAAATTCGTAATAAACCAATTAGGTTTCTTAAACCTAAACCGAGCCAGCCCCCCTGATGGGGAACCATCAGATGCACTTGAAGGGGTTCGCCGCAAGGCGGGACCCACATACATGTATTCGCACAGGAAGACTTGATTGGATCGCCGATCGGACTCCGCAGTTGCGTCCGGGACGTCGCTGCGAGTCAAAAAACAATATTACTTTATTTTTTTCAGTTTTATTTTGATGTATTTTATGGGCGAACCCACCGGCCAATCATAGCCGTTGATGGGGGATGTCCTAGCTTCTCTTTTATTATAAATAGGATGTAGAGGGGCTGATTTGAGGTATTGTTGGATTTGGAGAAAGAGTTTCCCGGATTCCTGCGATCCCTTCCTGGTGCCGACGCCGTGGAACCCTAGGTGACGACTCCTAGGCCGCCAAACTCCTCCCCAAGGTAACCCCTACCCCCCACCATCATTTTCCATCGTCTTCTCCCCTTTTCCACCACCGGAATCCCCAAAATCCCCCACCCCCATACGGCCGGCCAGCAGTCCAGCCAGCCGCCTCACCCTTTTCCATGTTTCCCGCCGCCGGCCTCCTCCAAACCTCCAGCCCCCTCACCGCCCCTCCCCTCCTCAAAACCGACCCCCCATAAGGCCCGGCCTACCCTAGCCGGCCACTCCTCCCCCTTCCCCTTCGTGGATCCACTTCCCACCGCTCCAAAAACCCTAGATCTATTTTGATCTAGTGCTACCACCCTCCGATCCGTTATTCTCCATGCACAAACCTTCCATTTTTGCTCGGATCCGCTCCAAAACATCGGATCTACTCACCCCCGGTCCGGATCTACTCATTTGTGGCCGGATCCGCCGTTTTACCATCCGTTACCGCCACTTCTCGCCGAAGACAGCCACCGTCATCGCCGCCTCACCTCCGGTTCCACCTCCAATCGCTCGTCCTGCATCCGGCTCTTCAAATCATCCATCGCATCGGATCAGCCCACTACGTCGTGAGTATTTGTGGTATCGTGTTCTGTAATTTGACATTTTCATTTGGTTGTTTATCTATATTGTGCTGTGATTATGATTATGTAATAATTGTTCTCTTTATGCTAATAATTGTCTGTGGAAGTATTCGCCGCCGCTTGCCTTGGCCCTCCGAGCGGAGGAAGCTGTTGCCGAATTGCTAAAATTAATTATTTGCTTCTTTATTTTGATTAACTGCGTGGTGTTATTACTCTTCATTGCTTAAATTAATTGTTATTGTCATCCGACTGTCGCATTGAATTTAGGTATTACATTGGCATATTCCTCACACCTACACGTAGAGTCCTAGCGCCCGAGCACCACTAGCCTACCCCTACATCATTTTGGTATCAGAGGTCAAGGTTAGGCCACTTGCACGCTCCGTAGTGGTAGGACTTTTAGAGTAAGCATGGTAGAACCACAGAACACCGAGGACCGAGCGACGAGTTCGAATTCGGACGCCGCTTTTGCTGAGTTCCAACGCCTTGTCCTAGGTCGCCTTGACACCATAAGAGCCCAGTTCGACGATGTGCGTCATGACCTTGCCGAGGTGAACCTTCGTTTAGGCCACTTAGAGGATGCCAGAGACACTCCGACACAGCGTGACGATTCTCTTGAGGACGACCCTAACACTCCTCCACGTCGAGGGCAACGCCCGAGGGATGGTCCACCTCCCGCAGACCGTCACCATCGTGATAGTCCTCATCGAGCCCCGATTCCGCCGGTAAGGCGACATCCTGATTTTGCGATAGATCATAGGCAAGTCCCGACGAGGGATAGTCTGCTACATCAGCGTGATGAGTACCGTATGGCACGTCAGCCTCAGCCTGACCCCAAAGATCGTGTGCCCCCACACGGTTGTCGTGACCATCACCAGGATGAATATTATCGCCCGGGTAGGAGAGAGCGTGGTCCCCGACCCGCTCGGTACGATTACGCTCATGATGACTACCCCGAGGACTACCCCGATCCTCGGAGAGGGGACCACTATCATGACATCACTCGTCGCATCCGACTCGACGCCCCTTCGTTCGATGGTCGCCTAGATCAGAAAGCCTTCAGCTATTGACTCTTGGACATGGACCACTACTTCGAGTGGTACGACATGAGTGACGAGCGGTGTGTCCGTTTTGCGAAGATGAAGTTGATTGGGCAAGCTAAGGTATTCTGGATCAGTGTTGAGAGAGCTCTAGAGCGGGATGACTACTACCCCATCGCCAGATGGGACGAGATGAAGGAGAGGCTGAAGGAGAATTACCTCCCCGCGTCATACCGAGATCAGCTGTTTGAGCAGCTACAGAACCTTCGGCAGGAGACACTTACCGTCGCTGAGTACATGGCTCGCTTCGATGAGCTGATCGTCAGGAGTGATATTTCAGAGGAGCCTATTACCACTGCCGTCCGCTTCAAGGCGGGCCTTCGTTCCGATATTCGGAGGGAATTGATTCCCCACCGCTTGGAGACTGTTGATCAAATATTCCAGCTCTCCCTCGAGTACGAGCAATACCTCTGAACGTCTAGTACGAGGCAGTTCACTTCGCGGACTGAGTCCTCGACTTTTAGGAAGCCTGCTCCGCCCCAGACCACCACGGCTGCACCTTCACGTATCCCCGCGGATGCGAAGGGTAAAGTCATAGCCACAGATGACCAGCGATCTGGGGGCATTGTATGTTTTAGATGTTCTGGCAGAGGCCACGTGGCGGCACAGTGCCCCACACGGAACTTGCTAGTTGAGGAGGAGGAGCAGGGTTTAGAGGACGAAGAGGCCCAAGAGGAAGTTAAGGCCGAAGTTGAGGAAGGTTGGGAGAGTGACGCCGAACGATCATTAGAGATGAGAGTGATTAGACGCCTCATACACACCCCACGTGTGGATGAAGATTGGCGGCGCACTACCATATTCTACACGTACTTTCCTAGTGCAGGCGGCCCCTGTAAGCTAGCTATTGATAGTGGGAGTTGCGGGAACATCGTGACCCAGAAAGGGCTTGACCGTATGCAGGTGAAGGCCGAGCCTGACCCCCACCCATATCGTGTCGTCTGGGTCGACAAGACGACGATCCAGGTCACACAACGTTGCTTAGTCCCGATCACCATCGCGTCCTTTCGGGACAAGGTTTGGTGCGATGTCATCCCCATGGACGTCGCTCATGTGCTGCTCGGCCGCCCCTGGCTATTCAATCGTGACGTCACGTGCTTCGGTCGCTCGAACACGTGCGTCTTTTATCGATCCAAGGGTGTGGTAGAGCCATCTGTGAGCACGAGCGCCTCGCGGCCTCTGCAAATTTTGAGGCGGGGTGAGTTCCTGCGAGATAGCGCCGAGTCGAACGTCATTTATGTCGTCGCCGCTACCCAGGTTGTTGAGGGCACCCCAGCTGACCCCCCACCCGCGGTGCGTCCCCTTTTAGGCGAGGTTGCGGACATCATGCCAGACGAGCTCCCCGATGAGTTGCCTCACCCACGGGACATTCAGCACGCCATTGATCTGGTCCCAGGAGCCTCCCTCCCGAAACTGCCCCACTACCGTATGCACCCGGATGAGCATGCTGAGCTCAAACGACAGGTTGACGAGCTTCTCCGGAAGCAGTTCATTCGTGAGAGCATGAGTCCTTGTGCGGTCCCCGCCCTTCTTACCCCTAAGAAGGACGGTAGTTGGCGTATGTGCATCGATAGCTGCGTCATTAATAAGATCACGGTCAAGTATCGTTTCCCGATCCCACGGCTCGATGACCTACTAGATACTATGTCCGGTGCCCAGTTCTTCTCCAAGATCGACCTTCGTAGTGGGTACCATCATATACGAGTTCGTGAGGGAGACGAGTGGAAGACCGCATTCAAAACCAAGGACGGTTTATATGAGTGGTTAGTTATGCCATTTGGGCTATCCAATGCCCCGAGCACGTTTATGCGAGTTATGACGTAGGTGTTGCGACCCTACATGGGCAAGTTTCTAGTGGTGTACTTTGATGATATATTAGTCTATAGCCAGACTCAAGCTGCTCACCTCGATCATCTGAGGCTTCTCTTTGGCACCCTTCGCCAAGAGAAACTGAATGTGAACCTGAAGAAGTGCGCATTACTCTCCGAGTCGGTCCACTTTCTGGGCTTTATTATATCCTCTACTGGAGTCTCCGTGGATCCTGAGAAGGTCAAATCTATTCGAGATTGGCCTGTGCCCAAGAATATCCACGAGGCTCGTAGTTTTCACGGGCTTGCCACCTTCTACAAGAGGTTTGTCCAGGGGTTCAGCAAGATCATTGTACAACCCCGTATTCGCGAAGAGTGGACCCTAAATGAGGCGTGCTTAGTTTTTAAGCTTTTTGAGTATTTTGAACTCTCGGTGGCCAATTTTGGCTCTAACTTGGAAATCTACTAGTAGGGGGAGGAGAAATCGGCCTCCCCCAGCGGCCCATTAGTTGGAGTGTGAGAGCGGCAGGTTGGAAGGCACCCGCCCGGGCCAATTGGGTGTGGAGGCGGGATCAGCAGGCCCTCCCCTCCCCCTTTTTCCCTCAGGCCGGCGAGACCAGCCCCGAGCCTGGCGGGTAGGCCGGGGGAGACCGGCCTTCGGGCCGGGTCTCGCCCCGCCCCGCGGGCAGCAAGGCGAGACCGGCCCCCAGGCCGGGTCTCGCCGAGCCCGGCGGGTAGGCCGGGAGAGAACGGCCCTCGGGCCGGGTCTCGCCCCGCCCCGCGGGCAGCCAGGCGAGACCGGCCCCCAGGCCGGGTCTCGCCGAGCCCGGCGGGTGGGCCGGGCGAGACCGGCCTTCGGGCCGGGTCTCGCCCCGCCCCGCGGGCAGCCAGGCGAGACCGACCCCCAGGCCGGGTCTCGCCCAGCCCGGCGGGTAGGCCGGGCGAGACCGGCCCCCAGGCCGGGTCTCGCCCCGTCCCGCGGGCAGCCAGGCGAGACCGGCCCCCAGGCCGGGTCTCGCCCTGCCCGGCGGGTAGGCCGGGCGAGACCGGCCCCCAGGCCGGGTCTCGCCCCGTCCCGCGGGAAGCCAGGCGAGACCGGCCCCCAGGCCGGGTCTCGCCCAGCCCGGCGGGTAGGACGGGCGAGACCGGCCCCCAGGCCGGGTCTCGCCCCATCCCGCAGGGTGGGTCCCCTATTTGCTTTAGGTAACGCGTTTTTCCTTCTCTACCCCCCGGCGTGGCGGTTTCCTATTGGCCCGAGGCGTTTTGGCCGTGGTGGTATTTTGGTCATTTTTGGCTCATGAGATTTGGAAAACTATAAATAGACCCCCTTGGGTGCCTTGGAGAGGATCCTTTTCTGAGCTTCCTCCTCCCTTAGCTTCTTCTTGGTAGAGTAGAGAGAGCTCTCCGAGGCGCCCAGCCTAGCCCTTTGGTAAGGGAGGGGAAGAGCTCAGGTAGCCTTCCGGGTGTGAGGTGGGACCTCCGCGCTAGAGCCGAGGGTCTGTTCATAGTCTCCTAAGTCTCCGGTCCGTGACGTTCTCTTGAGTGTAGTAGGTGTGAGGTCACCCCTTTCCAGGGACCCCGAACTCCACAGAGGTCAATTTTGTCTTCAACACTTTGGTGCGGTGAGCGTGGAGAGTGACCAGCACAGAAGATCTCGGGAGAGAGTCATGACTAGAGGTCAGGGAGATAGTGATGATCTCGGCGAGCTCCCTAGCTCAGGACCCTTTGTGGGGAGGCAAGAGTTCATGGCCTCCATCCAGGGTATCATGGAGATGCTGCGAAGCATTGCTCCTCAGGGTGGAAGCTCCACCCCGACCCCCCAGGAGTTAGTTCCCCCTCTCGACGAGTCGTCTCCCAGGGGTCTAGGCGAGATGACCCCAGCGGGGGGAGAAGGAAGTGCACCAGGAAGAAGGCCGGGGAAGGAGAGGATGGGAGATGGGGTCGAGCGAGACCTCACCGGCCGGGAGCTATTCTCCAGCCCGGCGAGTGCCAACCTCCCAGGCGAGCAGGTCGCGCGAGTGGAAGTGGCGAGACCACCCCTTAGGGGGTCACCCTTCAGCGAGCTGATCATCTCAGCTCCCGTTCCCGAGGGGTTCAGAGAGCCAGACATGGCTTACTATACAGGGAAGGATGACCCCGTCCAGCATCTGCAGTGGTTCGAGGACGCCGTCTCCATCAGGTCGATGACGAATGCCTTCAAGTGTCGTCTCTTTGCGATCACGCTGAAGGAGAAGGCAAGGGACTGGTTCCATCAACTCCCTCCGAGGTCGATCTATGGGTTCGAGGACTTGAGCCGAAGCTTCCAGCTCCGCTTCTCCACCTCCAAGAAGCGAAAGAGGAGTCATGAGTCCATCTTCCTGATAAGACAGGGGGTCGAGGAGTCGCTGGCCCGTTACGTTGACAGGTTCCAGGAGGAGATCCTGGAGGTCCAGGAGATGCCAGGGTATGCTCTCCAGATGGCCTTCAACGTTGGGCTGAAGGAGGGCTTCTTCAAGATGAGCTTGACCCGGAAGGCCCCCCTTTCCTTCGAAGAGCTGATGGAAAGGGCGGCAGAGGAGATCGCCATGGAGGCAGCCAACCCGACATTTGTCAAGAAGTTGGCAGAGATAACAGAGACAGAGTCAAAGGAGCAAGGTGGCTCAAGACATCAGGAAGGAAGAAGGAGAGAGGAGCGGAGAGCTCAGGAGGGTCCAGAGCCAGGGTGGAGACAGCAGAGAAGACCCATTCAAGGCACGGGAAGAGGTTATGCCCAAGATGGGGGAAACTTCCATGGGGGCCAAGGGAGGTTCAACTTCCAGAGGCAAGCCCCTAGGCAGCTCCTACCCCCACCACAGCAAGCGATGGAGATTGGTCGAAGGGAGAGGAGGAACCGCCAGGGAAGGAGAAGGGTCAGGGTAGAGCTACCCTACTGTGACTTCCACCAGGTGGAGGGGCACGCCACGGCAACCTGCCCCGAGTTCTTGGAAGTGAGGGGGGCGAGAGGCCCTGCCCAGCCGCAGCCGCCAGTGCGGGTTGAAGAGGTTCTGCCCAGAGAAGGAGGGGATGATGTGTGTGAGGACCGGGTCGATGTCGGACCCCGAGGCGGTATAGCGGTGATCCACGGTGGAGTGGGGGTTGAGGCCACTCGGAAGGCAAGCCTCCATGTCATGTACCGAAGGAGCGTCGCCTCAACCTCCCAGACACCGCCCCAGGAGGAGAAGGTCACCTTCTCGGTGAAGGACCTGCCGGATCATGAGGATCTGTTTTGCGATGCGCTGGTCATCCAGACGGCCATCGAGGGCTACAGCGTCTCCCGAATCTTGGTTGACAACGGGAGCTCTGTCAACGTCGTTTTCAGGAAGGCGTTTGATGAGATGAAGGTAGAGCCAAGGATGGTGTTGGCCTCGGACGGACCCCTGTTCGGATTTTCAGAGGAGAGGAAGGAGGTTGAGGGTGGAGTGGGACTCCAAGTTAAATTGGGGGGAGTCTCAAGGAACTGTCGGTTCGTCATTGTTGACGCTCCAAGCAGCTACAACGCCATCTTCGGAAGGCCCCTCATTAGCGCCTTCCGTTGCGTGTCATCTTCCTTCCACCAATGCCTCAAGTTCAACTCCGGAGGGATCCAGGTCAGAGTCAAGGGGGACTCCAGGATGGCAAGGCAGTGCTACGTCACGGCTGTCAACACCATCTCTTGGTTGGCCAAGGCAGAGGAGATGGAGAAGGTCATGGAGAGCTTGAGCAAGATGGAAGTGCCCGAGGAAAGGGAAGCGGAAGACGACCATCATGCCCAGGCCCCATGAGGGTGCCTCGTCTTGCGGTAGTTTTTTCATTTTTCTTGTCTTGTAACAACACTACCTCTGACCAGCTGAGTCGGGGGGACCATGTAACTCATCTATTTTCCCCGTTTGAGGATGCAGGATTTGGTAAGGTCTGATTGAGATGCTTAGTCCTTTTGCTCCGAGACGGTCCCGCTGCCCAGGCTCTCACTAGCTGGGCAGGGTCGGTGGTACCTCTCGTGGATGCCAGTAAGGTCTCACCTCGAGATGGATTCCGCTGCCAGGCTCTCACCTAGCTGGCAGGGCAGGTTGATCTCTCGGAGGGTGGGGTAGGTCTCACCTCGAGATGGATTCCGCTGTCAGGCTCTCACCTAGCTGGCAGGGCAGGTTGATCTCTCGGAGGGTATGAAGGTCTCACCTCGAGATGGATTCCGCAGCCAGGCCCTCACCTAGCTGGCAGGGCAGGTTGATCTCTCGGAGGGTGGGAAGGTCTCACCTCGAGATGGATTCCGCTGCCAGGCTCTCACCTAGCTGGCAGGGCAGGTTGATCTCTCGGCGGGTGGGGTAGGTCTCACCCCGAGATGGATTCCGCTGTCAGGCTCTCATCTAGCTGGCAGGGCAGGTTGATCTCTCGTGGAAGCTAGGTCTCACCTCGAGATGGATTTCGCTGCCAGGCTCTCACCTAGCTGGCAGGGCAGGTTGATCTCTCGGAGGGTGGGGTAGGTCTCACCTCGAGATGGATTCCGCTGCCAGGCTCTCACCTAGCTGGCAGGGCAGGTTGATCTCTCGGAGGGTGGGGTAGGTCTCACCTCGAGATGGATTCCGCTGCCAGGCTCTCACCTAGCTGGCAGGGCAGGTTGATCTCTCGGAGGGTGGGGTAGGTCTCACATCGAGATGGATTCCGCTGTCAGGCTCTCACCTAGCTGGCAGGGCAGGTTGATCTCTCGGAGGGTGGGGTAGGTCTCACCTCGAGATGGATTCCGCTGCCAGGCTCTCACCTAGCTGGCAGGGCAGGTTGATCTCTCAGCGGGTGGGGTAGGTCTCACCCCGAGATGGATTCCGCTGTCAGGCTCACATCTAGCTGGCAGGGCAGGTTGATCTCTCGGCGGGTGGGGTAGGTCTCACCTCGAGATGGATTCCGCTGCCAGGCTCTCACCTAGCTGGCAGGGCAGGTTGATCTCTCGGGGGGGTGGGGTAGGTCTCACCCCGAGATGGATTCCGCTGTTAGGCTCTCATCTAGCTGGCATGGCAGGTTGATCTCTCGTGGAAGCCAAGTCCTTAGCTCCGAGATGGATTCCGCTGTCAGGCTCTCACCTAGCTGGCAGGGCAGGTTGATCTCTCGTGGAAGCCAAGTCCTTAGCTCCGAGATGGATTCCGCTGTCAGGCTCTTACCTAGCTGGCAGGGCAGGTTGATCTCTCGTGGAAAGCCAGGTCCTTAACTCCGAGATGGATTCCGCTGTCAGGCTCTCATCTAGCTGACAGGGCAGGTCGATCTCTCGTGGAAGCCAAGTCCTTTGCTCCGATGATGATTCCGCCGCCAGGCTCCCACTAGCTGGCTGGGTAGGTTGATCTCTCGTGGTAGCCCAAGCCCTTTGCTCCGAGACGGTCCCGCTGTCAGGCTCTTACTAGCTGGCAGGGCCGGTGGTACCTCTCGTAGGAGCCCCAGTTCTCTTTGCTCCGAGACAGTCCCGCTGCCAGGCTCCCACTAGCCGGCAGGGCCGGTGGTACCTCTCGTGGAGAGTAAGTCCCTTTGCTCCGAGGTGGTCCCGCTGCCAGGCTCCCACTAGCTGACAGGGCCGGTGGTACCTCTCGTGGAGAGTAAGTGTTTGCACCCCGAGGCCGTCTCGTCACCCAGGCTCCCATTAGCTGGCTTGACAGGTTGACCCCTCGGGGAGGGTAAGTGTTTTCACCCAGAGGAGGTCTCGCCACCCAGGCTCCCATAGCTGGCACGGCAGGTTGACCCCGCAGGGAAGTTACACTCCGCGAATACGTTGGGTTGGATGTTTCTTTCCGAGCTTGTGCCAACCTCGAAAAGAGCGGGGATTGTGTACAACCCCGTATTCGCGAAGAGTGGACCCTAAATGAGGCGTGCTTAGTTTTTAAGCTTTTTGAGTATTTTGAACTCTCGGTGGCCAATTTTGGCTCTAACTTGGAAATCTACTAGTAGGGGGAGGAGAAATCGGCCTCCCCCAACGACCCCTTAGTTGGAGTGTGAGAGCGGCATGTTGGAAGGCACCCGCCCAGGGCCAATTGGGTGTGGAGGCGGGATCAGCAGGCCCTCCCCCTCCCCCTTTTTCCCTCAGGCCGGCGAGACCAGCCCCAAGCCCGGCGGGTAGGCCGGGGGAGACCGGCCTTCGGGCCGGGTATCGCCCCGCCCCGCGGGCAGCCAGGCGAGACCGGCCCCCAGGCCGGGTCTCGCCGAGCCCGGCGGGTAGGCCGGGCGAGACCGGCCCTCGGGCCGGGTCTCGCCCCGCCCCGCGGGCAGCCAGGCGAGACCGGCGGGTAGGCCGGGCGAGACCGGCCTTCGGGCCGGGTCTCGCCCCGCCCCGCGCGGGCAGCCAGGCGAGACCGGACCCCAGGCCGGGTCTCGCCCTGCCCGGCGGGCAGGCCGGGCGAGACCGGCACCCAGGCCGGGTCTCGCCCTGCCCGGCGGGAAGGCCGGGCGAGACCGGCCCCCAGGCCGGGTCTCGCCCTGTCCGGCGGGTAGGCCGGGCGAGACCGGCCGCCAGGCCGGGTCTCGCCCCGTCCCGCGGGCAGCCAGGCGAGACCGGCCCCCAGGCCGGGTCTCGCCCCATCCCGCAGGGTGGGTCCCCTATTTGCTTTAGGTAACGCGTTTTTCCTTCTCCACCCCCCGGCGTGGCGGTTTCCTATTGGCCCGAGGCCTTTTGGCTGTGGTGGTATTTTGGTCATTTTTGGCTCATGAAATTTGAAAAACTATAAATAGACCCCCTTGGGTGCCTTGGAGAGGATCCTTTTCTGAGCTTCCTCCTCCCTTAGCTTCTTCTTGGTAGAGTAGAGAGAGCTCTCCAAGGCGCCCAGCCTAGCCCTTTGGTAAGGGAGGGGAAGAGCTCAGGTAGCCTTCCGGGTGTGAGGTGGGACCTCCGCGCTAGAGCCGAGGGTCTGTTCATAGTCTCCTAAGTCTCCGGTCTGTGACGTTCTCTTGAGTGTAGTAGGTGTGAGGTCACCCCTTTCCAGGGACCCCGAACTCCACAGAGGTCAATTTTGGCTTCAACAATCATGACCCCCTTCACGAGTTGTCTCAAGAAGGGAGAGTTTCTGTGGACCCCCGCAACCACTAGAGCCTTCAAGGAGATTAAGGAAAGGTTGACGACAGCTCCATTCCTACGTCTGCCAGATTTTAGCAGCGCTTTTGAGGTCGCCTGTGACGGGTCAAATGTCGGTATCGGTGGCGTATTGAGTCAAGAGGGACATCCAGTTTCTTACTTTAGTGAGAAGCTAAACGAGGCTAAGCAAAAGTACTTGAATTACGATCGAGAGTTTTATGCGATAGTCCAATCTCTACGCTACTGGAGGCACTATCTCCTCCCCCGGGAGTTCGTGTTGTACTCCGACCATCAGGCCCTACGTTACCTGGACTCGCAACGCAAGCTGGGCCACCGACATGCGAAGTGGGTCGAGTATCTATAGGATTTCCATTATGTTCTCAAGCACCGCGGTGGTGTTGAGAACAAGATGGCTGATGCGTTGAGTCGCCGCGTATCCCAGTTGCAGAGGATGACTGCGAGTGTCGAGGGACTTGAGAGGTTGATACTCGACTATCCGACGTGTCTTGATTTTGGCGGGACTTACACCGCCCTATCTCGACACCCACCCGACCCAGTTGAGGGTTATCAGATCTATGAGGGATACTTGTACCAGGGTTCCCATCTATGCATTCCCCAGACATCTTACCGAGATTATCTGATTTGGGAGTTGCACGCGGGCGGGGCCGCGGGCCACTTCGGGCGGGATAAATCCATCGCTATTGTCGAGGACCGTCTCTACTGGCCCGACCTTAAGAAGGATGTAGCCCGAGTTGTGCGCCACTATCGTATCTGTCAGACAGCAAAGGGCAATAAGCAGAACACCGGTCTTTATACGCTATTACCCGTACCACACCGCCCTTGGGAGGACATCAGCATGCACTTTGTTCTTGGACTTCCCTGCACCTTGCGGAAACACGACTCCATCTTCGTAGTGGTTGATCGGTTTTCGAAGATGGCTCACTTCATCGCCTGTCGCAAGACGGCAAATGTGACCCACGTTGCATCTATATTCATGAGGGACGTCTTTCGATTGCATGGCCTGCCCAAGTCGATTGTGTCAGACTGCGATGTGAGGTTCATGAGCTACTTCTGGAAAACCCTATGACACAAGACTGACACTATCCTTAGGTTTTCCTCGACATATCACCCACAAACGGACGGACAGACTGAGGTAGTGAATCGGAGTCTAGGGAATCTGTTGCGGTGTCTGGTAGGAGAGCACGTAGGCAGTTGGGACTTAGATTTGCCGATAACAAAGTTTGTCTACAATAGCTCAGTCAATAGGTCCACCGGGTTGAGTCCATTTCATATAGTGTCAGGATATGACCCGAGGAAACCCATAGACCTTCTGTCGAGCCCTTTAGAGTCGCGCTCTAGCGAGTTTGCGGAGTCATTTGCACAGCACTTGCATGATTTGCATGAGTCGGTCCGCCGACAAATAATATTAAGCAATGAAAATTACAAAGCCCATGCAGATAAGCGAAGGCGAGAGCAAGTATTTAACATAGGCGAAAGGGTAATGGTGTGAATCCGCCCCGAGAGGCTCCCTTCGGGGTCTGCCAATAAGTTAAGCGCGAGGCGAATGAGTCCGTATTCCATTAGTAGTCGTATTGGAACCAACGCCTACCGACTTGACATCCCGGCCAGTATGGGAATTCACCATGTGTTTAATGTTGAGGACCTGACTCCATACTATGAACCTCATGAGTATGTGGACCCGAGCAGTGGAGATGCCCAGCTACCCCCGCCCCCATTGTCGCTACCATACCACCCTCGCACAACACCACCATCTGATGGACATCCTGATTCACCCACTGTCGCCATCCACCCACCCGGGCCGTCATCCCCTTTGGTTCCACCGCTGGCACCACCGATCGCACCAGGATCCACCTTCCGAGAGGCGAGAGATGAGGGCATTACGAAGATCAGATCCCACCAGTTTGTTCCAACCTCAAACGGACCGCGTTGCCGCTACCTGGTACATTGGCGGGGCCGCCCTGACACTGACGACACTTGGATACTACCGGCAGAGCTCGATCAACTCGCCCCCGGACTTCGACCTCAGTATGATCATATTCATTCATCGGAGATGAAGGCTTCTTAGTCGGGGGGAGTTGACGGGGAACCATCGGATGCACCTAAAGGGGTTCGCCGCAAGGCGAGACCCACATACATGTATTCGCGCAGGAAGACTTGATCGGATCACCGATCGGACTTCGCAGTTGCGTCCGGGACGTCGCTGCGAGTCAAAAAACTATATTACTTTATTTTTTTCAGTTTTATTTTGATGTATTTTATGGGCGAACCCACCGGCCAATCATAGCCGTTGATGGGGGATTCCCTAGCTTCTCTTTTATTACAAATAGGATGTAGAGGGGCTGATTTGAGGTATTGTTGGATTTGGAGAAAGAGTTTCCCGGATTCCTGTGATCCCTCCCCGGTGCCGACGCCGTGGAACCCTAGATGACGACTCCTAGGCCGCCAAACTCCTCCCCAAGGTAACCCCTACCCCCTCCATAATTTTTCATCGTCTTCTCCCCTTTTCCACCACCGAAATCCCCAAAATCCCCCCCCCCATACCGCCGGCCAGCAGTCCAGCCAGCCGCCTCGCCCTTTTCCCTGTTTCCCGCCGCCGGCCTACGGACTCCCCACAGTTGGCCTCCTCCAAACCTCCAGCCCCCTCACCGCCCCTCCCCTCCTCAAAACCGACCCCCCCTAAGGCCCGGCCTGCCCTAGCCGGCCACTCCTCCCCCTTCCCCTTCGTGGATCCACTTCCCACCGCTCCGAAAACCCTAGATCTATTTTGATCTAGTGCTACCACCCTCCAATCCGTTATTCCCTTCGCACAAACCTTCCATTTTTGCTCGGATCTGCTCCAAAACATCGGATCTACTCACCCCCGGTCAGGATCTACTCATTTGTGGTCGGATCCGCCATTTTACTATCCGTTACCGCCACTTCTCGCCGAAGGCAGCCACCGTCATCGCCGCCTCGCCTCCGGCTCCACCTCCGATCGCTCGTCCTGCATCCGGCTCTTCAAATCCTCCATCGTCTCGGATCAGCCCACTACGTCGTGAGTATTTGTGGTATCGTGTTCTGTAACTTGACATTTTCATTTGCTTGTTTATCTATATTGTGTTGCGATTATGGTTATGTAGTAGTTGTTCTTTTTATGCTAATAATTGTCTATGAAAGTATTCGCCGCCGCTTGCCTTCGCCCTCCGAGCGGAGGAAGTCGTTGCCGAATTGCTAAAATTAGATATTTGTTTCTTTATTTTGATTAACTGCGTGGTGCTATTACTCTTCATTGCTTAAATTAATTGTTATCGTCATCCGACTGTCGCATTGCATTTAGGTATTGCATTGGCATATTCCCCGCACCTACACGTAGAGTCCTAGCGCCCGAGCACCACCAGCCTATCCCTACATCACCCCCTCTCCCCGATTAAATTAACACACGGACTCCCGCAGTCCGTCTCCTGTTCGACGCTTCTCCCGCAAGCCCATCGCCCGATTCCGCCGTTCCAGCGCCTCGACTTCCGCCTTCCCCTGCTCCTCGGGTCGGCAACCCCCCCCAAGAGCCACTGACACCTCCTGCGCCTTTTTCTCCTCTGGCTGACGCATCTCCTATTTCCTCCTCTCTAAGTGTCGGCAACTTCTCCTCCCAAAGCCAGCAGCAACATGTCTTCTTCTCTGCCTCAAGGTCAGCGACCTCCAACGCTCGACAACCCAAATTCCTTCGATTCCTCGTCGTTTTGGCCGAGGATTTGCAAGAGGATCGCCTAGGGTTTTCTTACCTCTCCTCCTTGGGCTCGGATTTGGCCTCCTTGGGTAAGGATTTCCTCTTTTCCCCCTCTATTTAGATTTCTCTAACTTCGTTGAAATTATTTGTCTCTAAAATTGCGTATGCTTGTGTTTCAAGATTTTTGTCCCTCTGCAATCGACTAATCACATTGTGTTTTTGATCTCTGGCACCGTTCCTCGACCTAATTGACGGGATTGCGCAAAAGCCCTCTCCGATTTAGGGTTTTCATCACCCAAGCGCCGCCAAGTCTCCAATTTCTTCGTGGTCTCTCTTCCCCTCTCACTTTCAAGGGAGGTAAATCTCTGACCCCTCTCATGTTTAGGTTATTTGAATCAATGTCCGTGTTAGAGTAAAATCCTTTTTATTGTCATCTATGTTTGTACCAGATCAAGTTCAAAATAAGATTTCTGGTTTTTTGCTTGCGTCAGTTTCAGCTTCACCATAAGGCAAGTAGATATTTCTCTCTTGCAATCGTTGAACTTAAATGAATGTTTGTTCTTATGATTTTATGACTTCACTTTTGAATATATGATTTGACAAATAAATCTAGAATTTGAATGCCTAATTTGACAAGCTAATAGTTGGAGATTTAATTTATTTAAAATGACATGAATTATTGTAAGAAGGTGATTTAATTGCATTCTCACTTTGATGAATTTTGTCTCATTTGATAAATGATTTGAAGAATAGTGGATTTTTGATTAATTTGAGGACTAGTAGGTTTTGAGCACGAGATTAATTAATTTGAATGATAACTGTTAAGATTCCTTACTGATTGGTGGTTTATATCATGCTCGTATCGTACACACATTTTTACTGGGAAACTATTTGTGTCTGAAAATGGTTTAATCTAGATGAGCATTTGTTATCCCAGGATCGATGCATATCATCTTACCTTTGCGATTTACTTGAAAAACCTTCTTTTTAATGATAACTTGATCCCTCGAACCCGCAAAATTCAAACGCATTTCCTAGTTTTTGGTGTCATTGAATCTTGTTTCTTATGTCTGTCTGATTTTAAGACTTGAGTGAATATTATTTCATAACTTGATTCCCCCTTCCATGTTTATGAACTCTACTCGTGTACATTTGAATCAATTAATTAGTAATATGTCTTGATGTTAGGCATCTCCTAAAATATGAACCTTTTAACTAAATAATATCTTACGCAATCATTGAAATGTAGTGTTTAATTAGTGCATCTCCTTACTTCCATGGTCACGACAAGCAGAAATTTTTCCAATAAGACTTGCACTTGAACTTGAGCGTGAATCATGTGTACCCCCTAAAAACACTTACACTCTTCATTGATTACAACTTATGATATTGCTTGAACAATTATATATTATACTCCGCAGTAGTTTAAAAATTTAACTTGTTTCTGTTTGGCTATTTTACTTGTCTGTCTTGCTAGCATGCGCACTTGTTTCACATTATCATATTTTAAAGTTTCCGCATAAAAATAATTATTTTGCTTCAAATTAATTATTTTAAACCTAATTACCAGTATCTCTGCTCTCGCCTTACATGCAAGGATTTTCTTTTCGCACATGCCTGTGACATCACAACTCGCTCCAAAGCGCATTCTAACTTTTCTTAAGACGGGTCGTGGCAGACAGTTTTCAGGCGAGTATGAGACACCCGGTGATTCTTCCTTACCAGTTCTCAGAGCCGCTAACAGACTTTCACGACAGATCTTGGTTGCCGAGAAGATATTAGATGTTGAGACAGTGACCACTACTGATGGTGGTTTTCAGAGATATTTGGTTCGTTGACATGACGGACCTGAGACCGAGACCAGCTAGGTCTTGTCCAAGGAGTTGCATCGTAGGGATGTTGATCTTCTGCAACGCTATTTATCGAAGCACTCACCAGAGATGAGTGATTTCGAGAGGGGGAGAGCAGGTGGAGAAAAGCCCGTTCAGGTAGATGCAAAAGTGTCTGACACCGCACTCATCCAGACTTCTACCGGCACTAAGTTATCGCATTTTGCATTTAATTTTATTTTATTTTGCAAATTAAATTAAGTATTCGTCTGCGTGCGTAATCATATTTGAGATTTTTATGTTATTCAAATGGAATATGTATGTGACTTCTACTGGCCCTAAGTTATCACATTTTGCATTTAATTTTATTTTATTTTGCAAATTAAATTAAATACTTGTCTGCGGGCAATTATATTTGAGAGTTTTATGTTATTCAACTGGAATATGTATGTATGTGTATATATATACATATATAAAGTTAATGTTGTGTTTGCTTCCATGAGTGAAGAAGATTTGGTTGAATGATGTGTTTTGTTTTCAGTTTAGTGTAGGGTTATTGGAGGTTGTAGAAATGAGAATGAAAATGAAAGGTGCAATCTTATTCTTCCACAAAGGGGCTTTATATAGGAGCTACAACATGACTCACAACACCGATAGGCGGTGTGAGACTAAACATAATAATACTAAAATATTAATATCTCTAACACTCCCCCTCAAGCTGAAGGGGAAGCCTACAGCTTGGACACAACATAAAATAGAGGGTAAAAGAAGGAAGGCAACGTGGGACAAAGCAACAGCCACCGAGGCCCAACCGCGTGTCACCGGGGATACTTCAACCGGGCAAGAGCCACACGACGTTGGTCCGCAAACCGACCATGACAACGCTGGATACACTCGGAGCGGAAACAAGGTCAACCACGCAAGACCAAACCAACCCTACCAAATCCAGAGAAAACGACGAGGAGACACAAACAACATATGAACTCAACCTAGGGGCCATGTGTGACTAAGGCAGGAGTCGGGAAAGAAGTATCTGAGTCGCCATGATCACAAACACTCCCCCTCACGTGGATCATGTGCAAGAAGACATAGGTTATACCTAGGGGCCGGGTGTGACTCAGGCAGGAGTCGGGAAAGAAGCATCCGAGTCGCCGATATCACAAACACTCCCCCTCACGTGGAATACGTGCATGAAGGTATAGACTACGCCTAGGGGCCGTGACGTACACTCCCCCTCACGTAGATCACGTGCAAGAAGGCGGAAATCATAAAGACGCAACACAAAAACCACAAACAACAACTTAAAAAAAACATGTAAATGTTAAACCCTACGGGCCGGAGAAGAGGAGCAGCAGCCGCAGACGGAGAAGACGCGACTGCAGCAGCAGCGGGCCGGAGAAGCAGCGGCAGACGGAGAAGAAGCGGCTGCAACAGCAGCTGAGCAGCAACGAAACGGAGAGGAAGCAGCACAAGCGCAGCAGTCCAGAGAAGAAGCAGCTGCAGCGCAGCAATCCAGAGAAGAAGCAGCTGCAGCGCAGCAATCCAGAGAAGAAGCAGCTGCAACGCAGCAGGCCGGAGAAGTAGTCGGAGAGGAAGGAGCCGCCGGGGAAGAAGAGCCGCGGCAGAGCCGGAGGAGAAGCAGAGGCTGACGGGAATGTCGTTGATGTCGCAGATGCACAGGAAGCAGACGAGGAAGACTGCGGGAGAAGCAAACGACGGGATCGTCGTCGAGGAGCAGCGAAGCCATCAAGAGAAGGGATGAGAAGCGTCGACGTCGTCGATGTCGCACAGGAAGCAGTCGACGACGATGTCGAAGACGCGGAGAAGCATTCGACGTCGCAGGCAGAAGCAGCTGAGCAGCGACGGCGGAATCGAAGCCGCTCCTGTCGACGGGATTCACAATGGACTCCGTCAACAGGAGCGGGAGCGGTCGACGTGAGCCCTAGCAGGGCGCGGGAGAAGAAATCACGGGACGGGAGGGGGGATTTGGTTCGGGACGGGAGCCGGGGGGGGAAATGTCAGCTCCCCGGGAAAAATTTTGTTTAGGTCTCAGAATATTAGGCTCTGATACCATGTAGAAATCAGAATGGAAATGAAAGGTGCAATCTTATTCTTCCACAAAGGGGCTTTATATAGGAGCTACAACATGACTCACAACACCGATAGGCGGTGTGGGACTAAACATAATAATACTAAAATATTAATATCTCTAACAGAGGTGAATGCTGAAATATTGTAGTCGAATTCCTGTGTGCTGCCTTCCATCTAGAAGATGATAACAATGGTGTTTTATGGTTGTGTGCTTCCTGTCAGAGTTAGGTGTGAATGTATTGTTGGATGTTGAAATGGTTGTTGTGTGCTTCCAGTTAGGTTGATGATTGAAGATATAAAATTTCCTGATGCTGGTTTTGTGACTTCCGGTTGGAAGAGTTGTAAGTGTCGATGGCATTGAAGGAAATTTGTAATTGCTGTGTTGCTTCCGTGTGAGAGAGGAAGTACAGTGGTTTGATTCTCTTGTGTGTAAGGTTCACATTAATGTTGTTGTAGGAGTTTAGAGTTAGTGAATAGAGTGATTTAGGATTGGTAGTGAGAAAATCATTTCTCTTGTGCTTAGAGATTTCGTGGATCCACCTTGAGTGATTGAGATTTCGTGGAGTCTCTTGTGTGGGAGCAAGTAAAATTTAAGTTGTTTAGTTTGTGGCTTCTCAAAACCCATTGAGTGTTTGAGATTCCGTGGAACCACTTTCGTGTGAGAGTGAGTGAAATTTCTCATTGGTGCCCGTGTGCAATAGCAGCCGACCTCAGAGCGGGAGATCAAAGGTGACGAGAAGTTACTCGTGTGATCGTCATTGACTTCAAATACGAAACGACGCATCTTTCTGTGGGTAACTTGTTTCTTTCTCCTACTTTGTGTGTCTTTATATTTTCTCATAGGATAATAGATTAATTGTTGGGTTTTTGCCCAAATTTTGTCAGTTAACGCTATGTCGAAAACTCCAAACGAAAATGTATTTGGAGTTCACGATTTCTGTTTTGCTACGACAAGAGGAACGGAACGAAAGTTGCGAACTTCTTTCCCCTGATTTAGAATTGACCCATTAACGAATAGTTCTGTTTTTTTTCAAAATCCAAGTTGCTCCGTTTATTAAAGTTCGTGCAACACCCGCTCAAAATTTAATTCTTCATGACATACATTTAGGGTTTCCTAGAAAAAACTGACAGAAGCGCAAATCCTACGCGCCGTCCTGCATCAGCAGGACCTTGAATAAACATATGGTTTATTCATTAAGTAATGTTACCATATTTAGATTATATCTAAAAGATATTGCACATATGATACATGAGTGATATTACTCAATACATTAAAGGATGTGTCGTCATGATTCATGTATTGTATTTCTCAAATGAGTATGTTTTCAGATTAAACTAAGTGCAAGTATTGATCACGTGAGAGAATGTTAAAATAATTTATTTAAATATTAATTATATTATTAATTTCAAATCTATAATATTAAATTAATTAATTCCAAAATTATTTTATTAATAAGGTCAATAACTCCCGATTTAAGTTACGGACAATAACTTCTAATTATAGGATAACTCCTCATTTAAAATGAATGGTTAATAATTATTCATTATGGGGATAACTACTAATTTAAGTGAGAACTACCCACTAGTGACAACTACCCATTGAGTGAATGTGATTGATGACAACACATCTATAAATACTGATGGAGGGGTATTCGGTCCCTAAGTTCAATCACTCCTTCATCATACACTATCTAGAGTGAGTGATCGAGGGCTTAGAAGATCGTTACTTGCGTCGAAGCCTTGCTCGGTGAAAGCATCAATGGCCGGAGGTTTGATCTTATTCTTCCGCCTTAATTTTTATTCCACATTCTACGCGTTTTAGATCGTCGTTCTCGTAGATTTTAGTCTACAAGTAACACCAATAATCAACATAGGGAGAGCTCGGTCAGCAACATAGGCTACCTCTCCACAAAAGAAGAAATAGCCAGCAACCAAACAAAGATGTCTTGACAACTCAATCCAGGCAATGCAACATTCACGACAAATAAAAGTAGGCTGCATCACATCCATAATAAGAAATAGCACAAGACATTAACAAGCAAGACAATGAGAAACTTGTCCCATAGACGAAGACACTTATTGGCTGAGACCCATAGACACTCTGGTTGAATATCAGGCTTGTTCACTACAACTAGACATATTTTCACCATTTGTACGAGTATGGGGTTCAAGAGATGGGCGACCACCACCATTGGAGAAGATCGGATGGACCACCTCTACAGGCTTCATCCTGGAAAGTGCAAGCAATATAGAAGAGGTCAAAAAATTAACCTCTTAGAGCCCTAAAGAAGTGAAGAGCTGAGATCCTAATTCCCTTCCTCTCTTTAGTTAACATTTTCTACTTGTTTGTTTGTTTTGCTCAGTGATCCCGCACTTGGGAGCTAGGAAAACTATTGGAAAATGAGAATTTTCTACAACAATTTATGGTTTCATCATGCTCTTTCCTCAAATTCTTCTTTCTTTGAAAATCAGCATTCTTTTGGCAACTCTCCATCGTCATTTTAGGAATCTTTTCCAAAATGGACTTTCCAAAAATGGACTTTCCAAAAGATATCTCCTTGCGATAGTGATCCCATCTGGCGGTAACACCATACATTTTTAGCAGCTTCCTTCCACGGCTGGTATCCTTCCTTTTCTATCAGATTGCTACTGCTGGCGCCAACGATAGCAATAGAACTTTGTCATCTATCGTTTCAACTTGTCTTTCAAGGGATACTGAACCTATGGTTCCTACGTACTATAAACACACAACAAACATTATCAAATACAAATTGAGATTTGTTATTCTCAAACCACGAGAGGTGGAACGCATGCTCGAACACTTATAATTCCCGTCCCATTCCTATCACTTCAAAGTTTAGGAATGAAAATGTGGTTTCTTAGAAAAACTATATGTTTAAGGTTCTCATTGTTTCTCATGGTTTGGGGTCCCAGAGTTCCACCAACATAATATATTATAATGGTTCGGTTTGGATCGAGTCCTTATGAGATTTGTCTCTCCTGGTTTTGGCATTTTTTACCATGGTTGAGCAAGGTTCAAAGGTGGATAATTCTGATGCACAAGATCCATACGATTGAGTGGGTTGCAAGAGATTGGATGACAATGATGAACTTTAGTTACGGGGGAGTGATCCGTAATGTATAAGAATCTGATATACCCAAATATTGCTGAACAACAATTAAATTAAAAATATGTGATAACTTTCCTAGTTTCCTATGAGAGCCTAGACCTAAACAATGAACCAATATACACTCTACTCTTACACCAAGTCACTAACAGCTCCTTATATAGGAGATCCACTACAAGACAAAATACATTAGAAGATACAAATGCCACTAGGGCTACATAGACTAATATGGGAACGCGTGGCCAACCCAGGAAGTCATTTTTGTATCAACACCGAGTAGCAAGCATATACACTTGAGAGGGCATTTGTGGGTGGGCGAACGCAGTGGTAGTGAAAGCAAAGGCTCTTGTGGCGAAGCTCGAGGTGTTGCTGGTGAGAAAAGCGTTGGGGGTGGCAAAAGTATTGGAGGCGGAAGTGGTAGAATTGGCGACGGCGGTGGTGGACCGATTAACGAGAGCCCGGGTAAACGCAAGTAATCTGAGCGATTGAGAGGTTGTTGAGATTTCAGCAGTGGTAGCGGTTGATGGGGTGGTTGGGTCGAGGAAAAATGTGTTGTATGGAGTTCCTCGTTAAGGCAATGAACCTGCTCCATAACACAGGAGATCGTGGGGTTGTAGGTCCCCAAGAGAGTACCCAAGATAATGGTCTAGGGATTGGTCGGTGATGTGCGTGATTACCTGAATGAACTCAGCGATGTAGGTGGTGACGGTATCGAACTGGAGAACGGGGCTGAGGTGCTTGTACATTGCCCACTTGGCAGGTGCCATAGTGGAGATGTTCTGTTACACGAGCACATTCACTCAAGTGGACCCCCCTCATCAAAATGTATGGAGCGCGCATATGGAAGCCGTCATGGTCGAGGGCATATTCACTCAAGTGGACCCCCCTCATCATAATTTATGGAGCGCGCCTATGGAACCCGCCATGACGACATTCTTATAATTAATTTGCGTGAATTAATTAATTGATATTAACTAATTCATACTAATTAATAACAATCAATTAAGTTAATTATTGGAAGTTGTTAACGACACCACAGTTTTGACTAGGCGCACCGCACTTTCTCCAAATTTTTCGCGCTTTTTAGAAATACGTCTTGTACATGTATTTTTAGGAAAAGTGTTCAACACAAAAGTTGTAGATCTCGACGAAATCTACAACTTTTGTGTTACACTTTTCCTAAAAATGCAGGTACAAGACGTACTTTGGAAATACGCCCAGATTTCACGCCTTTCTAGAAATACACGTTGTACATGCATTTTTAGGAAAAATGTTTAACACAAAAGTTGTAGATCTCGTCGAGATCTACAACTTTCGTGTTGAACAATTTTTCAAAAAAAACATGTACGAGACGTATTTCCAAAAGGCGCGAAAAATTAGGAGAAAGTGCGGTGCAACTAGCCAAAACTGCGGTGCCCTTAACAACTCCCTAATTATTTTTTTATTTCCTTTTTGGGTTGCTTTTTGTATTTCCTTATTTGAGTACCTTTTGTATTTCTTTATTTGGTTGTCCTCCTTCATCTATATAAGGGGAGAGGTTTATGTGTGAAGTTATCTTGGAATGTATGAAAATTTTTATGGTTGCTCCCTAATTTTGTCTCTTCCCTTCCTCCTTCCTTCTCGCTCACCCTCGCCGGCCCTTCCCCTTGCCGGATTTCTCTTGGAATTTATCCGTGATCGTAACAATTGGTCTGACCTGCCGCGCCACCCACCATCTCGCCGCCGGTGTCTGAGATCATTCGTGCTATTGCTGGTATATGCGATTCTCGACTCGAAGCCTCGTCCGCTCTATGCTGTGCCACAACGCTGTTTACGCACACGTACGACCGAGCCCGTGCACCAAATTTCTCTCGCGTTGTGTTGTCCCCACCGTCTTCCAGATCTGCCATGCAAGGCCTGCCGATCTACCACATTCAGCGCCGAAATTCCGTCCCGACTCGCGGATCCCGTGCATCGTCGGGTTCGTCCGTTTCCGCCGATTTCGCCCAACGACACGCCGTCCTGGTGTTGCGTTCCGACCCGCTTGCTTCCGCACCGATCGCCCGTCCGCCTGGTGTTTCGTTCCGACCCGCCTACTTCCGCACCGATCGCCTGTCTGCTCCTTCGATCGGCAAGTTCCACAACAGGGATCAACCTATTCAGCGCCTTCGATCGGCCTGGTGTTTCGTTCGGCATGTTCCGCACCGATCGTCTATCCGCTCCAATCTCTTGTCCGCTAAAGCCTGCTTGTCCGCTCCTTCAATCGGCCAGTTCCAGCCCCACCAACCTACATCTCTCTGTCGTACCGCACTCCAGCTACTGCCACAGCACCCCCGCTGCACTGCTCGCCCCAACACCGCCAGCCTGTTGCTTCCTTCCGGCGCGGCTTCATTGCCTTCCCACGTCGACGACATCATCTCCAGCCTACATTATGGGCACCATGGCCGTCGCCCAATCCGCCGCTCCTGGGCCGCTGTTCTTGACGTCGCCGACCACCAACCCTTGGCTAGATTTCTCTAATCTAGCTGCACAAATTCAGGCCACATGCGCCTCCATCCATGCAAAAATCGATCGTCTTCTCGTGCACCACAGACGGGATTCTGCAACCCCCCACGAGGTTCCCTGCCCTAAGTCGTCTCCAGCACGGCTGCCTCCTGCACCATGAAAAAGTTTCCCGGCCATGCCACCTCTCTCCACGGTCGCTGATGTACCACCTCTCTCCACGGTGGTCGTCCCTACGTAGCTTCCACCGTCCGCATAGCCGCCTCTTCTGTCGCCCTGTCCGGTAAACAAGTCGCCCCCTCTACCGGCTCTTACTCTGCCGCCCCAGCTACCGGCTCTTAGTCCACCGCCCCAGTCTTACCGCCCCCTCCGGCCATCTCACCTCCTCCTCTCCCGGCTCTTGCTCCTCCGACCCCGGCCTTGCCGCTTCCACCGGTCGCATCGCCCCTCTTCGGCCGCCCCGTGCCCCGCTATTCTCGACGGATCCGTTCCTACTGCCGGACGTCGCGTCTACGACATCCTTGTGGCTGCTGCTCACTACCGCTCCGCCGACCTTGCAGAAGCCATTACTTTTGTTGCCTGTCGTTCCGGTGGCGCCGCCGCTACTCTCCAACACCGGCGCCGCTGCTACACACTTTCAGGCCTTGTTCTGAAGGGAGCTTAAGGTACCAGATGATCCTCCCGTCGAACTCGCACCGGCCCTGCCGATCCTCTGTCGTTCTTTCAAAGCCCTTACGAGGACGTAGCGGAGGATTTTTCGCTGCTCATCGCACGCCATCAAAATTCTTCGCGATCCTAACAAGGGTTGGGGCTTCGACCTTGATGACAAGGTCGATTTCCAAGGGTGGTATAGTGTTAGACGAGCACATTCACTCAAGTGGACCCCTCTCATCAAAATGTATGGAGCGCGCATATGGAAGACGCCATGGTCGAGGGCACATTCACTCAAGTGGACCCCCCTCATCATAATTTATGGAGTGCGCCTATGGAAGTCGCCATGACGACATTATTATAATTAATTTGTATGAATTAATTAATTGAATTTAATTAATTCATATTAATTAATAACAATCAATTAAGTTAATTATTTTGTATTTCCTTGTTGGATTGTTTTTTGTATTTCCTTATTTGGGTACCTTTTGTATTTCCTTGTTTGGTTGTCCTCCTTCATCTATATAAGGGAAGGGGTTTATGTATGAAGTTATCTTGGAATGTATGCAAGTTTTTAGGGTTGCTCCCTAATTTCATCTCTTCTCTTACTCCTTCCTTCTCACTCACCCTCGTCGGCTCTTCCCCTTGCCGGATTTCTCCTGGAATTTATCCGTGATCGTAACATGTTTCTCCTATAATGTGGGCCGCGGGAGGTCAAAAACAAGTTGTCGCTTCCAACGCACTCAATGGAGCATCGGTTCCTCCAAATAGATGGTCACGAAGGGAGCCTTATGGTAGACGAGGGTGGACAGAAAGTTGAAAAATTATTTTGCGCAAGCGATTCAATCAAGGGGGTCATTTTCGTCAAATAAAAGAATCTCAATTTGGAAGAGATGGTGTAGAAAGGTGTTTGTAGTGGGGTGGAGGAACCCCATGTAGTCAGGGACAGGCCGAGGAGGGGGCGGCGGTGCCGGTGGGCAATTGACCTCCGTGGCCGCGAGCTTTCAAAGGAGGAGAGTGAGATCCTTAAGCCACGCTACAAGTCGATCCAAGTGAGTGGAATCAATGGAGTTCAAAGCGGAGGGATCCTCGTCGGTACAGAGGGCCATGGAACGAGTGCACGACATGTAACATATGCTCTGAATAAGAGAATGGAGGTCGGAGTGCTTGCGGATGTCGAAGTGCTTGCGGAGGTCGCAAAAGGTGGGATCGAGTAGAGTGTTAATTGGGAAACCGACAAAAAAGGAGGAACGGAGAGAGACGACGTTGGGCACAAGAAGAGAGTGACATCGATGCGCGCTGGAATTGGAGGAATCATGGAGGGCGAGTGCACGATGCGCGGGAGAAGCAGTTGTCAATTGGGTGCAGTGTTGGAACAAACACCTGTCAGATCGATGAGCATTGAGTTCATCATCACGCAGGATACGATAGGAGACACATGCACACAATGGATGTCGACGACGGTGCGGGACATGGTTGGAGGAGGCTATCAGGTCAAAGCGGGATCATGGCGTGTTAGGAGCTTATGGGTGAAAGTGTTTCGAGCGGTCATCCTAGCACGACATGACTGCATGCTAAAGTAATGGCTAGGAGAGCGGCGGAGGTCGTTTGATTCGTGTGGAAAGAGAAGATAACAAAAATTAGAGCTCCAATATATCTAATTGAGCAGCGGGTCAGACCAGATGATAGACACGGCTATCCACGAACAACAATTTAATTAAAAATATGAGGTACAATTTATCGATACATGATCAATACCAACTCCTAAGGGCAGGATCCCTCAAAGAGTGAACTCTCCTATGAGAGCCTAGATTTTAACAATGAACCAAGATACCCTACTCTCATACTAAGGGCTCCTTATATAGATGGAGACCCGCTACAAGACAATACATTAAACGACACAAACGCCACTAGGGCTACATAGATTAATAAGGGAGCCTGTGGCCAGTCCGAGAAGTCATCTAATCTCAAGGTAAGGGAGATTGTTACATGCATATGGGTTGACAAATAATCTAACACTAACAGTGAAATAAGAGCTGTCTTTTCAATATGCTAGCGATTACTCACCCAAACTTAAGCTTTCTGGTTGATGGGTGTCCATCCACATAAATAATATTTGGTCCTCTATTTTTCCACCATCCACAAAGAGCTCTCGAGGCTTGAGTCCTAGTATTTTTTTTACATAAATATTCAATACCAACGAAGTCCATATTATGAAAAAGATACTAGCTACCGTTTAACAAATGATTTCTCCACCAAATAGTTTTAAGGTGAAAAAAGCATTGAACTTACATTCATAAGCGGCAAAATAAACTTGCATTGATAAATGAGAAGTAACCTGAGAGTAGCACTCAATAGCAGTATTTAAATCTTTATGTCGGAATGCAGTATCACCCTTCTTCTTTGAGTTCAAAGTTTCTTGCATTTGATTGGTCCACATTTGAAAGGAAAGCTGGATAAGAAGTTTTAAGTATAAGAAAATTTACAATATGAAAATTTTATTAATTCTTTCAATATTCAGAAATTAAACATGTAATAAGATGCAATATTCATAAAATCACGAGTATCCTGATGTATGGAAATGGAATATAAATACAGTGAAGTAACAAATTATGAGGAAGCCTTTCCTAATCAAATATAGAAAATCATATATATTAGAAAAGCCCATGTAAAGGGCCCATTTATTGGCCCTCTTATTACTTTCTCTCATCCTTCTTTAGTCCCACATCTTGTATATGATTTATGCTTCTCTCCTCTTTCCTATATATTTGTATTCTCTCACTGTATTTACCTACCTGAGTAATACATACAAGCTTTGAGCTTTTACAACATGATATCAGAGCCAGGTTCGAATTGAGCGGACTGTCTTTTTCTACCCGCCCGGACTGTTTCTGTCCGCTACCCGCTCGGCCTCCTGCGGCCTGCCAGTCTGTCCGCTCCGCTCCTCCTCTGCTTTGGACTCCTCTTCCCGTGGTTCCACCCCTCCCCTGCGTCTTTTATAGCCTTCCCTCCCTCTTCTACTCCGTGGGTCCACCCTCCCTCTTCTTCTCCGTGGGTCCACCCTCCCTCTCTCTCCTCCAGACCGCTCTCTCTCTCGCGGCCTGTTCTCCCGCGCTGCGGCTTGCCCCTCTCATTGCCTGCTCGCGGCGGACTCCCTCGCTTGCTGTGGCTTCCTTCGGTTTGCTGCGGTCTGCCCCTCCTGCTCCAGCTCGCTGTGGCTTCTTCCTGCTCTCTTCTGCTCACTACCCACCCGGCCTTCTGCGGCCTGCCTCTTCTGCGGGTTCTTGTTGGTCGCTGCGGTCTCTGCTCTATCCGCTAGAGTCTCTCTCCTCGCGGGTTTGCTCTCCTCCGTTCTCTGGTCCGCCTGACCGTGCGGGTTGTTCCTCTCTCACCTGCATCTTGGTCGCGGTTTCCTCCGACTCTTCCCCTCTCTATCCGCGCGGCCTGTGTCTGCCCGCTGCGGACTTACCTGTGCGCGGCCTGTCTCTGTTCGCGAGGACTGTCTCTGCCCGCTGTGGACCTGTCTTTCTCCGCGCGGCCTCTCTCTGACCGCTGCGGCCTGTCTCTGCTCTCCTTGCCTGGCTCCAGTGCGTCGCGGTCTGTTCCTCTCCTCCGTGACTTCCTCCAGCTCGTCGTGCCCTCCTCCAGCCTGCTTCTTGTCGCGCGTGTTTGTACTCGCTGCGGCCTGTCTTCTGCTGTGCATCAGTCCGCTGGTTCAGTCCGCGCCTCCTCTCCTCCAGGTCGTTATGTCATCTAGTGACTCCACCACCGCTCAACCCCCGGCGGCCCCTGTGGCTCCTCCCGAACTCCGCGATGAGCTTCGGATTACTACTCTCTCCCTCTCCGACAAGTCGAATTTCATCCCCTGGGTTCACTCCGTCCGGCGGGTCTTGCAAGCCAAGGGCCTTGCTCGTCACCTTACCCAGGGACCTCCAACTCCTACTGATGACTGGCTCCGGAATGACGGTCGCGTCCAAACCTGGATCCTGAACTCGATGGACGGAGAGCCATACCAGATGATTATGTATCATGAGACCACCAAAGCAATGTGGGATGAACTCCATTCCTTGTACTCGGGCAAGGACAGTCTTCAACACCTGTTTGACATCATCACCGCTCTTCAAGCTCTGGATCTCGGCACAGCTATGGAGATGACCTCCTTTGTGGCCCGGGCTAAAACTCTCACGGAGGCCTGGATTCAACACCAGCCCCCTACTACTGATCTCGCTATTCAACGCGCCCAGAAGGAAGCGATCTGTATTGCTATGATTATGGCTCGAGTCCCGCCGCACCTTCACAGTATCCGGGCCCAGGTTCTGGCATCACCTGCTACCCCTTCCTTCTCCGATGTTTGCTCTATGTTACTCCGCGTACCACCTCCACCGGAGGCTTCTGCACCACCCTCGCCGGCTCTTCTTCAACAGGCCCTTCCTCCCTTACATCCTCCACCCTCTCTTCCTCGAGGTGGACGTACGGGCTCCCGCGGTCGGGGCCGTGGTGGTCGCGGTCGGCCCAAGTGCACCTTCTGCGGCCGGGATGGCCACACTGAAGCGGTCTATCACAAGAAACATGGCTACCCTCCTCGCCCGCCTACTGCTGCTGTTACTGATGGCTCTTCACCCACTGGTACAGACCTTGAGGCTCTTCGCCTTCAGCTTCAACAGCTCCAGGGGCTCCTCAACCCTACATCCGCTTCGGTTGCCTCCACCTCTCCCGCAGGTATTGCCTCCTCCTCCATAACAGGTACTGCCTGCCTCTCCTCTGGTCCTCATTGGATCGTGGACCCGGGCGCCACCCACCACATTACCTCTCTGCTGCCACCACGGTTCTCGGATGCTCCTCATCCCCCGTCTATTACTGTGGCCAACGGTGCGCTTGTTCCGGTCTCCGACTGTGCTGATCTCTTTATTCACCCCTCTCTCTCTCTTCGCTCTGCTCTTTATGTGCCGGCCTCATCCTTTAATTTACTCTTTGTTGGCCGTCTTACTACTGATATGAACTGTTTTATCACCTTCACCTCTTCTGTTTTTTTGATATAGGATCGGCAGACGCAGATTACCATTGGTAGGGGTCGACTGCAGAACGGGCTCTACCTCCTCGATGTCTCTTCTACCGCCCTTTCCTCTGTCTCATCTACTGCCTGGCATTGTCGTCTTGGGCACGCTCCTCTACCTGTCCTCCAGAAGGCGCTTCCTGACGTCTCCCTTCCTGCTTTTAAATGTGATTCATGTATTCTTGGCAAACAGCCACGTTCTTCTTATCCCGCACATTGTACTCGGAGCTCTGCTCCTTTTGATCTGGTCCATTCTGATATTCGGTGACCGTATAAGATTCCAAGCATCTCTGGTTATCGTTACTTTATAACATTTATTGATGATTACTCTCGCACCACCTGATTATATCTCTTTCATGATCGCTCTGAGCTTCCCCGGGTCTTTCGGGCTTTTGTGATCGAGACTCGTACGCAGTTCTCTACTACTATCAAACAATTCTGCTATGATAATGCCCGGGAGTACACTAGCCACGAGTTTGCTACTCTCTGCACCGAATTCGGTATTATTCATCAAACCTCCTGTCCCTACACCCCTCAACAAAACAGGGTCGCTGAATGGAAGAACCGTCACCTTCTCGATGTTGCTCGCTCCCTCATGCTGCACATGAATGTTCCCAAAATCTTCTGGAACTTTGCGGTCTCCACTGCGTGTTTTCTTATCAACCGCCTCCCCTCCCCGGTTCTCCAGCATGCTTCCCCCTTCAGCCTTCTTTTTCCCTCTGCACCCGCCTTTCCTCTCCCACCCAGGGTTTTTGGTTGTACATGTTTTGTCCATACCCTGGGCCCCGCTATCGACAAACTCGATCCACGTGCGGTCAAACACATTTTCGTCGGCTACTCTCGCACCCAAAAAGATTATGTCTGTTATTCCCCAGCCACTCGGAGAGTCTTCGTCTCTGCTGATGTTACTTTCTGGGAGGATCAACCTTTCTTTCCTCCTTTACCCCCACCCACTCTAACACCCTCCCTCCCACGGCCGGTGATCCCGGTCCACTCGCCTCCCACCCTCCCTTTCCCCCCTCCCACTATTGACCCTCCTAGGTCGCCCGTCATTCGGGTCTACACTCGCCGCCCTCCTCCTCCCGTTGCCCCTATGCAGTCGGCTTCGACCTCAGGTTCTCCGTGTTCTGCTGCTCCAGTGCCAGCTTCTACGGCTCATCCAATGGCTAACTATGTTTCTCTTCATCGCCTCTCTCCACCGCTTCGGACCTTGGCTACTTCACTCTCCTCGGTCTCTATTCCTACTTCTGTACAGGATGCTCTTCAACATCCTGGGTGGCGCGCTGCCATGGAAGACGAGATGGCTGCTCTTTGGGCCAACCAGACTTGGACCCTGGTGCCACTTCCTCCCGGCCAGAAACCCGTTGGGTGCAAATGGATGTTTGTCATCAAACATGCACCTGATGAGACCATTGATCGACTCAAGGCTCGTCTAGTTGCTCGTGGCTTCACCCAGCAACAGGGTCTCGACTACGATGAGACTTTCTCTCCAGTCGCTAAGCTCAACACAGTCCGCATTCTCATCTCCGTCGTTGTCCATCGCCAATGGCCCCTATTCCAACTAGACATCAAGAATGCTTTTCTGAATGACGACCTTCAGGAAACGGTTTACATGCAACAACCTCCCGGGTTTGAGACCACGTGGGAGCCTCGAGTTTGACCCTTCTCAAATCGTTATATGGTCTCAAACAATCACCTCGGGCATGGTTCGACAAGTTCAGCAAAGCTCTCCGGACAATTGGCTTCACTCGAAGCTCGGCTGACTTCTCGTTGTTTACTCGCCACCGGGCAACGGGTACGGTCCTCCTATTGGTATATGTCGACGACATCATTATTACTGGAAACGACTTGGACAGCATACAGGTCGTTAAGCAGCATCTAAGCTCCATCTTCCAAACTAAGGATCTGGGACCCCTTCGGTACTTCCTAGGACTGGAAGTGGCAAGAAGGCCCGATGGTCTGGTTCTCTCTCATCGCAAATATTGTCTGGATCTTCTTCATGATGCAGGCTATTCTGGCTGCAAACCGGTAAACACTCTCATGGATGCTAACCACAAACTGTGTGCTCAGGGCTCAGATTCTGATTCTCTTCTACAAAATCCAGAGTATTATCGTCGTCTAGTTGAGAAACTTATCTACCTAACAGTAACAAGACCTGATATATCCTTCGCTGTGGGACTTGTTAGTCGCTATATGCATTCTCCTCGAAGTTCTCATCTTCAAGCTGTGGAACGCATTCTCAGATATCTCAAGACAGCCCCTGGTCAAGGCCTTGTGTACAAAACCTCATCTTCTATTCCTACACTAGTGGCATACTCTGATGCCGACTACACTGGCTCCCTCGATGATCGACGATCTACTAGCGGGTTCTGCACATATTTTGGAGGACACCTGATTACTTGGCGGAGCAAGAAACAAGCAGTGGTTGCTCGGTCCTCAGCAGAAGCAAAATATCGGGCAATGGCGGCTGTGGTCTCGGAACTCACATGGATTGAGAGTCTCCTTACTGACCTTGGTGTTCGACTATCTTCACCATCTCTCCTCCTATGTGATAGTCAAGCAGCTATACATATTGCTAAGAACCCGGTCTTTCACGAAAGAACGAAGCATATTGAGGTAGATTGTCATTTCATCCGAGAGAAAGTCCACATGAAGAAGGTCGAGCTCAAGCATGTTCCGGGTACTGAACAGGTTGCAGATATCCTCACCAAAGCTCTACCAAGTACCCTCTTCTACCAGTGCCTATCCAAGCTTGGCGCCTACGACTTGTATGCTCCAGCTTGCGGGGGAGTATTAGAAAAGCCCATGTAAAGGGCCCATTTATTGGCCCTCTTATTACTTTCTCTCATCCTTCTTTAGTCCCACATCTTGTATAAGATTTATTCTTCTCTCCTCTTTCCTATATATTTGTATTCTCTCCCTGTATTTACCTACTTGAGTAATACATACAAGCTTTGAGCTTTTACAACAATATACATAAAATAAAGTTATTTTGCTAAGCATATCTTATTTCAAACAAAATCTTGCAAAACTTTTTTGTTAGGTGTTCGGGTGAAAGAGGAGAGGAAGGAGTCGAGGAGGAAGGAGAGAGACAAATTTCATCCCCTAGGGCCCTTTTTGTTTTATCAAACTCCTAAGTGATTTTGTCTTGACGAAGGCTGCTACTCGAGCCTTGGAGAAAATTAAGGAGAGACTATCTACTGCTCCTGTTTTGCGCTTAGCTGATTTCTCCAAGGCCTTCAAAGCAGTCTGTGATGCGTCAGGAGTTAGCATCAATGCGGTACTTAGTCAGAAAGGTCATCCACTGGCCTACTATAGCGAAAAGCTGAACGAGGCTCGACAAAAATATTCAAATTATGATCGAGAGTTTTATGTTATTGTGCAGACATTGCTTTATTGGCATTATTATCTCCTGCACAAGAAGTTTGTTTTGTATTCTGACCATCAAGCGCTAAGGTTCCTTGACTCAGAAAAAATTGGATTGCCATCATGCAAAATGGGTGGAGTATATGCAGGAGTTTCATTATGTTCTTAAACACCGAGCGGGTGTTGAGAACAAACTGGTTGACGTCTTGAGTCGCTGAGTCAGCATTCTCCCCACTATGAGCACTCGAGTAGTGGGTTTTGAGCAGCTAGTTTACGATTATCCAGAGTGCCCAGATTTAGGGGACATTTACAAAGCACTATCGAGGGACACTCCTGATCTTAATGAGGGTTATTCGATTTCTGATGGATACTTATTTATGGGCTCGCGCCTCTGCGTTCCCCAGTAGTCCCTCCGCAATTTCCTAACCTGGGAGGTACACACAGGTGGAGCAGCGGGACACTTCAGTCGAGATAAGACAATTGCGTTAGTTGAGGTTCGCTTTTTCTTGCTTGGCCCGAAGAAATACGTTACTACGATTGTCAGGCATTATAGAGCCTGACAGACCGCAAAGGGATCTCGCCAGCCCACCGGGTTGTACATTCCGCTACCAGTCCCCGAGAGGCCTTGGTCTGATATTAGTATGGACTTTATTCTAGAACTCTCTCGTACTTTGAGGAAGCTCGATTCGATCTTCGTTGTGATCGATTCGATCTTCGTTGTTTTTCTAAAATGGTTCATTTTATCCCTTGTCGAAAGACCATCGACGCCGCTTACGTGACTGCGTTATTTTTAGAGAGGTGTTCAAGTATCATGGTCTTCCCACTTCTATAGTTTCTGATCGAGACGTGCGATCATGAGCTATTTTTTGAAGACATTATGGAAGAAGATTGGTACAACCTTGAAGTTCTCCTTCGTCTACTACCCGGAGACGGATGGACAAACCAAGATTGTTAACCATAGTCTTGGTTAACATAGCCGAATTTGCATATAATAGCTCTGTCAATAGGACCACGGGTCTGAGTCCATTCCATATCATATTAGGGTATGCGCCTATGAAACCTATTGACTTAGCGGATATTCCCCTTGACTCCAGACCCAGTGAGTCAGCAGAGTCTTTTCATACATGTGCATGCACTACATGAGTCGGTCCGTAAAAAAATTGTATATAATAATGATTATTATAAGGATCGAGCAGACCAGCACAGACGGGAACAAATCTTTGAGGCGGAATAACAAGTATTGATTCACATTCGATCTGAGAGGGTCCTGCAACGACCAACAAAGAAATGAAGAGCTTGTCGAATGGGCTCCTATACAGTCGCACGACAGATTGGTACGAACGCATATGAGATCGGCATCCCTCATGGTATGAGCATCAACCGAGTATTCAACGTAGTTGATCTGACTCCTTACTACGAGGAGCGTGTGTATGTGGTCCCTTTTCCACACTTCTATCGGAGCCCTCACTTCCTACAGCCCACCTACCTGAGTCTTCATCTCACATTGCCCCCACCAGTCCCTCCTTATTGTCACCCGCGGAGTTGCGCCATGAAAATCACATTGCATCATCGATGGTTCCACCGACACAATAGTCAAACGAAGATGCATTATTGCCAGACGAAGATACATTACAACCAGAGCCACGTACTTCTACGGACGACGTATTTCAGATAATCGGTCACGACTTCTACACCGCGGGCGGGCGAGATATTGTGCGCTATCATGTTCGTTGGAGCGGTCGACCTCTACACAATGCTACTTGGATTTCTTCAGAGGATCTCGAGAGACTCGCCCTGTGGCAACATAACGAGTACGACCATCTTCACTCACCGGAGATGAGTGCTTTCAAGCCGAGGGAGTTGATGACGCGCAACGCCCGTTACAAGTGTGTTCCTGCAGGAGGCGATGATTTGTTACCCAGCTGGATGATCTGAGTCTGTGGTTGCATCCAGATGAACGATCTGAGTCAATTTTATATTTCACTTTTCTATTTTTGAGTTGTATTTAGCGCCCGATCGGCCCAGACAACATGAGTCTTCCGATTTGCGTAGTTATGTGGCTTTTATGGTTACAAACAACAATTATTTTATTAGGATTATAACTTGCAGGCGGCAGTTCTGTACAGGGCATCGTGGGTTTTGGAATTCTAAAACCGCCGGTTAATTTTGGTGCGACACCAAACATCCCGGGAGCGATTCCTGGATCACTTTCCCCCGCCCCTGTTCCGCCGACCTCCCATCACAGCCGCCCTGCCTGAAGCCCTCCTCCTCCATTGTCGGATTGTTGTAAGGCCGTCGAGACCCGTCCAGCAAGCCTCGCGCAGCAGTCCAACTCTTCCCCCAAATAAGTCCTTCCCCACATTTCCAGTCGTCCGCCCCGCCTGAAGCCCTCCTCCTCCACTGGCCGCTCCAGTCGCCTTTCGAGCTACGCTCCCGGACTGCTGTAAGGCCACCCCGACCACTCCTGCATTCTTCCCTAGCCCCTTCGACAAAGCCCGCAACTATTTCCCTTTCCGCCTCTGCCCCTGTAGCTCTCACTGAACACCCCCCCCCCATCCCCGCCTCTTTCCCTTACAGCACAACCCCCTAAATCTCCAACAAATCCTAACCCTCCACCCCTTCTCCATGTAGCCGAAGCCCAAAGCTTCCAGAAAGCCATATCTCCCACCCCTTCCCCTACGGTCAAACTCTCACTTCTCCATTGTCGTTAACCCCCATCCTCCCCAGGGAACACCCCAAACCAGTCCCTCGCACCTCCCTGACAGCCACCACTCAACCCGTCCAAGCCACCAACAGTCCCAATAAACGCAACCTACACCTGTCCCTGCATGTTTTGACTGTGAATGCCCGCCCACAACTGTCTTTGTCGTCGCCTGCACATGTAAATTGTGGCATGCAGTTTTATTTTTTATGTTTGTTTATGTCGGCACTATACCTATAGTGGTTCATTTTATTTGTTATTAGTACCTACGCTCGTGTGACTTGCAAGGCATATTCCGCGTGTAATTAAAATTAATTGTGCCTCTGTCATTTGTAAAATTGATAGTTGTTCTTTCTTAATCAGTATTTGTAATTGTACGTACCTTTATTATTTTTATAATATTTAATTATTTGTTGCAATTACCAGTGCGGTGCTTCTTTGCATTTTACATACTTCAATGCATATAGGTTTGCTTTTAGTGAACCCATCCCGAGTCAGTCTCCACCACTACATCACCAAGCTAGCTCAAATGAGAGATACATAAAGGCTTATATAGTGCACCTAATTCCAAAGTACGCAGGGGAAAACAGTAAATAACACACAACCCGAAATACACATGCGATAATAAAAGATAAGGCCGACGGATGCGCTAAATCCGTCCGCCCTACTAGTGAGCGTCCGTCGTCAAGTTAGGATTTGTGTCCACGTCGCCTTGGCCCCGACGTCGACTTATGCGTTGTGTCCTCATCTCCTCATTCCTTGCCCTTTTTCGACTTCGTAGCAATGTCGCCCTCTCACAATTTCGTCTTGTCCTCAAGGCAAAAGTAACTACTGTAGTGCACTTCAACTGGGGGTGGAGGTGATGGGTGGGTCGGCTCGACATCGCGCCACATGCATATGACAAAAACTACTGGCGCATGCGGCTGAGGAGGATGGGGTGTCGCCGAAAAATGCGAAAAGGACGTCTCACCTGCCAAGAAGAAAAAGACTCTTGCTTGCCAAAAGCGCATCGTCGTGCAAGCCCAGCTAATATGCAGGTTCCCGAGTGGACGAAGCCATGCGATGCCGAGTATGACGTCAAGACCACTGAGCACAAAAGAGAAGAAATCTAAGCAGAGAGGGCACGGGCCCGTAGTCATGTGCAGGTCCATATAGAGGCCCGCAGTGGTAGTGGGGCGGTCGTTTCCCAAGCAAACATCAAGAGGGGAAGAAGACAGATGAATTTCGAGTTGTATCGCTAAGCGCGGAGAGATGAAATTGTGATTGGCCCGCTATCAACCAACAACATCAGGAGAGTGCCAGCCAGGGAACCAATGAGTGTCATAGTGAGGGAGACAGAGATGCCTCCCACGGCAGAGCACAAAAGTTCGACATGATGAAAACGTGCAGGGGGGAGCCCATGGAATCAGGTGAGTCATCGCCCACTAGGTCTTCCAAAACCCAAAGGTGGTTTTCGGGTCCTCGCCAATGGTAATGCGGAGCTCCTTCAAAGGACAATCATGATTTGGGGAGTAGGGTTATTTGCAACGAAAATAGAGGCCCTGATGCAAAGTTTGTGGTACTCATGTTGGTCATCTGGGGGCTCTTTATTGGTTGAGGCGGTCGAGTAGGTGGTCCACGACGCGGGGAGCTGCAAAATGCACCAGGGGTGGTGGCCGAAAGGGTGGGAGAGAGTAGACAGCCGATGGGGGTGTAGAACTTTCCGGTGGCTAGCCGGTGGCCCGGTATGGATGGAAGTGACTTGAAGTCCGCTTCAACCAAGTAGTTAGGTCCATGGCATCAATAATCATTCTGGGGTGGTGGATTTGAATGAGGGATAATGCGTGGGAGAGGAGCCCCTGTATGAAAAAGCGCAGGTAGTGATCTGGCAGTAAGCCCAAAACGCGTGTCACCAATACAATGAACTTATTGATGTAGTCGTCAAGGAACCCTTATTGGAAGACACCACACAAACGTTCAAATGTTGTTCATGCATAGCGAACCTCATAGTGAAGGACGAGGTCTAGTTGAAGTTATCCCCAGGTGATTGAAGAGTTGTTTTGTCGTAGCCAGCAAAACTAATGTAAGACGGATCCTTCCATGTCGATGAGAGCCGTAACAACATTTTGTGGCCCCAGAGTCAGATGAATGTCGAAAAATTGTTCCACACGAGCAATCCATCTCATGGGGTCGGTGTCATTAAAATACGAGACACCAGAGGGTGTAACCACGATATATCTGGCAGTAGCCATGGAGGACCAAACGACCGGAGACAAAGGACTACCCGCAGAGCGGGCGAAGAGGGACGATGGTTTCTGTGAACGAACGGATAAGGCGGAGGAGCGACGGCTCTGGAGGAAGCACGTCTCCAAAGGAGCGGCAACTCTGGCGAGCGCCCTAGGCAAGAGCGGCAGATCCGGTGGAAACCAAGGCTGGAGCTGTCGAGTGCCCTAGGCAGGAGCGGACAATGTCGGGACAAAAGATTGGAGCAGTCGAGCAGACAATGGCGGGGCAGTCTGACGTGAAACGAGACAAGCGGAGCGGAACGGCGTGGAGTGGACAAGATCGGTACGCCAGGCTCTGATACCAAGTAGAGAATAGGAAAAAATTCTATTGCCATGTTCTAACACAAGGGTAGGCAGCAAAAATAACAAAATAAAATACATTAGCAGACATTTAGATTGGACGATCAGGGCCATTTATAATGATTGCCCACAGTCAGCATTCCTGTATTAAAATGCATAAAGGCACATTTGTAGACATCAAAGATTTTAGAGACAATTTGTCAGGATCGCCCGGTCTCCCACAGTCCTGAAGCCTACTTGCACCTCCTCCCACGATACAACTTGTCACTCACTCTCCCCTACAGCACGATCCATCAAATGCTCCTCTGCTGGAGAACTGCTTCCCCTTTCCATTCCTCCTACAACCCATTAAGCCCAACCACGTGCAATCCCCAGCAGGTCACATATCCTTGTTGTGATTAGTCCAGAACCGTCCTTGCTACTAGAGAGTACATTGACGACTCTTCATACTATCATAGCCTCACCAGACACTACCCTAAGCCACCTGAAGCCCTTGCCAGCCTCCCGGTGCTGCTTCCCATCTACCAGGCTCTTCAAGCGACTTCTAGCTCATCCCCCAGTCCCTACATATCGTCCCTACACGCCACCAACAGCCACTCCAGCAATCCGCAACCACCTCACGTTTAACGTTGACAGACCCTCCTCACTTGCATCTCTTCCCTTGCATCCTCTTGCGCCGACACAATCGTCTGTCTTCGCAGACCACCATCAAATCTCCACTGCAATGTCTTCATCCCCTGCGTTCCTTATGCCTGTGTGAGTTTTAATATTTGAAGTTTTTTATTTTTCTCATTGTGCAGATCGAGCATAAGTCTTAGTGATTACTTATTTAGAGTTGTTTGTTTCCTTAATCATGTAACTTGCAAGGCTTAGATCGCCACGTACTGAATCGTAGCGTGCTCTAGTAGTGCATGAATTACTCGCTTGCAAGTCAATTATTAGATATTAATCTTAATTGTGACTACACTGCAATCTTCTTAATTTTTTTATTACGTAATCTCATGTTGGAACTTGTCGTTATATGTATGTACATCATTCCTAAGTATTGGCATCATTATTAGGTTTTAATCCACTCTCACCCATCACAGCGTTGTAGGTTGTCTTTAAGTTACTATCACATGCATTGCACTTCCCTGAATCAGAAATGTTGCACATTCCAAAAGTGAACATTGTGGTATTATTTTAGCTACACTTATCCGTCAATTAGCAGATAGGGCCATATATAACTTTTAAAGACAGAAAACATGAAAGTCAGTTTATAATTAGGAACCTGTTATGAGTCTCCTTCTTGGATCTCGTAACCGGCGGAGGCACAATGGCGACGGGGAAAAGTTGCGCCGATCGGGATTTCTACGGACAGCAGAAACCTGTTGCGGGTTTTCGGCCAGAGCAACAGAGGAGATGCATCCCAACAAGGAGATAAGAAAATAAGAGAGAAATTTCTTGGTTCTAATTTCTGCATACCAACAAGGTCTAACTGGCCACATAAGTAGGTTCACAACATGCCCCTCATTTGGGCTTACGACATATGGGTAAAATACTATAAAAATTAACACACATAAATTTAAGATAAATGGCGTCGTCATGCCACATAATATTGCCGCCCCCGTCCGAAGACAGCTTATCCTCAAGCTGGATCGAACGGTATTGTCGTGTCTTCTCCGCCTGTCGCGTCCTCATTGGGGGGATCATCTACTTTGAGCCAAAATAAGCGTTTGCATCGGTGTCCTGGCGTGAAATGTTCATCACAATTGTAGCACAGCCTTTCTCGCGACGCTCCGCCATCTCGGGGCGGGTCAAACGGTGGCGGACAGTAGGCCGCGGTGGATCGTCCCGGAGTGGAGCCCTACCAGGCAAGCTGGCTCCAGAGTAAGTGCCCTCATAGTCCAGATGTCCTAAAGGCGAACTATCTAATAGGAGTCGTCGTTCATAAGCCCTGGCGAGGCTCATAGCTCTGTTGAGATCACGTGGCAGAAGGAACTTCACATCCCAACGTAATCGCTCGTGAAGGCCGGCGATGAAGAGGAGAACTTGCTGCTCTGGTAAGACGGACGTTGCCCTAGACGGTAGAATTTGGAATTGTTCCAGATAGGTGTCGATGGAACTGTCCTGTTTGAGGTTCACCAGATCTCCAACTGGGTTTCCCTGTAGAGCAGGACCAAATTCCTGGGTGCGTGCCGTACTGAAATCCGCTCACGAAAGGTTGGGGTGTTCACGCATAAGTTGTGTAAACCACAATTGCACCGGCCCAAGTAAGTGGAAGGAGGCAATGTCGACGTGTTCTTCATCGGGCGTGCGTTGGTTGGCGAAGAAAATATCACAATGGGTGAGCCAAGGAAGAGGATCTTTGCGGCCCTCGTGGATGGGAAAGTCCACCCGGATAGTTCGTGTGTAGGCGGGGTAGTCCGCGCCTGTAGGAGTGACGGAGCCCACACGTCTTGCCGAATGGTGATCGGTCGTGGTCAGAGGCGGAGGAGAAGGCATCCCCTATAGGGCATTCAAAACTGCGTTGAGGGAATCCATTTTGGAGTTCTGAGTCGCGAGCATGGTTTGGAAGAGTTCCATGACTTGGGCGAGAGACGAAGCACTGTCAGCCATCAGGAATAGGACCGGGCGGCTAGCCGATGGTGTTGGAAGCAAGACGGCGGAGGAGGCGGGCCGTTGGGTAGTGGTTGCGGGGCTAGGAAGGCGGACGAGAGCTGATGAAGGTCCAGTGTGGGTGCTGGACTGTAGATCTACGACCGAAGGGCTTGGGGGGGGGGGTGGTGCTGGAGTGGAGAAATCGCCGAAAGAAGAGCCGGCGCTTGGCCGCTGTGTTTGCGCGTCGGGGTTGGGAGAGCGTACCGGAGCGGGAGAAGCGCAGAAGATGGAGAAGCCGGCGGCTGGCTCTGATACCAGTTTGTTATGAGCTTCCTTCTTGGATCTCGTAACCGGCGGAAGCGCAATGGCGGCGGGGGAAGAGTTGCGCCGATCGGGATTTCTGCGAATGGCTGAAACCTGTCGCGGGATTTCGGCTAAGGCAAACTCACGGGTTTCTTCATGTGGGTTTAAAGAGAGAGGGATAGGAGATAAAAAAATAAGAGAGAGAAATTTTTTGGTTCTAATTTCTGCATACCAACAAAGTATCACCGGCCACATAAGTAGGTTCACAACATTCACCCCATTTGGGCTTACGACATATGGGTAAAATACTATAAAAATTAACACATATAAATTTAAGATAATTGACGTCGTCACTCCATATAAAAGAACCAAAAAAGTGACTTAAGTGTAAATTACTCTTCCTACTCAAATTTGTATGGTGTTACTACAATTTCTAGATCCTACTTAGCATTAAATATAATATAAAAGCTCGTATCAATTACAACTTATTCATATAAGTTTTCCGGTTGCAGATTTGAAAAAAAAATTTGATTTCATAATAAGTAGAAAGAACATAATGATGCACAAACAGAGAAACTGCTATGATCATCAGAAAAAAAACCTCATTTGCTGTTCCTTCATCATCTTTGTAGCCAATCTTTTCCAATATCTCATGCATCGCTGTCAAATCCATTCTAAGGCAAGCTTCACCCAGCGGAGAAAGTGACAACGACTCGACAGATGATGCATCTCCATGCGGCATATCCATCAAAACATACGAAGGAACCTAAATCATGATTTCTAATAACATTACTCAGCTTGAAAAAGAAATAAATGTGAACTGATACCTTAAGAAAAACGATTTATCATATGCACTATCTATAGAATAAGTTTGAAGTGCAAATTAACAAAATAACAGATGCTAAACCAAAAGAGAACATTACATGATTTTTTTCGTTGTTAATATTTATAAGTTAACATCATGTACCTAAAACCTAGTTAAAATCGTGTGCGCGCGCACGCTCAACATCACAAAACTATTACTACTTGGAGAAACTTTAACTCAGATACCGACAAAGGAGAACTTCTAGAGAAATACATGGGATTGATATATTCCAACTATATGCCAACCAAGTTTATGAATTCTCAATTCAAACCAGGTTTATGACTTCTATCAAACAGTCAAGCATTGCATAAGTTTTTAGCTCTATATAACTAAAAAATTTTCCCATAATTTCTAGTATGGGGCATATAGTTTAGCTTTCTCTTTTGTAAATTTTGCTAGAACTCTCTCAACTGCTAAACGTCCATCTTCTTCAAATGCTTCAACAGACAGGGTGGTTCCCAGTTTTCCGAAAGCTTCCAACTATATGCCAACCAGGTTTATGAATTCTCAATTCAAACAGTCAAGCAATGCACAAGTTTTTAGCTCTATATAACAAAAATCTTTTCCCATAATTTCTAGCATACGGCATATAGTTTAGCTTTCTCTTTTGTAAATTTGCTAGAACTCTCTCAACTGCCAAACACTCATCTTCTTCAAATGCTTCAGCAGACTGGAGGTGAGCATAATAATCGAAAATCGATAGTCGCTCGAAAACCGCTCAAGTTTTTATTCGAATCAAACTCGAAATAAAAAAAACCGAATCAAAATGAATCGAATCAAAATTGGCTCGAAATCGATTTCGGGCCTGATATGAATCTCTCGATTAATGAATCTCTCGATTAATGAATCGAGCCGGCTCGATTTTAATATTTCTTTAAAATTCAAAATTTATTTTTTTAAAGTTACAGCTAACTGTTGGCAGGTTGGGCAAGCGGCAGGCAAAATGCCAAAATGGCTTCGATCTCATTTGTTTACCCGTTTTTGAGCGTTTCGTTTTCCATCAAACGCACCTCCCGATCTTTTTTCCATTTGTTTTTCCGCCATCCATTCCACCCGCAGCGCGTATCTCCCTGGCTCAAAACATCGTGGAATGAAACCGACGCAATGATCACCGGTTTATCGCGTTTAGAGGAAGGGAAAAAATCGCGCGCTAGGGCTGTCGTCTCTCCCGATCCTCCGTCGTCTCTCCCGGTCGCCGCCTGATTGTCCTGGTTGCCGCCTCTACTCCGTCGCCTCTCCGACGGTGCGCAGTCTTCGGATGGCGCGCATCCTCTCCTAGCGCTAGGGCAGTCGAGCCTGGTCCTCCGTCGTCTCTCCCGTTCGCCGCCTGATTCTCCCGATCGCCGCCTCTCCTCCGTCGCCTCTCCTCCACTGCTTCTCGTTCGCTTGTCTCGGTGCTGCAGGTAACATTTCTTCTCTGCATGATGTCCACATTTCTTCTCTGCCATTCAACTCCGACTGAGCTAAGAACTGATCCACATCTTCTCTGCCATTCAACTCCCGCAGGTGAGCCACCCATCTTCAAGTTGCAGCAGAAGGGCCACTCCTGTTCTTCAATCTGCAGCAGATCCGCTTCTTCTCCGTTCAAAAATCAGCAGCAACACAGTGTTTAATAGGAGGTATATCTTCATTCCACAGCTATATGTTTGAAAATTTCGTATTGGGTGTGATTGTGTGTACATGTGATGATCTATGTGGGCTTTGTCTAGGCTTTGGGTTTGATTACGAACTTATGTAATGTGTGTTTGTGTGTGTGTGTACGTAATGTGTTTGATTTGAGGGTGTGCACGTAATGTGTTTGATTTGAGGGTGTGCGTATATGTGGTGTGTGTGTTGAGTGTATGTAATGTGTGTGTGTGTGTATTGGGCTTGGTTTATGAGTGTGTATGTAATGTTGTGGAGTATGTCTGTGCTTTATGTGTATTGTGTGTGTGTATGTGCTTTATGTGTATTGTGTGTGTGTATGTTGTGAGTGTATATGCTGCGAGTGTGTATGTGCTTTGTGTGTAGTGTGTATGTGTGTATGATGTGAGTGTATATGCTGTGAGTGTGTGTTTTTGTGTGTGTTGAGTGTATGTAGTGTGTGCGTGTTGTGTTTTTGTAATGTGTGTTATGTATGTGTGTTCCCATTTGCACTTGTGTTGGTGTTTGTAGTGTGTGTGTGTTTGTGTGTTGACTGTATGAAATGTGTGTGTGTGTGTTGTGTGTGCGTTGTATGTTTTCATTTAATTATTTTAATGGTTTAATATATATAATAATTAGGAGAAAAAAAATTTCATCCGCGGATCTCCATTTCCAAACACAGTATTGCCAAACAGTTCTCAATTTTGAACAGCTCTGCAAACGCAGACTAGCCAAACAGAACTCCGTTTACAGCATCCAGTTTCGAACAGCTCCCTTTACAAACCTGCCTTTACAACAGCTTCTTTTACAAACGCCACCGCTAAACCAAATGAAGCCTTAATGGCTGATGGGAGTTTCAAAACCAAAACATGCAAAGACAACAAAGCATTTAATTTATATTTGGTTTTCAAAACTAAAGCATTTAATGGCTGTGACTGTGTCCCGTGACCGATCAAATCCTCTGGGGAGAAATGGAAAATGGCTCCATGTGAGATTAGGAGGAGGTCATGAAAGGAGATATCGATTATTCATTATCGAGGGTCTCGAGGCGGCGACGGAAGTCAAGGAAGGGGAAAGTGGGAAAGCAGCGAAACCCTAAATCTCTCCTCACGTCACGCCCAGCTGTGACGGCCGGATGGAGAGGTTTGCAGCGACGGCCGGATGACGAAGGTTTCCAGCGACGATCGGACGACAAAGGTTTGCAGTGACGGCCGGACGAAGAGGTTTGACCACTGAGTGGGTTGCAGTGTTGCACTGTGCCACCATTGCTGTGTTGCAGATTTGCAGGAGAAGCGAGACTCTTCCTCGCAGTACGTTGTCAAACACGCGAGGGGTGATAGAGAAAGAAGGTTTGGAGGGAAAAAGAAGATTGAAGGGAACAACAAAATTAAGAATAGAAGAAGACATGCATTTAATAAGAGTGCAGGCTGTGGAGACTGCAAAATTCCAATATTGTTTGGGAACATTCATTTGAATCATAAGAGAGCGGACGAGCTCAAGCAGGTGACGATTTTTGCGTTCAACAACGTCATTTTGTTGAGGGGTATAGACACGAGTTTTGATGGATAATCCCAAACTCAGCGTATAAGTTGACAAGCGCGTGACTAGTGTATTCACGGGCATTGTCGGTCCGAAGAATTTTAATTGTGGTGAAAAACTGGCTACAAGTTTCAATGATAAAAGTACGAAATACCTGGCAGTTCAGAGCGGTCACGGAGGAGATACAACCATGTCACCCGAGAGTAATCATCGACAAATGTGACAAAGTAACGATATCCAAAAACACTAGCGATTGTGTAGGGTCCCCAAATATCAGAGTGAACGAGATCAAAGGGAGCAGGACTCCGAGTAGGATGTGGTGAGAACATAGACCGATGATGTTTGTCATAGATACAAGACTCACACGTGAAATCTTGAGGGAAGCATCAGGAAGAGATTTTCGGAGTATGTTGTTACGTGCCGAGTATTGTGGAGTGAGGGAGGCGGAGATACAATGGAGTTAAACCCTAAAATGAGGGAGAAGATGAGAAGAACTAGAGAGAGAATCTTGAGAGAGAAAGAGAACCCTCATTAATATTTTACATAAGAGTTACATGACCCCCAAAGGCCCTCTATATAGGTGTTGATGGCATAATAGTAAATAACACCAACATAAAACAATTATTAAAAACGCTTAAATGCTACCTGACTTGATACGACTCGACTCATAATAATAATAACAATATATGATAACCAATGGGGGACCCGTAACACTCCATCTGTCCTTCAAAACAAGCTTGCCCTCAAGCTTGTGCACCATGCGGGTGGCCGGATCATCTGGTATCTTGATCTCCCTCCAGACCAAGTCGCGGTAACATGTAGCGGTGGCAGTGGCGTCAGCGAGGAGTGGCAACGCCATCAGTAAAATTGGCAGTAGATGGAATGTCATTGTCTGGCCTGTTGGAGGGGATGATAGCAGCGGACATAGGAAGTCGGAGGGCCCACATGCGGCGACAGGAATGGATCCGTCGGGGTCGGTGGAGCAAGTGCTGATGGTCGAGGCGGCGAGGCGGCCAGTAGGATTGGCATAACAGGGGCTGGCGGAGCAAGAGCCGGCAGAAGAGTCGACAATGTGTCCGGAGGCGGCAGAGGTGAGGTTCGGAGTGGAGGTGGAAGTGTGGCCTGTGGAATTGGAGTCGGGAGCTGACGGGGTAATATCCGGCCGAAGAGGCGGCGCGGTGGCCGGGGCCAGCAGCTGCGGAATGATGGCGACAAAAGTATAGGGTGGTTGTGGTGACTGCTCGAGAGGAGTTGGTGGGGGTGGATGTGGAGGTTGCGTCGAAAGGTTGATGGAGGAGCCCCGAAGTGAGGATGGCGGCGAATTCGGGGAAAGTGGGTACCCGAAAAGTCGAGCGAGATCCTCCAGAAAACGTGCGGTGTTGGTGGCGAGGGTCGCCTCAAGTTTCTTAAGAGACGCACGAACGGAGGCCGCCTCGGCAGTGGTTAACGGTGCATCCATAAAATCAATTTTTTTCTGGTATCCCTAAACTTGGATATCCGTGCGTGGCTCGATGGCTGCACCCCTTTAAAATTAAAATGTTTGATTTTTTTTGAAGGGATGGGAGGGAGGAGGCTGATGCAGTAGGTAATAAAGGAATAAAATAAAAAAATGTTTGCGGGGGGCTCGAGGGATGAAGATGAGCGGGCTGGGGGGGCTCGAGGAAAAAAAGAGAAACGACAAAGCTGCGGCTCGGAGGTCGTCGACAGAATTCGTTGTGCGGCTCGGCGGGCTCGACGGAAATCGAGACACAGGCGCCGGAGCAGGTGCGTCGGAGCCGAACTGGCGGAGCTTTATTTGCGGTCCAGGCGGATCGTCCCTGGAAAGGAGCTTTGTCAATTGCAGCTCGATGGTGAGAAATCGCAGGAAACAGTTCTGGCGGAGCAGAGGCCTGGGCATGGACGGCGGGTTCTGGTCGGCGATCAGTGCGGGGGTCGCCTGTTGTGGGCTAGGATTTGGAATAAGCGGCGTTGTTGCGTCGACGAGCGTGGCTGCGAGCAGAGACAGTGTGGCCTTCTTTTTTTTTGATCTATCGTTGCTTGTTGGACGAAGGCGGCGGGATGAAGTTTCGGCTGTGAGCGTCACGTGTGGTGAGACCTCAGTGGCCGGAGCGTGGAGGAAAGACGAGCTCTGATACCAAGATGTTACGTGTCGAGTAATGTGGAGTGAGGGAGGCGGAGATACAATGGGGTTAAACCCTAGAATGAGAGAGGAGATGAGAACTAGAGAGAGAATCTTGAGAGAGAAAGAGAACCTTCATTAATATTTTGCATCAGAGTTGCATAACCCCCCAAAGGCCCTCTATATAGGCGTTGATGGCATAATAGTAAATAACACCAACATAAAACAATTATTTAAAACACCTAAATGCTACCTGACTAGATACAACGGCTAGACTCATAATAATAATAAACTAATAATAATATAAAATAACCAATGGAGCACCCATAACATATGTTTAGAGGAGCGTGACTAAGACGTCGATGTCATTCAACGGAGCTAATAGAGGTCAACATCGTCGGAGAAGAGGGGTTGGGGATGTAGAGACTATTCGACAGATGTTCTTTTCCAATGATAGACTGTGTCTTGCGATCCTACACAACACATGAGTTGGAAGAGAATGTTACGTAGCAATCAAGATCTGTCGTAAGACGACCAATAGAGAGAAAGTTGAAAGGAGAGCCCGGAATATGAAGAGTTGAGTGAAGAGTGATGGAGGGAGTAATGTGAACGTCTGCCGAGCCAGAAATGGGAATGGTATCCCCACTAACAACAGTGATGAACTTGGGATGCACCGAGTCCAAGTATTGTGGTAGTTTTCGTGAGGTAATATGGTGTGAGGTCCCTGAATCCAAAATCCAGGATGAGTTATGAGCAAAGACGGGAGGTGCCACCATCTGAAATAGAAACCACAGAGCCTGAAGAATAGTCGATCATCCACTGTAGTTGCCTGAGTTTGGAGCGCAAGACATCAAGGTCAGTTTGAATGTTGTTTGGAGGGGACTGAGCAGCCACTGGGAAAGAGCCAAACAAAACTACAGGAGACCGAGCGGCTTGAGCAATGGCCATAAAAGACCAATGGTAAGAGAGAACAAGCTGCGACAAGGGACAACAGCTCTGCCTCAAGCAGACCAGAGGATATAAAGAGGCGGACCAATGCCTGCGGACAGAGCAGGCAGGCGAACTCTGAGAGCGGCTAACGGGACAACAGCAGGTCGCACGGATAGGAGAACCTAAGAAACGACCTGAACAAAGAGACAAACCGCAATTTTGAAGAGGGCGGCAACAAGAGGTAGCAAGGAGAGGCAAGCAGCAGCAGGGGAATCAATGCCCAGGAGCAGCAGACCACAACAAGAAGACTAGCGGTTTAAGCAACATGGGTTGTCCGCAAAGGCAAAGGCAGATAGCCTGCGCGAGCAACAAACACAGCCGAGCAAGAGCGCCAATCGATGTTCGCGACCAGAGAAGTCGCGTCGGTCTGATGAGTTGAGAGGCGGCAGACGTGCAAGGCAAGAAAGGCGGCTAGGAGAGCTCGTGCTAAGAGCAGTAGCCCGCGCGAATAGAAGAGGCTGCAAGAATAGAGCAAGTCGCGGTGAAGAGGAAGCCGCAACAGAAGCAACACAAGGATAGCTCGGGCGGCAAGAGAAGACCGCAGCGGGCAGAGGCAAAAACGCAGCGGACTGAGGGTAAGCGAGAAGCCTTGCGGTTAGGCGAGAAAAAGCCAGCGGCAAGGGGAACGAACTAGGGTCTGCGGTCAGTTAAAAGCAGGTCGCGAGCTGTCCACGGGAGAAAGCAGGCGGGGGGATAAGAAGAGACCGCAAAGCGTGCGGCGAGAAAAGAAGAGGCGGGCCCCACAGGTCAGAAAACCAAAGGGTATAAAAGTTGATGGGGTGGGGGTGGGGGAAGAAGAAAAATGGAAGCCACGGGAGAGAGAAAAGAGACGGTTAGAACAAACAAAGACCACTGATCTCTGCAGGTTGAAAGGAGCAAGCGAGCAGCCAGAAAAAAACTGCTAACCGAAAATGGCAAACAGCGGGAAGATACGGAAGGAAGAGGAGGCTAGCTCGCTGAGGCTCCAGCGGATAGAAAAGAGGCAACCTGCCAAGTGATGAAACAAGGAGGGCGCAGTTAGACAAGTTCTAACCGTCCAGAGGGAAGAAGAACAAGCGGTTAGAGAAGAACTAGCCACCCAGAAGGAAACCTAGTTCTGATACCATGTAGAAAGAGTGGAAAATAGGTAGAAATTTTATTAATCCAAAATTTTCTTTACAACTTGAGAGTGTACATATATATAGGAAGAGAGAGATGAGAAGAATCTCATTACAAGATGTGGGATTAAACTTCCTATCTAAGTGACTAAATTGGCTTTAACTAATGGGCCTTTACATATTTCCTTCAACACTTATAATTTCATTCCATGTTATATTGGTTTTACCCCTCCCCCGTTGAACATGTCTAATGATTAAACTCTCACAACGCCTAACAGGTGCCTCTAATGGTCTGCTTTGTACGTGTACGAACCATCTTAGTCGAGTTTCTCGCATCTTTTCTACAAATGGTGTCACTCATGTCTTATCCCTGATATATTCGTTCCTAATTTTATCCAATCTCGTGTGTCCCCACATCCACCTAAGCATTCTCATCTCTGCAACTCCCATTTTTGCTCATGTACATAATTCATTGCCCAACACTAAGAACCGTAGAACATCATTTACCTCTGGTCCTCTGATGCTTGAATTTTAGGAAAAACAGTATGTTCCTATACTACTCCAGTTTACTTAAAAATATTTTTTCTATCACTCTTAAATAGTCACGTCATCCATCAAAACCAAATTTGTTTCATCTTTTATGCATTTCACTTAGCTTAAATCTCTTGTCTTCGTCTCTCTAGCTTGACCAATTTTATATATGTCACACTCTCCATCTTTGATATCCAGTCGCTTATAAAATTCTTCATAATCATAACGTTTTGATTTACTTACTACATTTTTAGCTTCTTTTTGGCGACTTTATACTTTGTCAATAAATTATCTCTAATATTTTGACGGCTAAAGATGACAATAAATATCATTGGGAAATCAGAAAGAGAAGGAATCTGAGGGGAATAATAAATTATAAAACACTTTTAATTTCATAAATGAAGAATATAACAACTGAACGAAAGTAAACACTGTTAGAATAGCCCATGTATTAGACCCATATTTTTGGGCCCATTTTTTGTTTTCTCCTCTTTAGTCCCACATCTTGTATAGGATTTATTCTCTCTCTCCCTCCTATATATTTGTATTCTCTCCTTGTATTTATATACACAAGCAATACATACAAGCTTTGAGGAGTCTCAACATGCCATCCCCCGCGGCCTGCCTGTCAGTCCGTTTTTCTTCAAACCACCCAGCCCTCCATTCCCTGTGGCCTGGTTGTTTGTCCGCACCAGCCTGCTTTTCCCTTTATCCGCGTGGCCTCTGCGGACTGCCCCAATGCATTCGCCTCTCTTCTTTCTCTTCGTGGTTTCACCCTCCTCAGGCTTCTTATAGTCATCTTCTGCTCTGACCCGTGGGACCCACCTATTCTATCCGATGCGAGCTCCTCTTCTTCTATCCGCTCGAGCCTCTCTACTCGCGGACTGCTCCTCTCCCTGTGCTACTCCCTATCCGCCGTCTCTTGCGGACTGCTCTTGTCCGCTAAGGCCTCAAGCTCCTCTATCCTAACCGCTGCGGGCTTCTCCCTCTTGGGGCCTCCTCTTCTTTCTTGCGGACTGCTCATGTCCGTCGCGGCCTCCTTTCTCCTGCGGCCTGCTTCTCTTTTTTTGCGGACTGCTCTTGTACGCCGCGGCCTCCTCTCTCCTGCGGCCTACTCCTCTCTTCTGCGGACTGACCCTGTCCGCCGCGGCCTCCTCTCTTGCGGCCTGCTCCTCTCTTCTGCGGACTGACCCTGTCCGCCGCGGCCTCCTCTCTTGCGGCCTGCTCCTCTCTTCTGCGGACTGCTCTTGTCCGTTGTAGTTTCCTTTTTTTGCGGCTTTCTCCCGTCCGCTGCGGACTCGTGTTCTCCCCGTTGTTGTGTTCACCTAGACCGTGCGGACTCCTCCTTGTCCGCATTTTGGTCGTGATTTGCCACATCGCTGGTGCCCGGCATTCCCGTGCGGACTGGTGCCTTCCCGCGTTTTCTCTGATCGCGGTCTTCTCCTGCCTTCCCGCTGCGGCCTGGCGCGACCTCCCGCTCTTCCTGCAGCGGTCTCTCTCGGTGATCTGTTCTTGCGGTCTGCCTCTATGGGTTCTTCTGGTACCTCCACTGGCTCGGCGGCCAGTCTGCTTGTTGACCGCCCGACCTGTCCCACAGCCCGCCGGGCTTGCTCTGCTGAAGTCCGTGACGAGCTGCGGATCACTACCATCTCTCTTTCTGGCAAGAAAAACTTTATCCCTTGGGTGCACTCTGTTAGACGGGTTCTTCAAGCCAAGGGCCTTTTGCCTCATCTTACTCAGGCACCTCCGTCTCCTCTTATCGATGACTGGCTCCGTAATGATGGTTGCGTTCAGACTTGGATCCTGAATTCCTTAGATGGTGAGCCTTATCAGATGGCTATGTATCACGACACCGTCAAGGCTATGTGGGATGAGCTGCATTCCTTATACTCAGGCCGTGACAGTCTTCAGCATCTCTACGACATCCTCACTGATCTCTTTGCTCTCGACACTGTCGGGGCTTCAGATATGACGCCCTTCGTCGCTCGGGCTAAAACTCTTGCGGAATCCTGAATACAGCATCAGCCCTCCACCAATGATCATGTTGCTCAGCGCGCTCAGAAGGAAGCCGCCTGCATTGCCATCATAATGGCCCGTCTTCCACCTCACCTTCAGAGCATTTGTGCTCAGGTCCTGGCTGCTCCCACCACACCATCCTTCTCTGATGTATGCTTCATGCTTCTCCGTGCATCACCTCCTCCGGATACTTCTGCTCCTTCTCCCCCGGGCCTTCTACAGCAGGCCCCTCCGCTCCTACCTTTCCCTCCTCAAACTGCTTGGGGGGGGGGGGGGGGGGGGGGGACGTTCGGGCTCTCGGGGCCGGGGTCGGCCGAAGTGTTCCTTCTGCGGGAAAGATGGTCATCTGGAGGCGACCTGCTATAAGAAAATTGGTTATCCTCCTCGTCCGACGGCTTCTGTTGTTATTGACGTCAGTCCTTCTGATCTTGAGACCGTCCGTCTTCAGCTCCGGCATCTCCAAGGCCTGCTCAACCCACCATCGGCCTCTGTCGCCTCCGTCTCCAACACAGGTACTGCTTGTCTCTCCACCGGTCTGGGATGGATTGTGGACTCTGGTGCCACTCATCACATTACTTCGCGACGGCCTGCCCAGTACTCGGATTCTCCCTATCCGAAGTCTATCACTGTGGCCAATGGGGCGCTGGTTCCCGTCTCTGGCTCGGCAGATCTTTTTCTCAACCAGTCCATCTCCCTTCGCTCGGCCCTTCATGTTCCGAGTTCACCATTTAATTTACTCTCGGTTGGACGTCTTACGAATGATCTTGATTGTTCTGTTATATTCACCTCCTCTTTCTTTGTTATACAGGATCGGCGGACGCGGACTACCATTGGTAAAGGCCAGCTGCGGAACGGGCTCTACCTTCTCGACGAATCTCCCACCATTCTGTCTTCCGTCTCTTCCATTGCATGGCATCGTCGACTTGGGCATGCCCCTCTGCCGGTCCTCCAACGGGCTCTTCCAGATATCCCTTTTACTCCTTTTCAGTGTGATTCATGTATCCTCGGCAAACAGCCGCGTTCCTCTTTTCCTTCGCATTGTACTCGGAGCGCTGCTCCCTTTGATTTAGTGCATTCTGATGTATGGGGTCCTTTTAAGATTCCCAGTATTTCTGGATTTCGTTATTTTATCACATTTATTGATGATCACTCTCGCACTACGTAGCTATACTTACTTCGGGATCGCTCCGAGCTTCCCCGGGTTTTTAGGGCATTTGTCCTCGAAACCCGTACACAATTCCACACCACCCTCAAAATACTCCGCACCGACAATGCTCGTGAGTACACCAGCCACGATTTTACCGCTTTATGCTCTGAATTCAGGATTCTTCATCAAACCTCTTGTGCTTACACACCCCAGCAAAACGGTGTTGCCGAGAGGAAGAACCGCCACTTACTAGATGTTGCCCGCTCCCTCATGCTTCAAATACATGTTCTCAAGCCTTATTGGAACTTTGCGGTCTCGACTGCCTGCTTTCTCATCAACTGTGTCCCTTCCTCCGTCCTCAACTATGCTACTCTGTTTAGCTTATTGTTTCCCTCCACTCCGGCATTTCCTCTCCCGCCTCATGTCTTTGGCAGCATCTGCTACGTCCACCGTCTGGGGCCATCCTCAGATAAGTTGGATCCCCGGGCGGCTCCACACATCTTTGTCGGCTATTCGCGCACCCAGAAGGGCTATGTATGTAACTCTCCAGCTACTCGAAAGATCTTCGTTTCTGCTGACGTTACCTTCCGGGAAGAACAACCTTTTTTTCCTGCTCCTTTACCCACTACTCCCCCCCCCAAATCCTCTCCCGCCATCCATCCCACGCCCAGTTATTCCCGCTACTCCACCACCTTCGCCGGTCTCTCCTGCACCGACTCGTGCTCCCTACAAACCTCTCGTTGTCCGTGTCTACACTCGTTGCCCTCCCCGTTCTGATGCCCCTCTGCAGATGCCCTCTACCACGGATACTCTGCATCCTGCTGATCAGGTACCGCCTTCCACTGCTCATCCTCCGGCGAACTTCGTCTCTCTTCATCGCCTCTCTCCTCGTCTGCGCACATTTGTTACCTCTCTCTCTTCGGTTGTTGTTCCTAACTCTGTGCAGGAGGCGCTTACACATCCAGGCTGGCGGGCCGCCATGGAGGAAGAAATGTCTGCTCTCTGGGCTAACCAGACTTGGACCGTCGTGCCCCTTCCTCCGGGTCAGCAACCGATTGGGTGTAAGTGGGTCTTTGTCATCAAACATGTTGTTGATGGGACCATTGACCGCCTAAAATCTCGACTCGTGGCTCGTGGTTTCACACAACAACAGGGACTCAACTATGAGGAAACCTTCTCTCCGGTCGCCAAGCTCAATACCGTTCGTGTCCTCATTTCTGTCGTTGTTCATCGTCAATGGCCCCTCTTTCAGCTGGATATCAAGAATGCTTTCTTGAATGAGAATCTCCAAGAGACGGTATACATGCAACCACCCGGGTTTGAGACCACGGGGGAGTCTCATGTCTGTCGCCTTCTAAAGGCTCTCTATGGTCTCAAACAATATCCACGGGCATGGTTTGAAAAATTCAGTAAGGTCCTTCGTGATATCAGTTTTACTCGAAGCTCGGCCGACTTCTCGCTGTTTACTCGTCACCGACCAACAGGAACGGTCCTTCTGCTAGTTTATGTTGACGATATCATCATTACAGGAGATGACTCACAAGAGATACATGCAGTCAAAGTACATCTAAACTCCGTCTTTCAGACTAAGGATTTGGGACCTCTAAGATATTTTTTGGGTCTTGAGGTTGCCAGACGACCGGATGGGCTTACTCTATCTCAACGGAAGTACTGTCTTGACCTTCTTCATGATACTGGACATTCAAGATGTAAGTCAAATGATACCCCTATGGATGTAAACCACAAGTTGTGTGTTCAGGCATCTGACTCAGATCTACTTCCCCAGAATCCTGAATGTTATCGTCGACTCGTTAGAAAAATGATTTATCTCACGGTTACCAGACCAGATATTTCTTTTGTTGTTGGTCTTGTCAGTCGATACATGCACTCTCCTCGAAGATCTCATCTTCAGGTTGTTGAACGTATTCTCAGGTATCTTAAAACAGCTCCCGGTCAAAGACTTGTTTACCGGACCTCTTCCTCTGCTCCAACTTTGGTGGCATACTCAGATGCTGATTATGCTGGTTCTCTTGATGACCGACGATCTACTAGTGGTTTTTGCACATACTTTGGAGGACATTTGGTTACATGGCGAAGCAAGAAACAAGCGGTCGTTGCTCGATCATCGGCTGAGGCAGAATACCGGGCAATGACGTCTGTTGTTTCGGAACTGACGTGTATTGAGAACCTTCTCACTGATCTGGGTGTAAAATTACCATCTTCAGCTGTTCTCCTTTGTGACAGTCAAACGGCTATACATATCGCCAAGAACTCAGTCTTCCACGAAAGAACGAAGCACATTGAAGTCGATTGTCACTTCATTCGGGAAAAAGTTCAAATGAAGAAGCTCAATCTAAAGCATGTCCCAGGGACGGAACAAGTTGTGGATGTCCTCACAAAGACTCTTCCCAAGGCACTCTTCTATCAATGCTTGTTTGATGACGTTGAATTAGAATATGATATCTAATTCAGGGGACTGAAAGGTCCAATGCTTATTTGATAGCGCTTGATTGGTATATGATGACACTTGATTGGTATATGATGACTCAATGGGGTTGGGCCCAAATTACTAATGACTGAGACACTACACTTAGCATCACCTATATATTATAAATGCCAGAATGAATAAATAATGACAAGAATGATAAGAGAAGACAAGAATTGCAAATATAATGAAATGTGTTAGAAAAGCCTAATTAAGGGGCCATTTTTCTCTCTTTTCTCTCTCTTTGTATTAGTCTCACATCTTGGATTGGGATTTCTCTTCTTCATCTTTTCCTATATAAATGTATTCATACTTGTAACTATTGATTAAAAGAAGGATATACAAGTTTTGAGGTCTCTCTTTACATGGGATCATATAGCCACCGGTCTTCTCTTTGGGTATACCCGGTTTCTGTCCGCGGTCTCTGTTTTCTAACAGCCACGAGCTCCCCTCTGGCGGTCTCCCGTCTTACTCGCGGCCTTTCCGCGGTCTCTCTCTCTACCAACATCTCGCTACGTGGCTCTACCCTCCTCACCTCCTTCTCCTCTCCATTTATAGTCTTCCCCTCTCGCCACCGTGGGCCCCGATTTGGTTCTGCTCGCTGCGGTTTGTGCGGCCGGCTCTCCTAATCCGCGGCCTTACTTGTTGGGGTTTGTTCTTTCTCGCCCGGTTTGTTTCCTTAACCGCGGCTTGCTAGTCGCGCGGTCTGCCTTTGTGATCGTCGCGATCTCTTTCCTCTCTTTGGGCTCTACATCTTTGGTCGTGACCTCTCTTGTCGCTGGTGTGCCCCACCGTGACCGTGCGGTTTCCTTCTTCTCTCCGCTGCCGGCTTCGCCTTCTATCTAGCTGTGTTGCTTCCCCCTTTCTTAGCCGCATTCTGGTCGCGACATTTCTTGGTGGCTGGTGTGTCCGCCGAGACCGTGTGCCTACTTTTTCTGCTTAGCCGCCCGACCAGCCTCTCTCTCTTCGGCCTCTTTCTCTCTCGCTGCCCGGCCTCTCTGCCTAGCCGCCCGGCCTCCTTCTCTAGCCGCCCGACCTCCTCTGCTTAGCCGCCCGGCCTCCTTATCTAACTGTCAGGCCTCCTCTGCTTAGCCGCCTGGGCATCTTTTGCTAGCCGCCCGACCGGCCTCTCTCTCTTCGGCCTCTTTCTCTCTCGCTGCCCGGCCTCTCTGCCTAGCCGCCCGGCCTCCTTCTCTAGCCGCTCGACCTCCTTCTCTAGCCGCTCGGCCTCCTCTTCTTAGCCGCCCGGCCTCCTTATCTAACTGTCTGGCCTCCTTTGCTTAGTCGTCTGACCTCCTTCTCTAGACGCCTGACCTCTCTCTCTGCTTAACCGCCCGACTTACTTTGCTAGCCGCCCGACCTCTTTTGCTAGTTGCATGGCTTCCGAACATTCCGCTACTACCTCCCCTCCTGCTCGCGCGCATGCTGCGGCTCCCGAACTTCGTGATGAGCTACAGATTACTACCATTTCTCTTACCGGGAAACGGAATTTCGTCAAATGGGTTCACTCTGTTCGTCGTGTTCTGCAGACAAAGGGTCTTCTTCACCACTTGACCCGAGCTACCCCCGATGCTCCCTCCGATGACTGGCTTCGCGATGATGGTCGGGTCCAGTCCTGGCTCCTCAACTCTATGAACACCGAGCCCTATAGGATGGCCATGTATCATGACACAGCCAAGACCATGTGGGAGGAGCTCCACTTCTTTTACTCTGGGCACAACAGTCTTCAGCACTTATATGATATTCTCTCCGACCTTCAGAACCTTGCTCCTGGTGCTCCCGGCGATATGATCTCTTTCGTTGCCCAGGCAAAGACCCTGGCCGAGGCTTGGATTCAACATCAGCCTCCAACTACTGATCTACCTACTCAACGAGCCCAAAAAGAGGTAATCACCATCGCGATGATGATGTCCCGTGTTCCTCCCCACCTGCATAGTGTTCGGGCCCAGATCCTCTCTTCCATGACGACTCCTTCGTTGTCTGATGTTTGCTCAATGCTGCTTAAAGTTACGCCTCCTACTGAGGCTCCTCCCGGATTTGCACCGGCTCTTCTTCAACAGCCTCTCCTTCTGACCCCTCCTCCTGCTCGTGGATCCTCCACCCGAGGGGGCTGACCTCCATCTCGGGGACGAGGACGTGGTGGTCGTTCTTCTATGAAATGCACATATTGTGGCCGGGATGGTCATCTTAAGGCTACCTGTTACCACAAGCATGGTTTACCTCCCCACCTTACTGCTACTTCCTCTGTTGTTCCTGCTCCCACTGGGGCTTTCGCCCAGGATCTGGCGTCCACGACAAGATATAGATAAGCTCTGCACCCAACTCCACCAGCTACAAAGTGCCCTCGGCCGCTCCTCCGGCTCGGTTGCGTCTTTCTGTGCGGAAGGTATAACCAATCTCTCTCATAGCCCCCGCTGGATCGTCGATTCTGACGCTACTCCCCATATTACCTCTGAGAAGCCCCCCCCCCCCCTCCAGTATCTCCAGACGGCTCATCCTCGGTGTATCACAGTGGTTAATGGTGACACCCTACCGGTCTCTAGCGCTGCTGCTCTCCAGCTTACCCCGGTCCTTTCTCTTTCCTCGGTTCTTCACGTTCCGCGGTCTTCTTTCAATTTACTCTTGGTTAGTCGCCTGACGCACGACTTTGATTGTTGCATAACCTTTTCTCCTTCCTCTTTTCTTATGCAGGATTGACGCACCCAGAGTATCATTGGTAAGGGGCAGCTGTTGAATGGGATGTACATCTTGGATATTCCACCCACTCTTCTCTCTGCCGTCTCCACTGTCGATTGGCATCGCTGCCTTGGGCATGCTCCCCTTCTGATTCTCAAGCGGTCTCTTCCTGATGTTCCTTTACGGGAGTTCTCTTGTGTATCTTGTATCTACGACAAACAACATCGTTCTTCCTTCCCCCCTGCCTGTACCAAGAGTAGTACTCCTTTATCTTTAGTTCATTCTGATGTATGAGGTCCTTATAAAGTCCCCAGTATCTTTGGATTTCGATATTTTGTCACCTTTATTGATGATTACTCGCGTATTACGTGGCTATATTTACTGCATGATCGTACTGAACTTACCTCCGTGTTTCGTGCTTTTTAACTGAGATGCGTACGCAGTTCGCCACCCCCCTCAAAGTCATTCGCACTGATAATGCTCGCGAGTATACTGGTCGTACCTTCTCCAATCTCTGCACTGAATTTGGCGTCATCCATCAAACTTCGTGTGTGTATACCCCTCAGCAAAACGGGGTGGTCGAACGGAAGAATCGTCATCTTATCGATGTTGCTCGGTCCCTCATGTTTTAAATGCAGGTTCCGATCGAATATTGGAATTTTGTTGTCTCCAATCCTTGTCATCTCATCAACCGCCTACCCTCGTCTGTTCTTGACTTTGCCTCACCTATCCAACTCCTCTATCCTTTCACCAACTCCACCTCTCTCACCCCGCTGGTCTTCGGGTGTGTTTGTTATGTTCATCTTCTTGCCCCCCCTTCCGACAAACTTGTTCCTCGGGCGGCCAAATATATGTTTGTTGCCTACTCTCGTACTCAAAAGGGGTATGTTTGCTACGCTCCTTCTGATGGCAAGCTGGGCGTCTCGGCGGATGTCACCTTCTGCGAAGACCAGCCCTTCCACTTACCTGCCCCCACCCCGTCTTCCTCTCCTCCTCTTCCCCGGCCTGTCGTCCCTGTCACGCCCTCTTCTCTGCCATCTCCTTCCTCCTCTCTCCCTGCCCCCCCCCTCGGGTTCCTTCGCCCCTTCTCCATGTCTACACTCGTCGTCGCTCCAAGGATGGTTCCTTGCACCAGCTCCTTGCTCCCAGCGACACCCCGACAACGGCAGATCCAGCTCCCGCCTCTACAGCTCATCCCTTAGCCAACTACGTTTCTCCCCATCGGCTGACTCCACCTCTCTACGCCTTTGCCACCTCTCTATCCTCTATTTCTATTCCTAACACTGTGCATGAGGCGCTTAAACAATCGGGGTGGCGGGCGGCCATGGACGATGAAATGTGGGCTCTCTGGGCTAACCGGACTTGGGATCTGGTTCCTCTTCCTGCAGGCCAACCCTGTGTTAGCTGCAAGTGGGTCTTTGTTATTAAACATGTGGCGGATGACACGGTTGAGCGTCTAAAGGCCCGCCTCGTGGCCCGGGGTTTTACTCAGCAACATGACCTAGATTATGAGGAAACCTTCTCTCCGGTGGCCAAAATGAACACGGTCCGCGTTCTTCTCTTCTTGATTGTTCATCGTCATTGACATCTTTATCAGCTGGATATTAAGAACGTCTTCCTCAACAGCGATCTGCAGGAGGCTGTTTATATGCACCAACCTCCCGGATTTGAGACCACGGGGGAGTCTCGGGTCTGTCATCTTCGGAAATCTATTCATGATCTCAAACAGTCCCCGCACGCTTGATTTGAAAAATTCAGCAAGGTTGACTGTGATATTGGCTTCATTCGGAGCTCGGCTGACTTTTCTCTCTTCACCCGACATCGGTCAACCGGAACTATGATCATACTTGTCAATGTTGACGATATCCTCATTACTGGCGACGATACTACAGGGATACAACATATCAAGCAACAATTAAACTCTGCCTTTCAGACCAAAGATCTTGGCAACCTTCGGTATTTTCTTGGGCTTGAGGTTGTACGACGCCCTGATGGTCTTGTGTTATCCCAAAGAAAATATTGTATGAACCTCCTTCATGATGTCGGCTATTCTGGATGCAAACCTGAGGATACTCCTATGGACGCTAATCACAAGCTCTCGTCCCACAGCTCTGACTCCAATAAGCTGCTTACAAATCCGGAATACTATAGACGCTTGGTTGGAAAGTTGATCTATCTTATGGTTACTCGATCAGACATCTCTTTTGTCGTGGGAGTCGTGAGTCGTTTTATGCATGCTCCTCGGACATCTCATCTTCAAGCTGTCGAGCGCACTCTTCGATATCTCAAGATCGCTCCAGGACAAGGGCTTGTGTACAAGCCATTCACATCTCTATCTCTTGTCACGTACTCTGATGCTGACTATGCAAGATCCATTGATGTAGACGTTCCATAACTGGTTTCTATACCTACTTCAGTGGACATCTCATAATCTGGCGTAGCAAGAAACAGATTGTGGTTGCTCGCTTTTCTGCTGAAGCCGAGTACCGGGCTATGGCTGCTGTTGTTTCCGAGTTAACTTGGCTTGAGAGCCTTCTGGGAGACTTGGGTGTTCGTCTCTCATCACCGGCGATCCTATTTTGTGACAGTCAAGCAGCAATACATATTGCCAAGAATCCGGTCTTTTACGAACGCACAAAGCATATTGAAGTTGATTGTCACTTTATCCGGGAAAAGGTACAGTCAAAAAAGATAGATTTGGAGCATGTTCCTGCTACAAACCAAGTTGCTGACATCCTGACTAAAGCTCTCTCTCTCTCGGCCGCTATACTACCAATTTTTATCCAAGCTTGGTGCCTACGACTTGTAGGCTCCAGCTTGCGGGTGAATGTTAGAAAAGCCTAATTAAGGGTCCATCTAGGGGCCCATTTTTCTCTCTTTTCTCTCTCTTTGTATTAGTCCCACATCTTGAATTGGTATTTCTCTCCTTCCTATTTTCCTATATAAATGTATTCATACTTGTAACTATTGATTAAAAGAAGGATATACAAGGTTTGAGGTCTCTCTTTACAAAATGAATAAAAAACCCAAGAACATGAACATTCAAGGCCTGCCCAACATTACACTTTAAATTTTACTCGACCTTCATGATTGTCTAGTCATTTACCTTAATCAATTATCAATTGAAAAAGATTTTGTAAACTACAGCAGAAGCTAAACATGTGTCAGTATGATGGAAACACCCCACTTGGGTACAAAGTTGCATACAAACGGACATGTTGAAACTAACATTTATTTAAAAATTTGATAGTTTTTCATAGAAACATAACTAGGGAGACAAACATCACATGATGGATAGAAGGAAATAAAAAAACTAACCTCAACTTCTTTCTGGAGAGGAGTCAATGAAATGACTAATGATTTTACATTGGGCCGTTCTCTTTGCTCATACTGTAAACACCTTGAAGCTAAACGCACTACTTCAGTTCCATCCTCATTTGAAAATTGCCCTTCCAAACAGGAATCTGTTAACATGTGGAAGTTTCGATCCCGTATCAAATCCAAGGCCTGCCCAACATTAAAGATGTGAATTAGAGACAACATAATGAAAGAATACTCATATATCAACCTAAAAATGACAGGCTTAACTGAGCTTAGTACAATTTTACCCAAAACTCTAGTAATATCTCGCGAGAAAAACATCTCTCAAAATGATTATACTCTTGATATAATGATAATCCGTTTATAATGAAGCTTTATAAAAGATACAGCATACATCATGCCTTACAATAATGTTACTTTTTGAAAAGTGCTCGCACAATTTAAGGTGTGTAAATAACAGAATCACTAAATACAACAAGGATACTGACATGGCTTGGAGGAATATGTTTTCCGCTAAGAACGTCAAGCAGCAATGTGCCAAAGCTGTAAATCACACTTTCTGGGGTAACCCTTCCTACAAATTCAATAGAAACAGAGGTAGAATGTACAAAATAGATATCAAGCATACATTAAGTTCTATACATGTAGCAACCCATAACCAATTTGATGGCTCAAAGAGAAATCTATGTCTAAACCTTAAGAGAGATTTATTAAATTTAAATGAGTGCAGATCTAATTCAACTTTGAGTTTTTCTTTAAAAAGATGTTGCATCTTTACACAGTCAAGCATTTCAATATTAAAATAGTACGGGAGTACTGTATGATAAATAACATTGTTAAGCACTTCAAGTGTTAGAATTACACTAACACGCAGAAAAAAGCAGGGGTGATATCAAAGAACATGCAAAAAGTGATAACTAGAGACATGTGGCCGGTTTAATAACTCCAATTATAATTAACAACGAATATCATAAACAAAGTAGACTTTACCCTCATTTATCAACGACATATACAAAAGCATACTTCATTATATCATGAAATTTGGCCATTTTGATTTAACCAATCAGTTAACAACTTAACATGTTGGTTAATTGTATTCTAGAACGCAAAAAATATCGACATATCAACAAGACAGAAAAAATCATCTATATGTTAAAAAGTCAATTAATACATGTAGTAACTCTAGATATAGCGGAAGCAAGATGCATATGAGTGGATCGATGAATTAAGTTCCTAAGTGAAATAGGATTTAAACAAGCAAAATTACTTGTCATGTGTTCGTTATTAGGGGTATCCAGGAACCATCTCGATCAAAATGTGATTTTCCAATTGAGAATTTGAGCAATAGAGAAAAGTGTGACCTGAAATAATTCAGAATTTTAAGTTGCCACAAATATATCCCAAGAAGATGTCAAACTTTGTTAAAGAAGATCTTAGATGTTGAGGCTTTCTTGTTCAAATAAAATTGCCACAGATATTTAGATGTTGTTAAAAGATAAAATATTAAAATATTTTTTGTACATTTTCATTACCTTTCCATGTACAACTAGAATGTATATATTGGGAGAAACTACAATGTATATATTGGGAGACAAACTACAATACAACTTTCAATACACAATGTGAGACTAATAGACAAAGAAGACTATATGGGCCTTAACATGGGCCAAGAATATTGAACAAGAACAAAAGCTATTTTATGGGCTTTGATTCTTCATTCTTCAACACTTCCCTGCAAGTTGGAGCGAGCAAGTTGTAGGCACCAAGCTTGGAAAGGAGTTGATAATATAGTGGACAATGCAAGGTGTTTGTCATAATGTCTGATAATTGTTCTATAGCAGGTACATGTCGTAAAATCAACTTCCGAGTTTGAACCTTTTCTAGGACAAAATGACAATCAACTTCGATGTGATTTTTACGCTCGCAAAATACAGAATTCTCGGCGATGTGGATAGCGGCTTGATTGTTGCAAAAAAGAATTGTTGGAGAAGGAAGTTTGAGGCCCAAATCATAAAGGAGACTTTCTAACCATGTAAGTTCAAAAACAGCAGAAACCATTGAGCAATACTCAATCCTAGCAGAGGAGTGTGCAACAACGGTTTGCATTTTGCTTCGCCAGGTGATCAAATGACCATAAAAATATGTGCAGAACCCACTCGTAAATCGACGATCATCAAGAAAGACAACATAATCAGCGTTAAAGTAGGCAATGAAAGAGAGAGAGAAAAAGACGGTTGATACACAAGACCTTGTCTAGGGGCACTCTTCAGATACCTGAGAATACGTTCCACGGCCTGGAGATCAGAATTCTGAGGGGCATACATAAAACGACTGACAACTCCAACAACAAAAGATATATTTGGTCTGGAGACAGTGAGATTAAATGAGTTTTCCAACCAAACGACGATAATACTCCGGATTTTGAAGAAGTAAATCATTGTCGAAGGCATGAGTGCATAATTTGATATTGACATTCATAAGAGTGTCGGTGAGCTTACATCCCGAATAGTCTGCATCGCGAAGAAGGTCGAGACAGTATTTTTGTTGAGATAAGACAAGACCATCAGGACGTCGAGCAATCTTGATACACAAGAAGTACCGGAGATGACCTAAATCTTTAGTCTGAAACTATGAAGTCAAATGCTTCTTGACTAAATTTATGTCAGGGATGTCATCTCCTGTTAGAAGAATGTCATCAACATAGACAATGAGTGTCATTGTACCTGCTGGACGGTGACAAATAAACAAGGAGAAGTCAGTAGAGCTCTGAGTAAAAGCAATATCACGAACAACTCGAATGAATTTGTCAAACCAAGTTCGTGGGGACTGCTTGAGAGCTTAAAGAGATTTCTTGAGGTGACATACTAGAGACTCCACCATGGTAGCATAACCAGGAGGCTGTTGCATGCACACCATTTCCATAAGATCACCATTTAGAAAAACTTTATTTATGTCAAGTTGGTGTAACGGCCAATGTTGATGGAATGCTAGAGAAATTACTACTTAGACGGTACAATTTTTCTTATTCGTTAATTTAGAATATTAGTCATTGAGTTTGACAACCGGAGATAATGTCTCTTCATAACCAAGATCATGTTGCTGAGTGAAGTCGCGTGAAACAAGACGAGCTTTGATGTGCTAAATAGTTCCATTAGAGTGATGCTTGACGATAAAAACTCATTTACAGCCAATCAGAGAGTGGCCGGGAGGAAGGGGAACAAGATTTCATGTGTGATTGTCCCATAAAGTAATTATTTCCTCATCCATTGCCACCTAGATGTCGAAGAGCCAACTGCACAGAAGACGGGGTGGAAATAGAGGGCAAAGATGTCGTGAAAATGCGAAGGGAAGAAGAGAGGCGGTGCAAGGTTACATAATTAAAGAGAGGATGGTCATTAGAAGAACCCATATCTTGGGAAGGAACCGTAGGAGGATCAAGGGTCCGCGGAGCAGCATTAGTAGATGGTAGCGGTCGTAGGGCTTTAGACCGAGGATGACGGCGAGTGTAAACCTATAGAGGAGGAGAAGGTAGCGTGAGAGGTGCAGGGAGTAAGGGAGGATAGGAGGGTACAGGAGGTGCAGGAAGAGGGGAGGAGAAGTGTGAGTGGGAACATCCAGACATGGGAGAGCATTGGGAGAGAGAGCAGGAGTAGGAACTGAGTATAATAGTTGATCCTCAAAGAAGGCAATATCTGTAGAGGTGATTGTTTTCCCAGTGATAAGAGAATGACGCACATATCATTTATGTGTACAAGAGTAGCCTACGAAAATATACTTGGTAGCACAAGGGATCAATTTATCAATAGGAGGTTCGAGATGATGAACAAAATAGGTACATCCAAAAAATCAAGGAGGAAGAGAGAAGGGTTTGGTGGAAGGATGTAAATGGAGAAGGGAGTAGCAAATTCAAGGACGGTCGATGGCATGCGGTTAATTAAATAACACGCGATTAAAATAGCAAAGTGTCAATATTATTTTGGAACGTGCATTTGGAACATATGAGAGCGAGCAACCTTCAGAGTGTCAATATTATTTCAGAACGTGCATTTGGAATAAAGATACTCATTATTGCACCAATAAAGATATTCATTAATGCACCAATAAAAATATTCATTAATGCACCAATAAAAATATTCATTAATGCACCAATAAAGACGTCTAATAAGTATCTAATGAAGACTCTCATTAATACGCCAAGAATTAATGATTCAAAATGACATGCTAAAATGATCTCCTTGTTTTCCTCATGCAAAATCCTCATTGAGCTCAAAAGTTCCAACTAGTGGGAAGAGATTTCTTGACGAAGTAAATCATGGTTTGCCAATCAGAAGTTAGTAGGCTGTGGTTGCTGGGAGATTTGTAAATATTACTAAAAAAAAGTTGTTTTCATTTTCTTACTGAATCCTTGTCCTAACACCCAAACTCTCATCATCTTGGTAACATATAAGAGGGTATTAAATAATTTTTTTGTATTATACAGATTTGATTTTATAGTTTGAAATTAAAAATGTCCTATCTAATAAAATAAATCAAATATAGACGGAATTAGAGCATTGGAATTGGGAATTCCAATTCCAGAGCTCGGTTGGCCCAAAATATCATCGGAATCGGAATTAGTTTTAATTTCCATGGGCATTGAATATAGAAGGACCCCCCCCCCCAATCCGACCTATTGAGGTCTCCTTTCACGATTCCGCACGCTCCCAGTGCCGCTAATAGCATCGTCTTCTCCTCGAGCGATCTCCGGCTCTTCTCATGCGGCGGCAGATTAATCCCATCCATTCTCCGCCCTCTTCTCAAGCGGTGGCAGTCTCCTCTCCGGCGATTTCCGTCGTTCGCATACCTCCGCCGCTCACTCTCCTCAAGGTAATTGACTTCTACTCAGCCGCTGACTAGAACACAGAAAAGGTGATGAATCTCACATCATCTATGCATCCAGGGAAACAATTTTTGGTGACCTGGTTGGAGATCCGTGAATTTTTCGGCTTTGATTTAGGGTGAGTTGGCTGAACAACTTCAACTTCACCTTCAGGTGAGCTTTCTTTCTTTGTCCTACTCTTTTACTACCATAATACCATTTATTACAGTCATCCTTGTCTGAGAAGTTCAAATGGATGCGGATAATCCTTAATCTGACACATTCTTGCCATTGATTCGAATCGTATCTATTGTTTCCCTGATATATATGCTTCGAATATCCAACTCCTTTTTTTGTTTCGGCCACTGAAACAAAGTAATTTCTCCTTCTATATGTGTTTTTATCAGAATTTTTAGGTTTTATCAAATTTATGAGATGCCTATGACAGATTACAAGCACGAAGCCTGAAAACAACTGTAATTGCTTCATGTAGAAGAAAAGTACATCGACTAGGACGGTCTGAGGCTTTGATCAAGTGTTTTCATATATTTCTAATTTTGTTTATTGCTTCATAAAGTTTATTTTGTTCTCGGAATGCAATGATGGTGAAGAGGCTATCTTCTAATTAACCATGTATTGAATGCTCTGGTGATTAATAGCTTTGTTGCTGTATTTGTGGGTAAATGTAAGTGCTTGTGTGTGTGTATGTGTGCATGTGTGTGTTGTATATGTATTGTGTGTAAATGTGTGTGTGTATTGTGTGTAAATGTGCATGTGTATGTATTGTGTGTAAATGTGTGTGTATGTATTGTGTGTAAATGTGTGTGTATGTATGAGTGTGTATGTATTGTGTGTAAATGTGTGTGTGTGGCAGTGTGCATGTATTGTGTATGTATGTGTCAACTTGTATTTATGTGTGTAAATGTAGGTACTAAGTGTGTATCTATGTTTATATGTAGATGGAAGAAGCAGTGAAGCGTCATAGACGTAAAAGAGCTGCAGTGGCTGCAGCTCTTGCTGCGGTCACTGTAGTGATGATGAAAACCAAGATTGAAAGAAATCTTGTGGAGGTCGATGTTAAGAATATTTTAAGGAGAACGTTGTTTACTCGATTATATGGTGGAACGGATGTCAACTGGTTTAACCAACTTTGAATGAATAAAAGCTCTTTTGAAGCTCTCTATAACATTATAATCGGGTGTGGATTATTAAGAGACACGCAAAATATTGCAATTGAAGAGTCTGTTAGTGCTTTTAAGTCTTAGCTCACAATAAGAGACTCTGTGATGTCGGTGGAACGTATCTACATTCAATTGATACAATTAGCCGACATTTCAACATGGTGTTAAGGGCAATTTTGAAGTTAGGCCACGACTTTATAAAGCTTCCCGATACATCAACAACACAAAGATGGTTTCATCTTACAATAAGCAACTTAATTACTTCAAACACATGTAACGGTAGTATGCTTAAATTATGTTAATATATATTGTATTATCTTATAGAATTGCATTTGCGTCATTGATGGCACTCATATTGAAGTAGAAGTTCCAGTTAAAGAACAGGGTAGGTATCAGAATAGGAAATAAGTCATTACAACAAACGTCGCGGGCGTATGTGATTCAAATATGAAATTTATGTTTGTATTTCCTGGATGGGAAGGGTCATCATCAGAAGACTCCAGAGTGTTGCGAAATGCACTCGAAAGGACAGATCATTTCGAGGCGTCAGTAGAAAAATATTATCGTGTGGATGTGGGATACACTAACCGTACAGGATATCTTGCTTCAATTTGGTCAACTAGATATCACCTAAAAGAGTGATTCGCACAAGACAATAATCCCACTAATTACAAAGAGTGATTCGCACTCAAAGGAGAGAAATGTTATTGAGAGGGCATTCGGGCTCCTTAGAAAACGGTGGTTAATTGTGCGGGGACCATCTTTCTATGACATCAATATGCAGGTAAATGATTATTAATTTGTATGCAACATTATGATTTATTTTGTATTATGTTAGAAATTGTTTTTAATTTTAAACAGAAACATATGTTGCATTCTACATAATTTTCTCATAGAGAAGATATTAGAAAATCATGTTAGATTACTTGCCAAAGTAGATGCAGAGATATTGGTGCAAGATACAAGTTCAGATAGTTTTAAGTACGCAAATGCAGTTGGTGCGGTTCACGCAACACCCGAGTGGAGCACATTTAGAGAATTATTGTTGTAAACATGTTCAATGAGTATCGTGCTCGTCGAGGGACATAAGATGTTTTGTTGATTCTTAAATCATATTATGATAGTTTAAATATATTTTGTTGTTTTTTAATGTTTTTTGACACATAAATGTATGTATTAACATGTGATTTATTCTATTACTAACTATAATTTGTTCACTTTACTATACTCTATGCTTGACTAAATTGCTGAAATTAAATGGATAAAAGCAAAAAAATGTGTCAAAGTGAACGGTCATATGTTCCCTTGACATCATAGATGGACTGTGCTTTATCGACAACTCTCCTCGAGAAGCAGAGTTTGCGGAACAAGGCGGCTAATAGATGGAAAAGTGTCGGCTACACAACGGAAATTCAAGCATTAAAGGAGAATTGCAATGTAGAAATTAGTAAGGAGAAGATAATGTCGCGAATAAAAACATGAAATAAATACTACCAAGAGATATCGGTAATGCTTGATACTAGTGAATTTGGTTGGGATTGAGAGCGCGATGTAGTGAATTTGGTTGGGATTGAGAGCGCAATGTAGTGAAGGTAAACAGTGACGATGTTTGGGCAACAATGTTCAGGTAATATTTTATTTTATCAATTAATTTTATGTTTAGACATTTTAAAAATTTATGAGTCTAATTTGAACTAAACTTGTAGACACACCCGACTGTAAAATATTATCGTAGCAAATTGATCATGAACTGGGGCGACTTAGCTATGATATGTGGGATTGATAGAGCTACTGGAGCTCATGTTGCAACTGCATCTGAGACAATGAACGAGATCCACATTGATGATTCGATGGATGACAATGTGGTTGAGGAGGTCGAGTCACAAACCAAGAAGAAAAAAACATCTGCAGTAGATATTATTGCGGATGTTGTTTCTGCAATAGCGAGGAACATGGAACAAAAGATCAGTGTGACTTCTTAGCTGACACCACTGATCTCAAGGGCAGACAAAATATATGTGGTTATTGCAGCAATTACATACCTAACTAAACATAAGATCATACAGGCCGTCGATATGAGGAGTGATGATGACACCAAGAGCAACGTGTTCATGGCTTTGCCGATGCCAATCAGGAGGACCTGGCTTCGCTTACATTTAGCTGATTGATTTTATGTGAACTTACTTTTGTATGTTGTGGCCTTATGTTTTTATAACATTTCTCTCAAAGGAGAGAAATGTTATTGAGAGGGCATTCGGGCTCCTTAGAAAACGGTGGTTAATTGTGCGGGGACCATCTTTCTATGACATCAATATGCAGGTAAATGATTATTAATTTGTATGCAACATTATGATTTATTTTGTATTATGTTAGAAATTGTTTTTAATTTTAAACAGAAACATATGTTGCATTCTACATAATTTTCTCATAGAGAAGATATTAGAAAATCATGTTAGATTACTTGCCAAAGTAGATGCAGAGATATTGGTGCAAGATACAAGTTCAGATAGTTTTAAGTACGCAAATGCAGTTGGTGCGGTTCAAGCAACACCCGAGTGGAGCACATTTAGAGAATTATTGTTGTAAACATGTTCAATGAGTATCGTGCTCGTCGTGGGACATAAGATGTTTTGTTGATTCTTAAATCATATTATGATAGTTTAAATATATTTTGTTGTTTTTTAATGTTTTTTGACACATAAATGTATGTATTAACATGTGATTTATTCTATTACTAACTATAATTTGTTCACTTTACTATACTCTATGCTTGACTAAATTGCTGAAATTAAATGGATAAAAGCAAAAAAAATGTGTCAAAGTGAACGGTCATATGTTCCCTTGACATCATAGATGAACTGTGCCTTATCCACAACTCTCCTCGAGAAGCAGAGTTTGCGGAACAAGGCGGCTAATAGATGGAAAAGTGTCGGCTACACAACGGAAATTCAAGCATTAAAGGAGAATTGCAATGTAGAAATTAGTAAGGAGAAGATAATGTCGCGAATAAAAACATGAAATAAATACTACCAAGAGATATCGGTAATGCTTGATACTAGTGAATTTGGTTGTGATTGAGAGCGCGATGTAGTGAATTTGGTTGGGATTGAGAGCGCAATGTAGTGAAGGTAAACAGTGACGATGTTTGGGCAACAATGTTCAGGTAATATTTTATTTTATCAATTAATTTTATGTTTAGACATTTTAAAAATTTATGAGTCTAATTTGAACTAAACTTGTAGACACACCCGACTGTAAAATATTATCGTAGCAAATTGATCATGAACTGGGGCGACTTAGCTATGATATGTGGGATTGATAGAGCTACTGGAGCTCATGTTGCAACTGCATCTGAGACAATGAACGAGATCCACATTGATGATTTGATGGATGACAATGTGGTTGAGGAGGTCGAGTCACAAACCAAGAAGAAGAAAACATCTGCAGTAGATATTATTGCGGATGTTGTTTCTGCAATAGCGAGAAACATGGAACAAAAGATCAGTGTGACTTCTTAGCTGACACCACTGATCTCAAGGGCAGACAAAATATATGTGGTTATTGCAGCAATTACATACCTAACTAAACATAAGATCATACAGGCCGTCGATATGATGAGTGATGACGACACTAAGAGCAACGTGTTCATGGCTTTGCCGATGCCAATCAGGAGGACCTGGCTTCGCTTACACTTAGCTGATTGATTTTATGTGAACTTACTTTTGTATGTTGTGGCCTTATGTTTTTATAATGTGGACTTGAAGTTTTTATCCTGATATTTCAATTCTGTTAAATTTAATGTTTCAAATCTAAATTTTTAATTGCGTCCATTAAATTCTGATATATAGCCGAACAGCGGAATTATCAATTTCAATTCTTGTGATAGAATTCCAGCATTTAGCCGAACAGCAGAATTGCAATGGACTTCAATTCCAATTCCTGCGAAAAATGGAATCGGGTCAATTCTAATTCCTGCATCCCAATTCCTGTCAAACGAACGAAGCCTAATAAAATCCAATTAGCATATAGATCTTATGAGCTTATTACCCGGATAATAATTTTTCTATGATAAACCTATTTATGAAAAACCGTACAAGACTAACCTAGGGCAACATAACAAAATATGCATGTTTTCCCACATTGAAAAAACACAATAAATGAACATACCAGTTCTCAAATATTCTGGAGGGGTGAATGCAAGATTAGTGCTGTAACTTTTACCATCCCGGCTATTTTTCATCAAGCCAAAGCACGAAAGCCTAGGATTACAATCCTGTAACATGTAGATAAATGTTGAGAGAAAAATTGAGGATTATGAAGATTGTTGAAAATATTATTATCCTGTAACACATGGATAAATGATGAGAGGAAAAAAGAATTGGGTGTGAAAATTGTTGAGAATTGCTAAGAAACTTGATACATACATCATCAAATAGAACTCTATAAGCGTTAAGATCATGATAAAGATCACGACCACTACTAGTGCAATATTCTAAGGCTTCTGCTAGATAGAGCACCACCCTCAATCTCATAGGCCACTTCATGGGTTGAGTCTCCCCTGCAAGTTAAACAGGAGCAAAATAAAATGATATATCAATAAAATCTTGCATCCTTCATAGATTGTATGCCATCAAAATCACAGGGGATATAATGTAGTTCATGATTTTCTCAATCTGGAGCACCACAAAATAATGCATCCAAGACAATGGCATACCAGGAGAACACTTTTTATATCGGTTCTACCAAAATACAGTTGTACTTTTTTCATTCGTTAACTAGTATTGGTTTATCAATTTTGGAACAAAACCATACATATTGTTGCTATAAGATCCGCAGAATTGGCAAAAATTTGGAAAATATGTGATTAAATTTAGGTCAATGTAGCTAAAATGATTAGCTAGGAAGGTGAGCCAATTATTCTCGTTTCTTGTGTAATAATAACAGTGCCAAGGAGATGGGATAGAGAAGGAGAAACGTTGAACTACAAGTATATCACATCAGGTAATGAGGCCAGGTAACACATGATCTAATCTAAGTATATTTAACATTGTTAGTGTCAAGAAACAAAGCCAAAAAGAGCTGTGCCTGAAAAGAGCCTTGAGAAAGCCTTTGCTTGGGAAAAGGCACTAAGGTCATTTAATATCTGATCCCAGATGATGGATATTAATAATTGTGGATTAAAAAATTACTTCAATCAAATATGAAATCAGGTCGAATGACCATATTTATACAAGAGGGTCTTGGACATGAAATTACTAAAAATAGGAACAAAGTTAAAATAAATGCACCAAAAAACAAACATTTACATAATAGTATTCTACACTTCCCCGCATGATGTAGCATACATGTCTATGATACAATGGAGGTGACAGAGGTTTGGTGAAATTAACGGTGACGTAAACATCTTGGAGTAGAATTTCTCAAAGTTTAATCTAATCTCTTATGAAGAGACCAACTGCGATGTGCAAAAATGTGCTTTTGCACGCTAATGAAATATTGCATTCTCAACTATATGAATAGCAGGTTTATTATCATAGTAAAGCGTTGCTGGAAAAAAGACTGATGCACCAAGGTTGACTAAGAGACTATTGGGGTCATCATGTGGTATTTTGTCTCAATTATAGAATGAATACTCTTCCATGAAATGATATTACCACTAAAATATGTACAAAAGTCATGTGGTATTTAATCTCAATTATAGAATGAGTACTCTTCCATGAAATGGTATTACCACCAAAATATGTACAAAACTCATAGGTGGATCAATTATTATCCACATATCCGACATCATCCACATAAGAATAAATCACAAGAGAGAGTAGATGAAACTCTAGCAAGGAGTGTATTTTAGACAATGAAGAATGTGTTAATTGATTGTTGATGTGAAACTCTTGAAGTGTGCATAAGCTGACTCACCACGCTCGCCACAAGAGAGATATTAGGCTGTGCGACTGTAAAGTTGTTTAACATGACAACTAGCCTCCAATAATACTCAGGATTGAGCAATGGAGAATTTGAGTTGCAAGCAATAGAGAAAAACTTTCACATTTGCCTCCATAGGTGTTGGACCCGAGATTCAGCCCAACGAGCCGTTCAGACCCAAAGGGGGCAGCTCGCACCTACTTCTACTGAGAAAGATCGTCAAGCTGAAGACTTAAAACTAGACACAGACCCTGACTACATCGCGGAGGACCCACCACACACCCGGAAGATCTTAGAGCGCTCCCCCTCTCAAGCCAAAGCTGAAGTCGGGCACCTTGGAGAGCTTTGGAAGCTAACTCAAATTAACCAGAGGAAAAAGAAGTCCCAGAATTGGATCCTCTCCAAAGGTGTCTTTCAGGATCTATTTATAGTTTTTCTAGCAGGGTCTGCCAATAGTGCAACCACGCCTGTTGTTTTTTGCTAAACGCACCCCAAATCGTCCTGTCAGCAGCCAAACTTCGCTGTTTGAAATGACTATTGGCAGACAAAAACAACTACAATAATGCAGGGAAAATACCTTTGGAACATAACAGCGACGAGCCCCCAGCCTCTGAGGGTGGAGGGCGCCCTGATAGGGTCGGCGCTCGCCAACCCTAGACCCTGACGGAGTCGGCGCTCGCCCTGCTCTCTGCGGCAAGCACCTTAACAAACGAGCTCCACACACGGAATGGAGAGTACTTAATGAGGTTGGCAATAGCCTACCTCTCGCTTCTGCGGGTGGCAGGTGCGATCCCACCTCTCAACTCGCCCCGAGGTGAGTGGTGAGGGCTTGCTGAGGTTGGGACTCGCCCGCCTCCTGCTCTTCATCTAGGACGAGTGTAGTGCCTGAGAGGTTGATACTTGCGTTGCGTGGGTGGCGAATAACTATGAGGTTGGCACTCGTCCGCCTGACCAGTCACCTACCTCCTTGGGCGAGCACGGGCCGACTTCCTGACTCCCCCGATCGACTAGTCTGGTCCTGAGTTCTTGTCTTGGCTCACCCACTCGGCGAACACGCGGATGTACACAATTCCCGCTCATTGCGAGATTGTTTCAAGCTCGGAAAGAAAAGTCCAACCATCAATGTTTGGAGAGTGACTGCTGACTAGAGGGAATCTTTCGGTGGGCCCCTCTTTTGCGCTATAAATACCTTCGACCATCGGAGTGAGGGGCCTCATAACATCTTCTCTTTCCTCTGTCGCAGATTATTGTAGCCACATAATGCCGCTTTTGAAAGAAGTCCAGGCCTGCCTAGAAGCCGCATGGGAAAATAACCAGTCTTTCAGCATAGAATTCGCGCCTTGGCTCGCCCGCCGGACCCCGAGCTCACCCTTTAAGCCGAAGAAAACCAAGATGGTCAAGCGCAACCCGGAGGAGGGTGGATCCTCCATTCCGAATCTGCCGCTCACTACTGAGCTCGCCCCACAGGTACGCGAGTTTCGCCAATGGTTGAGATGGATTGAAAATTTCTTGATTACTCGCGGGGAACACTCCCCTAGAAGGAAACCGCGGGTGAGGACCCGACGAATGTTCAACCACACTCGCCCGAAGGGAGAGCCAGCACTGCGGCTATGGAGACTGACCTCCCCTCCATCCCAAACGATACTTCGCCTCCGCCTGGTGAGCTACCTGTCTTTCTTTCTCGCCTTGCCCCTTCTGGGTTCTTGATTCTTATCTATTGTCGCTTCTCGCAGTCACCGCTTTTGGGATTACAGGCCTGCACATTCCGCCACCGAAGTCGCTGGCACGTCCGGCCGCACTTGCCGTCACCCCGGTCTCTAGCTTCCCGGTCGAAAGGGACCTCGACGGCTCAACTCCAGTCACCTATCATATCGCCGACAACGCGCCAGCCCCCTCCCCCTCCCCCCCCCCCCCGAATTGGGGAAATCCCTGACGCTCACCTTCAATGAACCCTTCCTCGGGCAGCCGTTCACCTCCCGTCAACGCCCCGGCAAGGGAGTTGCGTCTTCACCTAGCGAGCAAGAGCACTCGCAATTTATTTGAAACTCGATTTTTGCTTGGCTAACATTCTTTCTATTCTTTCTCGCAGGCTATCGAGAGGTCTCATCCACCGATCTTGACCTAGGTGAGGAAGTATTCTCTCCTCCCCCCTCTCCAGACAAAATTGTTGATTTCTTGGGAGACCCGATGGACCCCGTGGTGTTGAAGAGGCGAATGACCGAGCTGTTCCAGAAGCATGGTCTTATGCTGCGGGAGATCTATAGCCAGGTGCAAGAGGATAGGGATGCCACTGAGAGTCGGCTTTCTGCTCTCGAGAGAGACTACGCGCAACTTCTTGGCAAGATGCGGCGTGGAGCTAGTGGCGAGGTAACCTCCCCGGGGATCCATATCTCGCGGGCCGAGGATCAGTTGCGCCTGGTGCAACAAGAGCTCTGCTCCGTACACGAGTATCATTACCCACGCGTGCCACCGAGCTCAGGAGTGCGAGGCCGAGGTAGGTGGAAATGGCTCAAATACTGAGCCTATCGGCACTCGCTCTCCCTTCCCCTCCTCTGGGGTCGCACTTGCCTTTCGGCTTTTGCATTATTTTAAATGTTGTAATCTTGTAATATTTGACCAGGAACGTAATGAGCACTCGCAACTAGAGTCTTGTTGTTCTCGCTGGTTATGAGGTTTTGTTCCATTCACTTCTTGCGTGGCTTTGCTTCTAGTGGTTTCATTACGGGATCGCCATTAGGACATTAATATCAAGGTGATAGCGAATAGATGGGAAGAGGGGCCGGCTCGGGAATCGAGGCGTAAAATGACATTTTGCTATCCGCACACCTCCCGCCTTAATTTCTTCGCGCCCATTCCGTTTTTTATAAATAGATCCTCCTCCATTCCCTTTCACCTACCACCGTTAATATCGTGTACTTCCTCGTCATCTTTGTCCCCTAGTACTAGCCTTCAGATTCTCTTGCGAGCACTCGCCTTCCGGCTCTTGCACAAGCACACTCAAGATGGTCGGAGATGGCAAAGATTAGGGTAGGTCCAAGTGCACGTGGACCTTTTTTGACTACATATTCCTCCACGGCAACCTTACCGAGAGCGGGTACCTCCCGGTGGTCGCCAACTACATCTCGTCCAGGTTTGTCACCCGCATCCAGTGGGAGTTTGAGTCGATCAACCACCTCTTCACTGATGAACTCACGATCCCTATTGCGCACTTCGAAATGGGGTTGCGACTACCGCTTTGGCCGGAGGTGCGCAAAGTGCTCAAGTACCTTGGCGTAGTCTTGGGTCAGTTGACCCCCGACTCGGTCGTGATGTTGGTCGCATTCACGCGCTTCTTGCGGGAGGAACGGATTGAGTTCAGTCTCGCCGTCTTCGGCAGGCTCTTTTCCTTCCGGGCCAACAAGGACAGGACCGCCTTCTTCTCCAGCCAACATGCCAAGGTCCGCGAGATGGTCAACAAGAGCCACCATTGGATTAGGAAGTTTGTGTTCGTCAAGGGGGACTTCGACAACATCTCCTACTCGCACATCCAACAGGACGAGGAGACCTACCGCCCTCCCACAGTGGGAGGTCACGAGGCCGACCACTTCAAGTTCTTCGTTGGAAAGAACTTCGAGGTCGCCCACCTGAGGAGGAACGTCGACGCGCTACCTCCTGTCCTCCCTGGAATAGGTACTTCCTCTCGCACTCGTCATTACTTTTACATTTTTCTCTTCTTTTTTTCTCTTTGGTCATTTTCAACTGACTATGAGGCAACCGTAGGGGAGCGAAATCTTCCTCTACATCCTCCATATGAGAGCGCCAGGGTCGCCTCTACCGACCTCGCTCGCATCGAGGCGGCTGCAGCCGCATTCAGAGAGCTCTCATGTACCTTCTTCGGGCTCGCAGGCCAGAAGCGAGTCGATCCAGCAGGCCGCGGGGCACCCTCCTCCCAGCCGGCGGCCAAGAAACCAAAGCCCTAGGCTTCCGTCAAAGGAAAACGGGTTGTGGGAACCCTGCCGGAGACGACCACGGCCCCAGGCGAGGCTGTGGGCGAGGCTGCGGTTGAGGTCGCCGGCGAGATCGCAGGCGAGGGCGCCGGTACTTCAAGCGCGCTAGCGAAAGAGGTCAGCGAGAAGCCTTTGCCAAAGGGGCACAGGAACTTTGGTCTCGGCGAGAATCTACGAGACAAGACTGGCGAGCCCATGCTGCTTTGGGACCGGGGAGCCAACAGGGCGTCCATATCCACCCTCCACCCCTCCTGGCTAGAGCATGAAACCACCAGTGATCACGTCTACACCTTCGGCTTAGGGCTTTACGGGCAGGAGGACGCCGCGGTTTTCGACGACGAGTCTACCCGAACACTAGCACACGAAAGCGCGTGAGCCCAGCTCCGTGCTCTCGAGCTGGCCCATATGGTGGCGCGCCGCAGCATGCATCTTGAGCGGAACATCGCTGAAGGCGAGCAGGAGCATGGTCTCACACGAGAAGAGATTGCAAGTCTGAAGTAGAGGCTAGAGACCTGAGAGAAGCTTCTCGCCGGCCAGCTGGGCGGAGTGGTAAGTGCTAACTCTCTTGCACCTCCCCATCTCAACCCCCCTCCTACGCTAACCCCCTTCTTCCCACGCTTCTTGCAGGATGACGCAACGGCCGAGCGACTCCACTCTCGAAACGCCACCTTGGAGAAGGAGAATAAGGAGTTAAAGGCTCAAATCAACCAGCTACTCGAGGTTGTCCTCCCGCCGGCCCCTGATAGAAGCAAGTTCAAGCAGTATTCCAACCGTGAGATCGATGAGATGCTGCAGATAAACGCGACCAAGGCGGCGAAGTAAACACTTCAGGTGATGCAGCACGCCGGGCTCGTGACGAGCGAGGGCGCGAAATTCACCGTGAAGGAAGTGGTCCCGGAGCTGTTCCTCCCGCTCCCGGAGTCCGAGGACGACGTCGACCCGACCCTTCGTGAGAGCGAGAAGTCCGGAGACTCGGAGTGAACCTTTGTAAAAATCTTCTTTTTTATCTTCATTTTGTTCCCTCCATCCTATGTTCGAGGCGAGACCTCCACTGTCTTTTTGTTTTTATGTGTTCTATATTTAATGGGCGAAGCCCCTTTTACATATAATTATATTTTGTTACAAGCAAGCCTTCATAGTCATTTATGTTCTTTCGTTCGCGCTTTAGTTTGACCTCTATTTTTGATCTGTTTTTATGCTGGCGTCGCTAATTCATACTCGCTCGTCTCATAACATATCGACATAATAGCGTGACCCTTTCATAGGATAGCTTGCGAGTGACAAACTGTGAATACTCCGCCTCAAGCACCTGTTGGGACTTAGATGAATTTTGCTTGGTTCAAGCTTATGCGCATTCGCGCCTGCGGGGTCTCGAGATCTAAGTTTCACTCTATTTTATTCTTCGTGTCGCGGAAAGTCTTGCTTCCTTCATCGACTCGCGAATGCCTAGCTAAACAGGCACTCGCCCCCTCCTCAACCCTGATCTGGGGCGAGTGATGTTTTGTATTAGTCATTTCTTTGTCTCGAAATCCTCTTCCCCACAAACTCCCACCTCCTGAGCGACATGCCGGCTCTGCCAGCTGGTGAGAGTCTGGTCAGCGGGATCTAATCGGGGCTTTGCCAACCTTTCTTTCGCAACCACACACCACCCGAGCGACCTGCGGGTCCTGCCAGCTAGTGAGAGTCTGGTCAGCGGGATCCAATCGGGGGTGTAGTCACTCAAGCGACCTGTCGGCCCTGCCACCTAGTGGGTGCCTAGACAGAGGGATCCAATCGAGGGCTTTGCCAAACTTTCTTTCGTTCACAACCACCCACCACTCGAGCGACCTGCCGGCCCTGCAAGCTAGTGGGAGTCTGGTCAGTGGGATCCAATCAGGGTTGTAGCCACTCGAGCGACCTGTCGGCCCCACCAGCTAGTAGGAGTCTGATCAGCGGGATCCAATCGAGGGCTTTGCCAATCTTTCTTTCGTTCGCAACCACACACCACCCGAGCGACCTGCCGGCCCTGCCAGCTAGTGAGAGTCTGGTCAGTGGGATCCAATCGAGAGCTTTGTCAAACTATCTTTCTTTCACAACCACCCACCACCCGAGCGACCTGCCGACCCTGCCAGCTAGTGAGAGCATGGTCAGCAGGATTCAATCGGGGGTATAGTCACTCGAGCGACCTGCCGGCCCTGCCAGCTAGTGGGAGCCTATACAGCGGGATCCAATTGAGGGCTTTGCCAATCTTTCTTTCTTTTGCAACCACACACCACCCGAGCGATCTGCCGGCCCTGCCAGCTCGTGAGAGTCTGGTCAGCAGGATCCAATCGAGGGTGTAGTCACTCGAGCGACCTACCGGCTCTGCCAGCTAGTGGGAGCCTGGTCAGCGGGATTCAATCAAGGGCTTTGTCAATCTTTCTTTCTTTCACAACCATCCACAACCCGAGCGACCTGTCGGCCCTGCCAGCTAGTGAGAGTCTGGTCAGCGGGATCCAATCGGGGATGTAGCCACTAGAGCGACCTGTCGGCCCTACCAGCTAGTGGGAGCCTGGTCAGCGGGATCCAATCGAGGGCTTTGCCAAACTTTCTTTCTTTCACAACAACCCACCACCCGAGCGACCTGCCGGCCTTGCCAGCTAGTGAGAGTATGGTCATCGGGATCCAATCGGGGGTGTAGCCACTCGAGCGACCTGTCGGCCCTGCCAGCTAGTGGGAACCTGGTCAACGGGATCCAATCGAGGGCTTTGTCAATCTTTCTTTCTTTCACAACCACCCACCACCCGAGCGACCTGCCGACTCTGCTAGCTTGTGAGAGTCTGATCAGCGAGATCCAATCGGGAGTGTTCACATGTCATGCTCATCACGTAAACCTACAATCAGAAAAGGTTATGAAAGAAATCATCAATATATTAAAAGTAGTTTTGTCAAGGGTAGAAACGTTTCAAGTCATGACCGCTCCATGCGCGGTCAAGGGGTATCCCTTCCACATCCCTGAGGTGGTACCCCCCTATTTCAGAGCTTCTTCTACAATATAGGGGTCTTCCCAATTGGGATTGAGCTTCCCGATTGTTGCTCCCCTTCTGGCCGCATCGACCTTCTTAAGGCCTAGATCCCCCTTCTCGAATTGCTTGACTCGAATGTGCTTGTAAAAATACCTAGCCATTCGTCGTTTGACCACTTCTTGTCGGACAACTGCCAGGTCCTGAAGTTCTTCTATCATGTCAAGAGGGAGCTTTTGCACTTCCTCATTCTCCACCCGTCATTCCTCGTCGCCTCCTGCCGCGACCACCCTCGGTGACCTCACTTCGAATTCGACTGGCAGCACAGCCTCAGAACCGTAGGAAAGTTTAAAGGGAGTTTCGCCCGTGGCTGTATTCAGCGTGGTTCTCAAGGCCCAAAGGTTTGAGGGGAGCTGCTCCACCCAGTTACCCCTCAGGTTCTCGATTTTCTTCTTCAGCAAGTTCACAATTATCTTGTTGGTCGCCTCCACCTGCCCATTACTTCTAGGGTGGTGGACCGACGCAAAACGAAGATCTATGCCCAATTGACCGCAGAAGTTGACGAACTTCTCCTTACCAAACTGCGGTTTGTTGTAAGTGACTATGGCTAGAGGTAGCCCACGTCGACAGACTATCTCCCCCCACACAAAATTATTAATAACTTGAGAGGTTGTCTTGGCAAGCGTCTTTACCTCCAGCCACTTTGAGAAGTAATCGATCATGACTAGTAGAAACTTCCTTTGGCCACTGGCCTGGGAAAAGGTCCCACCAGATCCATATCCCATATTGCAAAAGGCCACGGAGCTGTGATGATCCGAGCCTCTGGGCCGGTAGGAGCTGGAGAGGAGCAAACAGTTGGCACTTTTGACACTTCCTTGCAAACTCCGTTGCATCCTTACTGAGACTCGGTCGGAAATAGCCTTGCCTTAGCACCCTTCCCTCTGAGGTCCTGCTCCTGGAATGGCTGCCACACTCCCAGGAGTGGATTTCTTCGAGGAATTTTGGGACCTCCTCTTCTAATACACACTTGGCTAGAAGCCCTGAGAGGGTCTTCTGATATAACCCTCCTTCATGTAACAGGTAGTATGCCGAGTTATGCCTGAACCGCCTCTTGTCCATGTCCCCTTCTGGGAACTTGCCTGAAGTCAAGAAGGTGATGAATGGATCCATCCATGACACTCGTTGATCCACCTCCATCAACTCCCCCTCCTCAATAGATGGTATGAAAAGCTTCATCACAGTGCCACCGGCCCGAGGGCCAAACTTGGCCAGATGGTCCGTCGGGGCACTCTCCTCCCTTGGTACGTGTTGAATTGAGAACGTGTGGAACTGCCCAATGAGACCCTTGACCTTCACCAGGTAGCGCTGGAGGGTTTGCTCTCTCGCCTCGAACTCTCCTTAGATTTGGCAAACTACCACCATTGAGTCTGTTGAGGCCCTTACATCCTGAACCCTCAACTCCTTGGCCAAGCGAAGTCCTGCAATCACTGATTCGTACTCGGCCTGGTTGTTGGTGAGTGGGAAGCGAATGTCAATAGCTTGTTCGATCCTCGTCCCCTGGGGGCTCACTAGAATCACCCCTCCCCCAAAAGAATGCTCTGAAGCTCCGTCCACCAACATCTCTCATACTGCCGGTTGGGAAGGCTCGGGCTCCTCAACTTCGGCCACATAGACTGCCAGGAAATCCTCCACCGCTTGCGCCTTCATTGATAGTCTGGGGACGAATGAGATATCGAACTCGCTTAACTCTACCGACCATTTTGCTAATCTTCCTGAGTGCTCTACCCCTTCCAAGATGTTGCGAAGGAGATGATCAGTCACTACCCGGATTGAGTGCGCCTGCAAGTAAGGTCAGAGCTTCCTAGCCGAAATAACCAGGGCAAAAGCTAGCTACTCGAGGATTGGGTACCTGCGTTCTGCCTTCCTTAGGACCCTGCTGATAAAGTAAACCGGCAGTTGTCTTCTTCCTTCCTCCCGGACCAGAACGGAGCTCACTGTCTTGGCCCCTACCCCTAGATACAGGGTTAGATCCTCTCCCTCCTTCGGATCCTAGAGCAGGGGAGCCTGGGTGAGTTGTTTCTTCAAAGCCTGGAAAGCCCCCTTACACTCGAGAGTCCACTCAAACTTCTTGTTCTCGCGCAACACCTTGAAGAAGGGCAAGCTCTTTTCTCCTGCCCTTGAGAGAAACCTGCTCAACCCGACTAACTTCCCTGTAAGGCGCTGGACATCCTTTGGGTTCTTTGGCGATTCCAAATCTAGTATTGCTTCCACCTTGTCTGGGTTAGCCTCTACCCCTGTCGGGGTGAGAAAATGACATAAGAACTTCCCTCTGCTAGCTCCGAAGACACAATTCTAGGGGTTGAGCATCATCTTGAATTTCCTCAAAGTGGTAAATGTTTCTGTCAAGTCCTGGAGGTGAGACCCAATGTCCCTGCCTTTTACCATAAGGTCATCTACATAGACCTCTAAGTTCCTGCCTTTCTGCTCCCGGAAGACCTGATCTATCATCCTTTGGTATGTTGTCCCTGCATTATTCAGCTAAAAGGGCATCATCTTGTTGCAGTAGCACCTATCCCCCGTGATGAAGGAGTCATCCTTGATGTCGAGCGGATGCACGTGGATATGGTGGTAACCTGAAAAAGCATCTAGAAAACTCATTAAAGAAAAACTGACGGTTGAGTCAACTAGCGCATCGATTCGAGATAGGAGATGACAATCCTTGGGACATGATTTATTCAAAAGTGAGAAATCAACACACATCCTCCAACGCTCATCCCCCTTCTTGACTATCATCGCATTGGAGACCCAGCCTGGATATTGGATCTCCGATACAAACCCGGTCTTGAGAAACTTACCCATCTCCTCCCGGATGGGCTCGACCAACTTCTCGGTGACAGACCTCTTCTTTTGTCGGATGGGGCGAGCGTTGGGATCAAGATTGAGACGGTGGCAAGCCACGTCTGCATCGATCCCTGACATGTCTGTCGCGCTCCAAGCGAAGATGTCAACGTTCTGCTGGATGCAGGCCAGGATCCTCTCCTGGTCCTCTGAGCTGAGCTCCCCACTGATCTTTACTTTCTCCAACCTCTCTGCCCGGGAAAGAACCTCCATCTCCACAACTTTCTCCACTGCCTCAAGCCGAGACTGCTCTTCCCACTTGCCCCCTGCCCTTTCTCCTTAGGTGAATGCCTCATCTGCCTCCTCTCCGACAATCATCACCATGCCCTGGACCTCTAACAGCTCGCCCGCCCCTCCCTCTTGGGCGCAGACCTCCCCTTCCTCTACCTCCTCTGCAACATCTTCCATCTTCTCAACCTCCGCCACTTCGACGACCCCATCTGCCTCTCTCACCATCACCTCATCCTTCACCTCCTCTACATCTCCCTCCATCCCTGCTCGCTCTTCCATCTCCCTCCCCATCTCCTCAGCCTCCGCCTGCCAGGAGATGGTGTTGACGGTTGTTACGCGGCATTGCCTCGCTACCTTCGGGTCTCCCTTCACCATGATCTGGACTCCTCCCACGTTAAACTTCAAGCACTGGTGGAACGAGGATGGGACGCATCTAAATGCACTGATGAGGGGACGTCCGAAGATGTCATTGTAGCTGCTCGGAGTGTCGACAATGACAAACCGGCAGTTCCGGAACCGTGCCCCCAAAGTCACATGAAGTTCATCCCCTCCTTCCACTGACTCTCTCCTGAGAACCCAAACAGCGGGCCGTCCGAGGCCAACACTCACCTCGACTCTACCTTCATCTCATTGAAGGCCTTCTTGAAGATGATGTTGACTGAGCTCTCATTACGATGAGAATCCGTGAGACGGTAAAGTTCTCAATGGCGATCTGAATCACTAGAGCATCGCAGAACGGATCCTTGTGATCTAGCATGTCTCTCCTGGAGAAGGTGATCTTCCCCTTTGGGGGTGGAGCTTGAGACGTCGAAGCTACACTCCGTCAATATATGGTATGGAGGCTCGTCTTGCGGGTTGCCTCGATCCCCACCCTTCTATGGAGCACTCTGATCCCTCCCCGGCTTCCCACACCGGCTTTGTCTACGCACCGATCTTCCTCCTCTGCTCCTCATGTTACCATTTGTGAAGGTTTTGAGAAGATTTGACAGGGATACACCATCCATTGGGTGATTATATGAGAATATCAAAAAAGCTAGGGAAGAGGTTGTTGTTGTTCTAAATCACCAAGAGAACAAATATCTTTCTATATGGAAGTTGATTGATAGCAGAAGGGAGAAGAAGATGAGCAGCCCTCTGCACCTTGCAGATTATTACTTAAACTCATATTTTTATTATTCTCGTCGAGTGGAGATTGAACAACACTCTGCACCTTGCAGGTTATTACTTAAAACCCATATTTTTTTTATTCATGTCGAGTGGAGATTGAGTCTGACAGAAGGTTTATGAGTGGTTTTGTTGGGTGTCACTCGAGGATAAATAGAAAATATCTTTCTACACAGGATCACATCAGTGCTGAGCTTGATGTATACCAATACCAAAAAGGGTTATTTGATAAAGGCATGACAAAGAGACAGCTACAAAATCTCAACTTAAATCCAAGTACATTTTAATATATATATTTATTAACTTTAATAATGTATTATGTATTTATGTATAATACAATGCGTTGACATTTTAATTTTCACAGTACATTGGTGGAGGCTGAACGGTGCTGATACATCATACCTTAAAGCTATGACTATGAAGATTTTAAGTACGACTAATTCATCCTCTATTTGTGAGAAGAACTGGAGCACCATCGAAATGATATGCATTAATTTAGTTATTTAGTTAAATATAAATATTTTATTATAAGATTGTATGCATTATTTACCTTTTTTAAAAAATGTGTAAATACATTCTAAAAAGAGAAATAAACTCAATAGCAAAAGATTGAACGATTTAGTATTTGTAAAGTTCAATACTTTGCTGAAGTCAAAATATTCAGTAACATCTCGAGATCCATTGACAGCTAAGAATGTTGATTCTGGAATGGTACAAGAGTGGACGGTGAATGTTGATCCTGAGGAGGATGAAAATGAAGATGGTGATGATGCAGTCTTTCCTATAGAGGGTTTAACATTGGCGCAAATTGGAAATATATTCGACACTGATCATGATGAAAGGAGACCTCCAAGACTAACTACAAGCACAAAAGTGGCAATTAGTTATCAATAAGGGGAAAGAAAAAAACGTCTAAGATGGACGAGGGGATCTAGAAGATTTATCAGATGAAGATCACATTCTATCTACTCTACTAACTATAGATGGGTCTTTAAGTGATGAAGAATGAGGTATGTGTGAAATTTAATTTTTGGAATTTTGATCTCATAAAAAAAATATATAGTTGCAAGTTTCTTAAAATCACTAGTTTTATAAATTTTCATCTTTAAAGTGTGTGTTAAATGCTGCATATAACTTTAATATTAAAAAGCTTAATACGTCGTAACATCGATAGTACTGTGACATGTATAAAAAATAACAATTAATTAAATATTAAGATCTGATATATCCCCTTCTATATAAAAAACCGACATGAAAACACAAACTGACGTGTCCCCGACATTTGACATCTGCAGCATTGATATTCCTAAAAGAACTTCTTAATTGACTATTTGACGGCGCGCCACGACCAACGCACGTATATTCTCGCAGGAGGCGATGATCCGTTGCCCGAACGGGCGATCGGAGCCCGTGGTCGCGTCCGGATTTTCGTTTCTAGTCATTTGCATATTTCATGTTTTTTATTCAGAGTTGTATTTAACCCCCGATCGGCCCAAACAATTCTAGTCATCCGATCGGGGTGGTTTTATTTGAGTTATATTAGCACCGGTTCATTACAGGCGGCGATTATCTTTTAGGGTATTAAAGCCCGGCGGTTTGAAGAAAGAGGGATCGCGCGTTTTGGAGGAATTTCCCGAACCCTCGGTCATGCTGGTGCGACGTCGGCTTCCTCGTCTTCACCGGTGCGATGCCGGCAAGCCACCTCCTACTCCTCCCGCTGGTGCGATGCCGGCGACCATTCCCCTCCCCATCACATTCCCCGCCCCATCCCTCGCACTCTGAGGAAGCTAGACTCGATATTTGTTGTGGTTGATCGCTTCTCTAAGATGGCACACTTCATTCCTTGTCGAAAGACTGCTGACGCCTCCCACGTGGTAGCGTTATTCTTTAGGGAAGTATTTAAGTATCATGGTCTCCCCATCTCTATAGTCTCTGATCGCGACGTACGATTCATGAGCTATTTCTGGAAGACTCTATGGAAAAAGAGGGGTACGACCCTGAAGTTTTCCTCCGCCTACCACCCGCAGACGGATGGACAAACGGAAGTGGTTAAGTGTAGTCTTGGGACTCTTCTTCGTTGCCTAGTTGGGGATAGTCCATCGACCTGCGAATCTGTCCTTCTCATAGCCGAATTTGCATACAATAGCCCAGTCAATCAGACCACGGGCTTGAGTCCATTTCACATCATCTTAGGGTATGAGCCTAGGAAACCAGTTGATTTGGTAGATATTCCTTTAGAATCCAGACCTAGTGAGTCAGCCGAGTCTTTCATTCAGCATATACATACACTGCACAAATTGGTCCGTAAGAAGATTGCAGCTAGTAATGATTATTATAAAATCAAGCAGACCAGCACAGGCGAGAACAAATCTTTGAGGCGGGAGAACAGTATTAATTCGCATTCGATCTGAGAGGGTCCCACAGGGACCAGCAAAAAAAATAAGCGCACGCAGAATGGGCCCCTATACAATCGTGCGGCGAATTGGTACAAACGCATATGAAATAGACATCCCACATGGTATGGGCATTAACCGAGTATTCAACGTTAGAGGATTTGACTCCTTACTACGAGGAGCATGTGTGCGTGGATCCCCTCATCACACCTCTACCCGAGCCTTCATCAATCACATCCCCATCACCTGAGCCTTCTCCTCCTATTACCCCCACCAGCCCCTCTTTGTTGCCACCAGCGGCGTCGCGTCATGAAGATCGAGTTACAGCACCGACGGTTCCACCGACATCATTGCCAGACTGGGACACATCATTGTCAGACGGAGATACTTCGGTACCACCTAATTCTACAGACGACGTGCTCCAGATCGTCGGTCACGACTTCTACGCCGCAGACGGGCGAGATACCCAGCGTTATCTTGTCCGTTGGAGCGGTCGACCACCGCACGATGCTACGTGGATTTCCTCGGCGGAGCTACAAAGACTCGCCCCACGGCTGCTCAGCGAGTACACTCACCTACACTCATCGGAGTTGACTGCCTTTAAGCCGGCGGGAGTTGACGCCGCGTCACGACCGACGCACGTATAATCCCGCAGGAGGCGATGATCCGCTACCCAGACGGGCGATCGGAGCCCGTGGTCGCGTCCGGATTTTCGTTTCTAGTCATTTTCATATTTCATGTTTTTTATTCAAAGTTGTGTTTAACTCCCGATCGACCCAAACAATTCTAGTCATCCGATCGGGTGGTTTTATTTGAGTTATATTAGCACCGGTTCATTACAGACGATGGTTATCTTTTAGGGTATTAAAGTCTGACGGTTTGGAGAAAGAGGGATCGCGCGTTTTGGAGGAATTTCTCGAACCCTCGGTCCTGCTGGTGCGACGCCGGCTTCCTCGTCTTCACCGGTGCGACGCCGGCAAGCCACCACCTTCTCCTCCCGCTGGTGCGACGCCGGTGACCATTCCCCTCCCCATCCCGAGCCCTCACCCGCCTCCCGCAGGTTCCTGTCCTGCCCCAGTCACACCGCAGCTCTTCCCCATTCGTCGTCTACTTCTCCCCGCACGACCCGCCGCCCCTGCAGCAGCCCTACTTTCCTACCACAGCCCATTTCCCACCCGCCGCTTCACCGTGAGTCCTTCCATCACCAAAACTTCAGCCACCACCATTTCATCCCAAAGCCCCACCCGTAAACCCCACAACAACCCTCGTCAGTTCCCAACACCACTCAATCCCCCTTAAAATCCCCTTCCAACAACTTTCTGGCTGCCCCTACCCCACAACCTCCCAGCCACCACCCCAACCTTCACAACCATACTATTCCCCCACCGCTGTAGTCGGCTGACCTAGTCCGGCCCCTCCTTCCTGCCAACATCCGCCGTTATTACCCTCCCGTTTGCTCCTACTCGTGACTGCCCGCCAACACCGCCGCCGCCTGCGTATGCAAATTGTGGTATGAAGTTCCTGTCCTATTATTGTTGCATATTTTGGTAAAACTTGTACTGTGTGGATTGCTTTCTTATTATGCTAGTACTTTGTTTCGCCGTAAAATTTGCGGAACTTGTTCTGTTTGTGCTTGAAATAATTGTGCCTCTTTCGTTTGTGAAATAAATAGTTGTGTTCCATAAATCAATTATCTGTGATCACCTGTGCCCTGTTAATTTAGTATAATAATTAATTATTAGTTTGCAATTGTAGCGGACCATTCTTGCACGAGCATTGCACATCATTGCATATAGGTGTGCATTTAGCAAGCTCACCCCAAGTCTGCCTTACCACTACATCACTATTGCTTGGAAATTTTTAAAATCCTAACATTTTTCTCAAACCCCGGGTATTGTAACCTAAATGGCAATTTTTTTTAATTTGAATCAACATGAAAAATCTCTGGTGCCTAAAGGGCATACTTGTAGTTGTGCAAAATAAGATAGAGCATTCGACAACATTATATAAAACAGGTAGCAAACAGTTGCAATTAAAATAGGAAAGATGATGTCATTGGAAGATATTTACAGTGAAAAAGGTGTTTGGCAAGTGTTTCGTTTGACATGTATTCTGACACAAGCAACCTCTCTTCACCTTCGCAGCAATAGCCAAGCAAATTCACTAATCTGTGGTTTCTAAGTTGTCCAACGGCCTTTGCTTCCTCCTACAGAAGAAAATGTGTTTTCTAGGATAAATGATGGAATTTTAAAACAAATGATCAAAGGGTAAGCATAATTGGTATAACATTGCTAAATTTTATCACTACGACAGATACTTAGTGATCAATTATCAATAGAACTACAAAACTATACCCTAATGACAAAACTTTATCTACTACTTATCAGCAAAAATATTTTATAGAATGATGAAAAACAATTAAACATGTGAAGTACTGAAAAGGCTGTGATTCTCAATACATATGGAGTATACTTATGACGGTCTAGTCTATCCACAAAACTAGACATATCTCGGGGACGGTGGATTTGCAATGATTATTCTCAATATAAGAGAGGATAAAACTAAAAATATTATGTTTGAAAAAAAACTGCTTAAACCAAAACGGGACATCTTAAAAATCAATTGCTACAATTTGAGTTTATTTTTCATTTCTTTTGAAAAACATAAATTTGTTTGGTTTAGGGTTTGACAAAACTGAAAAAATTGGATCCAATAGAACCCATGTTGATTAAAACCAAACTAAGTCAAATAATGCAATCAAAAATAAACTAAACCGAATGCATAAGGCTCTATTTTCTTCTTCAATTCATGTTAGGTAAGATAACAACCAGTGGTGGGAATCAACACCAATTAACACCTTGCACATTGCCAAGCCCATTGTAATAACAACTTTTAATTTTTTTTACAAGCAAAGATACAAACTCGATATTGCGGATTGTAATTAGAAGAGAAGGTTCTTTAAGCATCTTCTGTTGCAATTTAATAGTCATCAGCTTGTAAAGAGAGACATGGCGCAACAATTGAGGTGTTGCTGTGTGACCTTGAGGTCACGGGTTCAAGTCCTGGAAGAAGCCTCATTCAAAAATGCAGGACAAGGTTTGCCTACACTTCACCCTTGTGATGGGACCCTTCCCCGGACCCTCATTGCACAAGGGTGCTCTATGCACCGGGCTGCCCATTCATACTTCAGTTTACAACCTAAAAAATTCATGGAAACTCTCTCCCATCTTTAGAATCAAAAATTACAAAAGTTAAAATAAGACAACAATTGCAGGACATCTTCAAGTTTCAATTTTTTTACAAGTGCAAATTGGATTACAAATAATGATGGGAGCATGAATAGTTTCTAAACTGCAGAAAAAGAGATGGGATTAAAAGCTTGAAAATTTATCCGTGTCATGAGAAAGCACTCATAGTAGATGAATTTCATATATTTCTACAATGTAACATAACACTAATCACCAAAACTATTGCTATATTAAAGTAACCTCGTGTTGAAATACAGATGAAAGTGGTGTGAGATAGTACAACATTATGTCGAATGAGTTAGAATCCAAATATGCTTACTGTAGATGTTACACACAGGCACAAGTTTTGGACTTGGTACAAGTCTGATCAGGACATACACGAGCCAAATTGACAACAGGTTGAATCACACTCCTGAGAATGACATTCAAGCATATACTCGTGGATCATGGTAGAGAGTGTCCTTGGTCCTGCTCACTTTCAAATGGAGGGATATGTTTTCATAGAGAATAAACTCTCATATGTCTTCGGAATTGATCGACGCATTATAACAATTGGTAGAACTAGTCCCATGACCGATGTGAAACAAAAATAAAATAGGATTCTTAGATACCATGCCATTTACTAGCTTCCGAGAAGGACAGACATGCAAGCCGTGCATCCACTACCATAATGAGATTAAAGATTAAACAAGGTTTCCGGCCGGCCGCTACATATATTTGGTTCAACATTAACAAGGTCTTGACGCCCAATTTGAGAAAAGGAACCACCAATAACTGAGATGAAAAGGGGAAAAAGACCAAAATCTTTCTAATTAGATTGCTAAAACACATTGCCTATATGACAAGTTAAACTTGCAAAGTGGTGTATGCTGTGATAGAAGGCAAGTTTTCCAGACCTTGCTTCTGTTAATGTGAGAAGAAAACAATGCTGAAAACCATTTCCTATAGATGAGAATATAGAGAAACTGAAAAAACTGATACTCCCACCAACTTCAATGACTAAATATGATCAAATCCACTAAAGACACTAGAAATTATATTTCATCGCAGCGTTATACCCACAGAAGCATTTCAAGTAAGTTGTTTGTCATCAAACATCTAGAAATGGCAAGAAATCCATACCAAGAACTGCCGAGGATCTGGCCAAGCCGATCTGTTAAACCTCTTAACAGCAATCCTCCTCAGTGGTTCAAGCTTTCCCCTATACACCACATTTGGAGCCTTCTCCCCATGCTCGGAAACAATATTCTCCGACGCAAATCCGGAAGTCGCGATCCTCAGCTGCTCAAATGAGAACTCCTGAAACGGCTGCAAGTGATAGCCATCCGACCTCTCCTCCCCGACTGCATCACCGAGAACAATCTCACTAAGAACGGAAACAAACGAAAGCAAATCGCAACTCAAAACCTAGCACTCACCGACGTCCGACGATTCCAGAATCGACTGCTTCTTCTTCCTCTGCGAACGCCAGCAGCAAGCCAACAGTTTCGAACCCCTCGAACTCATCCCAGGAAATCAACCTCGCAGCTCTCTCTCAAGCTGCCAAAACCACATCCGCAGCAGCTACCGCAACCTGAAACAAACAAACAAAAACTTCGAAAATCAGTCAACTGCGAGCTTCAACACCTTCTCTGGCTCTAGAAAAAAGAAGAACCTGATCGTCAGCAGAAACCAGTATCTCAAACAAAGAACGGAATCAGATCCAACCGAGAGGAGATCGATCTCCTCATCTCCACGAAGAAATATAACGAAGAATTTCTACTCCAATTTTTCAACCCGACATCACAAACCCTACAATTACGATTTCTCTCAATTATTCTACTCACCGCCGCTTCGCTGTTCGATTTATATAAACGAAAAGGAAACGACAAACATTTTCTCGTCAGCTGCCGACGGAGGGAGGAGCTGAGAGTTCACTGGCTTCTTCGCTGCTTCCTGGCGGCCCGCCGCCATGGCTCCGTGAGCATCACGTGAGCCGCACGTGCGCTAGTTCGGCTCGTCTACGCCGTCGATTTGGCAGCCCGTATTCCCCGATTAGGCGTGTTGCTGACCTGGCGTCGGTGCAGCAGTGCGCGTGATGTGACTGCAGTTGGTACGAAAAGACGGGAAAAAAATGAAAATAACTTGTGCTCTGTTTGGCACGAGATTTTTTGATCCTGGCCTGTCTGCAGATTTGGAGACGGGGTCGTTTCAATTTTGACACGTGGACTCGGATTCCCCTTTTTTTTGCATATAAAACAAATCTCCCCGCGATCCTGTGTTGGAGGGCTTCTCCCATCGAATCCGGCGGCTTGTTTTAGGGTTTTGGTTGTTTCTCCGTTTCTGTTTAGATCTGTCGGAAAGATGGTACAAGAGAGCGATCGGTTGAAGGGGACTGTGAAGTGGTTTAACATGACCAAGGGCTTCGGCTTCATAACGCCGGACGATGGAGGCGAGGATCTGTTCGCTCATCAGTCGTCTATAAAGGCCGATGGCTTCAGAACTCTCGCTGATGGTGACATCTTCGAGTTCGCGATCTCCGAGGGTGATGATGGCCGAACCAAGGCCATTGACGCGACTGGACCCGGCGGGGAATACGTCCAGGGAAATAATCAATCTTCCGGCGGAGGCGGTGGAGGAGGTGGAAGGAGGGATGGATATGGTGGCGGCGGCGGCGGCGGTGGACGAGGTGGTGGGAGATATGGGGGAGGAGGTGTAGGTGGTTACGGGTTTAACGGCAGCGGAGGAGGCAGGGGTGGCGGGTACAGAGATGGAGATGGTGGTGGCTATGATCGCAGAAGAAACTTAAACGATCGCAAGATATACAAAAATGATCGCAGAAGAAACCTAAATGATCGCAAGATAAATAAAAATGATCGCATGAAAAACATAAATGCTTTCAGGATATACAACGTTTGCAGCGTTGTTTCAACTTGCAAGACACAACGACATGAAACAAAATTTTTTAAAAACTCAATCATTAACAAGAACTTTTTGCAAAATATATTACATATAACTTATAAAATCATTAACAACTTTTAAATTCCCTTCAAATTTCACTCTATGGAATACATGGAAACAAGTAAACAACTCTCTACAGCCAAAGAAAAAGAATACGGAGAAGATGAATAGGAGACAACTCTCTGAAGCCGCCGAAGAACATGAGAAATGGAGAAATAGAGATATGAAAAAGACAACTTTGTCGGGAAAATTATCACTAAATTGAGAAATGGAGAAATAACAATGCGCTCGAAGAAGAACGGAGAAATTGGGAAATAATTAGAGAAGAAGAACATGAGAAATGGAGAAATAGTTGCATTTGCCGTCGAAGAGAACGAATGGCTGGCATACGACTGGAGAAGATGAACGACGAGGGATCGTGGGCACTTTTATTAATAGTTGCACTTGCTCGTGGGCACGAGCAAGTGGCAATCAGGAAAATGACGGGGAAGGGTCGGCGCGAGCTGATGGCTGTCAGGAGAATGACGGGGGAGCGTCGGGCTCTCGCGTGCATCGCAACTAGGGCAGAACGCGCCTCTCCGCGATCAAGTGACGTGAGAAATTATCACGACTAAAAAACGCCAAAACTCACGATTTTGAAGCGGGGGTTGATTCCACTGCAGGCGTTAAAATTTTATTTGGCGGGGCGGATTTAAAATCTCCGTTGTGCAGCTCTAAAAACGCCCCACCAAACAGAGCATTAGGCTATTGTTATCTCCACTTCAGCTTTGTTTATGTGCACTCGAAATCAGGTGATATATTTCCTTCTTCAATTATATAATCGCAAAGCCGTTTCGCCTCCTTCTCTTAGTATCACTCGTCATCGGCTCCTCGTTGGCTATGATTCCACCAAATTTAGGTTTTATTTGGCGCAGTGTTTGGAGCTTTTCGTTTGGGGCAAACGCTGCCGCGCGGCGGGTAATCAAATGGCCGGCGGTGGCGTTTGCTCCGTTTGCACCCGCCATCTCCTCCCACCGCCGGAGCAAAACGTCAATCCAAACAAAGTCTCAATGAAGAGGGTTGTATCATAAAGCTTCGAGATCTAATTGGTCTTTTTGCACTGCCCTTATCATGTTTTACTAAAGCGAGTTTATAGTTGGGTACATGGAAAAGATGAATATGCACGTCCCTAGACAATGGTCTCTATAATGTCATCACTTATCGACTCAACGATGTATATTTCATGGTAATCGTTTATCGTAAACGGGTTCTCTTTTCTCCGACACATCTTCTTCCTCTTCATACATGTTTTAAAATAAAATAAAATTTATTTTAAATAGAAGTAATGTTAAAAAAATAAATAAATTTTACTTTGTGAATGTCATCTTGTTATGCGAATATAATTTTATCAAAAATTATTTTGCGAATATCAAAAATTTGAAGTGCTGATATTTATGAAATAAATCATTTATTATGTAGATTAATTAAGACTTTAAACCTGTTTTGTGCTAATAATCTCGGGGCTTCCTCATTTAGACGAGTAATTGACTTTTGCAGTTTCCCCTCTCGCAAATTAGGGAAGATTGTAATTTTTTATTTTTTTATTTTTTGAAGTTTGCATTCGCAATAGAAAGAAAAGAGGAAAAATGACCGCAAAAACGGGTCAAAAAATAAAGATGTTCTCCCGGTCACTCTGAACAACCTCAGAGAGAACCGGCGGGAAATCCTCAAAACAGGTCTAAAGAAAAGTACAGAAAATAGCATAGCGAGAACAAAAATCCACAGCTCGATTGGCCTCCCGCGGAGCATATCAGAACAGGACACGAGGAAGCTCGAAAAGGAATCCCAACACATCAGCATCAGGGAAGTGGACATCCCAAAGACGCGAGTCAAAGCAGCGTTGACAATACTTGATCAAGTTGAGGCAGTCCCCCTAAATGATCACCCCTGGAGCATCAAAGCAGTCAACCGTGAGGTAGTCTCGAATGGCCGCCAGGGCCGCCATCTCCGTTCGGCCCAGATCCAATTGCATAAGCGACCGGGCGGCCGCAAAGAGGACCATACCAGAAGAGTCACGAGCCACAATCCCCACCCCGGCTTGGCGAGAAGGTAGGAGAGCACTGTCGATGTTGATCTTGAGCCAGCCCGGGGGTGGGGGACACCACAGGGTATAAGACGGCCGGGAGGGTCGGGTGGTGTCCCAGTTCGCCTGGGTGGGGAAGGTCGCCGATCAAGAAGCGGACTCCAACACTCGCGTCGCAATAATGGTGGGAGTGGCATACTCTTGGAGGTGGATCCTGGTGTTGCGCGCCTGCCAACACTGATAAACTGCAAAAGCAAGAAGGGTAAACGTGTTGGAGCAGTTGGCCAAGTTGGAGAGGCCATCCATGAGGGCAGTCCAAGAAGACACGCGGGGAAGGGTCAACCCCCACTGCTGCAGCGCCGTCCCAACAGCCTGGAGGCAACTGCACTCGCCGAGGAGTTGGTCCCGCGACTCAGAAGCGATGCAGCCCCAAGGGCAGCAAGTCTCAATTGCCAGCCAGCGGTGGGCCAACCAAGTCTGAGTAGGAATAGCATCCAAGGAGAGATGCCACCAGAAGAAACGCTCGTGGGGGCGCATCCGGAGTTTCTTAAGCCAGCCCGCATCCTGCGACGGAGGTGGGAAGAGGGTCGCGTAAGCGATCCCAGTCACTGTCCGCCCCGAGAAGCGCGAAAGTAAGGTAGGAGTATCCTAATGTAGATCCGGGTCCATGGTGACCTGTAGGATCAGAGTGATCAGCTCGGCCCCCAAAAAGTGGCGGTGGCGGTCCAAAATCCAAACACCATGATCTTCAAGGAGGTCCGCCACCATAAGGCCCTCTAGCCCACAGCAGTCGATGAAAGTGGGCCACCGAGCAAATTCCAAATCCAAGAGCCAGGTCTGCCCGAGCACCAAGATAGAAGCCCCATCCGCAATTAGTCAGTGGAGAAGCGGATCCAAGTACGCCACACCCTCATGAAGGATGCGGATAACAGGCGAGTCCCCACGCCGAGGTGTGCCCCTAAGAAGGCGGTCGTCGTACCGATGCTGAACGATAGAGTGAAACACGCTGGCCGACGGTTGAAGAAGGTCCCAAGCATGCCGGGAGCGGAGAGGGCCTTGCCATTTGTCAAGGCTGTGAAGACCAAGTCCACCATGAGAGGTCGGCAAGCACACGGTAGGCCAATCAACATAATGCATCCCACGGGTACTGCGGTCCTTTTGCCAAAGAAAAAACTGGGCAATCTTGTCAATGGAGAAAGAGACGGAGCGAGGGACATCCGCATGCATGAGCTGGAACTGGGCTGAAGGCAGCAAAGCGGAGGCAATCAAGGTTGCTCGGCCAGCAAGAGACAGGTGGTGATTACCCCAAGCCCGAACCTTAGACCGAATACAGATCAAGAGATCGAAGAAGTCCGCCACTTGGAGCTTTTGCATGGCGAGCTTAACCCCCAAGTAAAGCCTCTCTGTGACACGCTGAAAGCCAAGCGAGCGAGCAATCCAGTTTGCCTTCCAAGATGGCGTGGCCTTGCTGAAAATCACCATGGACTTACTCGAGTTGATGCACTGGCCCGTCCATTTACAATAATCTTCAAGGGTGGACCGGATGGCCCTAAGAGCAGTCGAGGAAGCGACACCAACGTGGAGGATATCATATAAGCGTATAAGAGGTGGGAAATGTTGTGGCCAACCGGGGACAAGGAGATGCCGATGGAGTGGCCCTAGAGCTGGAGGGCACGAGACAGGAGCTCGGAGCAGAGAATAAAGGCATACGGCAAGAGGGGACAGCCTTGTCGGAACCCGCAGGTGGCCTCGATCCACGAAGTCTGCTTTCCGTTGAGGAGGAGTGCAAATCGCGGATGCATAACGCATTGAAGGACCCGGTTGATGAACCGAGCAGGTAGCCCAAACAGCTGGAGGACTTGTTGCATGGTACCCCAAGCCATTTTATCGTAGGCCTGAGCCATGTCGATCTTGATAGCCATAAAACCCGACCGAGCAGTGGACACCTTGAACTTGTGCATAATTTCCTGGGCAAGGAAGCAATGATGCGAGATGGAGTGGCCCGGGACAAAAGCACCTTGTTCCAGAGAAACCAAGGATGGGAGGAGCGGATGTAGGCGACGGATCAGAACCTTGGCCACAACCTTGTAGATTGTTTGACACAAGCTAATCGACCGGAATTTATCTGGTTGAGCAGCATTCTGGACCTTTGGGATAAGCACGACAAGCATCTCCTTCCACTCGGGAGGCATTAGGCCCGTCCGGAAGAACTCCTGCAGGGCGCTGCACACATCCTTATTGATAGTTAACCAAAAAATAATGTAGAAAAGAAGCAGTCATACCATCGTGACCGGGAGATCGGTTTGGCTTCAGGTTGTGGATGGCGGCCCAAATTTCCTCTTCTGAGATATCTGCAGCAAGAAGGGAGGTCGCTGTCGGTGGCACCAATTGGGACTGGGGGAGCGCAGGCCATCCGGATAATGTCGGAGCTGCACCGATCCATTTGTTAGCAAAGAAGTCCATAAAGGCCCGCTCTATTTGAGCAGAGTCTTCAACCAGTTCCTCCCCCCCCATAGGTTAGCTGGACAATCTGATTAGCACGACGATGATTGGAGGCCATAGAGTGGAAGCACGCCGTGTTGGCGTCGCCCTCCTTGATCCACTGAGCTTTTGTTCGCTGCTTCCACCAAGACTCGAATCGCCCCAGGGTGGCCGCCAGCTCCTTAGCCTTCGAGATGAGGGTGTTGTTTTCATCCTCAGAAATGCCTGCAACCGAGCCCTCCCGCACCTAGAGATCGGACACCTCAGCCTCAAGCTGAGATTTGAGGCCCCCAAATCTTTCAATTTATTTTTGCTCCAAAAGAAAAGCGCCCGGAGAGTACGGGACCACTTCCGTCTGAGCTCCTCCGCGGCCGATCCCAGGTCAGCTCGATTCCAATTTCGTTGCACAATCTTCGAACACATAGGATAACTGAGCCACACATCTTCAAATCTGAACCATCGAGACCGACGATCAGAGTTGGGCGAGCCAAGCTGAAGGAGAATATGATAGTGACCCGAACTGAGCTAGGTGAGGTGGCGGATAGAGGCTAGCGGCACAAGAGCAAGGCCGGCCGAATTCAGGAACATGCTGTAAGACCCCTTCCCAAAACTTTTACCCGGGTCGGGCTGGAGGGAATCTTACTGCACAAGACGTCCACCCAGTGCTCTTTAGGAGCAACGTCCCACCTTATCTAAGCACTAGGCGGCCGCCTTGTTTGGCTGGAATCACAACATTCACAACACATCAGAGGTTTAAAGTAGCATTAATAGGAAACTAGTATATAATATATATATATATATATCATATATATTTACACGAGTATAAGGTCTTAGCATATATATATCTATAAGCCTGGAGGTTGTACAAGTACTACATATAACTCCTCACTCTTCTCCCTAATCAGCTCGTCGGTACTCATGTCTCGAAACTTTGAAGACGTCGGGGGTGCTTCTGCTCGAGTAGTTCTATCTGTTAGCGCAATCTCTTGCGGTTGTGGGTCACTATGATGCTCCATTTCCTGTGAATGGTTATTTAAATAATTGTTAGTCCAAGAGCTAAGTAGAAACAAATCTTCTCCCCGGATCCATATCCCGGGGACGAGCACACACCCACCCAGCAAAAGTAGATAGTCAAAGCAAGGAAGAGTTAGTACAACATTTCATATATATAGGCTAGAAGCAATTATAAAGAAGCGCAACATAGTATAACCGGAAAAACAGTAGCAATGCATTAAAGCTCCACTAGCATAACAACACATTAGGTATTCTCAACCTGTATTCTATCGCAGGCATTCACAGCCGCGCACATACCACAGGCATTCACAGTCGTGCACACGTCGTAGGCATTCACAGCCACGCACACAACCCTATATCGACATAATATGGACCACTTCTTTTCAAGCAAGGTAGCGAGCCCCGCGGGCCTCACCGATGTGGCTATCGGTGACAGTGGCCAGTCCTGCCACTTCTGGGGGTGGTCGTACCGCACAGCCCAGGGCTTAACGTACAACCCCGTGTACTCTTGGATGTGAGCGACATCCGGCGATTCAATATTTTGGCCGACCAGCGGATGAAAACCCAACGGGGACAACATAATAGCTGGTCACCCGTGATATCGATCTCCCTGTCGCCTTGAATCGTCAACATTCCCGCACCGGTACGAACAGTCTACGAGAGGGAATGACCCGCCACAATTTACCGCAAGCAATTCACAATCAATCAAATAATCATGTTAATATGCACCGGGTCTGTGGCGGACTGCCTTACTCCTTCAGGCAGCGACGCTCAGCTCAACTTTCGACAAGGAGCGTGGGAGTGCTTTATTTGAGGCTAAACTCGGAGGAACACCTCAACTCCAATTATCCTCAATTAAGGCTCGACCTTAAAAGATAACTGCTCGTCGGAGCAAGACCCGGGTTTATAATAGTGAAATGCAGGAATGAAGTGCGATAAATAAAGTTGCTAAACAAAAGCTGCATAATTTAAGCACTGGAATGAAACGTGATCAGTACGAAACTGGAGTGGTATTGAAATGAAAGTACTTAATTAAACTGAACTTGACCAGTACGAGACTGAAGTAGTACTGAATTTGGGTCTTTAACTTGGTCAAACAAATTTTATTTGGGCTTTTAAAAATACCAAATTAATTCTAAAAATTCTCAAAAAATTTATGGGGGAAGCCCACAACAAGGGGAACATTTATAATGTTCAACACTTTTTCCTCGGGAGCCTATTTTAGTCTGAAAAATCAAACCTATTATTAATTATAATATTATAATATTTATAAATATTATAATAATAGAATTTATATAATATATAAAAATTTTATAACTATTCATCTTCCCCCCACTGTACCGAAACCCGCCGCCCTTACGAGCCTTCCCCGCCGCCGGCCGGCCGTGACTCCGCCGCCGACCGACTGCCCGGGGGTGGGCGCTCCCTCCGGCGGTGGTCTGGCGGCCTGCCGCCGCCGACCATCACCAGAGCTTTTTTTTTTGAACGGGAGGGAGGGGGTGACGGTGGCGGCGCTTCGGCCGCCGGAGCTCGCATGCAAAACATTCAAAAGATAGGGAGGAGGGAGAGGGAAGGTTTCCACCTGTGGAGGAGGGTCTTGGGAGGGTCCTGGCCGAGCCGCCATTGGAGGTGGTGGTGGAGCTCGGGTGGAGGAGTTTTTTTTCCGGCGAGGTGAAGCTCCGGCATGTAGGGAGTGGTGGCAGGGGTGAGGGAGATATTTGCTCAGTTGTGTTCTGGCAAGGTAGGGGGTTGTCTTTATATAGGATGGAGGGGAGGGATCCTTCTCCCTTTAGGCAATGTGGGATTAATCCCTCCTTAGGGAGGGATTAATCCCTCCAGCTGTCCAAGGACAGCTGGAGGCCCAAGGATTTCGCCCATGTGGGGGAAATAAATCTACCCTTATGGAAAGGGTCTTTCAAAGTGGGGGAGAGAGAGAGAGAGGTGGGGGAAATTGAGATGGTGGGCCTCCACTTGCCTCCAAGGGTGGGCTTGCTGGTTGGGGGCCCAAAGTGGATGAGGGGGGTAAGGTAAAGTCTTAATTAATTAATGAGGAGGGGGAAAATGTAACGTCTCAATTCGCGCTAGGCCCCTTCTGCGCACTTTTAAGTCAGGAGAGCTGACTTGGGCTCAGGGAGCGCTGGCAGTTATGCTTGCACTTGAGTAAGGGATGAGAAGTTGGTCCAGAGTAGGACACAGGTAGTGACACGGGCGTGCCCATACCCGTGTGGTACTCTGGTGTTTTTGCATCTTCTTTGTGAAATTTCCAGAGCAGGACACGGGTAGTGACACGGACATGTCCCTACCCGTGTGTGTATGTATTCATCGAGCAGAGCTCGACTACTACCGTCAAACGTGTTCCTCCCGAGCAGGACACGGGTAGGGATGCGGGTGTGTCACTACCCGTGCGTGTGTCCAAGCAGCAGTTCGATGATTCGTCAAGCGGAGATCGACGAATCATCGATCGTGTTCCTCCCGAGCAGGACACGGGTAGGGACACGGGCGTGTCCTTACCCGTGTTTGTGTCCAAGCAGCAGCTCGACGATTCGTCGAGCGGAGATCGACAAATCGTCGATCGTGTTCCTCCCGAGCAGGACACGGGTAGTGACACAGGCGTGTCACTACCCGTGTGTGTCAAAGCAGCTCGAGGGTTCGTTGAGCGGAGCTCGACGAATCGTCGACCATATTCTTCCCGAGCAGGACATGGGTAGTGACCCGGGTGTGTCCCTACCCGTGTAGTTCAATTTTGGGTTTTGGCAAATTTTCCGGCAACATCATTTCGAAGGGACTCATTTACTGAGTTGATTGGCGGTCCAATGATAGGCCGACACATGTCTATGCAGTTGTCAAACTTCTCACATGAAACGGGGAGAAAACCCTAGCCGTTTCTAGTTTTCCTTCCAAGCCATTGCTGTAAGAATCTGCTAGAGAGGAAGAAGGTGCTGGAGCTGATCTTCTTCCCGTGAAGAACTAACACCGATCGAGGAGAAGAAGATGCCGCCAAGAAGGGTGACAAGATCCATGGCCGGAAATGCCAGAAACGAGGAGGAAACCCCGCAGTCAGAGCAGCCGCAGATTTTGCAGCAAGACATCCAGGCCAGGACGGCAGGGCCTGAAGGGACGGTGCCGTCGCTACTGTCAGTCCCCGAAATCCCAGTGCACGTTGAGCCAGTGGGGGGCACCCCCAACCCGTCCGTGCCCACACAGTTTCAGCAATCGGAGCTAGGTCAAACGCTCACAGCTATCTTGGATGCCTTTAGATCCCAACAAGCCCTCGTACAACAGAAAGCTACGGGCTCCAATTGGTTGAGCACTTTCCGAGCTCTCTCCCCACCTGCCTACCTTGGGACAGAGTCGGCAGTGCGTACAGAGGAATGGATCGACACCGTGCAAGAACTGCTAGCGGGAATTAGATGTCCGAACAATATGGCTGTGACCCTGGTAGTGACACTCCTGGAACTGCACGCCAAGAGGTGGTGGAAATCCCTCATGGGGTACACCTTTCAAGGGCAAGTTTATACGGAGATGAGCTGGAGCGAGTCCTCAGGAGCCTTTTTAGAGCACTTCATTCCCTCGTCTGCTCGAGATGAACTCGAAGAGAGATTTTTACAGCTGAAGCAAGGATCAAATTCGGTTACGGAGTATCAACGAGAGGTCCAACATCTCGCGAGATTTGCTGACTCATATGACTTGGATGACAGAGGATACGCTAAGCGCTTCTACAAAAGGGTTGCGGGACCCCCTAAGGAAGTCCCTTTTGTTTATAGCGGACTCCAGCTTGGCAGAAATAATTGACATGGCGAAGAGGTTAGAAGCAGACCACTTGGGAAGTGGCAAGAGACCTGCTGAGGGTGTGATGGAAGCTGGCCCTAGCAATAGCATGAGACACGACTACGAAGGAGGAAGAGGACATGAGAGAGGTGGCAGGCGTTTCCACCGGAATTTTAGAATGCAGCACCCGGTTCCACAACCGCCAACATTGTCTCCACCTCCACAGCTTCAACTGTTTCAATAACCCGAGGGGCGGAATGAGCGAGTGTGCTTCCAGTGCAACCAACCGGGCCACATCTGAGAAGTGAAGGAACTCAATAGTTAAGCGTGCTTGGGTGAGAGTAGTACTGGGATGGGTGACCTCCTGGGAAGTCCCCATACGGCCCAACTTAACTATCGAGTTTACTCGTCAAAGGGAGGTTGTGACCACCAACAACCCGCCGGTGGGTTGGAGAGGGGTTGGGGTGCTTGGGCTGCAGCCCGGTAGCGTCGCCTAGAGCGGAGCCTTGACACTGTCACGTTGGATCGGCTAGGGGCGTTACAATAGAAAGTGCAGATCAATTGGTGATGAGAAGTGAAGGAACTCAATAGTTAAGCGTGATTGGGCGAGAGTAGTACTGGGATGGGTGACCTCCTGGAAAGTCCCAGTACGACCCAACTTAACTATCGAGTTCGCTCGTCAAAGGGAGGTTGTGCTCACCAACAACCCGCCGGTGGGCTGGAGAGGGGTTGGGGTGCCTGGGCTGCAGCTCGGTAGCGTGGCCTAGAGCGGAGCCGTGACACTATCATGTTGGATCGGTTAGGGGCATTACAATAGAAAATGCATTCTTCTTTTGAAAAAATCCAAAAATTTGGACTTCTTAAGGGGGTTTGACCAAAGTCAATCCTAGGGTGGATCCCCCATGCTGGTCAAGGTCAAAGTGGTCCAAGACACCGGGAGTTAGGTAAAAGTTGGGGTGTTGCGTCTTAATTTGTGCGTGCACGCTTTTCGGTGCACGAGTATGCTTTGATTTGACCATAGGTTGACTAATCGTATCGAAATTTGACTGGGGCAAACTCGGTTGACTTCATATTGACCAAACGAGTCCAATGCCACTAACCGGGGTCAAATCAGAGTTCGTTTGGTAAATATTCAAAATCTGCGTGTCGCGGCGCAATAAATTGGTCAAAATGTCTATATTCATCATTGGACCTCGGATTGCGACGCAACAAGTTCCGATGCGTTCGTATTAACTATACGATGACACAGGAATTGACAGAACTCAAATCGGAATTCTCTAGCTACATTTCCCCCCTATGGTTACCTTCTACCGGGTCACGGGTAGGGGTTTGAGTCACTTTTATTGGGCCCACTTGGGTTCTGATTGTACAACCCCGTATTCGCGAAGAGCGGGCCCCAAACAAGGCAAACACGTTTTTAAGCTTTTTGGAGATTTTGCACTCTCGGTGGCCAATTTTGGCTCTAGCTTGGAAACATACTAGTAGGGGGAGGAAAAATCTACCTCCCCTCAGTGGCCCTCTTTGGGGGGCGGGTGCGACAAGTTGGCTGACACCCGCCCCGTCCCGATAGGTGCTTGGCGGCCTAGCGTGGCGAGGCCGGCCGGGGGCCGGGGTCTCGCCCAGCCCTCTTCTAGCTTGGCGGCCTGACGGGGCGAGACCGGCCGGGGGCCGGGGTCTCGCCCTGTCCTCTTCTAGCTTGGCGGCCTGGCGGGGTGAGACCGGCTGGGGGCCGGGGTCTCGCCCTGCCTCTTCTAGCTTGGCGGCCTGTCGGGGCGAGACCGGGCGGGGGCCGGGGTCTCGCCCTGCCCTCCTCTAGCTTGGCGGCCTGGCGGGGCGAGACCGGTCGGGGGTCGGGGTCTCGCCCTGCCCTCTCTAGCTTGGCGGCCTGGCGGGGCGAGACCGGCCGGGGGCCGGGGTCTCGCCCTGCCCTCCTCTAGCTTGGCGGCCTGGCGGGGCGAGACCGGCCGGGGGCCGGGGTCTCGCCCTGCCCTCCTCTAGCTTGGCGGCCTGGCGGGGCGAGACCGGCCGGGGCCCGGGGTCTCGCCATTCTTTCCGCTTGGCGGCCTGGCGGGGCGAGACCGGCCGGGGGCCGGGGTCTCGCCCTGCCCTCCTCTAGCTTGGCGGCCTGGCGGGGCGAGACCGGCCGGGGGCCGGGGTCTCGCCCTGCCCCCTTTCCACTTGGCGGCCTGGCGGGGCGAGACCGGCCGGGGGCCGGGGTCTCGCCCCCGCCCCTTCCTGCCTGGCGGGGCGAGACCGGCCGGAGACGGGGTCTCGCCCCTGCCCCTTCCTGCCTGGCGGCCTGGCGGGGCGAGACCGGCCGGGGTCGGGGTCTCACCCCTTGCCCCCCCTGCTTTTACCGTTCTGCCCCCCCCCCCCCCCCCCGACGTGGCTGTTTTCTATTGGGCCAAGGTATATTGGGCGTAAGGGTATTTCGGTCGTTTTGGTCCATTTGATTTGGAAAACTATAAATAGACCCCCCTTGGGTGCCTTTGGAGGGGGAACTTTTCCTTGCTTCCTCCTCCCTTAGCTCCTTCTTGGTAGAGTAGAGAGAGCTCCTCCAAGGCACCCTAACTCGAGCATTGGCTAGGGAGGGGAAGTGCTCAGGTAGCCTTCCGGGTGTGAGGTGGGACCTCCGCGTTAGAGCCGAGGGTCTGTTCCTAGCTTTTTGATCTTTTGGTCTGTGACATTCTCTTGAGTGTAGTAGGTGTGAGGTCACCCCTTTACAGGGACCCCGAACTCCACAGAGGCCATTTTTGACTTCAACACTTTGGTGCGGTGAGCGTGGAGAGTGACCAGAACAGAACATTTCGGGAGAGAGTCATGACTGGAGGTCAGGGAGGTAGTGATGATCTCGTCGACCTCCCCAGCCCAGGACCCTTTGTGGGGAGGCAAGAGTTCATGACCTCCATCCAAGGTATCATGGAGATGCTGCAAAGGATTGCTCCTCAGGGCGGCGGCTCCACCCCAACCCCCCAGGAGCTAGCTCCTCTCCCTCACGACGAGTCGACTCCTAGGGGTCTAGGAGAGATGACCCCAGCGGGGGGAGAAGGAAGTGCACCAGGAAGAAAACCAGGGAAGGAGAGGATGGGAGATGGGGTCGAGCGAGACCTCACCGGCCGGGAGCTGTTCTCCAGCTCGGCGAGTGCCAACCTCCCAAGCGAGCAGGTCACGCGAGTGGAAGTGGTGAGACCACCCCTTAGGGGGTCACCCTTCAGTGAGCTGATCATCTCAGCTCCCGTTCCCGAGGGGTTCAGAGAGCCAGACATGACTTACTACACCGGGAAAGATGACCCCGTTCAACATCTGCAGTGGTTCGAGGATGCCGTCTCCATCAGACCGATGACGGACGCCTTCAAGTGTCGCCTCTTTGCGATCACATTGAAGGAGAAGGCAATGGACTGGTTCCATCAACTCCCTCCGAGGTCGATTTATGGGTTCGAGGACTTGAGCCGGAGCTTTCAGCTTCGCTACTCCACCTCCAAGAAGCGGAAGAGGAGTCCCGAGTCCATCTTCCTGATAAGGCAGGGGGCCGAGGAGTCGCTGGCCCGTTACGTTGACAGGTTCCAAGAGGAGATCTTGGAGGTCCAGGAGATGCCATGGTATGCTCTCCAGATGGCCTTCACCGTTGGGTTGAAGGAGGGCTTCTTCAAGATGAGCTTGACCCGGAAGGCCCCCCTTTCCTTCGAGGAGCTGATGGAAAGGGCGGCAGAGGAGATTGCCATGGAGGCGGCCAACCCGGCCTTTGTCAAGAAGTTGACAAAGCTAACAGAGATGGAGGCAAAGGATCAAGGTGGCTCGAGACCTCAGGAATGAAGAAGGAGAGAAGAGCGGAGAGCTCAGGAGGTTCCGGAACCAGGTTGGAGGCAGCAGGGAGGACCCGTTTAGGGCCCGGGAAGAGGTTACGCCCAAGATGGGGGAAACTTCCATGGGGGCCAAGGGAGGTTCAACTTCCAGAGGCAAGCCCTAGGCAGCTCCTACCCCCACCACAGCAAGCGATGGAGATTGGTCGAAGGGAGAGGAGGAACCGCCATGGAAGGAGAAGGGTCAGGGTAGAGTTGCCGTACTGTGACTCCACCAGGTGAGGGGCACGCCACAGCTACCTGCCCCGAGTTCCTGGAAGTGAGGGGGGCGGAGGCCCTGCCCAGCCACAGCCACCAGTGCGGGTTGAAGAGGTTCTGCCCCAAGGAGGGGGTGATGATGTGTGCGAGGACCGGGTCGATGTCGGACCCCGAGGTGGTATAGCAGTGATCCACGGTGGAGTGGGGGTTGAGGC